>CAMQGK010000327.1:7057500-8280000 GCA_947000775.1 Pterois miles | reverse complement strand
AAGATATAATTCCTTTGCCTGATCTTTAAATTGTGTATACACGCAACATGACAGGCCTGCAGTTAAATAACTCAACAAGTATAATTGTTTTCCAATGTAATTAAAAGAGACACAGAAGGGAAAAGAACATAATGTAATTTGGTGACCTCATTGCAGAATTATGAAGGTTTTTAGCTTGGCGAGCTTTTGCTCGTGCAAACCAAGAGGCAGGAACTATTCTTATTTATACAACCATCCCCAAAGGATTCCTCAAACTTTAAACCAACAAACCTGAGCTGCTTTTTGGTGGGAACCTGTGTCTTTTCAAAATAGCTCTTAAAGCCCATAACTCAGGAGAAATTAATCCGCTTTAATTCTCCCATTACCCACTAAACAGCTCAAAGAGGCTTTGGAACTTGGTTTATTATTGTAACATAGGGACAAATGTAGTTCCTTTTAAATAATGGCAAGGCAATTTCAGTACAAATAACACTAATTAAAATTTTAAATTGTGAAGTGAAAACATATAATTATACTGTGTTGTTGCATGTGTGTTTTAGAATAATCCAAACAGGAATAAGGAAGGTTTAAGTTACTTTTCTGGCGTGCGTCACCTCTTATGAAAGTTCTGTGTAGAGCCCTGGAGGGATGAGGAGGGGGCTGGGGTCATAATGAGCCTAACTGATGTTATTAGCAGGTCATCAGCAACCTCAGGAAATGCTCCATGGGTACACCGACCTCTTGATTGACATGGGTCAAAAAGACACTCACTGTATTTATAACCCAGTGCCATAAATGGAAAATGACTAATACAAGGCAACATCAACATTTACAATGCAATCTCTTTAACTACGTCTGTGTAGATTTATGTATGTATGTGTATTTGCATTTTTATGTCTGTGCTGCGTGTGTGCGCAAATTAGCAAACCTGTCTTTCTCAAGGGGAAGTCGTCCTTGCTCTCGACGGGTGATGGCAGAGTATACTGGCAAGTGGGGGATGTGCCGCCCAGAGGTGGAGAGCTTTGGTCCAGTGATGTGTGGTGAGAGGACCTAATAACACAAAAACACATCAAATTTATGATTTAGATTATGTTTCTATGTGATTTAAAAACAGTACCAATATTGTATTACACTCTCTCTGGCTAAAACAACAGGAAATACTTACGTGTACCAGAGTTTTGGGTGGTGGATGAAAGAATGATTGACTCCATTGCTGGCAGGGTCCTTTGCCGATTTGCTCAACAGAAACTCTTGGAGTTTCTGCTTCACCTCTGTACTTGCCACAGCCCCTGTGAGACCAAAAGACAGAACCAACGGGATTGGGGTTACCCTAGGGCTATGACTTATAATATATTATTGCCTTGATAATATTCAAAATCAGACTTTCACCCTATTGAAACAGATTCCCTCACCTATTTTTCCTGTATCACATGCAACTTACTGCTGGAATTTAAAACTGTCTCGAAATACATGTATTTTTGTCTCTTTTACTTATTCAGATTGAGCTCAAACTATCTTTCCCAGCAGCAACAACTTATGTTGGAAGATCTCCCCCTAGTGGTGTAAGAGCAAGATATTAGTTTCAGGCTGCTAAAGTGATACTGCAGAGAGATGTTCTTTCCCATCGGAGGGTTACAGTTGCAGGTCACAGTTTCAAATTACGTGACCTGACAAAGTCATAAATCTCTCTATTATTAGCTATAAGGTAAAAACAGAAATGAAATACTATATCTGAAGCTATTTTCATCATGCTATTGAAAGACATTTTCTCCTTAACTCTGAGCTTAAATGTCACTGGCCATCTTCATGTCATCAGGTGTACGTTCTAGTTATGTACCATGTCATCATCATCATCATCATCATCATCATCATCATCATCATCATCATCATCATCATACTGTTGGACATTTCTCTTTATCTGATGACTAAATTAATTTTAACTTTGTAATTTGCCTTGTTCCCTGGCATCTTCCAGGATGAGAAACTTTGTCTCCAGTAGCCGGAGACATGGAAGCAGAACAGTTTGCTTATGAACAGCAGTCACATTGCCCCACGCAGTGAGAATGATATGATGTACTGTACATGAAAGTTTAACCTTATTGCTATACTGTCGAATATTATCCCACTGAGTGTCATTCGCCCTGATAAGTCAGAGGAGGTTGTCTTAAAGGACTGCTTCACCAAACAAACACATATTTCCCCCACTTACTAGATATCTGTATGTGTTTGGCTCATTGCTGGATATTTCAAAACCTTAGCAAATAAAATCTAAAATATATGGATTATGACTAGATACAACTAAGAGCAATTGTGTTGTTTTGATCTCAGCACTTTGTAGGTACTTTTGACAAATATTTGTGTGTGGGTGTTTCATTATAGTACAGTAAATTCATTAATGTGGACCCCTGGAAGAGTACGGTAGTTTCTGGTGTTACAAAAGCAAAAAGAAAATAGACATAAACAATTTAATATAGTTAAAAACACCCCTTATATTACAATACAATTGAAATTTTATGGCTAACCTGCCTACACAGGCTATATTGAGGCTCTACTGCAATCTTGTCATATGACTCAAAGGATATCCTAGTAATAATGATGATAACAGAACATGTATGCAATGTGAACATACTGTGTGAATATATCCAATATAATGTGGAGTGTTCAGCTACAGTAAAGTATTCCTATCCAGCTGTTATATGTATATTTTGCTTAGGCCCCACTCTAAGATAATGCATTAAAAAAATGACTGGAGAGGGCGAGGGTTACAATTCGGGCCCCATGCTTGCTTTTTCCTCTGGGCCACAAAATAACTAATTCCACCCCTGATGGTAAGGAGATGGTGTTGATGACGGTGTCAAGCTCTTACTCTCTCTGGAGCGCTCCTTGCCCCTGAGGATCAGGCTGGAAACATGCTGCTCTCGCCGATGCCTCTCCTGCTCCTTCTCCTGCTGGTTCTGCTGCTGCTGCTGCTGCTGCTCCAGACGACGCTCCTTTTCTGCAAGTTCCTGCTGCTGTTTCATGGCCTGGAGCTCGTGCTGGAGCTGAGAAACAATCAGGCCTCAAGTCAGCATGAAGAGAGCACACTGACAAATATGTTTTTGAAAGACAGCGACTTATGTGAGCTTCTGCACTTTCTATTTTGTTCTGATGGCCTATTCTGTACTCGTCTGTAAAAACAAAACTCACACTGTTCTGTAATGTATTGCTCAACACTCTGCCTTGCTGTGCTGACTTGTTATTTTTCTTTTCTGCACTCTGTATTGTTTTCCTGAGCTATAATGTTTTCGACTGATCTGCAGTATGCCATGCTGTGTTGTGCTCTGCTGTTTTGTACACTGTGGTGCTGTGCTGGGCCACTGTCTACACTGCTGTGCTGTCTTCCATACAACTGTTCAGTGCAGTGCTGACCTTGAGGTGCTCCTGGAGCTGAGCCTGGTGCTGACGGGTCAACTTCTCATGCTGCTTCTGGAACTCGCTGATTAGTAGCTGCTTCTGGATCTGCTGCTGCTTCTGGATGAGGAGCAGCTCCTGCTGCAGCTGCCTCTCCCACAGACCCGGGTCAGAGCCTGACCCCAGCATCCTCAGATCAGTACGCAGGTCTAACGGCGTTAAGGACTCCACAGCCAGTGGCACGTCTGGTTTAATGTCCACTGTGGCCCGCAGAGAGAATAAAAGAGAAAAAGAGCTTTGTCAGTCTCTTAATTGCACCTTTACCTGTATCAATTCAAATCATGCAACCAGAGGTGGTTGTGTACAGCATATCTGTATATTGCTGCAGAACAAACCATGTTAGTCAGAATTAAGGTGGGCAGGGAAATTAGGATCCTGAAAAAGAGAGTTTTAACATGAAAAAATAAAGAATGAGCACAAATAAAACAAATCAGAAATGAAGAGTATGGCTTTCTCTCTCATGATCCTCACAAACCTGCAATTATAAGTTTCTATAAACAAACATGGGATCACATCCGTCAGCATAGTCTACTGGGAGCAGCTGCATAACAGAGTCAATGGACATTTGGCACGAAATGTTGAAGTGGCCATTTAAAGTATTTACATGAATCCTATCTTCCCACTGTTTGATAAATAAATAAAGGCAGTCCTTCTCCCAGTCTCTTACCAGGACACCATGCAGATACTCCTTGTTAACATAAATGATTTAGGGCAAAGTAGTTTGTGAGCCTGGAGCCAGCGTACGTTTTTGAACGCATGTTCTTGTGATCTTTCAATCTGTGTTCTAGTGTGCAGATGCTGCAATGTGTGCATCCATAAGAACCGTCTTTGACAACTACCTCCGTTGAAATTGCCAGATACAAAGTGAGAGGGTATCCCTTTGGTCAGCTCTATATATAGGTTGTTCCACAGAGAAAATCGATTGCCAGTTAAGAACACAAGAGGAGACACAGCTACTTCATCTTTCTATGCCTTAAAGGATGATTGGTGATTGCACAGTATTTTTCTTTATCTTTGTTATGTTTGTTTTCATCCACACTACTGCATCTCCTTGCTACAGTAAGAAATCATAATGACATCTTTGAACCATTTCAGAAATTAAATAATGCACTTAGACCTATATTTGATCAGAAATTAAATACAAAATGTCAAAATGACATGTTAGCTAGGCTGATCATGATTCAAGGAAGGGTTCATATTGTCCAGACTGTGTAATGTCTCTTCCAGTTTGAGACCCAAGAAATATTCAAAGCTACTTAAAATTCCAGTGGTTGGAGGGAGAATTATTGGGTGCATTCACTGCTGTAATCTCCTCAAGGGTCACATTTGAGGGAACAAATACAAGCAATGTTGCACCAACTGTAGTTTTTGAAGCATGAGAGAAAAATAGCATGTTAGAATTTATATGTTCACATAAATGAACTTGTGGTGGTCCTGTCATGCATTTATCCTCATAAACTATACTGAAATGCCAATAAAAAGTAGTTTAAACCTGCAAAAGGAAGCAGTGTCAGTCTACAGTAGCCATCTATTAGGAAGCAATGCCCTCCTGTTCGCTGATGCTGTGAAGCTCATTGGCGCCCATTTGTTTTGTCATGTAGCCTGTTTTTCATTGCCACCGTTCCATGTGTATGCGGCGGTGATGATTATAAATAGAAACATAAAAGCAAGTGGCGCAATCCTGGTCTGTGACAACCCCCACACCCTAGTATCCACCACCCTAACTTGCCGCTGCCATGGCAACGCTGGCGACGTAATTATGCATCCTGCAGATATCGAGTCTCACTGCATGTCATCTCCTGCCTACAGTGGCAATGTGACATGTTGACTATTATATCAGCTTTTCGGCTCTTATATATGAAAGGAGTCCCCAGCAGAGAGAGACGGAGAGAAAGCATTATAAAACCTTCCAACACACACACACACACACACACACACACACACACACACACACAAACACACAGACACGCAGACACACACACAACACAGATTCAGTGGCTAAGTGATAACTTGTCTTAAAACATGTTCAAAGAGTGAAGACAGCTAGAGGGGACTCCCGTACTGTAATTTTTCTTCCTGTGTTCTAAAAACAGCTCCCGTGAAATGACAGAGGAGGGCAACGGCTCGGCAGGCGCTGAGAACAGGCACCTGTAGAACAGACCCTTCTCTCCTGACAGGGAATATTAATCTTAGCTGGTAAGTACTTGACAAAGGACTCTTCTGTAGCGGGCGCTGTTCCAGGGACAGATGAGAACCTGTGAACCATTGGAGGGCTCAGAGAGTCAGACAGCCCTAGTGCTACTTTTGCCTAATGGACCTAATAGTAGTAATAAGTAATAGTAGTAGTAGTAATAAAAAACACCTGCTGCCTCGGAGAATTCACCACTGAGATATCTAATTAATCTCATATTTCATTCTGTACCCTCACTGTGACTGGCATTAATGACCCCACTTTGATCAGCACATCAAGCTGAGCCTCCATCAGAAAATCTCAGACAGTGGTTTAACACGATAGGAAGGAGGGAGGAGGAGGATGAGTGTGAAAGCTTAAGCCACCTTTGATAACCAAAGCTGTATGAAATGATCCTTGAGGAAACCACAACAGCCTCATGTGCCTGTTCTACTCGTGTCCACTGTTTGTCCACTGTGTCTGCAAGAATAACGATGGAATGAGAATATCGAGAGAACGTAATAAGGTCCTAAAGGTAGGCCAGCATTGTTCTAGCTCCCCTGAACCATCCACCTAATGCATAATTTACAACTTGCATTCCTCCTGATCGACATTATTCTCTGTGCTGATTGAAACAGAGAAAAGGTCAAAATATGCCTTTCTCTGTGTACTCAAACCCAGAATACATTATACCTGCATATCTACTGCTGCACATTTATAGTTGACATATTCAAGTCAAACACACCCTGAATCTACCCAAAATTGAAATCTGCTGTTTTTATATTACAAAAATACTCCTTAGGCTGAGGAGAATACGGAACCACCAGTAACTAGGGCTAAATATAAATGCTTTTCTGAGCAGGGTCTTAATATAGACAATGTGCGAAAGACTGTCACAGTTGCAAGGCCGCCTGCTCAATTTAACACGGGCAAAAATAAAAGCGCAGTGTTGCATTTATGTAACTTTTGGGTGACTTTTGAAATGAGCGCTCGCAAAGAGCCGGCCACTTCTTCTGCGGTCCTGCAATGCCATTTTACAATCATGACCCTTGAAATTAATACTTTTTTCAGGTGAAAGTGAGGTGTTTCCTGATTGGTGGAAAATGCACAGACGTGTCTCTAGGCACTGGTAAACAAGAGATTTATGAATGACAGGTCCCAAATTTGTTTTTAGCACAAGGGAGTGACAAGCACCCTGCCCCATGCCCAAATTCCTCCCTGTGGAGAGCCTGCCAAGGGGGGATTGGGTGACTCATAGCCTGTGACCACACTCCCACTGCAGCGTCGCACCGCCAGTGTCCCCAAAGTGTTTATTTCTATAACCGATCTGCCTCTCATTAGCCTTGGTGGTGGTTAGAGTGACAATCACAGCCTTAATTTGAGATGTTGGATGGCCGTCTTTTTTAGCCTCAGGCCACATTAGCAGGCTTCCCACCCCAGAGAGAGAATAGACACACATCGCCAGTGACATTACTATGACATGTGAGGAGTCTGAAATACACGGTTACATTATGTAAAACACTATCAACATAAGTCATTGTGCAGGCTCATATTGGACTTTTAATTTTAAAGAAAACCTAGACATTTCAATACAACTGTTTCTTTTACCACTAGCACATAGACTGATAACTAATGTGAGAAAGGAGTTATTAATATTGCTATCATTACCTGCTGAATATAAACAGCCATTCTTAGACCTTAACGAGTTAGTCTGCACCTTGAGGAACTGTTTGTCACCGAATAAGGCTGATAATATTCAGATTAGACTGGTTCACTGGTTATGAAAGGGACCCCGTGGGGTTTTAACAAAAGTTATAACATTTATGTTTACATTCATAAACATTTATTAGAGGTGTTTTTTTGGTAATATGAAAGTTTATCTATAAAAAAAATCATCACTGCTAACATTGATGTCAATATTGTTGTTTTGCAATAGCTACACTTGGAGCAAGTTGAAAAGCAATTTGAATCATAAATGTTCAGACTCACATTCCTATGAGCTGATTTACCTACCTACCGTCATTAGTCTCAAATGTTTTGCCACAAAAAAAAATGTACATAAATACAATGTCACATGTGGTTACAGGTTGTTACGGCTAAAAAAACCTGCTTTTCGCAGATCTTCCTCACAACTGCTTTTTGGCTTGAACAAACTAAGATTAGCACAACCCCCAAACCATTACAAGCATATTTCAACATTTGTACTGAAGGACCCTTTGCTCCATTTATTTCCCAGTCGAACATGTTACTGGTGTACTGGGCATCCTAATCCAATGTGATACTAACCATGGATCATCATCTTTATATGGTGTATGTTTTATCAATGAAATACAAAAATGGCAAAATACCTCATGTCCCACTTTGTTGTTTACACATGTTGTATGTTGCATGCATTCAGTGTGCACTTGAGATGGTTGCTGATCTAAATTCCTCGTCTGGTAGTATAAATAGAACCAGAGATACAGAAGATGTTTGAGGGCAAAAATAAGCTGATGCTTGGGACTGCAATGTGGCGCTGGATCTCTCATTAAGTGCCTTGTTATTTTGAGCAGCTGGCATGTCTAAAGCAAGAAACAGGTCTTTATTTATAAGACTCAGGCTCGTCCTTGCAGCTGAGCCAGAGCTGCGGCTTGCAGTCTATCTGCTAACAAAGAGGGCCGAGCTGAACCACCGCGGGCCTTTCGCTGAGGCGAGCCAGGAGTCCAGTTGTCTCCTGTCCTGCATGCCATCGTGCCAAACCATCTCACAAATCAACAACACACAAAACGACATATGCTAAATCTCTATCCGAGCAAGAACAATAAGGAGAAAACCAAAGAAACTGTAGGTGATAATTAGCAAGTTCCTCTGTCAAGACTTTTTCTATCATTATCCAATCCTCTGTGGACAACATTGGCACCAGATCCTACAGTCAATAAAATCCCTAATAAATCAATCACAAAGAGTCAACTGAGCTACAGCAAATACTCCAACCACAGGAAAAACATCCCTTAGCATCACTGATAAAACACAATCACTACATAAATGGTGCTTTTCTACAACATGCATATTATTAAAAACAGACGAAAATGCAAAAAGCCAATGTATTTTCAGTTGGCCTTTCTGTTAAAAACGCTCTTCACCTTGCTATTGCCAGTAGTTTAAAAGCATAGGTTACTTAGCAATACTGAAACAAAGTCTCATATCTATTTGTGTTATTTTGCATGGCCTCTTTTGCAGCACTTACAAAATGAACGGTGAGGCAATCTGAATGGATACAGACAAGGGGACTTGAAAGCTGCAGCATTGTTATTGTCTGAAAAAAGGTCCCTATTGAAGGGAGCTAGCGTGAAATTTAACATAATATTTTGTACTCGGGGGAAACTAATTAGTTTTCCCTTGTTGGAGAGCCCATCTGAGGACCTGTTTCGATGTTAGGGACACTAATCAAAATAAAATGCCCTTTATTTCCATGTTCCACTTGAAATGTAATAACAGAAAAGTAGAGTATGAAATAAAATGTCAAGAAGTTTGCTTTAGAAAACAATATACAAATACACAATTTAGCTAACACAATGATTACTCCACCAAAAATAATCGAGAAATATCCTAAAACACAAATACATACAGGACATAATATGCCCACCCCCGGGTATGTTTTAAAGGGACTGTATCTTTTCTACCAACAACACTCACATGACTTCCAGTAAACTCATACAAAGGCATCCTGGAGTAGCATTTTTAGACAGATAATGTTAGTCACTGTCAAGTGATTTACTATAAAGTGGAAAGAACAAATTAAACAGGCAAATGACAGAATCCTCTATAAATATCTGTTTATGTTCCAAACCACGGTTATATCAGGAGCACGCCGAGATGGAATGATAACGCACAGACGCCTAATCTTAGCAGGCTAATGCCATAAGCTGAAAATAACTCACCTAAGAATAGCTGACCCACAGAATAAGCAAGGAGCCTGAATTCAGGCGCTCTGTGTATCTGTTGTTTGGCTCACAGGCAGCTAAGGCAGAAGAAGAAAGCCCTGCTCCTGTAGCCTGATAGTCAAATAACCTGCTCTATTGACAGAGATGGAATGTGTCATCCTCTTGTCGCCCCCCCCCCCCATCTTATTTTTAAATCTACTCACGTTTTTAGCCCACTGCCTCTGGATGACTTCAGTCACCCGTTTTGCTTGCCTGCAGTCAGATTTATGGTTGTTTTTTGAGTTTTTTACTTAACTTTTACACTCAAAATATAGAGTTAACAGTCAATGTAAAACAACTAACTGCACATTTAACACTAAGTTTGAACTACTCCACATCATGTTGTCCCCTCTCGCTGTTGGCTAACTGTCGATAACGCGGTTTCAGTAAATTAAGCACTCAAATGACTCCATCCGTACTTTCTCATTACACAGACTTCTCAGTAACCAACATGACAAATGTTTTCACAAGGCACAATGCCTCAAGTCTGAAGTCATTTCTAGAGATGATTTTCACATTTTATCAATAGCTACATGCTGAAAAGGTGTGACTCATCTTGAGTGAATAGATGTTACTCATACTGATGACAGCCATGTCCTCTTCAATTCAATTCGCAGGTCAAAAATAGAACAGTCAATGTCTGTGGTAAAAATCCTGAGAGAAACCTTTCAGTTGTCCCCTCAGTATTTCTGTCACAGTTTTTCCTGTTCCCTGAAAAGTGCACGCTGACATGGAAGCTCGCAAAACACAACATCCCTTTCATGTTCACAGTGACTCATTTCAGGCGACTAGAGCATGGGAATAGTGTTAATACATTTCCTCATTTTAGTAGAAAAACAACACTCTATGTATGTTAAATATATTAAGATAAACAGTACTTTTTTTTTTTACTCTTTACAAGATATCTTTTAACACAGATTAAGGTAACAATCCCACTGAGAAAGACAAATCATAAAGCAACATTTACCATGACAAGAGCAAATACCTTGATTCAGGAAGAAGTGCCTGATCCTACCACGCTGCTGTGCTGAGAAGCTTTGAGATCTCTTTTCACACAGAATGAGAGACCGGCTGAGCGCAAAGAGTTGAGAGTATGTGAGAGAAGGAGAGAGAGAAAGAGAGAGAGGGAGAGAGAGAGAGAATGTGTGTGACAGAGGCACAGACGATGTGAAATAGCAGAGAAGTAGGAAGAGATTCAGAGACAGAGGAATGCAAAAAGGGGAAAAAAGAAGGATAAAAACTGAGATTCCTCAAAAGGAGAAGAAACGCCGGGCTGTGTGATCACCTGAGTTGTTCACGTTGTGCATCTTGCTCTGGTTGGGGAACTGCTGGTGTCCAACGCGCCGTTCTGTTGTGGAGAAACTTGACTCGCCCTCGTAAATCGTCTGCAGCATACTCCACTCAGCGCTCAGGTCTCATTGCAAGCCTTGCGTTTCCTGTCACCAAGAGCCACCCCTCAGCCACTCAGGGGAGAGACCGCGACAACAGGCAACTCTCTCCCTTCCTCTGCCTCCTCCTCTGATAAACCACTCTCACCGTAGAGCAACAACACAAGCTGAACACTCTCTCTGCAGGGCTGCCACTCTCCCGGTGCCTGCCTGCTTCAATCTGGTCCAAACACTAATACAGTTTCAAGAGAAGATGGCCAAGTCCTGCTTTTTTTTTTTTCTTCTTATCTGCCTCTCTCCCTATTCCTCTCCAGTCTGTGGCTTTTTCTCTCCTCAGAGAAGAGACTGAGAAAAATATAAAGCTGAGTTGCTAGGAAAGCCGTGAACTGAACACTGAGCACCTCGCTGAAGCAGTAATGCAAGCCAGGGAGGGAGCAAGCTTCATTTGCATGTGAATCAACAACTGCGTGGCCCACAGGTGACAGAAATAGAACAATGGCCAGCCCTGGCTAAAAATAGGTCAGGCGAGGCGCGGGGATTGGAGCAGCATTGATGCGTTTAAAAATACCACACCAAACACAGCTGTCTTCTTCTGCTCCTGCCAGAAGGCATGTCTCCTGACTCCCTCTCTGCAGATGGAGGCTTGATTCCTCTCTCTCTCTCCCCCTCTTTTTTTGATTTGTTGAACTAGTCTCTCTCACTCACTCTATTTATGTCTTCATTTTGTTCTCTCAGGTACATGGGCGGAATGAGCCATTTCTGCCTTGATGTACTAAAAGAGGCACATGCAAAGTTCACCTCCGTGCGGTATTTGTTATGTCAAGGGTTTTGTAAGGTTTGTCTTTTATATGATTCACAAAACATAAAAATAGTGTATTGACTTTTTTCGGCAAATAGTGCAAATGTGATTATATATTTTAACACAACACAAATGCAACAGGATTTACGTAAAAAGAAAAAAATCTGCATGTGTGACAAACGTGTGTTAAGTCAAGCCAAACACTAAATGAAGTGTGTGTATGTGTGTGGGGGGTTCAGTGTGTATCCAGGGCAGTATACTGCTGCTCAGGAAGCATGCTTTCAGCTAGCCAAGGAAGCCAACTGTAAGATGCCATGACAGCATGATCGCAATTACATAAACCTCTCAAACTGTGTCAAGAACACCTCTCCAGGATTACACATCCCATTTCCTTGAAAAACACTTGATACTGTATAAAGCAGACAAACAAAACACTACAGTACACATAAAGTACATCTCAAGAACCTGAATACTGAATGTTGCGCACCAAGTAGCTATATAGTAGGACTTTTTCAATTAATATTACATCCCAAACTGGCAAATATCCGTAGTTAATATAATCTGACTCCAGCCCATTAAAGTCAAGTCAAATGTTCTATCTGACCACTGATGCAGGGCTGGGTTTGTGGCCAAGCAGCCTGTGCCTTTAAATTTTTCATCTTCCTTCATAATTTGACCTGTCCCCCAGCCAGGGGCGTGGAGCCAGCACGGCTATTTTTAGGTCCTGAGCTCTGACGACTGGCTAGAGAGACACAGAGAAGGAGTTTTACTGTGTTGTTTCAGCTGGACAAACATTTAACCCCTCAATCCTTTTATCACAGCACAACCAAGAAACCAAGAAGGAAATGCACAGCTTGCAGGCTCGCCCCAGACATAAAACAACTCTGAAGCTAACGTATGATATTGGTTATTCATAAACAAAAACAAGAGAACTCATATGTTTGTTTTGATTCCTTACTACTTACTTGTAATCTCAAAATTCAAATTAATTATTGAAATAAAGTATTTTTCATCTTTATTTACTCCATGTAATAACTGAGAGAATGATTTTCACAAATGTAGTCATGGAACATTGTGACAAATCTGTATAAAAATGATTACTCCAATTTCCCTTTAGTGACACATTTTAGTTGAACAGATTTAGCAAACTCCTGATCTTCGCGAATTAGTTTTGGCAGTCTAGTTGGATAAGATGGTGTGAGAGATAACAAGCCTTCAAGTCCAAGGTAATGATGGCTAAAGACCCAGCGCTCCATCTGTCACAGTATCTGTCAGAGCAGACCTGCTCTGACCCTGTAGGCTGACCTGAATATGGGAGAAGGCATAACTGATCGAAAGAGGAAGTAAGGCCATCACATGAAAGACAATTATCATGACAATGGAGTCCCTATTTATATGACATGACAATAGAAATTTTGTCCTGGAATGAAAAGGTCACAACATATTTTGCAATGCTCCTCTTACTGTGATTTTCCCCTACTACGCAAATACGCAAATACGATATGCTGCAAATGTCTCCCTTAATTCTGATCATTCATGGATTAGCTTATCTATTTATTTTATTATTTATTATTCTATTCTATTTATTTATTTATTTATTTATTTATTTATTTATTTTATTTATTATTCTATTTATTTATTTATCTATCTACCTGTCTATCTTTGTTAAGTGGTTCTTCACAGAATGTACTGCACATAGAGTTGTGCTGTATTTGTCTTGTCAAAAGTATAAGAAATTAAACTCATTTCTCTGCGCTGGTGAGCAAAATAACCTTGGCCAACCTGACCTACTGCTCCTTAAATGAGAAAAAAAAAACAGAGCCATTTCACTGGGACACGTTAGCAGCGATTAACCTACACTTTTTATTTATAACTAGCTTCCTGAGGCTGATGAGGGATTGTGGGATTGGAAATAGCTCTGTCCAATAGGCAGGGTCCAGTAAACCTGCAATGTGGCAAGCCCATTATAGCTCCTACTGCGTCATTGGCGGCCTTTGTCTACTTTAGTCCTATTAAAGCATTTAAGTGTGAACGTCAGCGTCCCTGCTGGAGAGCCACTCTGCTCTGCTCTCCGGGGCATGGGCTCGACTGTCTGTCACCTCCCTCATATCAAACACAAACTGTGTATGTGAGTGTGTGTGTGAGTGAGTAAGTGTCGTACGTGCATGTGTGTATGTTTTGACATCAGACCACTGACATGGAGTGGGGGAATATTAGAGATGATGGAACAAGTGGGCCAGACCAGTGAAGTGCCCCCTAGCACTTACCAAATTTAAATGAAAGGCCATTATGGATGTCAGTAAACACACACATACACATGCATTCATGCACACATCACATACAACATGTTATTTACTTCAACAAAGCCAATTTAAATTATCTGTTGGGACTAGAAATACAACAAAGATACATTTCCCATCATGGTACCTTAGCTCTTTACGCTCTATTTTGAGAAACTATGTCATAACCTGGGGAGTTGATTTTTTTTTTTTTTTTTCTATCGAATAAGCCTACTCACATTACCACCATTGCTGTACCAGATCAAAATCAACTCCCAAGTTCTGTGGCTTAATCACCATAGCACTGCTGCCTTGTGACACACTGTGCATGATGAAACCCAGCAGGGAGGCAGACTGGAGAAGGAAGGGAGCTGAACTTAAGTGTTGCAACAGCTATGAGTGTGGACAAACAGTGCTTCTTACAACTAATTTGATCCGGGTAGGAAATGTTTTGTTCCCCTTAATAGTGGATGATCCATGTGTGGGAGGGAATGAGTCAGCCATGTTTTGTTGTTCTGTGCTCTCTGAACTTCAGAGCCCCCATGTATCTCAGTGTGTGTGTGTGTGTGTGTGTGTGTGGGGGGGGGGGGTTGTCTATTGTAAAATAAACTGCAGAGTGACTCTCATAGCCCTCTTACATGATCTTAGTCAGTCCATGTTTATTAATATGTGTTTTAATCAAATTACTTTATCCACCTCTCTGACTTCCACCCTATTGACTGTCTTCCTGCCTGTGTGGATGCAGAGTTTCATCATGGCACCCTGGGAGGACTGTGGCGGATGTGATCATTGTCAGGTGCTGAGCTTTCCAGTCAGAGGGGATGTTCCTCCCAAGAGAGGGGTTGCACACTAACAGCAACTTCTGATGTAACCATGCTGCTCACTGTCCTTGGGTTTCTTCTCTCTAGTGGCCCCCCCACAGCTCTAGGGGCAGCCCTGCTACAGGAAGGAAATTACCTCTCCACACCAATTACCTCAATGCCCGCCATCTTACTTACATCAGCCCCTGATGAGTCACCATTGCCAACTATGGAGGAGTCCCTAGATCAATTTAAGGAGTGAGGCCATGGCACAATGCTGCCCCATCTCTGCATGTGGAGTACAGCATGCTCTATTAGCAACTAAGCCCAGCCATTCTACCTGCTAAAAGCCATGGGTTAAGTTTTGTCACTTCAAACAGCCCATTTTCCCTTTACCTTGCGGTCAATCTCATAAAAGCACAAAGGCACTATAACTGTTGATTTGATGGTAAAATCCAATTAGCCTGTACATCTGGATGTGTTATGCGAGCGTGTTTCCCCACTAATGATTTAGCCGCTCTTGTTTTTATTGGGTTACTCTGTCTGGCGTCCTGTGGTATTTCCTGTTGGACTTTCAGGGTGATATAGAATGCACTTAACAGGTTGGATCAAATAACATGAAAAAAGCATTTAAAGGCAGTCATGTTTGGTACTTAATCTTGAAACATTGCCAACAAAGTTTTGCAATGTAGCTAATACCACAGTCTGATGGAGCCCATGCAGCTTTATGTGTTTCTCTTATGAGAGAGGCCGAACATAAAAAAGACATAGATGGTGTTCTTCAAAGAGATGAATGAACACATATCCTTAAATGTTTAAAAAAAAAAAAAACTTTCAGAAAAAATGTGTTCATTCACCTGTAGTGAACCATCTATCTGAGATGTGAGAAGCAGACTGAACCATAACAGAGTTTCAAAAAGGTAAAAACACAATTTTAAAGCATCCATTTATTGTGCACTGACATTGAGGTCAGTTTACTTTCTAACTTGGAATAGATTCCTGATGCCGTGCCTTCATCTGTTGCCATAGGCTTTCTAAAAATAGATCTGGAGCACAAAGGCCCACTGGAAACAGAGGGCAGCTCTTGATATTTTTACTGATCAATGTGCTCATCTCTGCTGGAAACCATTGATCCACTGTTTGTATCAAATTGACTATGCTGCTGTTGTACAACTACCACCCTACATTCAATCGTGATAAGCCCACTCTATGTTCCACTTTGTCCACCTTGCCAAGCAACTCCTCTCAAAGCAACACACAGCTATTGATCTTCTAACGATATTCTAACACCAAAAGGCTTAGCACTGATTAGAGCAATGAAAGATCATTCTCAATGTCAGCGAGCTATTAACCACTGAACATGACGCAGGATTCAGAGGAAACTTTTCTGCCTGAAACCAGTGAGCAGAATCATTGCATCAGTGGCTCTTAGACCTACATCACTGAAATGCCCGCAGGAGTCAAATGGCCTCATCTGTATCATACATACACACAGGCCCAAAGACACACATGTGACTTTGATGGAATCCAGCCAAGTTTAGCTGACCTTAGAAAATCCCTGAGGGATTAATAAAAACAAAGGTTCTCTGTTTGGAGGCATCCTTCCAATCCACATCCTGCTAGTCAAGCCCATTTATGAGTGGATAATCATAGCACCATTCCCTCCAAGTCCCCTGGAGCTATTATCTTAATATAACAAAATATACATATTTGTTATTACCAATATGGTATTACCAGAAAACACAGTTTATCAGGCTTGCTTGTCCTTTTAAAAATACCAGCATTGTTATTTCAGTCACAAAAACAGAACAAGCAGTTTTCACTCTCAAGTTCCAGATTTTCTTTTAAAGGGACAAATCTCACTTCAGTGACCTGAATACAGTAAACACAGGGAATAACCCAACAACATAACAAAATTAAAACGGGAGTTGTTTGTGCTCACTGCTTGACTGTTATTCTGAATTTGTCAATGACCTTTAAAAACTCCATTCATGGATTTTAAAGGTCCATCTAAAAAAAGTGCAACAGGAAATCAAGTTTACTATGGGAAGGGTGGGCTGACGCTTATTGTCCAAGCCACTTCCACCTACGCCACCACTTCTTTACTTGACCACAGCATAGTCACAGCACTTGCCTCCTGTGGTGTCTCAAAGGTCTCGGACACAACAATACCTCTGAAAAAAGGCTCTTCCTCTGATTATTAAGGTGGTGCTATGCATACCGGGAAATGTCCCACAGTGCACCCGTCACCTCTGTTACAATGTTAATGTCTCGGCTGCTCCATATGCATGAACCTGGAGGGGCTCCAGATGTACTTTTAAATGCTTTGCTAGGGTGACCTTGAATTTATGGATCTTATTACAGCATCATTCATATACATTTTCCACCATAGTTACAAATTCACTCTATGAGCTATTGTATCCTTATGTAGTGGACGTTACTGGTTTCTGTTATACAAACTCAAAGTATATTAGAAATAAAGACAAGGTTCTACTTTTGCAGTTCCTATGTACATAAACAGCTCTTTATTTCCTTTCTCCCCTGAAAGGCAAAGGCATTGTTCAGGGGTCCTTTCATTTGATTGATGGGAAAACTAGTAACTAGTTACTCTACTCTGAAATCTATTTAAATTGTACTGTTATTTCCACTTGCCAGGTCTCCACTTATTTTATTTTATCTATTTAATTAATGTTTAGACTGATGGAATAGATGTTTTAGGACTATTTCATAGTTAGGGTGAGGATAGTTTGGGTAGTTTTAAAAGATTTGAACTCTGTACATTTTATTGTATAATACATGCACTTTTCAAATCTAGACAAATCTAGACAACAGTCACATTCACAACAAACTCACCGGAAACACAAGTGCAATAAGGACTTTATGTACAATTATATCATTGATATGATGGACACATTTTTTCTGTCTTTACTTTTTTCTATTTTCTATTATGTATATACTAATTTATTTTATTTGTATTTTGGCTGCTGTAATGTGTAAATTTCCCCACTGTGGGACTAATAAAGGAATATCTTATCTTATCTTATTTTATGTTAGTATTTAAAATACCGTATTTCCCAGACTATAAGGCGCACTTAAAATCCTTAAATTTTCTCAAAAGTCAACAGTGCGCCTTATAATATGGTGCACCTTATATGTGGATTCCTTGAACCAATTTTATGTGGTACAGGGCACTCAAAAATCTGTCAAAATGTTTTATTATGAGTTTGGTAAGCAATATTGATATTTATTGATAGTGCGCCTTATAATCCGGTGTGCCTTATGGTCCAAAAAATATGGTATATGTTTACTATCTGCTTAGTTTCTAGGCCTCTATTCTCAAGCTTCAGATAACTGATTAGGGTGTACCATTTCACATATCTCCATTATGTCTTATGACTGTATGTGTATCTTAACTGTGTTGTGAATAAAAAATAACATTATACAACATAAAATAATATAGATAGTAGCAGTTGTTTCATTCACTGGTGCATTTCTTGTGCGTTGTTAGTATTCAGTCCCATGCTTGTTATTCTGCTAAATCCCCCTGTCTGTCTAAATTTGAGATTTATCAAATCACCATATCACATTGACACATTTACGCTGTATTGTAGTGTGTGTCATTGCATGGTTTGTAAGGATGAAAATATTACAAATTCTTTATCCGTCTTTTGTCTATACAATCAATTCTCCTATTTGTGAGTTTCATCAGCTTGACTGAGACTGAAAGGCATGGAAATAACTATGGTACCAGTAATTATGGGATGCCGTCCAAGCAAGGTAAAACCCCTGGTGGATCCTTCAACAACAGTGCACCCTGCAGGTTGATTAAAAAGGAAGAAGAAACATGAAGAATGAAGAATGGCTAGAAATGCTATTACTGTGAACTTGCAATAGCAAACTCCAAGGACCAGGAAGACAAATACTGTGACACATAACAAACACTGTGCTAAAGCAACTGGACAGCACAGAGGTCCAAGAAGCATAGATACTTATAAATTTAGACACTCATTCTGCAAACAAATATGCATACACTGGCAAACCAACACACACATGCATAGACATGCACACAATTCCACATAGCAATGCCACCATGCTGTGCTTGGGAGTGGCTGCAGCGTTCCTGACCTCTGCCTTTCATGTCGGATCCAGTAACCAAACTGACTTTTCGACCCAGCCCCTTCAATAACACAGGGCCTAACAAGCTTTGGCTGTCTCTTTTAAAACACTCAGAAAAAAACAGCACAAAAACAAAAACTATTTCTCCTCAAAGCTGTGTGTGAATATCAAAGGATGAAATGAAGTTGCGAACACAGATGTTTCCTTTTGAACTACAAAGTATGATGATTCCTACCTTTAAAAGAGTAAAACAGATCTAATAAATGAAAGAAAGAAAGAAAACCAGGCATCCTTAGCATCCTTTCATCCATCCATTCTCTTTTTTGAAAGTTCACTGATCAAAGATGCCATTCATTGATATTATTCATGAGTAAAACTCCTTTTTCCAGATAACTATCATTTTTCAGGTCTAAAGAGAAGCCTCACTTTTTGGAAACTTTACATTTTGTCAGCAGCTCTGCTGAGATGATGCCACTCAAAGCTAAAAGCGAGAATTTAAAGAATGCTCTGAGGTTGTCACCTCAAACGGGGTACATTTCTCTGTTTTGGTAACAGATGGGCTGGTAACCCTTTCACACCTATCTGGCCACAGAGACCTTTACGAGGGCTCTGCTCTTAGATATCCAGCCAGTGTGTCCAATCTCTGTGTAATTCCTGGATCCGTTTGTTCTGCACATTTCACGCCAAGTGGGGAGGGGTTGCGGCCATGACCTCCTTCAGTCCCATAACTCACAGGATGGGCTGAGAGAGGTGGCAGGTACCCACAGATGAAAGGTAACAACAAAGAGATGTTTAGCATGACACACGGCAGCGCAGTCGGCCCCAGAGGATGATGGGATGGCATGGAGTGACAACTAATGGGCCCGTGAAGTCTGCAGTTTGTCTGTTTCTGCCATCAAGGAAAAGGCCCCCACCCTGTGACAGTTAAGTGACAATATCCCAGTCAGGCTGGGCATACAGACAACTCTGAAGCACAGCTCATTTATCACTTTCACTAATCTCACCATGTAGGTTTGACAGACCAGGATCGAGTTAGGGTAAAGGCCCTCTCCATGGCATCTGTCAATAGGCACACTGACAGACAGATACGCAGATGGGTACAAGTACATAAGCAAGACACATATTTCAGGTAATAAACTGTTAAAAATAGCAAGCCTTTAAAAAAAATCTCAACTAAAGAATAAAAACACAATTGGAAGTCATAAATAAAGTATGTTGCTTTAGCATATTAAACTATGTTGAATACTCAAAGCGAGAGCCTTAAATCTCCCCATTTTTCATCCACGCAAGAGGCTGCTCAAAGACATGAATGATTCATCTCTCCAGCTCCATTTGGACAGGAAGTGAAAACAAATGGAGGTAGGTCCCCCCAGAGAGCTCAGGGGTCTACAGTGAGGCTGGATGAACAACACTGAGAACAGCAGGCGCTGTGTCTCAGCTGCAACAGGAGCCAGATTCCCCCTCTGGGCCACTGCTCTCCTCCTACTATCTATACAGAGAGAAAATATTCCTCACACATACACCACTACCTACTCCTTTATTCACCAACAGCTCCAGCCCCAACTCTGCACTGTGAGAAATACCTCTGACTTCCCCCCGCAGGAGAGCTGGAGGAGACAGATACATTACCAGGTTGGTTTAAGGATGGATTCAAATGTTTTCTGTGCATGCATTGCAACTGCCTTGAACAGGGTTTCTGTAAAGATCGACTTGGTTAGGCAACCAGACTACTTAATTAAGTTTAGGAAAAAATGGATTTGGTTTCACTCAGGCAACAAAACTTAGTTAGGTTTAAGAAGATATTGATTTGGTTAGGCTTAGGCAACCACACTACTTATTTAGGTTTAGGAAGAGGCTGAGTTGGTTAGGTTTAGGAAATCAAACTACTTAGTCAGGTTTAGGAAAAGACTGATTTGGTTAGGCTTTGACAATCAAACTACTTAGATTTAGGAAGAGATTGATTTGTTTAGGCTTAGGCAACAAAACTACTTGGTTTTAGGAAAAAATTGATTTGGTTAGGCTTAGCCCTGGACCAGACCGGCCGCTTGACAAGCACATGGTGGCTGCGTTACCTCATGGCTGCGTGATTCACGCGTCTGTTGTTCACACTGGCTGCGTTTCAGCTGCTGCTGCTGTTGTTCTTTCTACACAGAAATTGACCCTAATAATTACCATATCATGTCATTGTAAATGTCATTTATATCTATTTTAGACAGAGAAAGGCCAAGAAACTCATTCATAAATAACAGTAATAATCCACAATTAAAATCCTGTAGTATATTCATCCACAGAGCCCTGCAAGTTACTGTATGTCCTACAACACTGTCCTGCACATATTTCAGAACAAAAGCCTTATGTTAACAAATGAAGGAGTTCTGTCCACAGGAAAAAAAACATTTGAGGGGTTTTATTTTGAAATGAAAGCAGGAAGTGTTGATTTAAAAATACATCTCAACTTTTTTTTTTCATGTGACATTTTCTACAGACATTGAAAGCTTACTTAGAAGCTTACAATGAAAAACAACAGGTAACGCAGCTGCCACATGCTCGTCAAGCGGCCAGTCTGGACCAGGGCTTAGGCAATCAAACTACTTAGTTAGGTTTAATAAAAGATTGCGATTTGGGTTAAAATAACACAGGATGTGGCGTAACGTAAATATGGAAGTTACGTGACAAAAAATACTAAGTAGTTAGCTCTCCGAAAAGATTGTGGATTGGCTTATAATTGTAATAATAATAATAAAATAATAATAATAAGAAGAAGAATAATAATAATAATAATTTGTAAGTGACATAATTTGCAACTGACAGAATTTAAGTACGGAAATTATGTAAAAAAATAAATTGTTAACTTCTCGTTTCACATAGGACACAAACACCAGTCTCCTGGGAAAAGTCCAGTGTTTTTTGATCAACCTATCCGCCCCGACCTCTTCCCTACACAGCGTTCTTTGCTCTTTATACTTGCTGGTTCATAATTAGGTGGATTTACATAAGAACTGATTTTATGCTGACCACCATGAAAAAAATCATGTCTGTGTACATGAATCAGTGCATTCATTTTTGTGACTATTTCACAAAGTGCTGTGTGCCTGGGCTGTAATAATGTGACTGCAAAAAAATAGGACAGAAACTCCAAACACTAAGAGTGTGAGTGAGGAAAAACATATTTATGTCAAAGTAGTTTCACAGCATCTGGGCTGGATTCAGATAGTCTGCACAATGTCTGCTGTACAGCCACACTCTTGCTTCCACTGAAGCAGCAGCGGCCAAGAACAGAAAAATAAATACAAGGTGAGAACATGACTCTCCATCTCTTTTTCATGGCAATGCACTGAGATAAAGCCCAGGACTGCACTCTGCATGCTTCTGTTTAACCTCAAAAAACATACAACACCCACAAAAGAGAAAGAAAAAAAAACAAACATTTGCTATGAGGTGTGCCAATAATGCAAATTATCAGTGGGTTCAGAGGCTTCAAGTGGACTAAGAAAACAGCATCATGAAGTAGGTCCGTAGCTGGTCAGCAGTGATTCCCACGGCATACGAACTGATCTTAGTGGACTGATTTCTAATATCATCTGTGAATATGTTGTGCGCCTGCCAGATCAACAAGGCTTACACCTCCTGGCCACTCCAGGGATGTTCACTAAGGTCTGACACCAAGCTGCAATTGTACCATCCTACCAGTTCATAATTTGTCTTAACCTGGTATCTCCAACAATAAATAACCAGAAAAGAGTCTTGTTTTCAGCTGCCTACAATGTATTTTACATACAATGATTATATGAGCGTAAGAGGTTAGAAAATTTGCTTAAAGCAGAGAAAAACATGGTATGTTGACATACTAGAAAACACAGAACTTGCATATACAAAGCTATAACCTGACAGTGCCAATTTGTCCTGTTCTTATGTGGATTACAGAAATGGTAATCTGCTGTCCTGACAGCCTTTTAAGGGATAGACAGTGTTGTATTTCAGCACATACAATTGCTAGTTTTATCCTGTCATTTAAGCTTCCTGTACCATACCGATAAAGAGAACATAACAATGAGCCACAGCAGAACAGAGACCAGCACCTTCCTCTGGGCATCAACACCCCTCCTCTCGCAAAAAGTCACTGACCCAAACCCATTTTTTCCAGTCTAAGAGAAATGTCAAATCCAGACCTAGTGCTCGTCTCTTTGAAGGGAACATAGCAGCCAAATATAGCCTCTACGCCTCCTGACATACATCAGGCTCTACGGGTTCTACCAACAGTGGTTAATTTTGGGTGACTGCCATGTAGTCACTTACTATTAAGCATCATAACTATACAAAGAAAATTATAACCAAGCAGCAGAGTGCACACTGTTGCTTGGTAACCTCATGCCATGTTGGGGATTCATCTTGTTATGGAACAGAAAACACTTACAGCCGGAGCCAATAATAGATTCTGGACCGCACAAAAATAGTTTAAGGGTGTCAACAAGCATGAACATGAAGCTGAGACACATAAATTGAGAGATGTACGTTTAAGTAACAAATCTCACTTCTTAATGTGTGTTTTTAAGAATTTTGAACGTGTTCAAGTGATTGCAACCACTGGTGAAATTACATAATTATTATTCATCTGTCATTTTTCAAGTGAAATTATGGATAGAATGAGAGCTTATTTCCAAGTGTGAAATCAAGCTAAAGAACACATTATGCAGACTGGCACAGGGTGCTGTGTACTAATTACCAAAGCTGTTTTTAAGTCTTTTGGATCCTGCTGAATTATACAAATTGCAGACTCCCAAGAAATATGTGGCTCATGAGAGAACGGAGAGCTAACATACAGATTTTTACCTATCAGGGCATTACAAAGACATATTATTTAAAACTCAGTCCTTGTAATGCTCCATGCTGCTTAAGGCTGGTTTTAATATAGCTTTCCTGTTCGCAAAATGAGAACATTATAATTGGGCCAGACATCCTAAGTGTATCAGAAATTGTCACAATAGGCTATAATACGTGTATTGGTGTTATGAGTCTTTGGGGCATCGCAGTATAATTGCTTTGTTTATGTCACCACATGTTGTCTATTATGAGTTTCGGGACTCTTATTAATGTCCCATCATGTATTATAATGTAACTTTCTTGAGCTCCACAAACTTATTACATTTTAAAGCAACATCAAACGATCTGTTGCAAAAGAGTCAAGAAATGAAGCAACATTTATTCATTGTGAGCTGTAAAGGTCTGGTTGGAATCACATACACAACCTCTTCAGAATAATTATTGCACTTATTGCACATCTTATAAATACTCTGCTTAACGCATTACTTATAACAGCTATAACTGAACCCCACACTCATATTAAATTGTTAATATAGTCTGAGGTTAATGCAATTAAAGTGTTAAAGGTCCGGTGTGTAGGATCTGGTGGTATCCAGCGATGAGGTTAGGAGATTGCAACCAACTAAAGACACTCCAGTATGCCAAGCATGTTGGAGAGCTACAGTGGCCAGCATAAAAACACAAATGGCCCTATCCAGAGTCTTTTGGAGCAAAGCCTGTGTGTACAGTGTGCGTGCATAGGAAATGAGTGGTGAAGCAAGAGAGCAAGAGCTGTGGCAAAGAGAGAGTAAAGTTATCTACCCCAGGTCAAGCAGGAACAGTGTCAGTGTCTAATGTGTCCATTCTGGGCTACCGTAGAAACATTGCGGTGCAGCATGGCATACTCTGTGGAGAGGATCCACTCACTATGTAGATATAAACAGCTCATTGTAAGGCACTGGTTCCCAAACTGGGGGGGCGGGACCCCAAAGGGCAGCATAGAGTTATAAGAAAAGCTTTAGGAACCACTGTTTTAAGGTAACAAAAACAAAACAATTCTTATTATCAGGTGATTATACACTCAAGAAGACATACTTCTTAATATTATGTTCCATTTCTGCCAATAGATCCCCCTAATTATTGCACACTGGTCCTTTAAGTGCTTTTAAAGTGTTATAAACTAATAAAGATAGAAGCACTCTGTGTTAAAACAACCTGCCAGTGTGAGATTCATTATGCACTATTAATGTATTATGACATTTTCTGTCATAGACGTCAAGTAACATTGAACTCTGTTTTATTTTGGGAAGACATAATCTCATTTATGGAGGTTCTTAGTTTCTCATTTAGACCATACCACCTCATTTCATTTAAGCTAATACATGAGAAGTAAATAATCCATGAGACTGGCTTTATACGAGCTAGGAAAGCAGGTGTCCATATCTCTAAGGAGAATCTATTATAAGCTACTATTCGAATATTACAATGTACTGACACGCTCCTCACAAAGCAAATAATCCTACTGCTATTCTACCATAACTGCCAATTACCTAGGTATGTTTTAACATATTGTTACACTGGTACACCTGTACAACATGTACTGTTCACAGCCACGCTCACAGGCTTACAACTGTGTTTTTCCTACAATTGCTTTGTGCCCATTTCAGGCAGAAGATTGGCTTAATCATTCTGTCATGTCATACTTTACGTCACCCGGCACAAAACACCACAGCATTCTTTCTCTTTATTGGACCTGCAATTTCTGCTGCGTGACATGAAGGCTGCCTTCACACTGTCATGGTCAGTCAAGGATGGCACACAAACACAGGAAATAAATCCACAGTGACAAAGCGTAATTCATCACTTCCATCACTTTAGTTGTGAAAAAAAAAGAAAAGGCATTGTATTCGCTCCACTTTGATAAACAAGCTCACTCTCACTGCTTATGTCATCTCTACTAGTAGCTGACTATCTGCAGTCTGTAGACCATCTTAAAGGCACAAATCTGCCAGATGCCAACTTTAGGACCATAATTATCCACTATAGATAACATGCATTACACAACAGGGCTGTCATGCAACATGCTGCTTCTGTGAATACTGCTTGCCAATTGTATAGTCGAAAATGCCAACTTATCGGGTCCAGTGAATAATTCACAGATGCCTGCCAAGATTTGTTCTATCGAAAAACATTTTGTCTCATTAACACATTCATTGGTACTATGAAATTATGTGTTAGGCTAAGTGTAAGGTGCTGTTAAAATGACTTTCTCTCCCTGACACAGCTCAGATGGTACCTGCCCCCTCAAGCCATCTGAGCAGTGCAGACATCTGTGAGCATTAACCTGCCAAGAACAAGTCCGATGTAAAAATATTATAAATATTCTGAAATGGAAAGTCAGCTGAGGGGTCATTTGGAGTGGCTGTGAAAGGCTTTCATGTCAAGTATGAGCAGTGTTTTTCTTGTGCTGTCTCGTGTTGCTGTCTTAAGTGAAAATGCCATGTGTACACTGGAGGGTCTGTGGCTCTGGTGTTTTCCTATTACATTGCTCAGCGAAGATTGAAATGCTGTCACTATATGACACCTGTGGAAAGAGCACTGGTCTTCAAAGCCATCATACAAGAACCATTTCAAATGTACCACATCCGCTAAAAGTTTTGGTTGGAGTGACACTGTGTTCAGTAAAACAACTGAGAACCAAACTCACTTTATAATACTGTATACACCTGGTGCACTGATAAACTTTCATTGCTGGCATCCAAATACATATTTAAGATGAAAAAATAAACTCCTTACTTTTGACTCTACCCAGGCATGTTCATGTCTTCATCTGCTTGTGTTTGAGGCTTTGGTTCTTTAGTATCTGTAAACACAAAACATGCAAGAAAGTAGCTGTAGATTCAAAGATGTATTCATCACACACAGTATATAATCGTACACAGAACAATGTGAAGTTTAATGCTCATCATCATATGAAATAGACATTGTTAAGTATAGATATACAGAAGTAAAGTGTTAAGATGTAATCAGTGATGGAAACTAACTACATATACACAAGTGCTTCACCCAAGTACAATTTTGGGACACTACTTTGAGTATTTCCATTTTATGGTACTTTTTTTGGGGGGCGGCAGTAGCTCAGTCTGTAGGGAGTTGGCTTGGGAACCGGAGGGTCACCGGTTCAAGTCCCGCCATGGACCAAGAACTGAGTGTGAACTGGTAGCTGGAGAGGTGCCAGTTTACCTCTTGGGCTCAAGGGCACTGCCGAGGTGCCCCTGAGCAAGGCACCAAACCCCCAACTGCTCGGGGCGCTTGTCAGGAGCAGCCCCATCACTCTGACATCTCTCCATTGTTGCATGTTTGTGCATGTGTGTGTTCGGGTCTGCATGTACTGTGTATAAGTTAACAACAGAGTGAAAAATGAATTTCCCCTCATGGGACTAATAAAGGACTATCTTCTTCTTCTTCTTTACACTTCTGCTCCACTACGGTTCATGAACACAATATGTATGAGTATGTATATGTACGTTTACTCCACCACTTTTATCTAACATCTATAATTTAGTTCTGGGTGAGATTTTACATGCAAAACTTGTGTTTAGTATATATTCAATGATGCATTTTAGTAGATAAAACTACCTAACAATGTATGTTAACAGTTAAAATTAGCTCCCCCTTGACCAGCTACAATATTAAAGTCCTGCCTGCATGTTAATGCACCAAGAATAATGACTGAATAGTACACTAATACAACACTGGAAGCAGCCAGTCTGCATTATGAGTAAATTTACTTTTGTACATTTTGTCTCTTAATAGCCTTCTGTGCTGTAAAATGCAGGACTTCTACAAGTAATGGTGTGTTTACAGAATATTATCTGGTATGCTGAATGATATACATGCCTCTTCCACAGTTGAATATACTGCATTGTAACACAAAGCACCTATGATAATTGTCTAAGTATTGGGTGGTAGCTGCTGAGATCTTTTTACAAGTAGGCTATTTATGGCTATAATCAATGGACTCATAGTTGTTGAAATGTAGGCTACACCACACTGCTTACACTCTCAGAGATTGTCAAATGATATTCAGTTTCTTATTTAATAGCTACTGTATGTTAAAATATAAGTCAAATCAAGTCATGTGTGGCCTGTGATAAGGGGTGATGCTGTCGGGTTAAAGAGTTTTTAAATAAGGACCTTCACACTTCCACCACACTGGTAAGTAAGACTATTTATAGACTGCATAACAATATCCTACATGTTGGAAATAATAAGAGTCTGCAAAAGCAATAATGGTGAGGTCCGTCAGTAGTTTAGGAAAAAAAAAAAAAAAAAAAATAATAATAATAATAATAATAATAATAATAATAATAAAATCATGTGGAGAGGAGAATGTTGCATCTCGTTATGACACAATCGGTTCTGGTCTACTTTTCTTGGCGGACTCACAATTGTAGTACAAAACGACCACCTGTGACAGCAGAAGCAACCGTTAATTCAAATATTAATGTGCCGACCTGATAGCATCATGGAGGTATATAGCATTTGCATATTGCTTTGCTACTGTTCAATGATATAATAGCTTGGTGGAAAAACATTATTATTATTAAATAATAATTTTCATTTCTGTGGTCGAGAGGAGAATGTAGCAACTTGTTATGACACAAACGGTTCCGGTCTACTTTTGTTGGCGAACTCACAACTAAAAGTATTATAGTACTATAAGTTAAAAAAAAAAAAAAAAACGACCACCTGTGACCGCAGAACCAACCGTTAATTAAAATATTAATGCGCCTGCCTGTTAGCATCATGGATGTATAGCATTAGCAAACTGCTTTGCTACTTTTCAGTAACATAATAGCTTGCGGGGAAAAAAACATCATTATTCTTGAATACTACTTTTCATTTCTGTGGTTGAGAGGAGAACGCGCATTGTTATAACACAAACAGTTTCGGTCTACTTTTGTTGGCGGACTCACAATAGAAGTACAAACGACCACCGCGACCACAGAACCAACCCAAATATTAAAGCACAGACCTGTTAGCATCATGAATATATAGCATTAGTAAACTGTTTTGCTGCTGTTCAAGAATATAATATTATTCTTCAATAATTATTGGATATAACAGCTAGGCTGAACATAAATTACCTCTTTGGTGTCACTGTTTTGTTTGGGCCACAACTGCAGTTGGATAAAAGAAATTTAGCAATTAAATTGCTTAGAAGAATTCATAACTTAAAATAATGACGTTAGCAAATTACGTTAGCATACTTATTCTTAGCTTAAACGCCAGTTTTCCTCATCCTCATACAGTGTTTTGAAACACAGGTCTAATTTGTTCTTACATTACTCATACCCAATCAAAAGAATTAGAAACGCTATTTATCTACCTTGGGGACGGGGTTGAGGGTTTGACGTGTGTGCCGCTCTGGTGCTGCTGTTGCAGACTGTAGGACAATGTCTGTGACGACTGAGCTATAAATAATCTAACTTGGTCGAAAGAGGATATAAAATCCTAGCCAAGGTAGTGGCATACCGAACACTGTCTACTCCACTGTCCTCTGATGAAGTCTGTGATGGAGAGACGAGGACGGGTCCGGGTACTGTCTGTCCTCAGCAGGTGTCCCAGCTGTCCCTTGTGCAAGTTCATCAATCATTTCCGTGTGCGAAAAACAACTGACGCAAACTGCTCACAACTTTCACTATAGTGCTATATCCTGGTGTGCAAACCTCCAAAACTCAGAGAATAAACTAGCTTGCATGTAAATAGTTGATGCTTATTACTCTATTATGACAGATTTTCTCTCTTTTTAGAATTGTTAACTGTTAACATCATAATATAAATAGATGAATGCACCAGGAATTGTGATAATAGGAGTATGATACTCTCGAGTAGCTCACTGCTTGTAAAGAGTCTATTATTTGCTTGTTATTGCATAACGTGAATGCTACGACAGCTGCATCTACAGACTACAGTTTGCAATGATGCTCCTACTAAAAATAGCACCTGTAGCGTCCACAAGTGCACAAAAAGACCACTACAATGGAAACAGTGCCATCTACTGGTCATACTAGTCATTGTTATCATCTGGGACTCTGCTGACTCCAATGGGACTTTCTATAAGATTATTATAATGAAACAGTGCCATCTACTGGTCGTAGTAGTCATTGATATCAACTTGTTAGACGAGACAGTGTTGTCACATCGATTGCTGCTGTGCATGCAACAATAATCTATGAATTATAGTATAATTTTAATCAATTAGGGCTGCCAATTGATTCAAATATTTAACATCACATGCTTGTCCATGGTTAATCGTTATGAATCACACAATTTTTATCTGTTCAAAATGTACCGTAATGGGAGATTTGTCAAGTATTCAATACTTTTCTTAACATGTGAGTGGGCAAATATGCTTCCTCTTTGCAAGTTATTTATAATCTAAAATCACTTAACAACACAAAACAGTGACACACATTGTCCAGAAACCCTCACAGGTACTGCATTTAGCATAAAATGTTAAACTCAAGCTCAACAGGCAACAACAGTTGTCAGTGTGTCAGTGTGCTGACTTGACTATGACTTGCCCAAAACTGCATGTGATTATCATAAAGTGTGCATGTCTGTAAAGGGGAGACTCGTGGGTACTCATAGAGGCCATTTCAATTAATATATCTTGAGGTCAGAGGTCAGTGGACCTCTTTGAAAATGGCCATGCCAGTTTTTCCTCACCAAAGTTTCGCGCAAGTTTGGAGCATTATTTAACCACCTTCCCGACAAGCTAGTATGACATGGTTAGTACCAGTGGATTCTTTAGGTTAGTTGATACCAGTATCTTCGCTCTAGCTTTAAAACCGAGCCTGCTAAAACCTTAAAAATCGCAAGTTGCATTAATGCGTTAAAGAAATTAGTGGTGTCAAAACAAATTTGCATTAACATGCATTATGCATTAACTTTGACAGCCTTTGTACGAATAAATCCATTCCTATATGTCCAGTGGTTTAGCCCATGCTCAGACAAGTCATTGCACTTGGTCCATAATTAGGGGACAATTATGTGAACCTACAAACTGAGCACTTTCCCACTCTCTCTGGTTACATACAGTAACTGCCCACTGTCAGGGAATCTGGTAAAACATGGGAGATGTTTTTTATCTAAACCAGGAGCAAGGCCTGTGTGATTAGCACAGATTACATGCAGATTTGTCATCGTCATCAATCTAAAGCTGTCTACGGTCTCACATTTTATTTGTCACTTCAAAGCATTCTTCAGTGCCTCTCCTTCATTTACTGTTTGGCACGGAGGACAAATATCTTCGCTTTAGCAGAAGTACCTGATCTCATCTCTGTCCACCTGTTTCCCACATCACTGCTCATTGTATTTTGATACATCCTCATCCATTTTTGCCATGTTCCCCATCAATATGAATGCTTCTTGAAATATTTTGAGCCTTGACTTTTAGGAGACAGTATATGACAAGGATTTGGATTTATCTGTTGATTACTGAGGGAAAAACTGTTAGGAAACAGGTCTTCCCTTCTTTTTCTGTGTCATATATATATATAAGAATAATCCACCAGATATATTTTCATTTAGAGATCATGAGCTCCCTCCCACTCTATTCCAGTACAGGTTGAAGGCCTCTGATAATCAGCCAGTCTGTTTTCTTTTCTCCCCCACCTCCCAGGGTTGGCACAATGGTTTAGCGAGCAAAACATCTTCACTCACACATAGACTTAAATTATTTATGTTAGACACATTCTCAGTTGTTTTGTTTCATTCATATATAAGGAATGTGTTTGGATTATCACAGTGCACATTGAGCCAGGTAAAAAGTCCCTTCTGGCCAGCTGCGTGGTCAGAACAGAGTTGGCAACACACACATATTGCTGACTGGATCCTCCTTGAATTGAAGACATAAAATAAACCTTGTGTAAGTCGTCCTGGGTCTGCGGTCCACTTCTTTATTCTCCTTCACAATTGCGTGGTCTCTGGTTCAATATCAGCACTCCAGGGACAGTGGTGGGAAGCGGTGAGCTGAAATGCTCTCTCCTCCCATCTTGCCACTGTCCTACAGCAGCTGGGAATGACCCTGTGGGTGACACCACTTTCATCCCAGGACCCCGACTGTCCAGCTGTTTGCTATCCCTCATCCTGATGGCTGGACAGACAAGGCACAGCCCAGCATCAGCAGATCTTAGGCGTGATCCTGCATGCATGTCACTATGGCTGTCTCATCGCTGTGCAGGACCCCACAGCTGGCACCTGGATGCTAAGGACTATCTCATTTCTCTGCAAAAGGGCCAGCTTAGAATTTGGTCATATTATTTCTCTAATGTTCCCACATTATTCTGTTCCGATGGGAGGCATGAGGATCTAGAAACTGGTGCTTTGGATGGTTTGTGTAGAAAGAATCCAAATGTCTTCACATAAAATATTTGAATAAAGAAACCAAGAAAAGCTTCAAAAAGCTCCAGTAGAAAGCACACACATAGGCACACACAGAGTCCTGTAAACAAGAGGGTCAGGGTGCAGTTTTTTAAGAGGGGTGCAGACTGGGGAGGTATGCGAGTATGCATCTGTTTTCTCCATTTATGCATTTACTCCTTTGTTCGCTGTTTCTCCTCTTCAAAATTTAATTTGTGGGAACTGCTCTCCACCTCAGCTGCCCCAGTGAGAAATTACTCCTGCTTTGGTTACTGTGGCCTTCGCAGGGCTTAGGGACAGATCCAGGAGGATTACCCCCAGCAAAGGCGACCGACCTACACCCAAAATCATCAACATAGCTGCCGCAACCTTTTCCCTCTCCCCTCTCTTTGGATCCAGTGCCTTGAAATGTGAGACTACCCTGGAAAGTCGCCTGGCGAGCATAACCCACATTCTTTCACAAGACCCCCACTATACCTCCCTCACACACAAAACTGTACTACTTTGCCACACTGCTTTGTTTTATTTCTTCATGGCACAGATGCCTCTTGGTGGAGAGTAATCACAGGGAGTAAAACACATCTGTGGCCTGTCTGACAGCATGAAACACATATAGTTGCTTATTTCTAACATTTTTCTTTAGGGAAGTGGCATAAAGATTTATTGTCATTTATTATTTAGGAGGTTTCAACAGAAAGAGAAGTGTCACTGCTCTTGGTGTTTTAATACTGTAGCAGTTACACATTATCAGTATGCCATATTAAAATATATTTCTATACTGAACTACTGAAACAGAGATGGTGCTGCAAAAATTAAATAATGCACATATATAATTTATTATACTGTATATAATAAACATATACAGCATCAGATTTTCTAGTCCTGAATTGCTGCCCTGTGAACTTTTGAATCTCAAATGAACTGACTGTGACAGAGCCACTATACTGTCACTGAGTACACCATAAACAGACAGTTTTGTGTCCAAGCCTTTCGACACTTCCATAACGTCATCCCTGCCAGTCCAGTGTGTGGTATTTTCACCATACAGAGGAAATCACTGTCCCACATCATCAGTTGTTGTGGCTGTAGCATGCCAGGAGTGATTCAACAGACACCCTTATTTTCAGGATTATTAATGCATACACTTGTTTTCCTCAAATTTTTGCGGAAGCATAAAATAGTTTAGAATCTTATCTAGATCTGGTATCTCTATTCATATTTTTGCTCAAAGTTGTTTTAAGTTGTGTCACAGGGATTATAAAGTGTTGCATAAATCAAACAAGTCCATAGGGTGACCAGATTCCAACAAATGTGGGACAAAGAGTACGCCTGTGTGGGACAATGTGGGACACGTTACAAAGGCTGAGAGATAGTCTTCAATTTTGATATAATGTCAATCTAACTTATCTTGTTACATCTCTTTGCTTTGCCAGAATGCATCCGTAGATCAGCACATCTCTTTTTGAGCACCATGTTTCTTGTGAGACTCGCATCAACTGTGTCTCTTCATGTCATATTCCCACTGTGTGAAACTGAAAAACAAATAGCAAATTTCACAAAAAACTCGCCTTCCACCAGCTTATAAAAACTAATAAGTAGTTTCACAGTCTTTATTGTAGCTGCTCTTGCTTTTCTTTGTGGTAGTTTCCATCATATTCCGCTTAAATCTGTGTGGCTTGTGACTTTGCGGTGACTCACAGGTTTCCCCATTGGGCATAGCGTAGCAAAGATGGTAAAGGTTAACCTGCACTTGACCCACATGTGCACAGTTTGACAGCAAATAGCTCCGTGATGACAGCCTTCCCTGATTTCTTCACAGCCAGTGGATAAAGGCCAGATTTTTAAAAAGCATCTGTCCTGCAGTGGTTTTATTTTGAAAACTAGAGCCAATAAAAAATATGAGACATCATCTCAATATGTGGAACGTGGTGGAAGAGATAATGCTATGTAGCCCCTTGTAAAGTGGGACCTGGTCACCCTTCATGTCAGTTGTGCCTAAACAACAACTAATAAGTACAGACTTGGGCTTTAAGCTCACAATAATTTACATATGCTATTTATATTTATCATTTGAACCTGTCCAGTATGATTCCCTTTGGGGATTTTAAACTACTTTTAAGAAATGTGGAGAGTGTCTATGGGAGTTTACTCTTGTTTTAAACTCCCACTTTGACACTTTTACACTTATCACTTTTATGACTTGGGTTCTCTTGTGGTCTTAACTAGGTCTCCCTTGAGAATGAGACCTCCTTTCTCAATGAGATTACTTGTCTAAATAAAGGTTAAATACAAAAAAAAATTAAGCCAAATCAATTTTATGCAAATCAACTACTTTAGAGGCCTGCTTGTAGTTGAAGGGTAAGTCACTAGAGGGCCATATTGCACCACATTTTGGTTAAAGGTTACAGATCCAGAAACACACTGGGGATTTAAAATCCTCCAACCTGTGGGGTTTTTCAGAACTCCATTTTTGTTACAGTAGGTGACAATATATTGTCTTATTATCTTACAATACACTCATGATATACCATTAAGAAGTATATGAAGATGTAGTAGGAGTATATGGTCTGAGTTGTGTACACCACTTTCCTCAAAACAGTTTGTAAAGCTATTATTTTGTATCCAAACTAAGAAGTATGGCTGTAGAAAATACTACTTACCCAATTGACTCCCATGGTTAAGGAAAAATAGGAAAAACAGCAGGTTTAAGACAGCTAAAAGTGCTGCCAAAAACTATATGTGACCACTAGGCCAGAGGAGGATTGCCTCCTTCAGCTAGTAATATCTGCACACAATGTCAAACGGATTTCCTGGTTTCCATGGGGCTAATTAATCATGTTGCATGTTTTTTGTGTCAACATGGCCTTTTTGAAGAAGAGAGTCTTCTCTTCCTGAGAAAACACTGTTAGTATAACACCAGTGGCTCCACCAGAGTTGATCTGCGGCCAACGGTAGCATGGTTCTCGCTTTTTCTGCAACTTCAGGATGAGTCACTGTGTGTAAATAGAATAATAAGCAGCTGTTACCGAAAAGCCGACCAACCGGAGCCAAATAGCTCGAAACAATCGTACAAACGAGCGCAGTATAGCTGCGCCATAATGTGAATTAACTGCGTTGTGTGCTTAAATCATGTTACAAAATATCAACAACGTTTATTATGACATGAGCGTAGACACCAATGCAATATTCAACATAGTGCGTCTACCACAGAGCGCTGTTAGCACCGACCAATCACTGACTCGCTTACTCTGAAGTGCAGTGCGTTCGTCCAATTGAATCGTATCTTTTTGAGAGGCGTCGTATGGTGGCGGCAATGCTATGGAGTTTCCGCTACTCATCTGCTTTCATGCCATCAGGTTAGGTTAGGGAGCTAGCAAGAGAGCTAAGCTAGCGTCAGGCTAGGCCTCCAGTGGACCAGCGGGAGAGCTACCAAGATCAGACACTGCTATTTGGGAGGAGACAAATATCCCTTTATGAATCTGCATGAGAACAATTAAAATCCCAGAAATATGGTGGTTCTCAAAATCCGAGACCAGGTAAGTGATCAGTGTGTCAAAAGCTGACCTAAGTTTAAGCTACTATTGGCTGGCTAATGCTAGCTAGCTACCCCGATTTCAACAGTCGCCAGCGGGATGTAATTCCAGCTTCCCCAGCTAGCTATTATCCGAAACGGAAGCATTTCCTTAAACGCCTCACGTAAAGCTAGGTGGTAAATTGTCACTTACGAGGTGAAAATTATGTGCTGGGTGAATCGCATTTGGGGTGTTGATTGTTTTTGGCGATCATAAAGAGGCATCACATTTACACTGAGACACATGCTCAAGCGGTTTTTGAGTTGCAACCAGCTAATGTCAGTGTGTTTATCTCAGCAATTAGCCAGAGCCTGCATGAAATGCTACTAGCTGCTCAGTTGGGAAGTGACTAGTTAGCATGTTGTGACTAAACAATATAACACAGGGCTCGGGTTCTCGCCTCTAAGTGATCCCACGATTTATTAATAGCAACTAAATCACTGTATTGTAGTGTGAGATGATTACCACAACAACCAAAGCTATCTGTTGATCGTTACGTTACTGTGACAACTGGACGATTCATGGACATTTATGTTAGCTACCTCAGCTGTTGAGGATTTGTGATAGCTAGAAGAAGCGATAACATGTAACACATAAATAATGATTCTTTTATGCACCCATTCCCCCAACTAAAGGTTTAGTCTTGTTTGAATACCACGGCTGTGTTGTGGCTGTGGGGATCTCTGAGAGGCTTTGTGCCCTACTCAGTTTAGTGATTTTATTCATGTTTCATGTCTAAAGCGGGTTTATAACAGTGTAATAGCGTTTGATAAGTTATGTCCTTGATCACAAGCCTTTAGAGTTTGTCCCCTTGTAAATGCTTCTGTTAAAGGAACCATTTCTATAGTTTTTCTATGTGTTCATACTATATGAATGGGATACATGCAGGTAAACTGCTGTGTAATGGTTATAATAAATGTATGATATGACTGGCAATGTGATTATACATGCATCCTCTAACTATATTAAACACTTGCCACCCACTTGTGAAAACAAGAATAGCTTTCCCTTATCATTTAAGGGCTGTGTGTTTTGGACATGCCTGCTATTCTTGTAGCATATGTACGTGCATGTGTCTCCTTCTGTGTGTGTCTGTGCTTGAATGATCGTGTACCTGGGCTCATGTGAGCCGTGGAGTTGCCAAAGAGCTGTCTCCATGGTGATGGTATTAACTAGGCTGGCTTGTATGAGGAGAGGAGGTGCACGCACAGTCGTGCAGCCAGAGAAGCATAGAAAATCTCCTACACCGGTCTTTGCAGAACTGGAGAAGTGAAAACAACAACATGCAGATTTGTCCTTCCTTTTCTGTGGGGGATATACAGAAATGGTCAAAATGAAACAAGTCCCCGTTTGTTACCCTGAATTTGTTCCTAGTAACTCTTGGGCACGATTGCACCCTGCAGATAGTCATGGGCATTATAAGTGAATGAGAGGATTGTCATGCTTTTAAAAAGGGACTGCAAGCTACTTGGTCCCTAGATGGTAATGGTAATCTTTGTCTTGCTTATTCTGAATACTTATTGAGCATGAATTCGACTCCTGAATGCATCATGTGGCTCAAAGTTGTAGGAGGTCATAGCTATCTTGTCCTGTTGCTTTCAGTATACTCCAGAGGGAATAATCTCACCATTCCACCACGTACACATTGAATTATCTAATGTAATCACAGTAGATTTTTATTTGATTTTAAAACAGTAGTGCTTACAATGTTTGACTTTTGAGTTTGTTTAATCCAGATGATTTGCAGCCGAAACACTGAGTTTTATAGCATTCAGTTATCTCAATTATCTGTGTCTGCCAAAGGTGAAAGTGCCTGGTTTCATGCTTGACTTGACAAAGCTCAGAGTGAATGATACTGGGTTAGAATGTGGTTGTGAGTCATTGAAACATATTAGGACACAGTACAGAAAGACTAGCTCTATTTGAGAGCATTTGTAAAGTATGTGGCACAAACTGTCCCTTATAAACTAGAGATCTTTTGTACATGATGCCTTATAAGCTTCATGGGTGCACATTAGCTAATCAGCTAGCTGGGCAGCTGAGTGTGTTAAATGAAGGATGATGTCTTAATGCACAAATGTTCTCTGCATGATACATCATTTTGACTGTACGCAGAAATTAATCTAGTGTATGGAAATGATTGTATGCAGAGATACGGACTGTTCAGATATTATATTTGGTAGGTATTTTTGCTTCCTTTCAAACATTAAGCTTATTTAGTATTTGGTAGTGTTTTCACCAAAGACATATTTAAGACAGACAAAGGCATGAGAAGATAATACAGATTTTCACTCCAGCCAAACATTACAACAGGTTGTTTTAAAACCTGCTGACTCCTGGCACTTTTTATGACAGGACCCTTCCTGCCCTTCCTTGTTTCGGATAGATGGGTGCACATTGCTCACCTGACACACATTTATTATCGCCAAATGCACAACTAGAACTTGTAGAAAAAAACCTTTTGACTGTGGTTGTTGCAGATGTAAACTCACGTTAATGGCTTAATTTGTTTTTTACACATGACTGAAGTCAGTGAAGAGTTAAATTTTTTTGTGGAAGCCATGAGGAATGTTCCATCTGGGTCTTTCATGGGTAACTAGTTGCAGCCTCTGGACGGGATCCCCTGCCCTCACTGTTCTCCCCATCGATGCCAGCCTCCTCCCACAGGCTGTGGAAAACTGCCTCATCATAAAGCCTCTCTGCTGGCGTTATGGTGGATCAGATAGGGCTGTGCAGCAGTGTTGAGCTGGCTAACATGACACATTAGCCAACTCAATTATACAGTTTGTGACTGTTGATTGGTAAATGGTAAATGGACTTGCATTTATATAGTGCTTTTCTAGTCTTCTGACCACTCAAAGCGCTTTACACTACATGTCAGCATTCTCCCATACACACACTTTCATACACCGATGGCAGAGGCTGCCATACAAGATGCCAATCTGCCCATCAGGATCTAATCTCATTCACACACTGATGGCCCAGCCTTCAGAGCAATTTGGGGCTAAGTGTCAAGGACAAACTGCTGGCCTCTACCTCTGAGCCCCAGTCGTCACAGTAGGGGCATTGATCTCAGCAGTGTTTCCAAACCAATTTGACAAGTCATGGAGATGTAACATTGGTTAAAAACACAAGCAAACATTTGACAAAATCAGGTGCCAGCTTAGTGAGGTTTGTCGGAACAGGCCATCCAACATGAAGCAGAATGTGGTAACGCTAAGTGGACTCCCTTTGGGATTCAAGCCTGTCATTTATGGTGTGGCGTAATTATGCTTTACCAACAAGTGAGTGATTTATACTAGCTTGTGGTCAAAAGTAGAAATGTTGATACTGAAGCTATCACTTGAGGTTTTCATAATGCAGACAGTTGTTGTGAAGATGTGGGCAATTACATGGACTAAATGTTGTAGGCACACCGAATGTTGGGTTCCCACTTCGGACTCATTATTCAGAGACATTGCAAGTGTTGTAAGATAGCCTTGTTTTACAGGAAGTTTTAGCAAAATGCTGCAACAGTGTCATAATGAATTTCTTCAGCTACCCACATCTCTAAGATGGTTTCAGTTAGATGTCATGTGTTTTCTTTTATTAAGCACGAACATGAATATTTGTGCAAAATGGAAATTAGGAAAAAAAAATATCATGATATTTTCCCTAATTTCCATTTTACACAAATATTCATGTTCATGTTTGATGTATTATTACATTTTATTTATATAGCACAGCTCATGTTTTGTAAAACCCACACAGACAGTAGTACTTTCCTTTTGTATACACCTCAGAAGGGTGGGGCCAGCTTATACTCTTTTAAGAAGCCAGGGCAGAAATGGCATGATCCATAAGAGTCAGACTTCGGAAAGAACGCCAACACTTTTCTGCTTTACCTCAGTTTAACTTTGGAAACTTTGCTTGACTTTTATGATCTTTGCCACCTGCTGGATGTGATGAACCAGATCAGCTGTGGGCAGCATTTTCCTTTTTTTTTTTTCGTCTCAGTGTTCGTTGAGGATGCAGACAGTCACATCGGAGTCTGGAAAAAAAGTGAAATGGATAACGCATCGATCATATGCAGCAGGACTTGTATTCATTCAGATATTGTAATATTCCTCGCTGTGCAATGGGATGGATGTGGTTACGCTTGCCAACAGACACTAAACACCGAACAGAATTAGAAAGTGGCTGCTCAGCATTTGTCAGTATCAATCCCGACAGCCTGCCTCCATCATCCTCTGATTTGTGGACTCATCATTTTGTTAAATGTACTTTTGAATGTCTGCACCGGCCTGCCCTAGTATCTTTTTATAACCTCTGCTATGCTTTAAAGGGTTTTAACAACAATATATAGGAAATTTTAAGCAGCTTAAACATGATTAAACTCTGAGCAAATGAGCCGCGTGTGCATTGTGGTGCTTGACGACGAGGATCCCGAAGACTCTCTAAGGTCTAAGGTGTCCAAGGTCTGAGTGGTTATTGTTTTCTCAAATCTGATCTATACTATTTCCATTTACACTCTGACAAACAAGGTTTTCTCTTACAGGTCATTGGTCTTGCATTAAGTTTTTACTGTAATAATGAAAGTCTGACATGGTGTTGCATGTCGGCGGAAAAGCCTTGATTTTGACGCAGTCTCTTGTCTTTTACAGCCTGCTTTGCTGAAAGCGATTTTCAATGTGGACCCAGATGAAGTACGCTCGCTCATATTCAAAAAAGAGGATGTGAATGCACAGGTAATCCCGACCGCCTCTCACTAATTTCTGCATTTGTTTCCTCATATTATTATTGTATTTTAAAAACATCCCAGCAACACATTCAAAACCACTAATGTATACTTATCCTTAATAGCCTCATACAACTCTGTCTGTAGATAGTTGGGGAGGGTTTGTGCAAAAAGTCCAGTTTGTTTTTACAGGTCCCACTGCATGATCTGGCTCTGCTTATTTTATTGCATTCCTCACCATTACTGCATTACTGCGGGGGTGTTTGTTTCAAAATAAAGCTGGCTTGTACTTGCTTGCGTTTCACTGGAAGGCTTTTTAAGTTGCCATGCCATGATGACTGTGTGTGATGAATAGTGACTGTCCGCATTTAATGATTATTTCTCCCTTCTAACATTGTAATGTCTCAGCAGATCAGGATCATATTAAGCTGGATAGTGCAAAGAAGAAATAAAAGGTTGTTTAGTTTCTGTTTAGTCCTAGTAATGTCTTTCTGTTTACTTATTACAGGACAATGAGAAGCGAACTCCGCTGCATGCTGCTGCTTATCTCGGAGATGCCGAGATTGTAGAGCTCCTGATTCTTTCAGGTTTGTTTTCAAAAGAGAATTTATGTACAGAAGCTGTTTAAGTCAAACATAACCATATGCATTTATGTCATTCTTGTAGTGTGGAGCATTTAAAAGTCAATATTCAGAAACTGTAACTCAACATTAATGTCAGATATCCAGCAATGATCTCAAAGCACAGAAATGATGTGTGTTAATCAGCTATCAGGAGAAATTATGTTATTTGTGTCACAATTTGAGCTTGTTAAATAGTTATGTGACCAATATGGCCAAATTTATTTTATCAAGTACTGTTCTTCATGACATTTAAGCCCTTGAAAATCACTGTGGGCAAAGTCATCATCACCTTTCTTCTCCCTGCCATACATGGAGGTCTTGACATACTGGTTTCTCTATTGTGGGTATTAGAGGGAGAGTTAACATATCTGAGAACGTAGTTTTGTGACGTGTTCCAAATGCCTATGTGGACAGATGGGGCATCTGCATTCAATATTGTAACAGACCTCTACATGCACCATTTGTACTGGAGATATTTCAAAAGAGAAATGTCAAAAAGGCTTTAGTCATTTTGTTGCGCTAGATGTCGTGTAACTGTATGACCTTAAACAGTCTAACAGCCTGTGTCCTCTGAATCGAAGGTGCCAGAGTAAATGCCAAAGATAACAAGTGGCTCACTCCTCTGCACCGGGCCGTGGCCTCCTGCAGTGAGGTATGCGAGTGTTCTAACGGAATCACTGAATGTTTTCTATAACACACATACTGCTGCACAATGTTTCACAAATCCACACACTGTGGACCTTAAACCTGCATGTGATTCTTCTTCCTCTCGCAGGAGGCTGTCCAGGTGTTGCTGAAACACTCTGCAGATGTAAACGCCCGAGACAAGAACTGGCAGACGCCGCTTCACATCGCCGCAGCAAATAAAGCCGTCCGCTGCGCCGAAGCCCTCGTCCCACTGCTCAGCAATGTGAATGTGTCAGACAGAGCAGGCCGGACTGCGCTGCACCACGCAGCATTCAGCGGTCATCTGGAGGTAATATTAAGCCCGGAGTGTTGTTTGATTCAGCTGTACTCTAATGCCTTTTAGTATGGATTTAGTTGTACCTCGATGGACGATAATGGCAGCACATTTGAATATCAGTTGCTAGAAGAAACAAAAGGTGCTAACTTGAAGGGTCGGTGCTGACTACGTGGCCGTATAGTCTGTCCTGTCTTCGTTTGTTGTTGTATTAAAGTCTAACCACTTCTGCTCATATTGACACAACAGGCTGGATGTCAGGTGGGTTTGTCTGGCTGTTAGTGCAAGCTGTTAATCTTCTCCTCTTTACTGAGAGGAAGTGTTTCTGCTTGACTCATAAATGTGTAAACACAATAGGGCTTTGCAGTACAGAACAACTGCACAATGGCTACATTTTTGCCCATAAGAGAAACATGCAGTCAGTTGTTCCTCTTCCGTTAGTATTGGTTGTTTCTCTCTCATTATCTTAGACAAGTTTTAAACGTTTTTTTATTTTTACAATCTTTCAGTGCCACACATACTAAAACATATATATTTAACAGCTCTATTTCAGACAAACAACTAAACTGAGCTTCTGGTGTATTTTTGTATAGAGCTTTGATAAGGAGATAATAATGAGCCTTTTAAGGGTCAGTTACATAAATCCAAACACCAGGACAAACTCTTAAGTTGGAAAAGCCACAGCTCTACAAACAACAAAGCTGCTTCCCAACGAACCAGTCACAGCTTGTTAAGAAAATGACACATTTTCAGACCAGCAATTTTTTTCCCACATGGATGCAGACTGACGTTTCCGGCTGTCAGTCATAAATTGTGGTCACACGCTCGAGGATGCGAGGTGCAGAGTCTGCGCTTTCAGTGCAATTATCAGATTATGCGCTTATCAGTGCAATCATATACTTAGCAAATTAGTTGTCTTAAAGGTGGAAATGTCTCGTCTAATCGTTTGCAAATCAAGTGCACAAAAGCCGTTCATACAACCTTACAGTAAAACACATAACAAATACAGACATGAGGACACATAGTTTAGCGTGTCTTCAACTTGATAACAGTCTTCAACATAGGTACATTGTGGTAATTGACAGTTTTGTGCTTAATGTCTGCTTGTCCTGTTGAGTTTATGCAAAAGGTTCAAACGTCTTTCAATCTTCGGTTGCTCAGCAATTTAAAAAGGAATTTGTGGCCTTGTGGAAGCTCGTGAGATTAGATTAAATCAAAGCAAACTGTATGCATGTAGGCAGTGTAGACGGCATTCAACATCATGTATACACAGCGTTTGTATGAGTTGCCACAGTGACTGAAAGGCAGCAGAATTAGTTGTTCAGGTTGACATTTTTCCTGACTGCCTTTTTTTTTCCTCTGTTGCTGCTGTTAGATGGTGAGGCTCCTGCTCTCCAGAGGAGCAAACATCAATGCCTTTGACAAGAGGGACCGCCGTGCAATCCACTGGGCAGCCTACATGGGTAAGAAATCAACCACAGAGATTTTTACCTCACATTATTCATGTTCTATGAAACTTGAGGAGGTTCATCTCGTATTGTGATCAATGAAAGTCACCAGGAAATACTTTTATTTCATTATTGTTAGGTTTTAGATGTTGAAATGAATACTTGTGTTCTGATATGACCATATTAAGTAGTTGATATCTTGATAGCATATTCATGTAAAGAAAATCATTCTCTTTTGTCCTCAGGACACATTGAAGTGGTGAAGCTGCTGGCATCTCATGGAGCTGAGGTGGCCTGCAAAGATAAGAAATCTTACACCCCCCTACATGCGGCAGCCTCCAGTGGAATGATCAGCGTTGTCAAATACCTCCTGGACTTGGGGGTGGATGTAAGTTCCACCCACAAGCTTATTGTCAATACACTACAGACATTGCTAGATCTTATGATCTGATCAGGAGACATGTACTAACATATAACATGGCCCTATGCACTTCTTATGTTTTTGATAATGTCTCGACAGTTTTAAGTTGTGTATAAAAAGAGTGACAGTGTCTTGATGGGAAGCAGTGGTGTCCTGACTACTCCGCATTTACCTTGCCGTCTAGATCAATGAGCCCAATGCGTACGGCAACACACCCCTCCACGTGGCCTGCTACAACGGGCAGGACGTGGTGGTGAACGAGCTCATCGAGTGCGGAACCAACGTCAACCAGGTGAACGAGAAGGGCTTCGCACCGCTGCATTTTACTGCCGCTTCACGCCACGGGGCGCTCTGTCTGGAGCTCCTCGTGTGCAACGGAGCCGATGTCAACATTAAGGTGAGTAAAACAACAGACTGTTGCTTCTCGCAAATTCAAACTTGGAAGAAGATTGTTCATTGGGAAAAGCTGTTACTTAATTAACTGGCACTCCTTTTCCAGATATATATAGCTTAGGGTTGGGCCGATGGCTGACAGTCATCGACCACTGAGCCCAACATTGTGATTTAAAAATAATGATTATATTGTTGTTACTATAAATAGTCAAAACAAAGAATATTTGTGGTTAAGAGTCAGTGTTTAAACAGTCATACTTGTTGCTTGTTTGTGTGAAGTGTTTCTTTCAATGAATGTCAGAAATACAGTTTTATAACTTCTACTAGTTATTTGGAGCCTGTTTTGGGGGGACTAGATCTATGTTGTGATACCACCATGTTTTTCTTTCACTCCAGAGTAAAGATGGTAAGACTCCCCTCCACATGACGGCCATCCACGGGAGGTTTTCTAGGTCTCAAGCAATCATTGAGAACGGTGAGCTCCTAAAAAAAAATTCAGCCTCACTGACTTTATTTGTCACGCTTGGACTGTAAATCAGAACTGCTTCTCAGCGTAACACCAGCTAAGTGCTTATTTTGTTTGTTTGTTTGTTTTTTTTGTGAAGGTGCTGAGATTGACTGTGAAGATAAGAACGGAAATACACCACTGCACATTGCAGCTCGATACGGACACGAGCTCCTCATCAACACACTCATCACCAACAGAGCTGACACGGCGAAGTAAGCGCCCTTTTTCAGCAACTGTTCCAACATTACACAGTGTTCAAACCTTTCCAGAGGGAGATGTAGATGCAGATTATCCTGTACTGTTAATAGTACTTTGCTACCCTGAGTTTAGCACCAGAATAAACCAACATGGTTGTATCATTTCCAGACGAGGGGTTCATGGTATGTTTCCGCTGCATTTGGCTGCGCTCAGTGGCTTCTCTGACTGCTGCCGAAAGCTCCTGTCTTCAGGTGAGCAACTCTTTATTCATGTTGTGTGACTACCTACAATAGCGCTAACTCAACTCAACTCAACAATACAAAAGGACACAAGTCTTGTATTTGAATGGGTCAGATATTGCAGTTTGTCACTTCCAACATTTAAAAACTGTGCAACATCGGTACTGTAAAACCTCATATACAGTATGCAGGATGTTGTTCATAATCTTTTGCTCTATTGTAGGATTTGACATCGATACTCCTGATGACTTTGGAAGGACCTGTTTACATGCTGCAGCTGCTGGAGGGTTAGTATACGACAGCTGAATAGTGTGTTTAATATGAACTGTAAGTGTTAAGATGTCCTATAAGAAAAAGGATATGTAGCATCTAAATCTCCCTGATCCCTCAGAAACCTGGAATGTCTCAATCTTCTCCTCAACACGGGGGCAGACTTTAACAGAAAGGACAGCTTTGGCAGGTTTGTGGCATTTAATTCATTCATGCATTCATCAAGATTTGGATAAAAAGTTTGTGCTCTCCTAGCTTCCCGGTTAAATTTGAAGAGGGAACTGAGCTGTGTTTGCTTTTGCAGGACCCCTCTGCACTATGCTGCTGCCAATTGTAACTACCAGTGCCTGTTTGCTCTGGTGGGCTCTGGGGCCAGCGTCAATGACTTGGACGAGCGGGGCTGCACTCCTCTCCACTACGCCGCTGCCTCCGACACAGATGGAAAGTCAGTGATACTTTAGAAATTCAGTTTCTCAAAGGAGGGGGTGGCTGTGTGGGAGCCAGGTTATGTTTGAGGGTTTTCACAGATAAAAGCTCAGTCTTTGCATTACTGGTTATGCTGAGTAACAGTTAAAGACTTGAAAGATGCCGTTGTTTCCTTGACTACAGCCTCTTTGTTTTGTGTGCAGGTGCCTGGAATATTTACTGCGAAACGATGCAAATCCAGGGATCCGGGACAATCAGGGCTACAACGCTGTGCACTACGCCTCGGCGTACGGACATCGCTTCTGTCTGGAGCTGGTGAGAGCTTCACACCTGAGTACACATCTCCATATTTCTACATTGTAATGGTTTAATGCATTGCTGCTTCTCCCACCCTCTTTTACAGATTGCAAGTGAAACACCTCTAGATGTGGTGAGTTGGATTTGTCCTTTCTTCTCCTTCTGCATATTACTTGTTCTGCGTTGTGATGCAGATGTCTGATGAAGTTCTCTGTTAGGTCGAAACGTTGCTCTGTTAAAGTGGATTTGCTGGAGCTATCAGTACAACGTGTGGCTCTTTTGTCTTACTTTTGCATTCAGAACAGGTCACAATGCCATCTCTATCTGTAGCACTGAGCTTCATGACTAAGCAATTGATTATATCTGAAGAAGGTTTTAACTTGTGTACCTGGTTTGTTCAGCTAATGGAAACCTCAGGGACAGACATCCTGAATGACTCCGATGTCAAAGCCCCCGTCAGCCCCCTGCACCTCGCTGTGAGTAATGTGTATTATCCTCATCCTGCTGTCCTCATTATGGCATTATCTTATGACTATCTCATCTCATTTACATTACCTTATTCATGGTAAATGAACTATTCAGGCGTACCACGGTCACCACCATGCTATGGAGGTTCTGGTGCAGTCTCTGCTGGATCTGGATGTGAGAAACAGCCAAGGGCGCACGCCCCTGGACCTGGCTGCCTTTAAGGGCCATGTAGAGTGTGTGGACGTCTTAATCAACCAGGGAGCCTCCATCATGGTCAAAGACTTCACCTTGAAGCGAACCCCCATTCATGCTGCAGGTATGGAGCTGGATGAATTTATTACATCTGAATTTTCTGAAAATTATTGAATTTCATACAATATAATACAATGAATTAGGTATTTTATTCAGTTTTATTCACTGTACTCTTATATCTGGATTTTGTTTGATTGTGGTGAGGATTTGCTTTCATTTTTCTAACATTGTTTTAAAAGGCGCCATATCACTAGAGTGTATTATTATTATTATTATTATTATTATTATTATTATTATTATTGTTATGAGTATGCTAATGGAGGTTTCATTCTTTCCCTGTAGCTACTAATGGACATTCAGAATGTTTGCGTTTGCTGATTGGAAATGCTGATCTTCAAAGTGCAGTAGACATTCAAGACGGGAATGGACAGTAAGTGGAATTTGTTTGTGGTAAGGTTTTTTTTTCCCCACTCATGTTCTTCATGAATTTCTGACATTATTGTCTGTTATCTCTTAGAACCCCTCTGATGCTGTCGGTTCTGAGTGGACACACCGACTGTGTGTATTCTCTACTAAATAAGGGAGCCAATGTAGAAGCCAAAGATAAGTGGGGCAGGACGGCCCTACATAGAGGAGTAAGGACTTCTTACCATTCTTACATACACTGGTATACTATATATGTATGGAGGAACAGTTCATTTATACCCCTACCCTAATTTGTCTGTTGTGTTGTGAGCTTTTTCACCATGATGGATTATATGTCTGATGTGTTTCCTTTCCTCCAACGACAACTAGTCACCTTAGTCAGTAGTAAACCTGTGATATAGGCAGTGCAGCAGTGCCTATTTGTCTGTGGAAGGAATAAACTCCAAAACATGAGTTCTCATCGGATCATGTGAAATGCACAATCCTCCAGGATATGAGCAGTCAACAGTAATAACACTAACATCTGCTGTTTGCTGTCCGCAGGCGGTGACTGGTCACGAGGAATGTGTTGAGGCCTTGCTTCAGCACAGCGCCAACTTCCTAGTGCGAGACTGTAAAGGGCGCACACCGGTCCACCTGGCAGCGGCGTGTGGACACATCGGGGTGCTGGGAGGCCTGCTGCACGCTGCCCAGTCAGTGGAAACGCTCCCGGTCTTAACAGACAACCAAGGCTACACCCCACTGCACTGGGCCTGCTACAACGGTACAGAGTTGAGGGTTTGAAGACCTTCTTAAAAAACAATCAATATTATTATTATGTTATGGAAATATACCTGATGTTAAGTAATGTATGCTCTTGAATACAGGCATACTGCCAAGAAAGCAAACAGGAGCACTTAAGCAAGTGTGGATATAAAATAGGCATAATTTTTCATGTTTGTTCTTGTTGTTGTTTTCATGCAGTTCTTTTATGCAACTTGCTTATGCACCCAAAGGCAAGATTTTGATGCATGCTGATAAGGGAAAAATGTTTTAAGAGAGCTATGACTCTGAACAGCTCAAGATGAAGGCTGATATGGTTCATGCTTTCTTTCCTGCAGGTCATGATACGTGTGTGGAGGTTTTGCTGGAACAAGAGGTTTTTCACAAGGCCGAAGGCAGCACCTTCAGCCCCCTCCACTGTGCTGTGTAAGCTCTTGAGCCGATTTCTGTTTTGATCAATGCGCGTGCAAGGACGGATCCTCTAACGGATGAAATAACTGCGCTCTTTTCTCTTCTTTAGAATCCATGACAACGAAGGTGCTGCGGAGATGCTCATCGACACCCTGGGCCCTGCCATTGTCAATGCCAAAGACAGTAAAAACAGGTATGCACACTCGCATAAAGACAGGTGCCCAAAGTAAGTGTAATTTAAAGCTCACATAATGAGTAGGAGGATGATAAAAATAAGCCTTGTTCTGATGCTATTTTTGCAGGACTCCTTTACATGCAGCAGCCTTCACTGACCACGTAGAGTGTCTCCAGCTGCTCCTGAGCCACAACGCTCAGGTCAACAGCGTCGATGCTGTGGGGAAGACCCCGCTCATGATGGCTGCAGAAAATGGCCAGACCAACGCCGTTGGTAGGAACGATTCTCTGCTTTAATAACCACCGGACTGGAAATTATCTCTGAGATTTAATAATCAGCGACGTATTGTTTGTTTTTCCTGCATTTTACTGTTAGAACTGCTGGTGAGCAGTGCGAAAGCAGATCTCACTCTGCAGGATGCTGTGAAGAACACTGCACTTCATCTCGCCTGCAGTAAGGTCGGTATCGCCATACTGTGGCACTGTTTTTACATTGCACAGCAAATACACAGCATGTTCCTGCAAGTATGTGTTGAAGTATTATAAACGAATAGTCTTTACAACACATTTAGGAGCTATTCTATGTGGTTGTTTCTGATATTTTTCATACCTGTTTTCTGCAGGGACATGAAACCAGTGCCTTGTTGATATTGGAGAAGATTACAGACAGAAACCTCATAAATGCCACTAACGCCGCCTTACAGACGTATGTATCACATTAGTGTCTCATCTCTCGCCGCATATGAGCGATGGAAGGGAGTGGTGTTGTGGATGGATTTCTGTGGGGATTTGAATTATTAATGTAGAGATGGAAATTGTAAAATATTGACTTTTCTGTCAGCGCATCCTTGTTTTATGTTCTTTTCTTTTAAGGCCTCTACACGTGGCTGCAAGAAATGGTTTAACTGTGGTGGTGCAAGAGCTGCTTGCAAAGGGAGCCAGTGTACTTGCAGTTGATGAAAACGGTAAATTCACAATGTTGTTTTTCTCTTAATGGGGCATTACTTTTCATATATTATTGGTTTACAGCACACCAGGAAGTCCCAGCTAAACATACATCCTAATGGACATAGCAGGATCAGACATTATTGGTTACTTATAGCAAAGTCCCCTTAGAAATGGCTACTGGACTTTTAGCTCCACACTTGTTACCTTTTGAAATATGTCCTTAATGTTGTGGTTAATGTTTATTTCAGAAAAATGACCGGTAACATACTGTAGACAAACCACAAAGAGGTTAAAACAGGATCTGAATTTGATGATAGTCAGGCAATTAAAATATGACAGGGTCAGGACTTATACAGATTCTTCAAATCGGCTTAATGAGAAATTCTCAGACTCATTATGATTTTACATAAAGTAAATCTGAAAAGCCATGTTATTGCTGCCAAATGATTTAACAGACCTTAACACCAATGCTAGAAACTAGGGCTGCTCCCTCTTAATCGGTCGTTTTGATCTTAGTCGGCTAAGATCTTTTTAGTCCATTAGTCATTTTTTATGCTTTTTTATGAGCACATCACTGGTAAACACAAGATTTAAAGTGGAGCGTTTGTGTGATTCTTTGTGGAGAAACAAGTTCTGCAAGTTAAATTAAGTAATCAATTAGCTGACAAAATCATTAGTCGTTGGTCAAGGACAGCCCTTTAAAAACTGTGTATTACTTTTATAGTAGAGATTATAGCAGGGGTGTCAAATGTACGGCCCGCGGGCCGGACCAGGCCTGCGAACGGGTTTAATCCGACCCGCGAGGTGATTTTGCAAAGTATAAAAATGAGCTGTAATTTTTCAATGCAAGAAACTGCTGTTTTAAATGTGTCCACTGGGTGTCGTAATAGCAATTCTGTTCAGCAAGCAAACCAGGGCTGAACCAGGGCTGAGCAAGTCTACCTGACAGCTCGCCCGGAGCTGCCTTGTCGTTCTGCCTATTACGTCTTCTACTTTCAGCAGAGCACTTGAATAACTTGAACAAAATGCTGCAAGAGCACAACAAAGTTGTCACACAGTATTGTGACAGCATGTTTGTTCAAGTTGAGGCTGTCATTGTGAGAGACACAACTCGCGGGTGGTGACGCTGCTCTGTTTCCTTGTCTGAAAGATGTGTGCGCGACCCAACATGCCGCAGACATGAAGCGGTTCAAATTTAAAATAACGGGACTATTGCAGGAGTTTGAGCAACGCTTTCAGATTTTTGGTGAACTGGAGAAAGACTTTAAAGTTTTTGATCGGCATTCACTGTGAATGCCTCTGATCTGCTCTGAAATTGTTCATGCATTGCACAGCTTTTATTCTTCTATCAATAAATAGCATAGCCTACAAGGCAGGGAGTAACTTAACCCTCTTGAATAGTTTCAACCTCAGTTTGTATGGTGTGGTGAGTTAGCTCAGGATTAAGATGTGGAAATGACAAATGAGATATTTGATATCTAGAAGAGTTGTTTGTATTTTGTTCAATCCCAGATAGGCTGTGACTTAAAGTTGTCTGCCTTTGTAGATACACTGAGACGAAGTCTAAGTTCAATCACTGAGGCATTGTGTTCTTGAAATTGCGCCAATTTTTTTCCTCAGAATTTTCAACTAATTTGAAGTGTTTTGTCAAGAGGATTATTTGTGATGTGTACATTTTCAGAATGTGCTTGTACTATTTTGGACCAAACTAAAACAAAGGAAAGCATCTGAAGTTCTTGTGTGAAGTTATTATGCCATGATTGTACTGGTCCGGCCCACTTGGGAATAGATTTTCCTCCATGTGGCCCTCAAGCAGCTAAAATGAGTTTGACACCCACCCACTGTCATTGTTTCAGGTTACACACCCGCCTTGGCTTGTGCCCCCAACAAAGATGTGGCAGACTGCCTCGCCCTCATCCTGGCCACCATGATGCCTGTGTCCCCCTGCGCCCCGGCACCCACCCTCTCTTTCAGTGCCATTAACCACTATACCACCAGCCCCTCCAAGAGCGTCACCTTCGACAGCCTGCCCGTGCTGCGTGGCGAGCACAGCTCCTACTGCAGCTTCAACAACATCAGCCATCACGACGGCCTCTACAAGGATGAAGAGCTCAATGACTCAGACTCAGAGACGTACTGAGGGATGGGAGAGGGAGCGATAAATGCATAAATACACACACACTGTGTCTTAAAAAAAATCACCCGCCGCCAGCTTGGGAGGGCAGAAGAAGAAGGAAAAAGCCCCACAGGAGCCTTAAGAGTCCCCCCCCCCCACCACCACCAAGAGAAAAGAGGGAGGAGGTGCGGCAGGCTGGCCCACACTCATCGCGACCTCATCCAGCACCAGGTGCCCTTCAGCTGATACTGGACCGCAGCAACCGCTGCTTTACCAACACTGACTTCTTGAGTGCTAAAAACTGTACTTGTTGGGCAGACAGCGACTTTTGTATGGCAATAACATGCTGAAGAGGGATGGTAGCACTTCACAGAGAGCTAAACTGACAGGGACCAAAAGACATGGATGCATTTTAACCCAGTTTTAACTGTGTAAATGAGAGTGAGAATTGCTGGGTTTATTGGTTTGTGTGTAGGGGGGTTGCGGGGGGAGGAGCAGTTTTCACATTTGGAATTTCTTGAAGTGTTAGAGAAGGTTGATATCCGCACACTACATCCGTCAGAATGCTCTTGTCCTTCAAGTCTGTAAGTCATACAGGTGGAAAATCATTTATTTTTTGAGATCAAAATTTTAATACACCCATTTTCATGTCTTAAACACCCTATCCTCTAGGAAGAAAACAAATTTGATTTGCTAACCTGAGAAATTTAAAAACATTTGATATGTGCACCAGGTTGTTTTTAGGTTGATCAACCTTACCTTTGTATATTGACTTGTCCATTGCGATTTAGTCTTTCAAGAATAAATTATTTGTGTAATTTTGGTTCCTATTTATGTGTTCATTTTGTGCCTTCATTAGTTACTGAGAAAAGATGAGTTTGTTGAGGCAGCTGTGAAAGTACAGTGATGCGCACTAGGTAAGTAATGAGACCTTTCTAAGAAGCACTGATCCTGTACTGAGGTATCTGAGGCTCCACTTTGTGAGAAGAAACACTGTAAACCAATGATAGGACAGCGTTTGATTTTCTTCTGTTTGAATGATATTTTTTGCTCTTAGTCAATGTTTGTTGACAGGTTTTGCTTGCTTTAACTTCAGAAAAGAAACCACTCGATCCTACATGATTCAAAAAGCCCATTTTCTGTCTGTTGAAAATCCTTTTAACTGGAAAATGTACAATACATTTGCTAGCTTTAGAATGGAAAAGATGTTTTTTTTTTTTTTTCCTTGCTTTTTCTTGAAGAGGGATGAAACTAGCATGTATATAGAAATTATGACTGTGAATTCAACGCTCCAATGAATTCTTTCAGTACTGAGATTGCTGTATATTTTATGAGTAATAAAGAAATGAGTTATTTAATAATGAACATGAGTCTTTTTATGGAGTGTTGTCTATTTCTGTTAAACACGTGACTCATTTGATGCATTTTGACAGACATGTCAAAGTAGGAAAAGCACAGGTGTAAATAAGAAAACTAATGATGGCTGAATTCCATTTAGCTGCTTCAGGTTCAGGGTCCTGGTGTTGTTTATGGATCATCGTTGGTCTTATTATTTACCCCTGTGCTTTAACTACTCTAATAAAATATCTGCTGTGAAAAAGGCCAATCAAACAGAAGTAACATTATAATGAGTTAACTATGGCAAATTTATTACATTTTCTATTTTTTATGTTTTACAACTTTTTTTCTAATTGTACATTGGCTGCTTTTTGTTATATCAATTTTTCATTATCCTTCAGATTCTCTCAGTCTATTAAAAGTGTGTAATTTATGTTTTGTAAATGTTATGTTATTTATGCACTGCAGCCCAGTAAAAGTTATCAGTTATTATTAAGTTAGTGGTACAGTTTGTAGAGTGATAGGCAGAGTCAACACTATCCACAGATGTTTTTCCACAGTCTTTAACAACACTGATAATGTGCTTCTTCCAAAACAGCAATAATTTAAACTGTATGTTGATTTGGGCTATTTGAAACATGGCCTTAAACTCTCTAAACCTGGCATATAACATATATATAATAATGTCTTTTTAAAAAATATTTAATAAATTTGAAATTTATGAGACAGGTTGAAGTGTGGTAGCAGAATTAAGGGTCAGAATTGCACAATAAATAACAATAGGGTTCAACACATTTTCTTTTTAATTCTTTAAAATGTCAGATTGTGTAGAATATGATTTTTTTTTTTTTTACTTTAAACTAACGTTCAGGCCATGTGTTAGGACATTTCAGATTTTTTTATGTATTTTTATTGAATACATGCTCATTAACAGTGCTAGCCTACAAACTGATACATAGACAACTGGAAAAACAAAACAACTAAACAACTATAAAGTAATTATATATCTATTTCATAATGTCAGCGTGTTTGTTATATACATTATATTACATATATTGATTTAATCATTTAAAAGTTGTGTTTTTTGTTGTTTTAACGTTGGGTGAGATGGCGCTATTTCGTCTGAATTCATTAATAAAATGCAACAAAGTTTGCTTCATTCCTAACCTTTTTAACTGTGAAAATTAAATTAAAAAAAATAATTTATAACTGTATGATACACAACATGTTATCATATTACTTTTGTATTTTTACAGAACTTTATTATTTATACAAAAGTATAGGAAATACAAAGAAACAGTAAAATGCAAACAAAACAAATAAAAAACCTTAAAGCCAGAGGAGTTCAAGGTCCATTCATTGTCAGAGTTCAAGAAAATATATTACAGTCATAAATTAGCCTGCAAGAAGATGTGTGAGGTCACACGTGGTGGCTCTCCTGATTGGCTGAGAACCCGGAAGCTATGGAAACGGGGCGGATTCAGGGGCAGACAGGAATGTGGCAAACTAGAGTTGATAATTTCTTCATGTAGCTGATAGTTTCAGCAGTTTGTCCTTACTAGTACCCCAGTAGGTACACAATAGTGTCACAACTCGAAGCTAACAGCCGCTGAACAGCCATGGACGAAGTGACAGGAGCTCAGCTGATTGCCGAGTCTCTAAAGGCTCAGGTAAGACCGTTAATAACAACATAATGCGAAGATTTATGAAGCGTTTAACTTCCATTTCTAAACTATAAGTTAAAATATGTTATGCGAAAAGTGTGTCAAAGTTCAAGTGCTGTGCTGTCAAGTTCAGACTTTCAAAAGACTGAAATATAAATGTGCTATGTACAATCCCACCTCTGCTTAAAATGTGTGCATTGCAGTGTCAGTCTGTTAAAGAGTATTTCCTCCCCCTGTAGAAAGTGGACTACATGTTTGGGATAGTCGGTGTTCCTGTCATAGAAGTGGCCATGGCTGCTCAGGCTGCAGGGATCAAATATGTGGGAATGCGCAATGAGCAAGCGGTATAACGCTTATTGTTATTCTGCACCTACACTTATAATAAAATGACATAATGCTGTTTTAATATACAATACATCCTGTCACCCAACAGGCGTGCTATGCAGCATCTGCCATTGGATACCTCACTGGGAGGTAAGACATTTAGTAAGTGAACATAATAATGTGAGCAGCTGGTTGTATCTTACATGGTTCTGTTTGTATCCAGACCGGGGGCCTGTCTGGTGGTGTCTGGACCTGGACTCATCCATGCTCTGGGCGGGATGGCCAACGCTAATGTGAACTGCTGGTATGACTCAGTACACTGATGCAGGGTCACAGTGTTTACAGTGTAAAGTGTACAGTATGTTGTCTTTGCACAGGCCGGTGGTTGTTATTGGAGGCTCCTCAGATCGAAACCAGGAAACAGCAGGAGCCTTTCAGGAGTTTCCTCAGGTAATGCACACCTTCATGTGGATTTTTTACCTGCTTATGTTTCATTAAATTGACACTGTTTTCTCATTTGTTGTTAGGTGGAAGCATGCCGCCTTTATAGCAAGTTCTCAGCCAGACCCAGCTCTCTGGAAGCCATCCCTTCAGTGATAGAGAAGGTGATATACCACCTTATAGTTGCATTGGCTGGTTTCTGTTATCACAGCATACTGTGGCATACATAGGGCTGTCCTAAATACCATTTTTTGGGCTTCGAAGCCTTGGTGAGAAATATTCAATGGTATTTGAAGCTTCGCAGGGCAGCGCAGCAGGCTGACATGTTCTTCTATCTGTCTCTATTGCTGCCACACTACTAGACACACACCTCTACACATAACAAATAGTGATATCCATCTAAAAATAACTAATAAGAATTAATGTTAAATATGAATAATGAATAATGTTGGGGTTGGGATTATTCCTTATTTCATGGGCTATTACATACTTGTATGTAAAAAACAAAGCTTTTGAATACTGATTTGGAGGTTGATTACCATGCTGACGGTTCAAAGCATTCGGGTCCGCTCTAATTCTAAATAAGATATTTTGCATCACTGGATGATATGAAGTTTTCTTGTGCCTTTAGGCAGTTCGCACCAGCATATACGGACGTCCAGGAGCTTGTTATGTGGATATTGCAGGGGACATGGTCAATGCTAAAGTGGACAGGAGCATAGTCAGGTGTGTTGTCATTTTTGCAGTTTTTTTTTTTATAAATATTTTTTCTGCATAATATCACATGTGATTCCAGGTGTGTTGACATTCAGAAACGTGTTTTGTCCTGCAGAGTTGTGTCCTGCTGTCCAACTCCACCAGCGAGTTTGGCTCACCACGGTGCCGTCACTGAAGCCATATCTGTCTTGAAAGCAGCTAAAAGACCCTTAGTAATCATCGGCAAAGGTAACATCAAAAGAAACATTTGCACTCTCTCTGTTACACTGAATAAGCTAGAAACCCCACATTTCCTCCGTCTCTGGTGAGTAGTTCATTAGATAAGTTATGGTGACATGATTGTTGTTGTGTCCAACAGGAGCAGCCTATGGCCGAGCAGAAACTGCTCTGAGGGAGTTTGTGGAAATGAGCGGTCTGCCGTTTCTGCCCACCCCCATGGGGAAAGGGGTCCTACCTGATGATCACCCCAACTGTGTGGCTGCTGCCCGCTCCAGGTTAGCCTCCTTTCTCCATAATAATGTACTGAAAAAGTGTGTAGTACAATTATTGTTGCCAATATTATCATTATCATCCAGTATATGCAGGAAACAACCTCTGTTACTTATTACTGAATGCATGTGTCACAACTATTATTTCTTTTATTATTTAAATGTAGGGTTTTATATCTAATACCGTTTATTTTATACATACTAAATGCTTATATTAAGTACTTTGTTTTGTCTTAATTCTCCTCCATGTTTTTCTGTTACAAAGAGCTCTTCTTCAAGCCGACGTTGTGCTTCTGCTTGGAGCCAGGTTGAACTGGATCCTGCATTTTGGTCTGCCCCCTAGATTTGACCCTGATGTCAAGATCATCCAGGTAAGTAAAGAAAACCTCACTGATATAAAGCTAATTGTGTATTTAATTTCTCATTTCAGCATTAGTGTAAATACATGGTTTATTGATGTATTTCTTTGCCGTATCGACTGCAGCTGTGTTTCACTGTTGCTGCAAATGTGCTGTAATAACATAATACACTTGTGCTCTGTGTGCAGGTTGACCTTTGTGCTGAGGAGATGGGGAACAATGTGAGCCCTGCTGTTGCTCTCCTGGGAGACGTCAACGCTGTTGTCACTCAGGTAAGTGCAACTCAGTCAGCACACAAACTCTCACATGTTTGACCTTGTGGTCTGTGTGCTTCGGTCTGATGTGCATTGAAGATACTAAGAGTGCTCACGTGTGTGTTTGTGGAAAGTAATTATGTTGATGGTTTCCAGCTCCTAGAGGGTGTCCGTAAAGATGGCTGGAAATATCCCTCTGACACAATGTGGTGGAGCACACTGAGGGACAAAATTGCTGCTAATGCAAAAATATCAAAAGTAGGTGATGACATATCTGTAATCCATTTATATGTCATATTTTGTATTCTTTATCCATTTTATGAGATTTTTTTTCTTGATCCACAGGCGCTCGCTCTTGGGTCGACACTGCCCATGAACTACTACACAGTGTTTCATCACATTTCCCAGCTGTTGCCACATGACTGCATCATTGTCAGCGAGGGTGCAAACACTATGGACATAGGACGCACTATGCTGAACAACTACCTACCTCGACACAGGCAAGGCAGTCTCACTGAAGCACACACTTCTCAGTTGTGTCACATGTTTTCCCCAGTTCATATAATCTGCTTTATTTCCATTCATGTCATTTGTGTCAAAGGCTTTCAGAGGCAGATGATCCCAGAGCCTAAGGTGTAAATAGTGAGAGACAACATTGAAAAAAATATGAAATACCCAAACTGGTGAGGAAAACCACCTGTATAAATGGAAAGAAGGAATATGTACAAGGCCGGAACCTAAATTCAGGCTCATCCAAAATCAGGCAGTTGTGTCATCTCCTGCTAAAATAATAATCCTTTCTTCCAAAAATGTGATGTCTTGTAAACCTCTATGCTAGCAGGTGAAAGCAGCAGCTCCAGCTAATGTTGCATCCAACTTTAAGCCAGCCCTCTCACCCTAACCTTATTCCTCCTCGAGGTCTGATGGAGATGTACAAACCTGTGGGGACAAATTGTTTAACAGTGTTTGACTTCAGTATGCTTTCAAGGAAATTAATGTTAGCCAATCCTGACAATATGCAGGTTGGATGCTGGTACATTTGGAACAATGGGAGTAGGCCTTGGCTTTGCTATAGCAGCGGCTGCCATGGAGAAGAGCAAAAATGGAAACCAAAGGATAGTCTGTGTGGAAGGAGACAGTGCCTTTGGATTTTCTGGCATGGAAGTTGAAACCATGTGCAGGTGGGTTGGTTGTCTCCCCTTTCTATATGATATATACGCTCCAATCCCCCGCTGCTACTCCACTGCATACTGTCTCTGTTTTCTTTTTTTTTTTATAACAGGTATAGTCTACCTGTGGTCATCATTGTGGTCAATAATAATGGTATTTACAGCGGAGTGGATCCTGAGACTTGGAAAGAAATGGCAAAGATGGGAGATCTGACCTCTATGTGAGTCACACGTTATAACATATTCACTGTAGTGGTTTTCTGCATGTAATCAGCTGGGATGCAATGAAATCTTACGTCATCATGTTGCTTGTCAGAGCCCCTCCTGTGACCCTTCTACCTGAGGCACGCTATGATGAGATCATGACGGCGTTTGGTGGCCGAGGGTTCCTGGTGAGGACGGTGGAGGAGCTGCGCAGTGCTTTACAGCTGAGCCTGAGTGACTGGGAGAGACCGAGTCTCCTGAATGTGCTCATCGACCCTTCCTCCGACAGAAAACAGCAGGTAAATGCCACCTGTCAGGAATGTACTGTCTGTAGAGTGAGTCATCTCAGTCATCCTGGGGTCAAAATGAAAGAATGCATGGGAGTTTTATTGTGAAGTTGGAGTCCTTGTTCCCTTGAATGCCTTTTTCGTAATGGCAGGAAATCCTCAGCATAGATCCTGTGGAAACGTCATGCCCCCTAGTGGTAAAGGATGTAATTCACGCTGCAATGCAACTTTACTGCTGCTTAAAACGATCATGTTGGCTTTTCTGGGTCTGGGACTTCATCTAGCAAACGTTGAATTTGAACTGATAAAAAGTCCTCATTTACGAGGAAGCACGGCACCTCCACCAGATAATTACTGAGGTTTCCTGTCTGTCACTAGAACAGAATAACCACCTCCAGCTTCACAGTAAATGTTCATGGCTGAATCCAAATGTCCAGACTTATGCATACTTTTTGCAGACTTCCAGAGAGTCACGATTAAAGGTTGAAGAACTTGGCATTGGTCATCGTAGCAACTGAGATCTTAAGTCTCATCTCATGCCACATTTTATCCCCTTTATCCCCCCGCATCCTTGCAGACATGACGTGATGACAGTGAGCACAGATACCTAATAGTATATATGACAAAGTCCGATTCAACCCGTCTCATGTTTACCTGGTGCGCCCCTGGAAGTAGAACAGAAAAGAGATGGACAAAGACTCGAATGACATTGACAGTCACAGCAGCAAAGCAAAGAGTAGTGCAGTTTTGTGTTTACTTGACTCGTCTCATCCTTATAGGGCCGCATGACCGACATGCCTTACTGAACAGTGTAATCCTCACAGTCCAGGTGCACTGCAGAACTGTTGTATTCCTCTCACAATCCCTCCACCTCACACCAAACTGACCTTTCTATTTCAGGGTCCCCATAATTAGAAAGCATGGCCCCCCTGTGTTTATGTTGAATGTATCCACGCAACCCTTCGCAGACATGTTTGAAGGTTGTATTGAGGGCCGTATCCATGGCGCCGAGCTCTCTGTGACAAGGAGAAAGACTTGTCCTTTTATTCGAGGTGTGCTGCTCTCATTGTTTGCATCCTACTGATATCCATATTCAGGCTTAAAGAGGAGCCTCAGACAGTGGATGTAGATTAACTATTTGTTTTGTCTGGCAAAATGTGGAGACTAAAGGGACTAAATATTGATCATTACATAAACAGGCTCTCTATCAGCTAAGGAGGTCTAATATAATGCTGTTGTCTGTATTTGCAGGAGTTCCCTTGGCTCACACGCTCCAACTTATAGACTGAAAGAGGGATCTGCCTCCTCCACCATCCACAACATTATCAGAACAGCAGCGGTTGTTTTCCTCAGGAAACTCAGACTAGAAAATATAAAGCTGCTTTGTTTTTTTTGTGATTGTTTCCATGAAATAACAATTTTTTTTCTAGCAATTTTTACTACACAGTAGTATTAAAATTAAAAATAATTAATACGACAATAAAACATTTTAAAACTTTTTTTGGCTTTATTCTTTCATATCAAATCTAAATTTAATAGGTAACATGATACAGTATATGGCTCTGAAACAGGATTGGGTGGAGGTACTGATATTTAAAAATGAAATATTGATAGTTAATAATTCACAAATTATAGAGTGAATAATCCAGCATCTCTTAAAGTCATTTTGTATATGCAGTTGTGGTTAGACTCTTTACCTCCCTACACTCATATTTTGAGTAAATGTAAAGACAGACAAACCTCAGTTAAAAATGAATTTGACTGATACCATTTTTTTTCCAAATTTTCTATAGATATTGTGATAATATTGTTATAGTGTATTCTTTTGGCCATGATAATAATGTAGTGACAATCTGATATTGTAATAACACTAACAGCAATCAAAGACAGAGTCAACTCAGCAGGGTTTTATTTACCCTAACGGAAAGTGGTAAAAACAAAAAATATGTAGCTTCAGGAGCCCTAGCACTACAACTAGAAAATCAAAAAACACTTAAGCAGGACCAGTAGCTTATTTCCAGGTTCAAATACAACTCAAGTTCACCCTGGGGATCTTGAGAGGGGAAGAGACTGAGAGCTCCTCACTCTCAGCATGTACCACACAAAATGAACTGACTGATTGTCCTTTATCCTCCCATGATGAGGAGCTCAGCTCCAGGTGTGTGGCCTCCCACACCTGCTCCCAATACTGTAATGTGGGAGTGGGTGGAGCCACCTGGCCCCTCACTCCTTACAGGTTCATTAAACCATCAATATACTGGGGAAGTGAAAGTCATTTTATGGTCAACTCAGTGCTGAAAAACACTTCTTGGTCCAGATTTTGCACATGAATTTACATAAGCACATAAATTTACACGCTCCTTTGATTTCACACCTTTTCAGGAACATCTTCAAACAGGTGGATGAAGGGTTTCTAGCAGCAGCGACAATCTTATGCAATATCTACATTTTTTTTGAGTGAGTGCAGTATTCTTATGAAATTGATTGTGTATTAGTTTATGTCAACTTGCATTCTTTCTCACAATCTCCTGCAGACTTAACTGATGCATTGTGTCCCCTTGTGCATGAGGAGTCCTTCCAAAATATATCATTTTCATATCACTACAGTGTTAATTAATGTTGCTTGTATTTTCAGAGGCGTTATTATAGGTCTCACATCCCCCCAAAGAGCCTCACTGGGAATGCAGGCACTTCATTTTGTGGCACAGACTCGGCAATAAAACCAATCTGGTCTGGACTAAATGGGCACCACAATGCACGGGGGGATGCACAGTGAGCTGCGTAGAAAAAGACAGACTAATAAATATACTTAAAGTTGTCTCGGGATGCACAAATGACCCCTTCATGCAGAATCAATCTCTTTCAGAAAAGTGTGTTTGTGTGTGTCTGTGTGAAAGGAGTGGAAACAACAAAAGACACCCCCTGCAGTAGTAGAGATCTAATATTGGCACTCGAAGCAGCTGGCGGGCTGTCTCCTGTAATTTTAGCGCACACTGATGCAGAGGAAAGATTTAATGGGCATTGGTCGGCGTACCCTCTTGTGAGGGCGTAAAGGAGACAGAGCCGAGCGAGCAGAGAGGGAGGGAGGGGAGCACAGGGAGAGGACAGTGAGGAGAGAGGGAGAGAGGAAGGCAGCGTGTCAGGGCTGCTGTGGTTCAGAAATAAAGTCAGACAACTATCTGGAGCAGCATGACTCTTCTAACACTTGGACTGTATCTGCCACTGTGGGTTTGTTATGGCCTGGCCCAATCCTCTTTTCTGGACAGTTTTATTTCATTCCCAGCAGGTAAGAATATTGTAAGCCTGAGCCTGGATGTGTGTGAGTGTCTCTGTGTGTACTGTGTGTGTGTGTACTGTACTGTACATACAGTACTATGCATGCACAGGTGTTGCGGGAGTTGGGCTGTAAAAGCAGGGACACTTCATGTGTAGTTTTAGGATTCATTTTGACTCATTATCTTAGTTAAATACACTTGTTTTTATTTTCTTGTTGCCCATGAGGTAGACTGAAAATGCCTCTATAAATAGCAAGACCAGCTCCAGTCCTTCAGAGAGAGGCACTTCATATCTGTGTCCAGCTCTAGGAACACTGCTGGACGGGTGTCATGATCTGATATTTTGCACCTGTTTCCCTGCTACCCCTGCATGTTCTAACCTCTTTGACTAGTCCAGTTTTTACTGTATGTGTGGGATATTTGCCCATGCATGTCTATGTGTTTTACTCTTCTCATTTACTTATTGCAAGACAACATAAACTTGACCTCTTCTGACTGTCTTCTCCTGATTTTGACCCGTGGCATCATCGCCTGCATGCACACCTTGCGCCTTGCAGCTCTCAGATCCCAGGAGCAGCAGAAGAGATTCAGCCCATGCTGTTTACTGAGTCCGCCTCCACCCCCGCTGTTCCCTCCACCCCCTTCACTTTGGCGCCGCAACACTCATGTGAGTCAAAGTCATGTGACTTTTCTATTGTGGAATATCTGACTGTTGATATGTCCTTGGGTGATGTCCAAACCGCCCCACGCTTACTGTCTTTTGACCCCTGAATGATACCATTAAAACACAGAGATGGTGGAACAAGTTTGCAGGAAGAAAATGGCTTAACATGTCCTTTGCTGGGGAAAGGGGATGAATTTGATACATAAACAACACATTGTTAAAGTGTATGTTGACTCTCTTCTATCTCAAAGCTGTGAAATAAATTTTATCTTCATTTGACAGGATGAAGACAAGTTACATGAAGGTGGGGGGTTAGAGTCGGGTAATGAGGACAAAGGTTCTTCCTGTGTCCGAGGTCCCCGTGGGCCTGCTGGTCCCTCTGGTCCTCAGGTAGGATCCAGACTCTTCCTAAACATCATGGTTATCACAGCATAAATACTGTGCTGTAAATTTTGCAGTAGCATCATCACACTATTCCAACACATTTCCCACCATCTGACTTACAGTATGTAGGGTTCACTGTCAGGCTAAGTCACAGACCATCTCTGGAGTTTCAGTTGTTAAGAGTTAGTACTCCAGCAATGTATTACTTCCATCTCCTCTCAAACTTGAGAGTTCCTGCAAAGCAGGAGATGGGGATTTCTCTGGCCCATGCAACACAGCCGCCCATTAACGCTCTACATTTAGCTCAGACACAAATAGCCTTTTTCCACTGGCTGCCAGTGCCACACACATCATTCTCAGAAACCGTCCGAAGAGCTGTCTGCCTGGAAAAGCGTACTGGGCTGCGTAAATTCCAGGGATTACCAACATAAGCATGTGCTCGTGTGTTTGTGTACTCTGTTGATGAAAGATCTGAAGACATTTTAGTTCAATAGGTGCTTGTAAACCCAACCTTGTCCTCTGTTAGCCCAACATTTCATTAGCAAAAAGCAGATTCACCAAATGACTGTTAAAGCTTTGCCCATCTCAGGCTGTTACAGCTTCAGCTGGACTGCAGCAGCATTTCAGTAGGTCAAAAGAGACCCACGAGGCACTTTTTAAATCAATAGTGGCCACTCAGCCTTTAGCTAATTGAAACCACTGCTCTGGGCTCCCAGAAGCAGTTGTGGTGGGATGTTGTGGACAAGAAAACTAATTTAGATAGATATCACTGAGATTTATGAGCATGTGCCATCATTTTATTGTTTTTTCATGTTTATCAGGGTCCACCTGGATTACCTGGGATAGGAGGGCCCAAGGGAGAAAAGGTAAGCAGTTTACTTTCCCATCTAGTCTCATCCTATTTGTGTACCTCATTTCACGTTTTATCAGTTATATTTTGTAAGCTCAGGTTTAATTAACCTGTTGCACATGACAAACATGTTCGCTGGATGTGTATTAAATAGCTGCTGTCCTTGTCCCCTCCTCTGCATGCTGTTGTCAGGGAGAAATCGGAAGACCTGGGCAAAAGGTGAGAGTCTCCATTAATCACTCCATATTCTCCGCTAAGTGGATTTACTCAAATATGAGATATGGTGCCTCCGCCCGCTCGCTAGCTGTAACTCAGAGCGCTGCCAGTGCCTGGTTGTGTGCATCAAGGAATTGTTTGCAAGCACAACCTTGACAGGAGACAGCACAGACACACTGACAGGATGCAAGGGATGCAGAGCTGCTGCTGTGTGGATGACAGAGGGATGGTCTCCTCTCACTATTGACCCCTCAAAGACATCCAGCATCACGCCTCCCTGTCAGATGGCCCTCCCTTTCTATTAGAACAGAAGGAGCAAGCCCATACAGCTTTATTGAAAGCTCAGGACACAGCGTTTGACCAGGACAGGCAGAAGAGGAGTGACCTCCCTTAAATGATGGGCCGCTGTGGTCGAGCAGCGAGAGCAGCCCAGTGGGAGAGCCTCACTGGCGGGTGGCCTGACTGAGCAGCTTTGCAGCACTGCAGTGCAATTTAGCTTAGTGCTTCAGCCAGGTCATAAATCATTTTATTTCCCACAAGCACGGGCTCCTGTTCTATATACGGCCCATCATTTAATTAAAGAGAGCAAAGTGACAGGGCTCGTTAAAGTCATTCTCCCCCTACATGTGCAGCAGCGTCTGATAAATACTGTACAAAGCAGCCTGTCAGCTTATGCAGCAAATCCTGCACTTAGATTTCTTTTCCTGCAAAGCTAACAGGCGTAAGAGGCCCCTGATTTCATAATCCGATAACTGCTTCCTCAGCTGTAGCGGCAAATGTTTTATTAGCTATTGCTATATCTGAGATCATGTGTTAAAATTGGTGTCTCCTGTCAGGGACGGACAGGTCCCCCTGGACTTCCTGGGAAACAGGGACCAGCTGGATGGCCTGGACCGAGTGGGCCCAAAGTGAGTAAGTCAGACCTCATAATGCAAACGATATAATAATATATGACACAAAATCAATACAAGGTAGGGTCCCATTTGTGCAATAAAATACTCTGTTATGTAACAATCTTTTCTATATAAATGCTTGATTGAAATAGAACAAAATAACAATTCAAAGTCTGCACTCAATTTCATCTTTGGGATGTGGGTAATATTTTGGGATGTGTGTCTAAATAAAAGAAGCCAGTCCACATTTGTCTTATTCTTAATGTGTTTCTGTGTCAGGGTGAGAAAGGAGACCCGGGGCTGATGGGTTTGCCCGGAGCCAGAGGACCAATAGGGCCAAGGGTATGAGATCCATATGAACTACACCGATCTGGCATGATCTCACCTGCAAACTACTTGATTTCATCCTGGATATTTTGTGTCTTTAATTCTAGGGCTTACCTGGGTATAAAGGGGAAAAGGTATGTGACCATTCTGGTAATTATCATTCAGTAGAAAAAGCAATAAAACATATGTATTAACATCCTCTCTTAATGTGATGTAACACACTGTAATCTGCTCCATCAGGGTTCTCGAGGTGATCGTGGTGAGAGTGGAGCGAAAGGCGACAAGGTGGGCAGAGTTTATCAGTAGCAGCACCATAATGCATGTATGTATGTAAGTCGATATTTTTCATCTTCGATTTTTTCATTTACTGTTCTTTATCCGCAGGGTGGGATGGGTTTCCCAGGAATGCTTGGACAGAAAGTGAGAAACACATTCAAATAAGAAAGACTTAAATTTTCTTCCGCAGAATTGCAGCTTTTTAAATGTGACCACATTGAATGTTGAGTTGATGTAATTTGTCGTGCAGGGTGAAATGGGTCCAAAAGGAGAACCTGGAATCTCAGGAAACAGAGGACCCACCGGCCGACCAGGGAAGAGAGGCAAACAGGTGAGGAGCATTGTTTCACAACATTAGGCCCAAGATGACATCCTCAAATATCTTGTTTTGTCCACAAATCTGAAATGTTCAGTTTGCTGTTGTGGAGGAAATTTGATAGTTACCCCTTGTAAATGAGATGGTGCATCTCAAGGAGTTATTTACGCATGCATTTACTGGGAACAGTCGATTTTTGTTTCTCAAATTAAATTATTGATTATTACTTGTGCGTTAATAATTTCTCTTCAAAATGTAAATGACGTTTATATAAAAAACTCTTTTTTTATGCTCAAAATGTCCTGTTGTACATTAAGGATTAGTATTACTATATCAGTATTAGTTTTAACCTTTTGATCTGTGAAAGATTGAAGAAATGTTTAAAACGACCATCTGGTATATTGCATCAATCCTGTTTCAGGGAGTCAAAGGAGACACAGGCAGAGTTGGTCCTATGGGACCTGCAGGCCCACAGGGAACACCTGGCCACCCAGGTCCTCCTGGTTCACCTGCCACAGGTGACAACTTTTACCTTTTCCATTATCCACCAGATTTAAACTCTTGAATATACTGATTTCGTAACTGACATATTGCTCAGTTGGGGCATGAATTAACCTACGTATATTTTGAAGTGATGGGTTTGTTTGTGTGGCTCAGCACTTTCTCTGAGAGTGTGTGAAAAGCTGTGCCACCAGTGTGATGAGTAGCAAATACTGCTGTCAGCAAAAGGAAGCACAGTTTAAACCAGTGTAAGAGGTAACGCCGGTAGTTTTATTTAGCACCAGAGAAACGTTATCTCCCTGAGGTAAAACAAGATGCTTGTTAAAATGGATTCACAGGTGGCGAGCCTCCCTGCAGTTTCACAGATATTATGTCACCAGATAATGTGACATTTGTTATCTCGATCAGGAGTCTGAGTGAATTAACTTGATTGTATTTGCTTCTTGATAGATGAGTCATCACTTTAGCGTCTCTCTTTAGTGACTTGGCACTAAAGTATTTTTGCTTTGTGTCTTTTTATATGATATTACTCTCCTCTCTGCATACGTTTAGGACTCTACATGGTTGGAACACAGGGTGCACGAGGTCCACCAGGGCCTCCTGGGAAGTGTAGTTGTGGCTCTCTCAGTAATTCACCATTTGATGACTATCCTTCCAGAGGAAACTATCCCAAAGTACCAGCGGTGAGAACTTAATAGTCTTGTTGAATGCAAACAGTTACTGTATGTGCAGTATTGTGTGATATACTGAATCATTTGACACATCACTGAAAAAACTCAAATCAGTTAAAATGTTAAGGTTTTTTTTTTCAAAATGTATATACCGCATGTATGTAAAATCTCTTTATACAACTAGATATTTTCGCTTGTGCATTTTTAGAAATGTATGAGTTATTGGGTTTTAATAACTTCTGGGTTAATTATTCACACAATGGGAGATGGATATTGCTTTGAGACATACTGCCAGCTGAGATATAAAATTTTGATGCTCAGTATCTCAAAATTGCACTGTGGTGGGATTCCAATCATGGTATTCAAAATGCACTAAATAATGAAAACACAGCATTAAATCTCTTTGTCTTTCAATCAGATATTCGTTGTAAGCAATGAGGAAGAACTGGAGCGCCTACATACAGATAACGCTCTCGCATTCCGCAAAGACCAGAGATCTCTCTATTTCAAAGACATTGATGGCTGGCTGCCAATCCAGGTATCACTGCATGCATCTAAATCTGACTATTTCATCTTGTTTGTCACATGATGACTTCTCAAGCAGTCTTTTTCCCTTTTTGTTCAACTGTTTAAAACTCTGTGAAAGACTTTTCCATCCCAGTTGACGCCGTTCCAGTCCATGGAAAACGCACCTGATGATGAGGGTTACTGTGGCGATGGCATAGTGCAGATCTCCAGCGGGGAGGAGTGCGATGACAGGAACAGGGTTGTCACTGATGGCTGCGTCAGTAAGTCACCCGTCCACATTAAGGGGTCTATAATAGCTCCTTGGCTGCGCTGTGCTGTGCATGTATAACATGACCCCTCCACCTCTGCTGTCTCCCGTTACCACAGAGTGTAAACACGCCTACTGTGGAGACGGATACCGCTATGAGGGGGCTGAGGAGTGTGATGGAAAGGACTTTGGATACCAAACATGTAATTCATATCTTCCAGGGTGAGCATGCAACTACAGTATACTGTATGTTGGCAAAACTCTGCTGTAAAATTCTGGATGAATGTGCAGCTGGAGAAGAAGAAGAAGATCTACCTTTATTAGTCCCACGAGGGGAAATTCAATTTTTTTCACTGTGTTGTTAACTTATACACGGTACATGCAGACCCGAACACACACATGCACAAACATGCAACAATGGAGAGATGTCAGAGTGAGGGGGCTGCTCCTGACAAGCGCCCCGAGCAGTTGGGGGTTTGGTGCCTTGCTCAGGGGCACCTCGGCAGTGCCCAAGAGGTAAACTGGCACCTCTCCAGCTACCAGTTCACACTCAGTTCTTGGTCCATGTCGGGACTTGAACCAGTGACCCTCCGGTTCCCAAGCCAACTCCCTACAGACTGAGCTACTGCCGCCCCAGGTTGGATAAAGTAATCTCCAGATTACGTCAGGTGGTTTTATGTATGGACCCAAATAATTCAATATGTATAAAAGAAAGATGGGAGACAGAATTGGAGTAGGAAGTACCAACAGACACTTGGGAGGAAATATGCTCAGAGGCACACCTAGTTACATGCTAAAATATATGGATATAATTTAGTTTGAAGATTACTGTATATCCAGGTTTTTAGCAGTTGCTGGAGGCGTATGTACGCACTATGCGCATACAGTCTGGTCATTCCCAAAACTGAAAATACACTGGAGTGATGTATTCCAAGCTGCTGAGGAAATTATGCATATTGACATCCCACAAGACCCAAGACTCTCCCTGCTGGGATATGTGAGGGGATAGTAAGGAGTCAAAAACATTTACTCCAAATTCTGTTGACAGCAGTGGTGAAATGTATTACACTAAACTGGTTAAAACACAACCCACCCACATATAAATTATGGATACAAAACCAAGGGACATATATGAAATGGAATAAATAACTGACTTACTGAGGTTTCAAAGACTTAAATTCTGTCCAGCCACGGAGAGCAAGATCTTGTTTTTTTCCCCCTTATTTTATTTTATTTTTATTTACTTTTACTTATTTTTTTCTTTTATTTGATTTTTTCTTTTCTTTTTTTTTTATTATTTTATTTATGTTTAAAAACTATGTATGAGAATTGTTTTATTGACATGTTAAACTGACTAACTGAAGTTGTTTGTGCTGTTATTTGCAGGTCATATGGTCACCTCAAGTGCACACCATATTGTGTTATTGACTCCACAAACTGCAAGTACTTCACTTGAGGAGGAAGCTGGACGCTGCAGCGGGATCCTCTGTGTGTTATTTGGAATATTTTCGTGCAAAAAAAGAACAATAATGCTCCAAGCAAGAGACTCTGAAGGTAGAGGCAGCCAATGATTCTCTGATGAAAGAAAAAACAAAACACACACACACACACACATATACATATATATAACGTATATATAACTGTATTGCTGCTGAGATGCCACGTAGCTCCCCCAGAGTTATAGGTGGTCAGTGGAAGTGGAAACCATTCACCCACACAGGAAATGCACAGGACAACTGCACTCAGTCTTAACAAGCAGGACTTAAGACTGGCCTCCTCACCATGACACAGCCTCTGGATGCAACAGTTGTGTGACAAGCCATGCAGAGACTTAATTAAGTGCCAGTGGGAGATGTTGCACAGGAGCAGTAGCCGTTGCCAGAGGCGTGCTAATCTTGACCCAGTTACTGTGAGGAAGAGAGGCAGTAGGACATCCAGAGCCCTGGCGTCAAGTATTCTACTGCAGCGTCAGTGACGGTGCATAACATTTGCATGAGGCTGGGAGACCATGACAGCAGCTGTCACGATCCAAGCATGTAACTCATCACCTTACTTATTATTGCCACGACAAGTCTCACACTGTGTAGTCTCAATAACACATCAAGAATTTCAAATGTAAAAGGTAAAGCCAGGCATATAAGATCAATATGTGTGGTTAGGGATGGAGATAAGAGGTCGAGACTGTTATACCAGGAGGCCACACTTCATGGTCGACTTCATTAGCTTGTGGTGGTACTGTGTGTGACAGTCTGGACAAGGTTTCATAAATCCAAAAAAAAAAAAAAAAAAAAACTTCTCAGGAACCAACAGGTAATGTAGCTCCACATAGCACCTTTAACCCCCCACTACTCCCTTTGTAAATGAAATGGCAGTGACTGTACGCTGAAGCACACAGATAACTCAAGTTTCTTCCCTGTGCTTCAGTGAGAAATGAAATACACTGTAAATGAAGGCTTGAAACTGTTATGCTCTTAATTTTCTCACTGCACAGAGGAAAGGCTGGGATCGTCTGTAGCTGCTAAAAAGGGGGAGGAATTTAAAATTCCAGTCTGTTTTATGGTCATTACTGTATTTACTCTAATACCTCTTTATCCAGTCTTTCTGTCTTACACTATATAATGACAACAGAGAAACTCAACAGTAAACTTAACAGTGTAGATGTAGTCTGCTGTGTGTGTGTTTAGGCACCAAATGGTGAAAATGACTTTGCCGATATAAGCTGACATTTTCCATAAGCTACTGTATGAGTCGCAGTGCCAAGGGAGACCTGTTCTCAGCCATACTTAGATGTTGATTCTTGTGTAAAAAAGATAAAGACTGTTAACTATTATCGCCTCTGCATGCTTGTGATACTGTGCTAAATGAGTGTGAAACCTTTTGCTTTGTAAATCATCGCATTCATCAGCGTAGCAGGTGTCTTAAGAAATATCTGCCCAGAGCGTAGCTGAGAACTGTATGTATGACACATCTTATATGATAGTGATGAACTGCACCTTGCACAAAAACTGAAATACCTTCTGTTGATGTTCTGTCTGTGGCCTGTACTGTGTATATATGCACAACAATGCTGAAACATAACATGCATGTGGTAACATACTGTAAGGCTTTATGAAATATAGTATGCACTGTGACTGGGATAGTGAACATTTGATCTTGTTTCATCACTCTGATATGATTTATACAGTAGTTGTGGATACTTTTAAAAAGAAATAAAACAGGAAATCATTCAGAGCTGTCAGTCTGTCTTACACACGTGTCTTCAAACTTTTAACAGGGATTTATCAGCAGCTTTGCTTCCTGTGTGTTGTGAGCAAGTGGTGACAGATACTGGGAGCCAATAGACAGTGACAGAGATGCTACTGATGTTCTTTCAGAGCACTCACTGTAAAAAAAAAAAAAAAAAAGAAACAGATATCTATCAAGTGGGGAAAAGATGCTGTCAGCAGCAGCTCCTTGCAGAGTGCTGCGTTGGACTAAACAGTCAACAGACCACACAGTGAACTGTTTCTCAGACAAGGTCAATGTCTTTTTTTTTGTTTTTAGCTTTTCATTGGGCCTCGATGAAGCCCCCCTCAGAGCTGAGTCTGTGCCCGGAGACGAGGCACAGTGATACAGGTTGGGCACGGGCAGCCAGCCAGTGTTGCAGCAGAAATGTTTGAGGCTGGTCATGTAACTCCATTAGCATGCTGTATTTCTTCTCTAAATCACATCAGGACAATTTGTCTGCTGAGATGGCCGAGTAAAAGCTTACCTTGGCGTATCTATCCCATCATGTGCATTCCCCTGACCAGGCCAATCACATTTGTACCACAGATGTCTCAGTGCAGCACTAAATGTCGCTGGAGATGCAGTGGCCAACCTGATTTCTACTAATGAAAAGATCTGCTGTGCTCACAGAAGAATCCCCAAGTGAAGTTCACTAATTGAGGAGTTTGGGAACCTTGAACAGTTCTCTTAGGTATAAATTATAATAACAGTTAACATTTCATTTGATTGGGTTCCCCTCTCTGAGACACTGGACATGATGGTATGCATGCAGGAAGCAGGATCTATTCTGAGATCACACAGGTATTAAGTTGATGAAGTGAAATCAAACACTTTCTCCAACAAAAGGGTTTATTTTAGTGCACGTTGGGTGGTGTAGCGTTACAGCTGTAGCAGACGAAGGCTATATGCAAAGGAGGCCACAGGGACAGGAAGCAGGCAGGGACCCAGCTGTTGGCCCGAGGCAAGTGAAAATCCCTGACCTATAAGCAGGACTGGCTGGCACGCAGGGAGCTGTGGTCCTGGCAGAGGACAACACACTACTGCTGCACATGCAAAACACTCACAGCCAGGTATGCAAAGGTGTTACTTGAGCTCGGTGCCACTGTTGTTTAGAGAAACAACAACACCTGTGCTATTGCTTCGTCATTGTAAGTTTGGTTTAACAAGCAAAATGTAGAAGAGAGAGGGCCAAGTAAACATTCAATTTGTGTCCAGTACCATCAGTGAAGTTGCTAAGTGGACAGAAAATGGCCAAATGAACTCTCACTAATCTCTCTAGTTAGTCACAAAATAGAGAAATAAAATAAAGAGCAAATAAACCCTACAAGGCTTCCTTTATAAAGTCACCAAGACAAAGATAGAAGATCAAGGATTAACAGAACTGTGAAAAACTAAAAAACAGTTTCACCAGTTAAACCCAACAGCAGACAGCTCAGGGGTCAAGAGGTCAGGAACACTGGTTCTAAGAGGAAATATCCAGCTCCACTGATTGTTGAATAAGATTCAGGTGTAGATAATCAGCTCTCTTCCAACAACAGGAAAAACATAACCTCTGGACTCCTATCTCACACAAAATATAAGACAACACAGGGCGAGACACACTCTAAGACAAGTTCATTGTTTATTATGTAAAAATCAAATAGCATCTTATATACAGTCTTAGAAAAACCAAATCAAATGTTAGCAATATTACAATGATGTATGCTCGGGATTAACATTGGAATTTATCCGCAAAAGGAAATCAGCCCCTTGCACACCGGTGACGTAAACCTGCTGCAAATGACTTACTTGGAGAATTATTACTACATGCATTTCTGAAAACACAAAAGAAAAGTAAGAATAAAGTTAAAAAATACTATGTGGTATGTCTTGGTAAAAAAAAAGAAAAAGCCCTATGAGGATGTTCCTGCTTTGTTTGGGTGGCTCAGTGACTCAATGGACAAACTAACCTGGCCAGGGGTCTCACCACTCAGTTTTTAATTGCTGAATCATCATAAATTATTAAGTATGACTGTTGACGACACTTAAATGTAGAACAGAGCATGAACGAGATGATGAGTAGACTAGCTGAATGCTACTGTTCATTAGCAGTACAGAGATGAAGGAGAAGCAATGTATTTTAACTTTCTATCAATCTAACCCTTTTAGGATTATTTATTAACTTGGTTAAATCAAGTCCTTGGCCTATATTTAGTTTCCATTGGCACCTCAATACGTAAAACCATGCGATCAGTTAACATGCTCTATGGATACAAATGTCCATACATTCACACAAGAGCTGGACTGCAATGATCCCCATGACATTAATGTAAACTTCATAACTTATAATAAATAGACATTGTGAAACTGCATTCTATGCATAGGTTTGTGCAGAGGATGTCCACTAAAGTATTCAGCAGTTGTCAGTACTTCAACAGCTACACTGTGTTATTTCATTCTTGTGTGTTGTGGTACTGTAGGCAGCAGAGGCTAAAGCCACATTCATATGACAGCTCCTTTTTGGTCCCACAGAAAGTCTCTAGAGAAGCAGCTCATAATGTGTTAGCGATGTAAAAACAATACATTGTCAAAACTGCAGGATTTATATTAAAATTTCAGGGAAGGAAAACAAAAAAAAATATCAATATTGATCATAATTTCTAAAATTCAAGTCAGTGCAATAACTAACTTTTTACTTAATACACTAAAAGTTAGCCCAGTATGTCCTTTCATCACATACTTATATATGCATACATATACTGTGTGTATATATACAGTATATACTGTATATTGGGCATTGGAACAATCTGACATTGTTTTTGTCAAAATGCTTAGTGTTAGTTGCAAGTATCACTCTGCTTCACGAGGAAACAGGACAATCTTACTTAAAAATTTCACTTGAATGGGAATCACAAATGGTCTTGTGATTATGTACCTGTACATAAAAAGCCATTAAACAGCCACAAAATGTGCACCAGAAACAAATGTCACCATGAATCATTATTGTTGGGAGTCTGCATAATAGGGTTTAACACCCCTACACTGTCTTTTAAACAAGACCCAGAAACTACATTTTGTCAAACAATAATGTCTCAACTGTTACTGCTTGCTCCTAAATACAGACATTAATACCGTCTTCAAACCTCGACTGTCGCAGTTTAACAACCACTGAAAACACCTCACACTGACACGGGACATGCTCACACTACTCTGTACACAAGATACACTCGATGCATCTGGCACCCTCCTCCAGCAGTCAGCTGCTACTCTGCCCCCCCGCGGTCAGGTTCTGTCCTTCCTTGAACTCGGATCCTCCCTCTGTTCAGGTTTCACACCACTTCATCAGACTCCAGGTTGTATTCTTCGTACAGGCTGTCTAGGATGGCCAGCTGCTTCTCCATGGCAGGCAGGTACACTCCCAGGTCCCGGTGCATGCCGCTGGTGAAGCCGGCCTTCAGCTCGTCGCCCTCCCTTGACACTAAGGCAGCGGTGAAATTTTGATAAGACGGGGCAGCTCTCAGCGCCAGCTGGGGAAAAAGAAGCATGTGATAGTCAGACCCCAAGAACAGGGGAAGCTCAGAGGGGAAAAGCATTGATGAGCCTAAGAAATACCTACAGCAAAAACGCCTCGTACAACCCATCCGTGGTACTGCCGAAGGGTCTTTCCATAAGCATTATCTGGGTGAGAGAACAGACAGACTGTGACAAATCTTCAACATGCATTTGAACTTATTTGTGGATTTGTCCATCATAGGAATCAGACTCACTTAGCGCTCCCTGGATGTCTTGCTCTCCTGCATTGACCTCAGACAGGAACTCCTTGAGGAACTTCAGGCCTCGTCTGAGCCACAGCAGAGCCTCGGTGGCCGAGTTGCGCACCCGGGCGACATCTGTCTGGACCTCATGCAGCACGATGGACTGTAGTGTGGGGAAGCTGCCGGGGCCTGACATCAGTTTCTGGTGAATTTTCTACAGGGTTAAAAGACGGGGTGATATAGTGACATGAGCTAGGAACAGATCCAGATTCTACTCTGACATCATTGTTAAACTACCACACACATTTTAACAGTTCAGTACGTGACTTCATTTAATGTACATTGACAGAAGAAGAGTACACGGACTGATGTCTGATTTTTTAAGCTATACAAGGACTCAAACAGTATTTTATACAGCCAATCCCCCTGTTGACATGTAGATCATAAAGTACTAATGCTGATTCATCCTGTTCGTCACACTGTTTAGCACATTTAGAGACATGTTTGTGGAACTATGTCATTTATTTTGTTGAATAGTGAATTCTGCATTAAGACAAGCTATAAATGGTATGAACACATACCTTGATGTTTCCAACAAAATCCATTTTAACTGGTGCAAACACTGTGGACCCCAGCTTGTCTGAGAAGAGAAAATCCATCATCATTTCCATACTGCTTATGAACAAAATTTTCTTGGTTTTGTATTCCTATTATTAAGACTTAACAATGTCATGGCTTGTTAAAGGGGCAGTGTGTGGAATCTGGTGGGATCTGGCGGTGCGGTTGTAGATGGCAACCAACTGAAACTTGTCCTGTGTGTTAAGCATGTAGGAGAACTATGGTGGCTGGTGAGAAAACGTATAGCTCTCTCTAGAGCCTGTGTTTGGTTTGTCCATGGTGGGCTACTGTAGAAACATGCCGGTTGCCGCTCTGCATGTAGATATAAACAGCTACTTCTAAGGTAGCGAATACACAATTTATATATTTAAGTGATTATACACAAAATAAAACATACTTCATTCATAATTCATATTATATTCCATTTGTGCCAATAGATTGCCCTAACTGTTAGACATAGACGTGCTAATCTCTCTTCCTCACAGGGCATAAAACCCTTTTAGTTCAGAAGAAAATTTCTCCTGTTTGATGGGAAAATAATGACAAACTTGTGACAAACTTGTGACACACTTGAGGCGCTAAGATCTTTAGCATTTCTGAAGACATGCTGCATGACACAACATATCAAACGGATACCACTGGTATCTGGGTCTGTGTCAAGCTTTAATGGGAGAGGTGTCATCAGTTTGGGGCACAGCTGGAGGTGAGAAAAAGTTCATGTCACTTCAGATGTAAGTTTAGTTATTAATAGAGATTTACAAAGAGGATCACTATAAAAGGCATCTTGTTATAATGCTGGTTAACATGAAACTAGACTAGTATTACCCTGTTCACTTTCTTACGCGATGCTGAACTTTTTAGTTTATCTGCCAATCTCTCATATCACCAGGTAGTTCTTGATGACCAAAACCTCCCTCTTAATTATTTGGGCAGCTCTGATAATGCTCTAAAATCAATTCCCTCCAAAATTGGCAAACAAGAAAGGTTTTTAAATTCTTGGACTTTATCTATGTGTAGTGGACTCTGTAGATATGCAGTGCACACAGACAGGGGTGCATGCAGCCACGTGAACATGTATGCGTTAACAACAAACCTAAAGGGACGGTGTGAACGATTTGGTGACATCTCATGGTGCGATTGCAGATTGCAACCAACTGAGTACCTTTCCGCTTACTGCTCCCTTTCCAACACTGCCGTAACTTGAGCCACCTAGTGCAAAACTGTGGTAACGTCATTCACCTCGCTCAGAGGCCATTCTTACCGTAGTAACACTACTTTAGGAGTCACATGGTGGCTGAAAGTACCACGGTTTTGCACCCTGCGGCTCACGTTACCACAGTTTCACAAGTGTGTCAGAGAACTATGGCCTTCAAATGTAAAAGGCTCTCTAGAGCCAGTGTATGGTTTTTCTGGGCTACTGCACTGTTTGAGCTACTGTAGGAACATGGCTGACTGCATGAAGAGGACGGGCTCCCTATGAAGATATGAAGGGCTCATTCAAAGGTAACAAAACACAACGATTCTTAGTTTCAGGTGATTAAACACTAATGAAAACATAGTTAGGAATATTATATTCCTAATAGAGCCCCCAAAATTTTACACACTGTTCCTTTAATAAGATCAACTGTTAGACTTTGGCACAGAGAATAAATAAAACCACTTAGAGACATACAAGTGCAGAAGGAAATAATGAAGGCATGAAAGAAAAGGATGATGATCAACCCAGGACAGAAAGCTGCCACCTCATTAGGTACAGACAACATTAATGACAGCACATGCACAAATGACAAGAAAAAGGGCAGGAAGAAGTTTTCCTTATAAAAGGTGAAACGACCAGCATCATGAGAAAGAGGAAAAGAGTGGCAGATTAAGAGGAGGAGAGACTTAAAAGTTACCGGCCTACCTAATACAGGTACTATTGCATAGCATGAGTCCAAAAACTCTTGTGTAGGGATACCATTGTCGTCGTCCAGTCTTATATCACTAAATCTAAAAAAGTAGAACAGATTCAAACAGGAGAATATATTAGAGGTAAGTACGCCATTTCAGTTTTTATTTGATCAACTCAAACAGAAAAAAGAAAAGGGTACAAGCATCAAAACCAAGCCAGAGAAATGATTCACACAGTGACATGCCATCTCTATGCCTGACAATACCTGAGACTATTCTGCTACTGTTCTACAACTTAACAGAGATGTTGTTGTTTTTTTGTTAATGTTAATACTCTTGAACTGTCTCATCAATTTAAAAAGGACCACCTCCAAAATGCACATACTCTAATCCCCATTTTGCAGTTGAATACTTGTTAAGTGAGACAATGATTTACTCCATTACCCCATAGCTGAATATTACCTATGTGATTATAAACACGCTAGTCCATTGTTGAGTAACACTTTTCAAGGTTTTTAAAAAAGAAAGTAAAATACGTTTGAAATACAGAGTGAAACAAAAAAGCTTTACAAACCCAAATATCAGATGAGGGCCTCTCTGTGTCATGTGATCAAGAGAGAACACACTAATATAAAACACTTAAAATGACATCTTGAAATGGATTCAGTTAAAATTTTTAAAACTCTATTATTGTATATCTAAATGGGGCAACATGGTAACACAATTAATATAGTTCCACAAACTAAGTAACTGTGCAGTTTAGTTAAAAGTTGCAGCAGACAAAAATAATAATAATAATAATAATAAATATATATATATATATATATATATATATATATAGCTAGCTTAGACTGGTTAACCCTAATACTGTCATAGTAAAATATCACAGACCATCATACAGTAACGAATGTGTCCTAAAGGATGTGACCTTCCTGAGTGGCATTTTCATACCTGTTACTCATTGTGCTGAAGAAAGTTTCCACCTGCTCTGTGTCGTCTGACTCTGTTGAATCTCTGGAGGTTTCTCCCTGGTGTTGAACCTCTTCTTGGTCTGGAACGGCTTCCTGTTGGTGCTGAGGCTGGACGGCGTTTGCTTCCTTGTTGTTGTTGTCATGCTCTTCTTGACTTTGGTCCACGTTGTGCATCTGCTCTTGTGTCGTCTCCTCTTGATCGTCAGCTTCGTTTTCCTCCTCCCCCTCTGCTGGCTGGTCGTAGTGTTCAATCTCAGAGGTGTTCTGGGTAGTGTGTAAAGTATGATCATCTCCCTCCTTGTAGACTGAGCTGTTGCCGTTGGTGGCATCAATATCTGATGGGCACGGTGGACAAAACAGTAGACAAGTACAGTCTATGATACCAGACAAAAGGAACTACATAATATGGTTTCAGCAAAGATGCTCTTGAACAAAAATGATGCATTACAAGCTCCACCAATGGTTTGAAATGATACACACTTCCTGTCTCATAACTGGGCGTGATCATGGTCCCCCACCCTCCCTCCTTGTTTGGAAGTGTTGTGAACATTGTGAGGATGGATGAAAGCAGATTGGGTTATATATGCATAATGTATTGATATTTTCTTCTGCCAACATTAGATATTTACACAGCTAACAGCCATATTTATCAGTATGAAAATTAATTAGCTAGGGTGAACATTAGAAGCCAGATCTTGCAAGAATGTGTTGCTGAGACAGAGAAAGGTCTCAAACAAGTTCATTTTCTCCTAATTCGTCTGTCTGAAAAATGTCATTTTAGTGTCAGGATGTTCGGATGATATGTGGCGGGTGAACAATGGGTCCAGTATTTACTTTGGTGACTGGAGCGAAAGATTCAGTCATAATCTGTGTTCGCATTCCCTTCTTCCATTGGAGTTAATAGACTCAGGACATGCCGCTGGTCTCTTAAAGGGGCAGGGCGGTGGCGAAACCCATGTGACACAGATACAGGAAACTTACTCTCAGTGCACTGTCTCTGTTTTCCATCAAGTTGTTGAGCACAGCGAGTCTGAAACCCAGTTCTCATTAGACTGGGTGTAGTGAACTGTGAAAACAGCACTCTGATGACTTGAACAACCATCATGTAGACTCACTGTCTTCGATCACTGGTAGGGTACACTGACACCAACCTAATGCTTATCCTTCATTGAATGTTTCAGTAAAATTATACAAAAAACTTTAAGAGCAGCAGTAAATTTTGTATTCAGTATAACAAGTACAGCAGCACTGACCACTATGGGTTGAAGGTTCAATATGTGACCCAACAGGTAAGGTGTAACTGATTTCAGTTGTGGCCACACCCGATTGTAATCTAACACTGCACTTTTCATTACCTTCCCTTTGTTTTGGTTTGCCACATACAGAAAAGACTAACAGTTCCATTAAAATACAACAAAATGTTCTTGAACTCTTTCATATCATCCAATAGTGTTTGACAATCAGTTATTTCATTAAATACTGGACACCTGAACCAAAGTATGTAATACATTCTAATGTAACCTGAAGTAAACTATGTACCATAAGAAAGGTCTCTTCTATGTGCAGTATTATTTCTTAAATTTCCAATAAAGTTCTACATAACATTAAAAAATAAATATATAAAGGTCACTATAGTTCACATTGGGCGAAGGAGGAATACATCCTGGACAGATTGCCTGACAGGGCTGACATATAGAGACAGAAACAAAATTTAGAGTCAACAATTAACCGAACCTGCCAAACATTTGGGAGGAAGCCGGAGAAGCTGGAGAAAACCCACAATGACACAGGGTGAACAAGTAAACTTCACACAGAAGGTCCACAAGCCAAATTCACCAGCAGTAGCTTCCCCTGCATAAAGGCTTTGTTACTGCTAAGGGAAATTCAATAATGTAACTGGGGCATCCATCACTGTCTGTTCACTAAAAGGCAATGATCTATCCACATTCGTTCACATGATGTACACACAACCACCAGGCCCCCTTTTGATATGTGTGGTCTTTCTTTAAGGAAAGCAGTGATGGTTTTTAATTAAGGTAACTGCAGCATGCGAGGTGAGTGTTTGGGACACCTGACTTACCTGATGGGGAATGATGCTGTTCTGGTCTAACTGGCTCATCTGGTCCTTCTGCTCCAGAGTCAAGACTCTGGTTGTCATGTGCAATTGCTTCTCCTGAGGTTTCAGCCAAATCTCTCCATCTGCAATGAATGAGTGCTGAATATAATTGACAATTGTGCCACATAAATACATCATTAATAGCAAAATATTATTGTATCACTCACTTTGCTGAGTGCTACTTTGAACATCTATGCGACAGTTTCTGAGTGAGATAAAAACAGTATAGGTGATATACTGTAAATAAACAATGAAAGAAAAAAGAAACCTACTTTTCTCCAAGGTTCTGATTTAAATGATTGACAGGTTTAATCTGTTAGAGAAACAAGACATTAGTGGGTTAGATACTGAATATAATTTTAAACAAACCATACTGTTTATACTACTGGAGATGCAACTCATGACACAAATGTACCTTCTGAGGTTTGATGGCTGCTACAGGAGGAGACCCCGGTGGACTCTGTGTTGCCTTATCCGTACTGAAAGTACGGTTTGCTATCTGCATGCATTCCTCTAGAGTCTTTAGGAAAGTGGTGCATGTAGACTTCACCATGTTTCCGGTGTCTATTCCTGTCTGAAAATGGCACACAAATGTACACATTAGCCAACATTATCCTATATGTATGTTGTTTCCTTACAAAATACGCTCAAATATAAAGTCAAGTTTTACAGAAAATGTACTTGTGATAACAATCGCTGCCAGTCTGGTCTACTAGCAACTAGCAGCAAATGTGCTACCCTATACTGCAGTTTCACACCAACAGCAGCTTCTCCTATTTCATCAGCTCATCCAAACTTTAACGTTACCTCTGCTGTGTCTCCTAGCTCATCATTCTCCTTGATCTTGTTTACTTGTTGTAGAAGAAGGTCACAGTACAATCTGAGCTCTGACATCTTAGTTCTCAGTGCCTCTGTGTTCTCCTGGAGCTCTGGAATAATAACAGTAAATGAGTCATTTGTGAAGACATTCACAACGTTTTACTATAAAATAGGCCGTTTTCACAGCAGCCACAAGGGTAGGGTGACCAGAACCCAACAAACCAAATGTGGGTAAAAGAGTATGTTTGTGTGGGACAATGTGGGACTCATTACCAATGCAGAGAGGTACTATGCAATTCTGATATAATGTCTATCTGATTGAAATAATAAACATTTGTATTCTGGCCCTTGTAACACCTCTATGCTTTTCCCCAGTGCATCCACAGATCAGCACATCTCTTTTTGAGCCATGTTTCATGCAAGACCCACATGAACAAGGTCGCTTCATGTCATATTACACCTGTGAAATTAAAAAACAACTGGCAAATTTCACAAAAGAACTCTGACAATCACCTTCCGCTGGCTATAAATACTTTTAAGTAGTTTCACAGTCTTTGTTGTAACTGCTCTTCCTTTTTTTGGTAGTTTCCATTGTATTCAGCCTAAACCCGATAGCTTGTGACTTTGAGGTGACTCGTAATTTTCTCCATTGGGTTTAGCGACAGCAAACACGGCCAGGCGATGACAGTCTTCCCTGATTTCTTCACAGCCATTGGATAAAGGCCAGATTTAAAAAAAAAGCATCTGTCCTGCAATGGTTTGACATTTGGAAACTAAAGCCAATGAAAATGTGGGACGTCATCTCAATATGTGGGACACGGGATAAAAATACTGTGCAGTCTCTCATAAAGTGACACAACTGGTCAGTGTACAGTAGGGTAAATGCAGGTGTAATGAATAACATTAATTATGCCCCTTTTCTATTTAGGCCAGGGCCCTGGTATTGTGCATGGGACCAAAACTAATTTTTTATCAATCATACATCTGTGTTTACCCTGCTATGAAATGCCTGCAGTGTAAACGCAATCCTTGCAACATCACATTAAGATGTTATGTCATCCAAATACCTTTTTCTCTCTTTGTCCGATTGTCTGTAAGGCAAGCTTTGGCTGTTCCCAGTGCCACCAGCCATTTCTGCCTCTCTGCTGCATTGATGGCTCTGAGGTAAAAGTACTGCTCTCCTGGTATAGTCAGGTCAACGCGTGTGGAGTCAGAGGAATGAACTTTTGAAACACAGGGAGACATGCATGTCAGCACTACATCGAAATAGGGCAGTCATACTCCCACACACTTGCACAATAAAAGGACAAAGTGAGCCATACCGACCTTGGATTTCACAAACGGAAATTTTAATGCTGCCTTTGCAACCTTTCCAGGCATCCTCTTGCGAGTCATAGTAAGACAAAGTTCCTCCATCAAGAACAAACCAACGAGGTTGCCAACCTGGAAATAATAAAACATATTTTTAAGTCATTGCAACGTTGCTGTTTAGCGAGTATTCCACTTTTCTGGATTATAGCGTTATTCATCCGTCAACTGCTAGCTTCATAAACTTATAAAGAGTTAGCTAGCTACCCCTTACGTTATGTTAGCAACAGCTAATCAGTTAAGTCAGATTACAATGACAGATGGGAACTACCTAAATTAGACAGCGCTACCTTAAGAGTCCCTTAAGTTAAGACTACACAAATAAGGCTAACCTCTAATTCGTTAAACAGCCAATTTAGCAACGAGAAGCTAGTGAATATAAAGTGGCGCATAAACGCCGACAGTTGAAGGTAGCTAACGTTAGCTCACCCGTTGCCTGTTAACGTTGTCTCCAACTCAACACAAGTGCGCTATGACGCTGTCATGCTAGCTAGCTTGTCTTAAAACGAGCGCTATAACCGAAAACACGCAGCGACAGAGGGATTAACTCACCACTTATGTAATTGGTCCATTTATGCAGCATTCCCTCCATTTTTTATTATGTGTTTTTGTCGTTCATTACTTGTTTATCATAACAAGATATGATGCCCAGCTGATTGCAGCGACTCCATCGGGCCCCGAGTGTGATTTGTGGAGGAACGTCCTCGTCTTTACATTTCAGCTACGCAGATAAAAGTGCGTTAACTTTTTTGTGAATCCGAGCTCTAAGCTCTCACGAGAAACCGTTCCTCCCAATTACATCAGAGGGATTTAAATACTGTGGGTGTGGATTAAAGTGAGTGACACAACAAAAAGCCAATACAATAAGAGATTATAGATCATAGGCGGGGCTTTTTAGCGAATCATCCAATTGAAGAAGGAGGAGGGCAGACAGCTGAACAGAGGCTGCGTTCATGAACAACTTGGCTGCCACGTAGTTGGCATTCCTGCCATGTATTTATTTTAAGTACTGCATTTTTTTCTTTGGGAAAGGGTTACATTAGTTTTTTTGTAAGTTTTGCGAGCAAGTTAGCTATTTTCTATCAAAATGATTCTTTTTTCTATTTGCTCGATATTGCCTTCACTGTTTGTGTTTGTCACCGGGGGGAAACTTCCCGAGCCAGAGGTGAAAATTGAAGTTATACATAAACCCTTCATGTGTTACCGAAAGTCAAAGTATGGAGACATGCTTCTTGTTCATCACGATGGATACTTGGAAAGTAATGGCACCCTGTTTTATTCCAGGTAAACTGTGGCTAGATGCTTTAATAATGCTGCATGCATTGCTGTGCAGTTTTCTTGCAGCCATAATGCAGGAAAGTTACTGGTTGTTGTAGCTGTAAACATCAATGCATGCATCTAATGGACTATACCTCTATTTTATTGTATTTTAAAGAAAAATTGTAACTTGTACACTTTTATAATATATAGTACGCCATTGCACACTTTGCTATTGTATGCAGTATGGTTACTCTATGTTCATATTGTATATTTTCTAGGCTAGGCGTAGTAGTCTGGTATATTTATAGTGTATTCTAATATATTCTTTATATTGTGTATACTGTAGATATTATCTCTAGTGCTGATATGTATATTTACTGTTCCTTGTCTAGATAACCTGAAAAACCAAGAATTTCCCAATTTGGGATCAATAAAATCTATCTATGTATCTGTCTGTCTGTCTATCTATCTATCCAATTCAGACCTCAGTAACAACTGGACTGTTACTGTGTCATTGTTAGGTGGTGGCTGTACAACCCTGCATATTTGTGATATCAATTCTATGTGTATTGGACTTTTCTTTCTCAAAGAAAACTATGATGGATCTTTGTGACTCTTGGCAGCCGCAAAGAAGGGGATCACAATCCAGTATGGTTCACTCTTGGGATCCGAGAGGTGCTCAAGGGTTGGGATAAGGGTCTGCAGAACATGTGCACAGGAGAGCGCAGGAAGCTGACCATCCCTCCATCTCTGGCATATGGCAAGGAAGGAAAAGGTAAGTGTTGACTCCCTCTTTCTTCATAACATATCTGTGCTTCTTTTCAAAGGCAAAGCACAAAACTCTGGACCCCTCTCCCCACATCCATATACACAAGGACCCTGTATACTCCATCCCCTCCCCCCGGTCCTGCACCCCTGCTTCTTTTACATTAACCCTTTTTTTGTTTTGGGTTTTTTTTTGTTTGTTTGTTTGTTTTTTTACAGGTAAGATCCCTCCAAGCAGTACCCTCATTTTTGACATTGAGCTCATGGAGATCCGAAATGGTCCCCGGTCACACGAGTCTTTCCAGGAGATGGATCTCAATGATGACTGGAAGCTCTGCAGAGAAGAGGTGTGGCATTCTTTCAAACTGCTTTTCTTTTTGCAGTGTGTATATGTTTGACTTGCTGCAATGTCATTTTTATTATTGTGTACTCTACAGGTGAAAGAGTACCTGAAGAAAGAATTTGAGAAACACGGATACTTCCCTAATGACACGCATCATGATGCAATGGTTGAAGACATCTTCAAAAATGAGGATGAAGATGAAGATGGTTTTATATCTGCGAGGGAATTCACCTATCAACACGATGAGCTCTAGAGGACTTTTTTAAACTAGTGTTTGTTTTATGAATCTACTCCAAAAGAGTGACATGAATTGAGGGAGTTGGGAGTTAGTTACTGAGCTTGTTTTGTTTTTTTTTACACTGCAGTTGAACAGTATTTTGTTACTTTTGGTTGAACATTTTATGGAAAGTGAGATCCATAATTAATTTATGTTTAGTAAATGGACTTGCATTTATATAGTGGTTTTCTAGTCTTCCAACCACTCAAAGCGCTTTACACTACATGTCAGCCTTCACCCATTCACACACATTCATACAATGACTGACACCTTTACTATTTCCTGAAATAAATGTTTTTGAATTAGACAGAGTTTCATGATAGTTTTTTTATTATACTGAACAAAAATAGAAATGCAACAATTTTGTTTTTGCTCTCATTTTTTATGCGCTGAAGTGAAAGATCTAAGACATTTTCTATGTACATAAAAGGCCTATTTCTCTCAAATATTGTTCACAAATTTGTCTAAATCTGTGTTAGTGAGCACAGTTCTCCTTTGCCAAAACAATCCCTCCATGTCCCAGGTGTGGCATATCAACATGCTGATTAAACAGCATCATTATTGCACAGGTGTGCCTTAGACTGGTCACAATAAAAGTCCACTCTAAAATGTGCAGTTTTATCAGAGACATTTACATTATTAGGCACTGAATGGGGGCGTGTCAGAAACCTAGACGGTATCTAGCACATAAAAAATGGGAGCAAAAACAAAATTGTTGCGTTTTACATTTTTGTTCAGTGTATCTTTACAATGCATTTGCTGAACACTGAACACATGTTCTGTGTGGCAGCCCCTCTGTGTGGATGCTCTGCTGTGTCTGCTTTCTCTCTGTGGGCTGCAGACCTGATGAGGGTAATCAGCAGTATAAGATAAGATAAGATAAGATATTCCTTTATTAGTCCCACAGTGGGGAAATTTACAACAGGATACACCTGGGCCTGGTGTGCTCAGTGCTGAAAATCCACAGCAGGCAGCAGTCTGTGAGTTGGCACATCTTCTTGCACACCATGGTTCTGTACTTTGGTTTGATTTCCATCTGCTTGTTTTTACACCACAACACTCATGCAGCATATTTTCACACATTCACTCCCTACACCTCTGACTTGACAGGTTCCTCCCATACATTCTTTTGACAATGAATCACTTAATTTTTCCAGTATATCCATGTCCCCCCAATTTTTGTCAGTGTTTTAGAGCTTGGCTGGTTTTCTCAGGATCCAGAGAAAAAAAAAGTTGGAAAATGTTCTACAAGTTACCTCAAACACTACAAAGGCCAAAAAAGGAATTGAACCCTTATTTGTCACAACCCTGACAAAATGGCCAACAGGTATACCAAACAAACAAAATGATTTATTAACCAAAATATGTAAAAAAAAAAAAAAAAAAAAAAGTCAAAAGTGTAGGAATGGATGTGTGAAATTGTGCTGCACAAGTGTGCCATAAAGAAAAGGAAACCAAACCAAGGCACTGATGTATGGTGTGAGGAGATCTGCTCACAGACTGCTGCCTGCTGTGGCCTTTTAACACTGAACACACCAGGTCCAGGTGTATCCCATGCTGCTGATTACCCTCATCAGGTCTGCAGCCTTGGAGTCAGAAAGCAAATACAGCAGAGGATCCAAACAGTGGGCCGTCAAAACTGTATGCAGTCAGCCCTGGTGATGTGAGGCTGGTAGTTTTTCTCTGTGTACATCTTCACTAATCACTAGAGGGCACTCTTGTCCTAGACTTTTGTATCATACTTAAATCTTGATCAAAACAAAACATCACGACAGTGGGGGTCCCTCTTTTTCAGTTTCTAGATTTGACAGTTTCTGGCGCTTCAGAATGAGACTGTAGTCACTTGCCATTTAATCATAAAAGTATATGCCATTCTCTCAATAAAGATTTAGATAATTTGCATAGATGCATATTCCAAATTATACATTAAAGGAATACCAAGTCAAGTCAATTTACTTTTGTATAGCCCAAAAATCACAATTTTGCCTTGCGGGCTTTACAATCTGTATATGATACCACATCCTCTGTCCTTTACAATGTGACCCTCTTATCCGATAAGGAAAGATCTACAGTCGCGGTAGACAACCACGGGTGATAGCCAAGCCTCAAATTATTCATACCCCTGGCAAATTTTGACTTTAAGCTACTTTTATTCAACCAGCAAGTTTTTTTTTTTCTTGACTGGAAATGACACAGTTGTCTCCAAGAAGATAAGACAATGTACAAGAAGCATCATTATGGAAAAGTATTTCTCAGCTTTTATTTGCATTTGAACAAAAAGTGGCATGTCCAAAATGAGTCACACCCCATAATCAATAGAGAAGCCTTTACTGGCTATTACAGTAATCAAATGCTTCCTATGATCTCTGACCAGCTTTTTGCATGTCTCCACTGGTATTTTTGCCTATTCATCTTTCGCAATGAGCTCCAGTTCTTTCAGGTTGGCGGCTCTCCTTGCCAACACCCTGATCTTTAGCTCCCTCCACAGATTCTCAATTGGATTCAAGTCAGGACTCTGGCTGGGCCACTGCAAAACTTTAATGTTTTTGTCTGCTAACCATTTCTTCATCACTTTTGCTGTGTGTTTCGGGTCGTTGTCGTGCTGAAATGTCCACTGGGGCCCAAGGCCAAGTTTCTCTGCAGACTGCTTGATGTTGTTGTTGAGAATCTTGATGTAATGCTCTTTTTTCATGGTGATGTTTACTGTGATTAGGTTCCCTGGTCCATTGGCTGAAAAACACCCCCAAAGCATTAGGTTCCTACCACCATGTTTGGCAGTGGGGATGGTGTTGATGGGTTGAAGGGTTCTCCTTTTTTATGCCAAATAAAGGATACATCATTATGGCCAAACAATTCAATTTTTGTTTCATCTGACCATAAAACAGGAGACCAGAAGTCTTCTTCTTTGTCCAGATGAGCATTTGCAAAGGCCAAGCAGGCTTTTGTGTGCCTTATCTGGAGAAGTGGCGTCCTCCTTGGTCTGTGTCCGTGGAACCCAGCAGTGTGCATTGTCCGTTGGACTGTCTGCCTTGAGCCGTTGCCACCAGCAGAGCCTGGATTCACCAGGATGGCCGTGGTGGTGATCCTTGGATTTTTTTTCACCTCTCTCACTGTCCTTCTGGCCTGCACAGGTGTTATCATTGGTTTCCGACCACGTCCTCTGAGATTTTCCACAGTGCGGTACGTCTTGTATTTTTTAATAATACTTTGCGCTGTAGCCACTGGAACCTGAAAATATTTAGATGTCCACAAACCAACTGTGGGGAGCTGCTGTTTTTCACCTGCTGAACTGATTAAAACAGCTGTTCCCAATGAATCAGGGTAATTAGGACGCTTTAGAACAGCTCGGACTATAGAATGGTATAGAACTTTGGATTTTCCCGTAGACTGTGACAGTTTGCAAAGGGTATGAATAATTTTGGATGTGGCACTGTTTGTTCAAATGCAAATAATAAAAGCTAAGAAATATTTTTTCCACAATGATGCCTCTTTTATAGCATCTAGTTTAAGTCAGTTTAAGTCAAAATTTGCCAGGGGTATGAATAATTTCAGGCTTGACTCTATATGTCACATACACTATGACAAGCAGCACAGAAGTAGTCTACAGCTCAGTGATCTATCAGTAGTTAGGATGGGATCAGCTCTGCAGCATCAACAGGAAGCCAGTGAGATGTGTGATGGCTGTCAGTACTTTCTCAGTCTATCGTTTTCCTAAAACCATACAAATTGAAGCCCTGTATGATTCTGGTTGAGTGAAACTTGACAGCAAATATAAGCCTCCCCAAGTTTAACTGACCAAAAAACAAAATATTGTCTGATGACACAGTTGAGATAGAGAATACAATCTCATTATCAAATAACAGCAAAGACTACCAGCAAACATATCAGCATCACATGCCTACTGTATCCAAGTATTGAGTATAAGACATACAGTATCAGTTGCTCCATTATATAGAAGTGGATGAAAATCCCATCATAAGTTAATTAATACTGTAACAAAGGAGATGCTATTGTTGTTTACATTTTGGTGAAGGCTGAGGTGCACCAATTGTTATAGTGACCAAAGGGGTGAGGGCTGGAGAATCTGGATATTTGAGTATTTGACATGAGGAAACCCCAAATCAGGGAGCGAGAGAGACAGAAATCTCCACCAAAAGAGACTTTATACAGATGAGTTTCCCCTTTAACCTCCAAGTGTTTAATCTGCATTTATACATAAAAACAGGAGGATGCATGAAAACTGCACATGCATTTACTCAGTACAGTCATAATTAACTGCAATCCTGTCTAATCAAACAGTATATTTGTCATAAAGTGATAAAGATGCATAAAGATGCACTTGAAGGTGGGGGATCAGATCTGGCTGGTAGCAAACAGAGAAATGTTCTCCTCCCCTCCAGTTTATGGGAGTCCTGATTGGGCTCTGATTGGGCTCACCTGTGCCTAGTTGAACAACACAGGTGAACCTGTGTCTCCTCTCACAGCTCATCAGGATAAAGGTGGACATGACACACCTTCTGAAACCAGTCATGTTCTCAAGAACCACAGATGCAGAGTGAGAGAACGTGTAACACTAAAGCTTCAAGCCAGAGTGTGAACACTGTGGTGAAATTATGTTATCTCACAAAGAACATCACTGTTTTATCACTAAGGAGGTTCATAATGGTGTCTGGCAAAATGCCACCGTGCTGACCACACCTGCAGGTAAAACTGGACAGGTGCAAAGGCTATATTGAAAATTAGATTAGACCTTCTTGGTAAAATGCCTGGCAAGGATATGCCAGTATCTGTCACAAGATTAAAAAAAGATTAACTACAAACCTGTGATTCACTCACTGCGCTCCATGCTACAAGGAGTCATCACTAGCACAGAAGCTGGACCTTTCTTCAGGAAGTAGCCATCACATCGTGGTGATAAGACAATGTTAAATAGAGACAAACATTCATGAGAAAGTACAATAGGTCACACTATTTTAAACTGAAGTTTTCTTTCCTTTAATAAATCCACATTTGATAAATTACATTTTTAATTGCAACCGTCACAAAAATACATTTTGATAAAATGGATTTGTAGAAAGGATTTACTTAATCACATCAAACCAAGTGTGAAAGAAACACGCTCGGTGCCACTGTAGGATGACTATTAGCTCCTATGGCACTGTGAAGTGAATGACAACTTACTGCTGCACTGAGCGATGTTACTGGCATACAAAATGCAGGGGAAAAAAATGGGCCCAGATCATATTTTTCACTTGAAAATTTCCCAAATTACAGTATGTAAATGGAGAAACTACAAAGGTGGCAACGGACAATGTGTGCAGAAGAGTTTTGCAATATGCCTTGTGAACTGAAATGACCGGTATTTATTCTGCCTGTGTATTCATCACTGTAACATTGAGAACAAATGAAAAAGCAAAATCCACAAACTGCCTCTCCTCTGATTATTTTTTTCTCTCTTCTCAGTTTTGTATTTAGACATCAATTCAACAGACATCATTCTCAACAGTATATATTATTGTGACAAAAGAACATGATGCAGAGTAAAAGACAAAAATAAACATCTTTACAAAATAAATCTTTACACTTGTTGCAAAAAAGTGCTTCATGAGCGCACAATTGTCTCATTTTTTAGTTCACACAGTTAAAATATTGACCATCACATGATCTGATTTTATCTACAATTCAATGTTAAACAGCATTCCCACTAAAATCACAATATGCACACATGTAATGTGGGACCGTTAAGTCGACTGAGTCTACACCAGGTAGTGACAGTCTTCAAACTAAAGAGAGGAGAGAACAGCATGTAAGTAGTTAAAAATACTGGATCCTTTCCTCATATAAAAATGATGGTCTTGGCTGGGTATGAAAACCCAAAAACTTACAGTAACAAGACGATGCCAACACTAAACCAACTTCAACTAAAACAGTCATGCGAGAAAAAAAAGCATTTCAAGTTCAATTTGATTACAAACTATTCTGAAACTTCATTACAGTCAGGGTGGCTTGAATTTCCTCTACGACAGAATAAATAAACGTCCGTTGTTTCTGTAATAAGGCCCGCATGCCTCAGTCCTCAGAATAAGACATCTTCATGCTCTATCATAAGCTGCACCACTAGTTTCTGCTGCCTCATGTCATTCAGGGTTGTCAAGGCATTCTGCTCCGGCGGCTGCATGAGCGTTGGACCGTAGACAATCCCCAGGTTCTCTGCATTCATTAAATTGTCTTTTTCAAACTGTGTCACCCTGTAAAACAAAACAAGATAACGAGACTGTAATGAAAGTAGAAGCATACGAAATACAAAAACAGCTAAATCTGGCAATATCCTAAAACTATTTTCAACAAAACCGATGAAAAGTTGTGTGTTAGTCCGTCTCTCAATACTTTTAGACTTCTGTACTCATTATGTTATATATAAGATGAGTGTAAGGGGCTGAAGGGCAGGGTAACTGTACTCTATCTACTGGTGCCTTCAAATGGGGTCGTGTTTACGAGTTGGGCCCATATGAACGCCCCCATCATGTTGTATTCAAACCTCGTAAGTGGAAAGTTTGTGAAAGCTCTGAGTTCATGACTTGCGACGTGTTTGTTGAAGTGTGAAATGATGGAGCTCATTGAAGTTCATTTTTCAGTGCATAATAAGTCTATATATTGTAATTTTAGTTGTATATTGTTTTTCTTGGTAATTTTATGTGCCTAAGAAAAAAATGTTGATATTTTTTTTTTGTGCCTTTTTTTTTTTTTTTTTTGGAATTTATTATTTTCCCCTTTTTCATTTTTTATTTTTTTTTTTTTTTTTTATTTTTTTTTTTTAATTCAAACCCCCCCTCCCTCCCCTCCCTTTTCAGTTTTTTTTTTTATTTTTTTTTTTTTTTTTTTTCTTTTCTCTTTTTTATTTTATCCCTTTTTTTTTTTTTTTTTTTTATATTTTTTTTCTTTTTTTTTTTCCCTTGTTTTTTTAATTTTTTTTTTTTTTTTTTTTTCCTTTTCCCTCTATTTAACCCTTTAAAAGGCATTTTTTTTTTTTAGGTATTTTAATATTATTACACAAATATTTTCAATTATTACCAGTGTCTCTATTTTTTGGAAGGAGTATGGTGTATGTGGGATCTATAGAGCCCATGTTCATTGTAATGAGAAATACTGTCCATCATGTAGGGCATCAGTGGAGGACTATTGGTGTCTTCAAATGGTGTCATGTTTCCAGTGTTCACAAGAAGACTCCATATGAACGCCCTCCATCTTGCGGTATTCATGACCTTGTTAGTGGAAAGTTTCTGAAAGCTCAGAGTTTATGAGTTGTGACGTTTTTGTTAACCTTGTCAGAAAAGGCTATGAAAGTTAATTTTTTGCGACAAAATAAGTCAATATCTTTTCCTTCTGTCATTATGCCTTTGCAATTCCCGCATTATGTTACCCATTCGCTAGCTTGCTTAACTGTTAGCCTCTGTGGCTTCTAACATTAACAGCAGCCCTGTTCTCACGACTTAACCACTTGAACGCCAAGCATATTGTGAACATAACTTCCCATGTTGTAAACACAATCTCACAAGATCCATCTGAAGGCACCATGTGGCACAGAGGGTTATGCTCGAAGAGAAGATATACCAGGCTTTGGTCATACGTGCAATACTAGAAGGAGTAACTCTTTGTTGATTTTTCGTCTTTGCAAGGGATTTGACTTTACTTCTTTACATAAAAAGAACTAAAATCATTGCATGTCCTTGTGTTGATGACTTGTGTGGTTGAACTGACCTCTTGAGGTGAGCCATCAGGTAACGTAGGGTCTCGTAGTGGGCTGGGGGGAGCTGCAGTAGACTCTCGTGGATGGCCTCCAGTCTGGATTCAGCATTTGGAAGTTCTACATTACATTAGTAACACAATTAGTATCAGAGCACTGCAGGGTACAAATACCACAGTAATGACATGGGAATAGCCCAGAGTGGAGGAGGAGCTCTTACTTGCAGCTTGAATAAATTTGGAGTACAAGTCAAACGTAATGACTGGAATGGGAAGGTCTCTTAAGTAGAGTTTCAAAGCACCAGCAATGATGTTGATGTCTGCATAGGCACTGGCACTGATGTCAGCCTTTTCACCATCTGTTGATGAAAAAAATACGTGACTGACATGTCATTTTATATTTTGATGTACAATTATAAATAAAAGGCTGAATGTTCTTGTGTAGAGCTATTTCGTGCTGTTCTGCAGCAGAAACGAGCTTTTCATTTAAAAAGGAAGCTATGAACCCGTGAACTGAAACTTCAGAGACCAAATAAATCTGATGTCAACAAACCTCGGTCAAAGGCGAGCCTCACATCCTCTATGTGCTCTGAGAAGCCAGACACTCGGTAGAGACCTTCAGATTTCATACCTGCAACAGAAAATTGGGAAGCTTGTCTCAGTTCTTTGGGGGATTATTTTGTCTTATCACCCTCCCTGCCTCCCTTTCTGCACCGTAGACATTAAAAATGACCCCAAGGAAACATAGACCTTTTCAATCCTTATAAAATAAACTGTCTAAATGGGCCCCTTTGTATTTCTTGTTGCAATCTTAATGCAGTAGCTGACAGGAAGTCTTGGACCAAAGCTGCCCTTGCAATATAATGGCAATGAAAAGGTCTATAGGCATCTAATAATAATAATAATCTTTATTTATAAAGCACCTTTCAAAACAGTTACAAAGTGCTTTACAGTACAAAACAGAACACATGTAAAACACAAATGTACTAACTAAACACATAAAAACCCAGAGTAAAACAATTAAAATGTCAAAAAACATAAATAAAATCCCATAGGAGCAATGAACTGAAAACACACTGTGAAAGGGTTAAAGTTGTAAGACGAAAACATAGACAACGATGTGGTAGCAAACTGTCAATCACAAGGTAGCCCCGCTCTGGGGCGGCAGTAGCTCAGTCTGTAGGGAGTTGGCTTGGGAACCGGAGGGTCACCGGTTCAAGTCCCGACATGGACCAAAAACTGAGTGTGAACTGGTAGCTGGAGAGGTGCCAGTTTACCTCTTGGGCACTGCCAAGGTGCCCCTGAGCAAGGCACCAAACCCCCAACTGCTCGGGGCGCTTGTCAGGAGCAGCCCCCTCACTCTGACATCTCTCCATTAATGCATGTATGTGTGTTTCAGGTCTGAATGTACCATGTATGAGTTTAACAGAGTGTAAATTGAATTTCCCCAATGTGGGACTAATAAAGGTAGATCTTCTTCTTCTTCTCTAAAGCATAATGCTTTATGGTCTATTTGACTCTAAATGAGACCATAATTTACTAAATGGACATCATGCTGTATTGAAGAAGACTTGAAACTAGCGACTGAGCGCATAAAGTCATGTTTACAATATTTACTGAGGTAATAAGTCAAATGAGAAGTAGGCTCATTTTCTCACTATAGAAAAAGACTTCTTTTTGCAACCAGAAGAGTCGCCCCCTGCTGGCTATTAGAAATAATACAAGTTTAAGGCACTTCTTCACTGGCTTCGCTTTTCAGAACTGGACGTAGCCCACTGGTTTTAATGTGATTAACTGCATCCTACCTCTCAGCTCTATCTCTCGAATACACATGTCCACCACCATGGGCCGTGTCGTGTTGTGAGCTTTGACAAGCGTGGTGAGGTCACAGCTGAACACTTTCTTTATCCTGCGCAGGTCCGGCTGGCAGTCGCTGGGAACCAGTTTGGAGCACTGTTTGTGTACATTCAGCCCGCAATCTAAAAGAGCAAGAGGGAGCAACAGAGACAGAGATTAGTCTCAGACTGATGGTAACAACCATCACGGCAGGCTTAAGACAGCAGTTTGAAAAGGTTTCCCACAGTCGGTGATAAACTGCACTGTCAGACAGCACAGCTGCAGCTAAGCCGTCTCCGTGCACTGCACCACAGGTTGATAACGGTGAACAGTGCAACATGGGCAGGGGGTTCTTGTTGTGGTTTTAGTCGCATGGAGCGTGCCGGACAGCTGGCAAGAGCAGAGCACAGTCGCTTGTGTGGCGGCTCAGATTGGAATGAAGGTTTTGAAGGAGCCATACTTGTAGACCAACTGAAATCGTTCATCACAAAGACATTTTTACTGCCTGAGCGATGTTAACGCCGGTCTGCTGATTGGGGACCTCACTCTCACTCGATGCTCGCACAGGGAGTGTAGCAGGAGATAAGAAAAAATAGAGGCTAGACAGTGAGAGAGGACAAAAAAGTCCCTCCTGTTTCACACAGCACATGAGGTGTCTGATGATACCAGTGTTTGCCTCTGGCTTATCGGCATGGCAAATGTCTCAACAACAAACACTCTGTTTAGGGAGAAAGCCACTGATGTGCACATCAGTTTCATGACTGTGTCTGTGCAGTGAACGAGTCTTGTGACCACGGAGGCCTTGAAAACTCCACTGAACTCTCAGACGCAATTAATCAGTTAGATCTGCTGCTATATTCGGCGACAGTACATTTGACCTGCGCTTGACCTGCATTTGATCATAATTTACATTCTGCATATGTAGTGATTTCTGTTGACATAGAAACATAACTTACATTTGGATACAAATGATGTTATCGTACTGCATCACATGGCATTTCTTTGCACGGTAACCAGTTACAAGGCAATTAGAAGTAGCGCGTAAAAAGAAAAACTTCTAGTTGTCTTTCAGTTGGAATGTGATTAAACAAGAGGGTTCAAACAGAGTGATAGCTGTGATTATATAAACGTGTTTGTGTGTGAAGAATGTGTTTAATGAATCACTGACATGAGAATCTCAACTTGTCACAGATTTTAACGGGAAAATAACTATAAAAGGGACATAATCAAACCCCCAATTATGGGGATTATGCAACTGAAACATCTGTGACAGGAGTCTGTGAGTTAGCCACAGATCATACACTGCTCGTGTTGTCCAAGGCTTATGTGACATTTTGTGTGTAATACATGCCATACAACTTTAATGCTGAAGTGTATAGCTACCTGAGCAGCGGACCCCCTGGGCGATGAGGCCCCACATAAAGTTGGCACAGTACTCGCACCAGTGTGGCCCTCGAAAGGTGTGTACCTGGGGTTCAGAGATGACATGGTTATACATACACACAACATTTTGCAAGTCACTGGAGAAACTCCCTTTTGATGTACTGGACAGAGATTACTTTGTGATCACAAGCTACAGTGGATGGGACCCCTTGCCAAATGAGAGCATTTGTATATACAAGGCAGATTAAAGGATTTACTATAATGTGTCTGGCATCTGCTCCTGGGCAATCGGATACATGCAGGCAGGCACAGAGGCAAGCCTGCAAGTCAAAATAACAGATGTACACCCTAAAAAGTCACACACCTGCGTGCATGTGCACACACACGCTCCTTCATTGGTACTTTGAATAGGTAGTAGTACACTGATGAGTGAAGAAGAGGGCATACGGCAGGTGGTGAGTGGATGTTTTTTGTTCTTTTTCAAAGGGGTGCATACAAAAAGCTGGGGGTCATTATAACCTGCCTGTTAACTGAAACCCAAGATACAATTGCAAGAATGTTGAGGCGCCCAGAGGCAAAGTATCCCTCAATCCTCCTTTGTATAATTAACAAACTATAATTCTGCCTTCCATAATGTACTATGCTCTTACACTCTACAATACTTTTCAACTCTATAACCACTGTTAGAAAATCAGCAGCCTAAAAGAAAAGGGGATTTAAAAGCTTTAAAATCAATGCAAATCAATGTGCTCTGCTAATGTGTTGCGGAACAGTGTATCCATTAGTTCCCCTCAGTGCATATGGGTGTCAGCTGCATGCATTCTCATCAAAACAGCAACACACACACTATGGTATGGTCTGTGATGGTATAAGCAAACATCTGAGGCAGGCAAAAACACATCTGTAAATGCATCACTCTTAGGGATTACTGCAAAAAAAACTGTGAGACATAATAGAATACTGCTGAAAATGTATTAAGAGGAATAAAATTTAACTTGTCAGCAGCCATCAAACTGTTCTAAACAAAAACCTGCTCACCTTGAAGTTGTGTATCTTCTCATAGGAGCACTGCTTCTCCGGTGTATCCTTCAAGGCACTCCGTCGCACCAGAGGTGAGGAGATCTGTGGACAGGAGGCCAACAGTTGAATAGGCTTCCACAGAAGCGTTCCCTTGCTCCTTAATTTGACTCCCAGAGCCAAAGCCAGCAGCTCCTGACGCTTCCTCTCCTGTCTTTTAGTCTTGTGGGTGATCAGCTCCCCTCCTCTGTTTTCTTCAGCGTCCATGCTCGTCTGCGCTGGCTCCCACAGACTTTCCATCTCTTGGGAAAGACTTGGAGACGAGACGTGGGTGCTGAGCAGCAGACGCTGCCGGCAACAGCCCAGCGCAGGGGTGGCAGCTATACTCCACTCCCCGCTGGCCCAGGAGGGTGACTGATGACAGCAAGCACAGGGTTGACTTTGCATCTAGTGTGACTCCGGTGGCAGCAGCGAGCAAGAAGAGCAGAGGGAATAGGACCGGTAGTGGGCGGCCTGAGGGCAGGAGTGTGCCTCACACAATGGCCCTCTTTCACACGCCCAGAAAGGAAGAGCAGGGTCCCTGATGGGGAGGGGCCAGGAGGTTGAGAGTGAGGGCGGTCGGGTGCTGTCAGGACCGCTTCATACAGCTCACCGCCTCTGTAAAGCAGGATCAATAGTGTAGACGCCCTCTTTATAGCATAGAGCACACTCCCATTAGCATGCTGCCTTCCGGACACACTCCACTTCACTTAACTGGAGATAATACTCAAACTGCCAGCAGCTCCCAGTCAGCGCTGGGTCTCCTAAACAGGTCAGTCGACTGTTCAAAGACTGACCAAAGATTCTCCGCTCTGACAGAGCCAAGGCTGTGTGCTCGTAATTCAAACAGATCTTGACGTCTGGCTATGTCAGTCGGCTGGTGGAATTCCCCACACTGCCATCCAGACTGGATCTTCCAGACACTCTGAGTGCAGACTACTCCTGCCAATCACAATCATGATTTGTCTCAGAGGACCAGCAGAGCCAGACCATCAACTGGGATTGGGAGGGATTACTGCCATAATCCTTGCACAGGGAATAATCCAACAGTGCCCAAATCCAAGTAAAATCTCACAGCAGGCTCATTTGGAGGTCTGCAGCCATACAGCATTTTGGCAGTGGGGGGCTGTTGCTAGGTTCATGCTGAATTTGTCCCTATTAGCTCTGCTTGTAAACAACCAGTAAACGGCACCAGGAGGCGTTTCGGCTTTTCGAATTAATCAGGAAGCTCTGAACCGAGGCACACAACACTGACAGCAGTCCAAACTACACGTCAAACAAAAAGCATCTGTAAGATTTTATGCCAAACCTCTATATTACAGAACAGCTAAGCCTGACCATGGGAAGATGTGGTGAAAAGAAACAAGGTTGAACTGATTTATAAAACAGGGAGGTGAGGTCATAAATCCAGTAAGCATCAGATTTGTGATGATAAAGAGCTGGAGCAACATCAGAGTGGTGAGGTGGAGAGCAAAAGACCCAAAGGTCGACTGCAAAGCTGAGATAAAATGAAAGGACTGGCAGCTTACAGACCCAGTAGCAAAGTAAAAAATTGCTGTGGGGCTTTTGTGTTTTCTTTTTTGTCTCTGGCATCTGGGGACAACAGTTAACTGGCTGATAGCTACACGAGTGACAGAACAGGTGAAGATATTTGTCATTGTGTTTGACATTCCTTGAAAAGACCTACACATACCATACCATACAATGCAACTCTACAGCTAAGTCTGAAGGGACAGATGAGGAATAGACAACTCAGAGATATTTTAGCCTTGCAAGGTTGGAGGGGGGGGGCGAGGGCTGCGCTCTTTGTCTGCAGGCAGATGGCTTCTTGTCTCTTAAAGAAGTGCTTGCAAGAAAGGACACAAAAGGTGGTCACACAACAAGCCCTGCTTTCTTTTCAGTAGCTTGACTCTTTTATTCCTGCAGGGCTTTGTGAGAGCACAGCTGAGCGGACTGAGCTCTTGGAATCATGGGAAAATGGCACAGTGGGCACTGACACAGTAAGACAACAGGATACAACTACCCACATCCCAAACAAAACAGCCCTAACAACATCCCTGACAGAAAGAAAAATAGACACAATGTGATGGGTATAGCAGTCAAAGATAACGGCCATTATTCAAAAATGAACACTGAAGATTGTTATATTTTTCCGTCTGCAGCTGAAAATAAATAACTACTTCTAAAAGTCTGGAAATGTACACTTACAATGCGGCGTGAGGAGCATTTTTACATTTTAAAACTAAAACGTAAATGACTCCTTTTGCATTTTTATAGCGTGAAACTCTCTGGAAAGAACAGGTAATTATCCTAACAAACAACACAACCATTTCTTTGGAAATCTTTCCAGGGCATGCGAGCAGACCAGCCTGTCAAAAGAGCCTCACTGAGATTAAAACAGTGTGGTGAGTATCAGGAAGAATGTGGCAGAGGTTTGGCCAATGACGAAAATCCTGCTCATGCAAAGAGCAGTAAATTCAGGAGGTTGACCTACAGGTCGAGTAACGTACCCACCCCTCTCTTTCACTTCTGGGAGCATTTTAATTACACAAGAATTTGCAGTCACGGCAATATGCTAGTATCAACCTTACACTGAGTAAATACATGTGAATGTTGCCTATACAGTGAAGCCACTGTGGCTGTAAAGCCTCAGGGCGTGGCTGTGTAATTGGTAAACATGAAGTTCAAATAGCGACCACAGATTCGAGCCGTCAGGGCCGGGTCTCTGCTTCTCGGACAACATAATATTTGAGCAGACAAAAAACATTTTTCTCCTTTGACTGGCAGGTGGTTTTCAAACACTGTCTGACAAAGCCTGCTGCCATCATCACAGCTGTCACTGACTCAGATCCTCATCAGAAAACTTGGCAGGAGGAAAATATGAAGTCAGTTTGACAAAAGCGCTGAGATGTGACATTTAGACAGAGACGTCGATGCCAAGCGGAGGTTAATTGGAGGCGGCAGTCCACAAAATTTCAAATGTTTTTGCTGCAAATCAGAGTGCAACAGTGCTGTACACTGTTCAATAAAGCAGTGTGTTAAGCAAACATAGGTTAGTCTGTGTGTCTTAGAGCACTTGTGTCATCTGCTCTAAGGGCTTCCTAGAGGTAGGCAGAGGCATGTGTAGCTCTAAGCCTATTTGAAACCATTACAAATCTGCTACTGACTGACTGATGACCATTAGGTAAAAAATGCAGCATTAACGTTTCAAGCTATAGATAATAAAATGAAGAGTGATGATATTAATACTTCTGCCATGTGTCTGTCACTGACTGTCAAACTTTAGCCTTACATCTCGAAGAATGCAAGAAATCTAGTCTTCAAGCTGAGAGACATATTGAGGATACAACTCATGAAATCTAGTATCTGTTAATAAAGGCAGCTGGGTGTGAATCTTAGTGCCATTGTCCAAAAGGAGATGGGGAAACAAGCTGAGATTGCCACCTAGTGGAAGGATAGTTAGGACTCTTCTCCAGTAATAAAAATGGACATTCCTAGTTCCTCTTTGATAAATCATTCACAGAGAGCCAATGAATACAATGCACAATTTGTCTAACCCAAGATCAGAGTGTCTGATATGCGTGGCAGGCAGAGCAAAGTCCCCAGTCCCCTCGGTCATCATTACCTTTCAGAGGACGCAACCAAGCATGGCAGCAGTGAACACACCCATGGGCTACGGGGATAATGTATGTCTCACTCACAGGACAAAGTGTCCTCTCAGTAGTAGCACGCTCATCCTACTGGAAGTGTTCAGCAGCATGAAAGTAGATCAAAATCATGATATACAGGGGCTGAGGGAAATGTACCGTATTACATGTACTGAGATGATGAAGAGTTTTTTTTCTAAATGAGCTTTAGAAAAATAAAAACATCTAAACATGAAATAATTCTGGCTTATTATGACTATTAACTGAAGTCTTTGGATGATCAAATTAAGAGTAACAGCTTTTCATAACAGTTTTCAAGGGTGGTTCTTTAAGGTTCTTGAAATATTGAATAACAAACATCAAGTTTGGTTTCAATCACGTATCTCTTTTATTGTGTACATGGGGCACTTTTGAATAGCGACTAAATAATAGTCATTGTCAGAAGGAAATAATGAGTAAACTCTCTTGTAGCAGGTTTCCTTTCCAAGGACAGTGCTGTAGATACCAATTATTTCTTTGAATCTATTGATTATATTCTTTTATTCACGGGTTCACTCATTAGTCTCTAAAATATCAGTTAACAGTATAAAAGGCCCATTACAATTTTACAAGAGACCAAGCTTGCATCTCTAATTTGCTTGCTTTGTCGAATCAACAGACCAAACTCAAAGATATTAAATTCAAAGCAACAGGTTGAAATTTTGGGGAATATGCTTATTTGCCTGACACTGATATCGATCAATAATCCATACCACTCTTATTGAGCTTGCCTGGCAACCTCAGGGTGACGTCAGAACTTAAAGAAGTTCCTAAGTTACACAGTTTTTGAGTTCTGCTCCAGAATCAAAATAGAAGTCCAAAAAGTCCAAATTTTTGGCCAAAATTTTAAAATTTTTGGACACCCTAGACTTCTAACCCCCAAATTTGAATATAATAAGTCAAATAGTGGATACACATGGATCAATATGGTGGAAAATGAATATTGAAGCCATTACTGTTACAGTTACCAGTTCGTTCTGGGCACGGCTGACTGGTAAGAGGCCCTGAGGTAGACCCAGAGAATGCTGGAGAGATTGTATATCTTGTCTAGCCTGGGAACGCCTTGGGGTCCCCCAGGAAGAGCTGGAAAATATTGCTGGGGAAAGAGATGTCTGAAATTCCCTGCCAAGCCTGCTGCCCCCACGACCCGCCCCCCGGATAGGTGGAAGAAAATGGATGGACATGAGAGTATTGATCTATACATCATCTCTTGGCAAGAAACTTAATAAGCCTGCTTTCCAAAATGTCAAACTAATCCTTCAAAATGATATAAAACAGACAAGAGCAGCACATTTGTGAAAGTTAGGATTTCATAATTACACATCATTTGATTATCAACACTGTTGACTCTGTCATCCCATTTATCGATTCAGTGACTCATCGTTTCAGCTCTAGATAGAGCAGGTCAGCTACACAACGGCATCTGTGAAGCAGTGCCTTGCTCATGGACACTACAGATGTTTGAACTTTGTACCTTTCAAACAGCCTCTCTACTCTACACCACCCACAGTGCACTAGAGCTGCAAAAATGAACCAGTTAGCTATTAAATTAATATTTAAATTATTTTGATAATCAATTAATCAGTTTGAGTAATTTTTCAAGACAAAAAAGTAAAAATTCTCTGATTCCAGTTTCTTAAAAATGTGAACATTTACTGGTTTCTTTGCTCTTCTGTGACAATTAACTCAATATTTTTGAGATGTGGGCAGAAAAGGACATTTTATAGACCAAACAACTAATCAATAATAGAGAAAATAGTCAACAGATTAATCGACAATGAAAATAATCGTTAGTTGCAGCCCTAAACTACAAACAGGTTTATAGTACACTTGCACGATCAGTCATAAAACTCACCCTTTCATCTCTCTGGAAGGTGACCCTGCGTGGCTCTGCGCGTCCACGGCTCAGCCTGTGCACCATCTTGTCCTTGAGCAACGACGTGTAACCGAGATGCTCATAGATGGGGTTCGTGGTCATTTTGGCGATGTACTCTGCCGCCTTGGTCTCGATGTAGAGAGTGATGAGGGCGTCGGTCACAAGGTCGTGGACCGACTCGAACCTCTTCTCTCCAACAAAGTGCTTCCCGTCATAGAACAATCTGTAATTGAGGGTCTGGTGCCCAAACCTGGATAGAGATGGAGACAGAAGATGAGCAGATGTGGGATCGGTTGAGTGGAGGAATATAAGTGAACAAGGAGGCGACAGAGCGAGAACTAGGCTGCTAGTAAGGCCGAACTTTTGGGGGATTCTGTGCTGCATACTGATGGTGTTGGTACCTTAAGGCCAAGGTGTGTGTCCCTGGCTGTCTTTGGCTCTCCCTGATGAGGTAAGCACCCTCTGCTCCCACCAGAAGCTCATCTGCATATTCTCGAGAGATCATGCCATGAAACCTGTTAAAAAATATCATGCAGTATGCATAAATCTTCCTCCAATGTCATTTTATCCTCAAATACACAGTGATTTACTTCCAGGCTCTTACCAAAGCAAAGAGACACATACACACAAAACACACCCACTTAAACCCAAACCACATCTGATGCAAGGCAGCAATGATAGATAAAACCATTCTCTGCTCAGTAATATTTGAAGTCACACTCACTCTCTGCCGTAGTATTTGGGTCTGCTCTCCATCTGTAAAGCAGAAGAAGACATATTGGCTGGAGCGATACGATATGAAAGCTCAATTAAATGGCTCTGCGAATTGTTCTTACAGCCCGTATGAAAAGATAAAGGACTCCACACCACAGGACAGATTATCTCCATCTGTGCCCCCACTTCTATTCGCAGCTACCACACCATAGAGCCAAATCACAGAGTGTGGAGATGAATTAGAGGCAGTGCAAGAAAACAGCTGCTGATAGATGGCCAGCTGCAAAGAATTAATATTTAGTGTGTTACTGTGTCACGCCAGGGTGTGTAGTGTGTCTGCAGTACAAATCAAAGGACATGGCTAAGAAAAAAATCTCTCATTTTGTACATGTCAGCTAACATTTTTATTATCCAAACTCCATTTACCTTTTCAGTTGATAGTGTAGAGCCTCTCTTAAAACTCACAGTGGATTTGGTTATATGTCAAACATCATTCTGTGCTTTGAATTAACGGGTAGCCGCTAATCTCACAAAGCCAGCCCACAACTTTCACTTTGCTCATCATAGCGTGGCAAGACTCGAAATAGGATGAGACATGCATCATTTTCTGGTAGGCTGTACAATAGAAGTTTGACAGTTCTCTCAGTGAGGGCAGTAACAAGTATAGCAACTTGTTCCTACGCTTTTTCACATAGCTCAGGGAATAAAATATATGCTGTCCATCCAAAGTGTTTCTGCTGCTTGCATGGCAGTATTATACTAGTTACTCTTATGCCCATATGAAACAGGAAATGAAACAGGTTTTTGCTTGGGTAATCAAATACAATCTCCTCAGTCTATTCTTAAGTATAGCTGAAGCTAATATGGGGTTTCAGCTCTCTGAGATAGACAAATCAAGTGAATATCATCCAAACTTACAGTCTTATTAGTACAACATTCCCTCTTTCAAGACATAGCCTCTAAATATTTTAGGTTTAAATCAAAGACTGTTTATAAGAAGTGGATATGATCACTGTGACGTCATCCATTGGTCTTTAGACTATGGTTTTGAAGCCTCAAGTACGGGATTTTGGCCGTCGCCATCTTGGTATTTTGCAACCAGATTTGACACGAGAGGGTGGAGCTAAGTACAACCAAACACTGAATAAGACATTTTTAGGCAGCCAAGATGTTACAATTAACTTTCATGAACTGAAAACACACTGTGAAAGGGTTAAAGTTGTAAGACAAAAACACGGACAACTCCCAGACTGGGCAACGCCATGGTAGCACTGCCCTAAAGCATATCCTGCTTTATGGTCTATTTGACTCTAAATAGGACCAGAATTTACTAAATGAACATCATGCTATATTAAAGAAAACTTGAAACTAGCGATTGAGACCATCAACTCATGTTTACAATGTTTACTGAGGTAATAAATCAAGTGAGAAGTAGGCTCATTTTCTCATAGACTTCTATACAATCAGTCTTCTTTTTGTACCAGAGGTGTTGCTCCCTGCTGCATATTAGAAAGAATGCAAATTTAAGGCCCTTCTGCATTGATTTCACTTTTCAGACCAAGAAGTTGCCCACCAAGTTAAAATGCGCTAGCTCTTTCTTTCAGACAGAAGGAGAGAGTATTTAAATTTAAGGCAAAATGTAAGCCATGCAGTTGGATGATCACATTTGATTTTCTAACTCTAGCATAACACCGACTTTAAACAGTTACTCATGAGGTGTGGGAGTTTCAAGAAGCAATGAGTATCTCCCCATAGGTCACCGATTGGTCTGGCTTCCAGCTGCCAGACTCAATCATTTCTCTGTGAATGTTTTCTAAGCTAAAACCTGAGAGTGAAAACTGAGTATGCAAAATGCAGTGTGGCTGTAGTCTGTTGACTGACTGGTTTTGGAACAAGTATGAAATGTAAAGTGTTATTATTGTGACTTTTTGTATCTGTGGTTTGTGTATTTCACTTCAACCATATACAGCTGTAATGCTGAAAGAATTACCTGATTCATCAATGAGTCACTGAAGGTAAAACACCAAACAACTGCTGTTTCTAGCTTCTCAAACATGAGGTTGACTCTATAGACTCTCTGTTGCTTTCTGAGAATGTGATATTTGCTATTATATAAAATATAAAACCAATACTTTAAAGCCCAAAACAGTAGCTTACTGCAGAGGTTTGAGGCGAGCATGTGAGGCAGCTTCTCCAAAGGGGCACAAAATAAATTTCAGAGGAGTCTCGGTGAATGGAAGTGAATAAATAATATATAAGTTATTATGCTAGTTATCAAAAGATCACATAAAATAATCTATGCGTGTGTGATGCAGTTCAGAGATGCAGTAGTTTGGGGGAATTTCAATGTTTTTCCCAGAGTCAGAAACTATTAAATGCCTCAGGAAAGACCTTTTTTATGTATTTGTGTGGTCTGAAGTTATATCACAAAGTAATATTAAGCTATCTTGGTTCAAAACAACAACAACCCACATCCTCTGTTTTAATCATTACTACTACTTATCATTATAATTATTTGATATCCTCCCGACCTTGTCTTTTTCATTCTTTTCCTTATTATTACTTAATATCCATCCATATCCATGTGACGTCACAACACCGGCCACTGTTTTAACACTGTCCTATGTGTTTTTGTAATGTTATATTACACCAATTAAAAAAAAGCCTATCCTGGCTCAATTGTTGAGTGTTTGTGGGATCAAATAACAATGAAATAAAATTGGAAGTGAGCAAAGCTAAGCAAGTAAACTAAAGGGGGGTGGGGGGCCCACAGTCTGTGAAAACCTATTGTAGCCAACTGTATACAGATTCACAGATGTACTGACCTCCTGAGGACATGTGATCCTCTTTGGTCTCGGGGCTTCCTGCTGTAGCTGGTACACTGTTAGAGAAACACATGAATGTTAATTAAGGCCCTCTGCCCCTCTAAGCTATGTACACAGCTCAGTGCAAGTTGTAATTACATACGTTTTGTAGATTTGTTACCAAAATAACAACCTCCATACACACTTAAGACACAGGAAATGATGTAGTGCCGCTTTCAGACACTGGACACTCCTTGACATCAAACAACACATCCACTTAACTTTCTATACAGCTTCTGACTGCAGCTCTGAATCAGAGCAAAGGTAACACGGCACAACGGGAGCCATTAGCTTATATATGCAAAGCTAAGCAGTCAGTGGTTTACATGACAGGAGCCATATATCTGCAGTCCATTTGTGTGAATTAAGACCTGTTGTGTGCTTACCTAATGTACACTTACACGTCTAAATACACACACGTCGCAAATCCAAGCTTCTCCGTATTAGATGTACTTAAAGTATTGTAGAACTTGAAGTAAATCAGTGAAGCAAAGTGAAAATGGAATTGAGGGATTTGTGCCAGTCGGAGTAATCGCCACCAACACCTCAGCAGCCTCAGAATAAGTGTATTACAATTAGTGATTAAAAAGTGAGAGAGGCCGAAGCAATGCTGCAGCTTCCCAGGACGGGATGTCTGTCAGGATAGAAATATTACCTCAACAGCAGCTGAGTGTTCTTCATGTCCAATTTTTAATCCCTCGTGTGTCTAGAACTTTCTATTTTATCTGACAAACTGCCACATTTCCGAATCCTGCCACATCAGCAGAATAACGATCATCACTGTTTTATACGTCAGTGCATTCCCTCCTAGATGTGCATTTAGCAGTCTATAACCTTACAGGATGTTGATGAGGACTACAACAGTGTCCTCAATTCTAACAACTGGTACTACAGCACAGAAATCACTGTGTGAGGTTGAGCTAAGTCTTTGCCACAGCAGAGTCTCCAGGCAGGGGAAGGAAGACTCCTGACTGTGAAATTTCATGTTTTGTCGGGCTGACTTAAGCCAACCAGCAAGATCTGGACATCATCCATTCCTGTGACACAGAGAGCTCTAAAAATACCTCAGCAGAAGAAGGGAGACTTCAGAAAAGCAGCTATTGGACAATTATACGGAAGAGAATTTAATTACAGGAAAAATGTATATAAAAGGTTTAAATTGTAATTGGTTAAACTGTAATCACTGCAAGGGCATACACTGTTTCCAGGTTAAATGATGTGTGCACCACATATATTCTGGGTGAGTCAACCTATTTCCTCCCACATGGCAAACACGTTGTATAATGAGGTGGGTGTCCTGAGGACCCTATTTCAGCTGAGCCTCTTTGCAGGTAGAAAATCTTATTTTCCCCGGGTGATGGTAACCTATTTTACTCAGAGATCAGGAATCCGCTGTTTTGCATTTGTGCATGTGTGAGTGTGTTGTGTGGGCGAGTGTGTTTGAGCGTGTGTGCCTTTAGTGCATGTGTGTTTGCCTTTTGGAACCTGCCGTATATCTAATTGTACTACGTACAACAAAACCCAATTCTTCCAAGTATAGAAAAATGTCTCTGTTATTTATAGATTGCAAATAAATGTACCATTTTTAAAAGAAAAACACACTAAAGTCAGGACAAGTTGGTCAAAAACATGGATAATCTGCATATCAAATGAATGAATTACTCACAGTAGGATTTCCATATGGGTGGTTGGTAATCCTCAGGGTCTGTAAAACACAAAAATAAAGCAAGTTTCTGTTATTAACTCACAGCGGTGTTAATAGACTGTGTGCCCTGTTTTCTCTCATTAAAATCTCCATTTCTTTGCCTTTCCCAATGGACTGACTGTGAGCCCTTCGCCACGGTTATGTCACTGTTGTTTATCTCTCTGTTATAATTATGTATGTGGCCTTCTTCACACTGTACAATGCACCAGTGCATACACTTCTAATCAGTGTGTCTGCTTCAAGGACAATCAATACAGATGTCTGTGTCAAGTACTTCTGCTTGTCCAACAAATGTGCAGACAAAATAGACATTGAATTCACTGTACACCAATCAGCCATAACATTAACAACGTTATAACCACTGACAGGTGAAGTGAATAACACTTATCTTGTTACTATGGCACCTGATAGTGAGTGCGATATATTAGGCAATAAGTGAACATTTTGTCCTTGAAGTTGTGTTGGAAGCAGAAAAAATAAGGTTGTGAGCGACTTTGACACTGTGATGGCTAGACGACTAGGTCAGAGAATCTCCAAAACTGTAGTGCTTGTGGGATGTTTTCCTGGTCTGCAGTGGTCAGGACCTACAAAAAGTGGTCCAAGGAAGGAAAACAGGTGAACCGGTGACAGGATCATTGATGCATGTCGGGAGCGAAGATTGGCCCGTGTTGTCCGATTCAATAGAAGAGGTACTGTAGCTCAAATTGCTGAAAAAGTAAATGCTGGTTCTGATAGAAAGGTGTCACAACACACAGTGTTGTATGGGGCTACGTAGCCACAGACCAGGCAGGGTGCCCATGTTGTTCTTAATGTTATGGCTGATCGGTGTATAATTACAATATACAACAGCCAATCTGTCTATATTGTTGCTGGGAAAGAGCTAGTGAAACATGACCAGCTCCATATAACCTCTGTACCTGTTATTTCCCCATTCATCCATATGCAGCTGGTAGAAACTGTTTCATGTCTGACATTATCTTAATAAGCTCTGAGAGCAGCCATAGACTCGCCTCTGTCTGGCTGACTCTGAACTAGTCCCAATCAGAATAAGTGGTGCCTTTGAATGAAACTCATGAACTTGTGTTTATGACATGGGAAGTTGAGAACACGACATGCGTTGCATTCAAGTGGTTAAGTCTTGAAGAACACCAACAGCAATATTAATATAAACATTACTGACCAAGTCTAGAAGCCACAGAGGCTAACAATTTAGTAAGCTAGCAAGTTGGTAACATAACGAAGGAAATGCAAAGACATACTGACAGAGGAGAAAAATGAGGTCGAATATCAAAGAGAATATCAACGTTTCCCTCAGACATATTTTAAAATTACCAAGAAAAACAACATGACTAAAATGACAAAATACTGTACAATATCAACGTATTATGCATGGATAAATGAACTTCTATGGGCTCCACCATTTCTCACAATGTCAATAAACACATCACAAGTTGTGACCTTGGAGCTTTCAGAAACTTTCCACTTATGAGGTTGTGAATATGGCATAAAGGAGGCGTTGATACGGGCCCAACTCGTAAACACGGTGAACACGACCCCATTTGAAGGCACCAATAATCAGGGCTCCTATAAGTAGTAGGTGAGGAGAAGAACATTTCTGTTTGCCCTGCTACCAGCCATACCTGATCCCCTGTCTTTATCGAGTGCATCTTCTAAAATAAAAAGTGATGAGGTTAAAGGGGAGACAAGACTGAAATAAATCCCCTTTATGGCTGAATTTCCTGGCTCTCTCTCCCTGATTCTGGTTACCTCACATCCATTGTCTCAATATCCAGAGTCTCCACATTTCAGTTGTGTTTCTCTTTCATTAGGATAAAGGTGGAGAGGAAACACTTTCTACCAGAAGCATAATATCACCAAAAACGTTGCCAGCCATGTAACATTACATAGTTGTCACTTCCACTGTCTCTGCTGGTGTTTGTTGTTTTTGTGGGTATTTTACAGTCTGGGTTACAGCTGAATGCGTACTGTTCAAGTCAGTATAAAACTACTCTATTTGTTGTGTCATCTTAAACAGTCTAGTGGGGATTTTTATTTGGACTTGACATCAATCTACTGGGATAAATGAAATAAGTCCACACAGCAGTCTTTATATCTGACACCTGCCTTTTTTCACTATAATGACTGATATTAAACATGACTGCAGAGGTCATACAAGGCTTTAGACTTGTTGTCACAGCCATGTACTCCTTATATCTCAACACGAGTTATTGTTTTATGTGCTAAAGAAGATTTTTTTTTGTGCACAGACTCTAGAGCAGACATCTCAGGGGATAGTCATCTTAGGCGATCTTCATTCATCACATATTCTCTTTGTCACCAAAGCAAACACCCGCCGGTAATTTTTTTATTGAATGCCTGTGACTGGTGAGTAATAGAGGGCAACACAATTAATAGTCGTGTCTTTGGGAGGAAGAACCCCGCGGCTGCTCCAGAATTTTAAATTCTCCCCGATCATCAGACGCTGCACAAAAACTGAGCTGCTTACAAAGTCTTTTTGATGTTTTTTTTTGCGGTCTGCGTCTATGTGCATCTATGTATGTTTTGGTGCGTATAGTGTAGCCTAATGTATTTGCACATGTGTGTTTGTGCTGGTGTTTGCATCAGAATCTGCCCTTAAGAACCCCTTTTTCCAAGCCGACGCTGCTGCTGACTTCCAGACTGAAATGCCATTCGTCATTAAAAAGCATCAGATTGAAAAGCGACTATTTGGCAGCCAACCAGATGAAATCACATTCTTTAAACAAGCCGCAGTGGAATAAATCTTTCAGACTGTTGCCAGTGCAATACGCAGTGACAAAGCTTCAGCGTTAAGACAATACATTTTCCGAGGCAGCTTGGCTGGCCACACATCAGCAAGTTGAGCCTGAAGCCTATTTATTTGTATTTGAAGGCAGGCACTCTGTGGAGGGCTTCCGCAACAACATTTACTCTCAAAACAGCCACTTCTCAGGCAAGCTGCTTTGTCATAATTTACATAATTATTCAGCATTTGATCATATGCACCTATCTTGTCTTCCCCGTGTGATTAATTCAGCTCTTTCCCAAGTACCAGCACTATTATGATGAGAAGCAATGATGAGCTTCTTGTATGTTTAATAATGTTTCAGCTCCTGCTGTAGGGAGAAGAGAAAACAGCATGACGGAAATGCTGAATAGATTGCTTGCTCACTCTTCAAGTGGCGTCAGTTAAACGGTTAAATATAGCACAAGAATGTACAGAGACTTATAAAAGAACTAGTGATAGGTTTTTTTTTTTACACTGATGCCATTTACACGAGTTTCACAATTTGCTGCCCGTACGTCAGCGCCCTCAACCAACAAGTGCTCACTGGTTTTCATGCCCTCTCAGGTGCGTTTCATGTCTTTTCCCCCTGGCCAGAGGGGTGTGGCATCGATCTGCTGATGAGTGCAAAGGAATGTTTTAAATGAGCAACATGTATCTTCTGGACCAACATGATTCATTATTCACACAGTCAGTTGAGTCCTTCGGCGGTGGTGCCTGGTGTTTAATGAGAGATATCACACTAAAAATCTGAGAGGCAGATGAATCATTTATTGTCAGCTACTTCATGCATTTGGCATTTAGTGTCATCCACCTATGTGATACCTATAGACTGACATGATACTGTATGGTTGTCTCACTGTGTAAACATGTATGCAGTCACATTTAGATATTTAATTACAATGTCTCTTCCAATGGGCCCTAACCTGTAATGCTAATTGCTAAATTGCAGTAAATGATTGTTATTAGAGAAAGGATCATTACTTTCTGTTGTGCTGTAGCTGATGAGTTAACAGAAATATTGCAATATATAATTATAGCTTTTTTTTTGGCAACAGAAGCACAACATCATTACTTGAGTTTGGAGGTTCATACTTGACCCGGGAAACAGCAGCTTGACATAAAAATTCTTCCTTCTTCCTCAACATATGGAGCTGCTGTAGTTTGAGATATAGTTAAAAAAGTTTTGTCAAGATCATTATTATATTATAATGAGTAAAACTGTGCTGCACCATTTATGTCATAATGAGGGCCAGACATTTTATTACATTACTGGTAGTGTCGTACGGTCGCAAATTTCGCTACATTTTTTAGTCGTTTAGTGACACACTTTATGACAAGTCATTATTTCAGCCGGTGGGTGAATTATCAGTCGCTACAGGGCATTCACTTCATCACCTCTCTAACTCTTTTCCAGCTAATAAAACAGCACCATCATATATTTCAGGAATGTGCTCACATGATCATAAATCAGGACCAAAGTCTTCCTGTGGGTTGTTAGATGTAAATTGTATTTACTTACATTCGTTTTGACTGCTGTGTTTGTACTTTTGTGTTTTCGGGACCCTGCCAGCTGGCGGGTAATATAGATCAGGTGTGTGCCGACATGATGTTTGAAGGAAGCCAGGTAAACATACCCGCATAACACAGGATGGTTTTTGGGATTTGGACATGGGAACCTGAAATGCTTGGCACATTGATGCACCTTGGGACAGGCTTTTTGAATATGAGACCAGAGATTTCTCTTCATAACAACCTGGATTGTGCCGATGAGAAAGGAGGTTATAGAATTTCTAAAAGACAGAAACACCAGGGTAGATTGGATAATAAATAATAGACATTTTCTTTGAACACCACAGGCTGAAGTCATAATAATCAACATGCATTTGAGATATTTTCAGTTTCTTAGCACTTAAAATCTTCTGCCAGTAGAAGAAAATTTATGCTGGACTAAAACATCTATCCTCTCCTCCCTGTGCTGGTTATTAATTGATACTAGATGTGACTTCAAGGTCCATCTGCCAACACATGAACCACAAGTTGCACAGCTGTCACTGCACCATATCTTCTGTGCTGTCTGATTGCAACATACAACGCATCTATCCTAGCAGCTAAACAGAAGAGGTCAAAAACAAATCACAGGTGCTTTAAAAACCAGACTTGTTATCACCTTGTCGGCAGTACAGATTTACACACTAGAGCAAACAAATCAGTCTCTTTATTAGAAAAGATTAGACCGGGTAGTTTCCAAGGTTTACATGCACATGCTCATCTATGGTGGGGTTTATTTTCATTTATGGTGAGTTTGTGGTCTTTTGTTTGTTCTGGTGGATCTCCAAACTTGTTTCATTTCAGGCAATAATGACACCCTTTGAGATTCCCATCTCTTCTGGCGACACTGATCCCCAGGGTCATTATTATCGGGATCTTGACTGAGCAATGATAATGATGATGAGCAAGTTGGTACTGATGCCTGTATATTTTTCTCCGCTCTGCAGGAACTGAACAAGGCACTCAGAAAAGGTGGCTACTGGTGGGCCCCAAGCAAAAAGGGGAATAATATATTTTCACTATAATTCCATCCATAAGTAAGATGATGACTATTTGGGTTTCACACATTTTCTGATACACCAAAAAATATGGGGGGACCTTGGGACAAAAATCTTATGAAATGGGGGTCTGTTTGTGTCAGTTTAGGGGTCCTTGACATGAAAAGGTTTGGGAATTGACTGATTCACTGATTTAGATGACTCCACACAGACTCGTGTCTGGAATGTTATTTGGGTAAGATAAGATAAGTATTTAAAAAATGTGTTTTTCCCATTCTCATTAAGAGTCTAAATTTGTATGGTATAATATCAAAGCAGCAGTAGCTGCTTGGAGCAAATATGATTTAAAAAAAGGTTGTTTTAAACAATGGTCCCTATGTCCTGACAGTAGTGTATGAGACAGTAATCTGAGTCATGTGCCTCTGTGTCCTCAGTGTCCTCAGGTGTTCTTAATAGCATCTACACAGACTGGAGGAAACCAACCAGTCAGAGCTGAGCTGGAGTCCAGTTGCCATCTATGAGAGCCAGCTGTGAATCGCTCACAAACTCCAATCAAATGTTCAAACCAGGCAGTGCTGATCAAATATGAATCAATATTCTGTTAATAAAATGTTTTCAGAGCGATCTTGTAGTGTACTGCTTAGCTGTAGCACAGCCAATAGGAATGCTGAGTATGAATGCTCTCTCTCTGAAATGACCTGTGATTGGACAATCTCTGTTTTTTAAAGTCTGAAAACAGAGCTGTGAGGAGGTGCAGAAGTCTAATTTTCTCTTGACACTTGAACACTTGAATTACAATATGATGAAAGGTTATTATGGAAGTTTTGCCCAATGATGCCAAAATATTCTGCCTACTGAAGCATTAATGTATTCCTTAAAAAACATTGCTCTCTAATGGCCCTGAAACTGAAAATGGTAAGATTTGAATTGGCATTTTGACAGACTTGACACTAAAAGAGAATTTCAAATGATAATCTAATTACCCCTTGATTAAGATAAATCTATAAATGCATAGCCAGTATTATTCACATACATAAATAACACATTCTGGAGTACTCAGACACACACACACACACACACACACACACACACACACACACACACACACACACACACACCACACTATGGTGTCAGTGGGATGCAGCAGAGCTGCAGCAGGGAGACCATCTGTGCATTTAACTGATCCAAAACAAGCATTTCAACACAGCCTTAGTGCTGACCAGATAATATGTGACAGGTATGAGGCTGCCTCTCTGGAGTGTGATTGTGTGGACACCATTAGGGAAACTGCATGTGTGAGTTTTGATTAGGGAAAAGTGTAATTTAGTAATCTGATTTTGTGTCTGCCACTGAGAGCGTCTGTTGTAATTAATACAGCATGGACCACTGGGATGTTCAGCCAGAACTGAAATACCTGGGGGACAAACTTGCCCCTCGCAGATGCTGTGAGACATGCAGATCATGTCAGTCAGGCAGCATACATGACACAAATCCAGTCCGACATGATTTACTCTGGTAAGGACAAGAAATAGACGTGGTGGAAAGATTTTGAGGTGAGCAGCAGCATTTGCAACACACACGTGCAGGATCGTGTTGAGCAGACAGCCTCTCTGTAATACATGGCTGTAATTCTGACTCCCTGTCCAATTTTGTCATTTAAGGACTGCGAGCTGAAGGCATACTTTCATGCTCTATCCCTCAATTTATTTTCAAAGCTTTATTTCCCGGAGCCGTCTGGCAAATGGTGTGCTTCTGGTACAGTACATGCTTCAGTGCCCACCCGTGCCAAGAATGTGTAGGAATCTCCCGGATCTAGACGAGTAGCCAGAAAATATCTTTCCAGGGAAAGGAAGAGATTGCAACGTATATGCTGTAATCGCGTTGTAATTCTTTCAGTTCATCTGTTATCTTATTATGACTGGCCTCAAAAATTTAGGGTGCATCTACTATTATGCACTTGTGTATTAAGGCTGCAGTTACAGACTGTGTAAGTCTGTACATTACAGCGCAGTTTGTTTGTATACCGTTGTTCCTTCATTTCAATAATCTGCAGAAAGTACAGAAATAAATCAATATCTGCTCCCATAATATTATTACTGTTGCCACTATCATGAATCAATACTCAGAAACAAAAAGCTGCCATCACTCAGTGACACAAGTTGGATGAACTTTATTTACATGCTCTGCCCCAAGCAACAGCCTCCAAACAAGATTATTAGACAGACTTATCATCAGGAGCAGCTGAAATAACTGCACCAAGAGCACTTTGACTGCAGCCAGAACTGACGACCTAATATGGAGCAGAAATTGAGATTCATTTTTCAGTCATATGCCTCATAGACAAGATTATTCAAATGTTGTGTCTGACTGCCAAAGAGCTCCGCATGAAAATAATAATACCCTTGTGACAACCACTCTATCCCTGGCAGCAGCGCAGCTTGTAACCTCTGATAATTATATTGAGAGCCCAAAAGTAATGACAGCCCTCCTATGCCACAGACAGAAAAGACTTTCCTCTTAAAGCAGCAGTGGTCAAACAGTAAATCTGCTGCTTTCTGAAACGCACACATGAGATAATGCTCTGTGAAGCATGTGGTTGCCACAGGCTATATCAACTTGGAAACTGTCCCTCCCATTGGGCAATACCTAAGGGAAATGTGACTCTGCTGTGTGGTGTGGTCGGGATGCAGAGAGAGTAAAACAAACATTATGTATACTATACGATGTCCTCACCCTGTAATAAACATATAGCTTTGCCGTGTGATGTTCAGTTTTTTTTGTAATAGGAAAAAGTAATGCTGCACATTTCCTAGACTCTTCACAGTAAAATGTAAAATATTAGTGGAACATAAACCAAAGTGCTGAGCCTGGTATTATAAACAGCCTCTTCCTCCCCTTGTCACACACGCCGTCTCTCTCACACACAAGCCTCTGGATGTTGGCGGGGCTTCCACATCAAACAGTGCTGCTGTGATAGTGGAGTTTGTACTTTATACCCTGGCAAACATGAGCTTTATCAACACAGAATGGGATATACACTGAGACAAGCATGGAGCTGCTATTTCACTCTGGGTTTGTTTGAACAGCTGCTAACCCACTTTCTGGTCTCATTCTGTGAAAATTCAACCTTGAGATTGAAGTTTTTTTATTTAATTTTTTTTTACAAATATATAATAAGTGCTACTCTCTGAGCTTTACCACACTACTGTATATGCGAAGGTGATTTGACTGGAGTTTTGTGCAGTATGAACTGTATTATGTCACTGGACCATATCATATTAGGACTTTTTACAACAGAAGCCTGGTGCTGCGTTTTGGAAAATGGTAGATTACACAGGCCAAAGATAATCCTTACAGCCAGCCAAGTGGAAAGTCAATAAGGGTATTATGGAATGTAATGATAACATCCAAACCAACATCATATTGACTGCATCTCAGTGCCTCTGCACGAGAGGTGTCCTTTCCTTTCAAATGTTTCCACCACTGAACCAGGCAGATGGTGATGCTTTTCACTTGTCAGTAATCCTAAATCACAGCAGACACTGGAAGCTACTTAAATAATAGGTTTGTTTAATGCTTACCAAGCGCGTGTGAGATGCAGATGAGAAATATGCATGTTAGGGTTATGCAAAATCATGAAAAAAGTTTGATTTCAGCCAAATGAAGATATGCATTTCAAAGCACAAAGACAAGCTAAATTATAAACTCCACATAAAAGAATGTCATATTGTTATTACCCTATTCTTCTTCTTATTATTGACCTATATCTTACATGTCTAGTTTGAGTAGCGTGTGTGTGGGTAATGTGAACTCTTACCGGAGGACACAGATGAACCTGAGAGGCTTGAGTTACTGGATGCTGCCATCCCAGCCCGTTTCACTGCTCGGTTATTCCCGTTTGGCCAAGGTGCGCTCGCAGCAGCTCGTCCCCGGCGGTGCCTCCATTTCACTCACGTCCCAATGTGCTTCACCTCTGACGGCTCTCTCTCTCTCCCCCCCGCCGGTGACTATTTCATGTCTCGTCTCGTCCAGAGCAGCCCACCACCCTGCCCGTCTGCGCGAATCCGCCGATCCTTCCCCCTCCTCGGCTCGCTGTGCGCCTCGGCGAGGAGCTCCCGCTGGCGCATTCACTGAAGGTGCTGCCGCTAACAGATAAAAATAGTCAGACAAGCCACAGCAAAACACTCCGTGGATCAGTTTCTCCAGAGCATTTACTCACACTGGACAGACAGAATCTGTACGTCTAGATTTGTGCCATGCAGAAAGCAGCTATGGTTTCCATGTGCCACTTTAAGGATTGTAATAAACACACTACACTGCAGCGTAGACGCGCCTTCTTAAAGTGAAAGTTTGGAGCAGGGTTGCCAGATGTAGCCCAAAACAACACACTGCAGTTCTGTTTGCAGAGTCCAAATCAAACGTTACTTTTTGTCTTGAAAGACACGCTTATAAGAGGTTCGTGCAAGGGCCCATAACTGGCTGAACCACATTGTTCATCTTTGGCACATTTTCATCAGATGTCATGCTACGTTCACAGAGCCAGGACGAACGCGCGTATTTTTGCGCCACCTGGTGGGTATTTCCTATTTATGCCTTCCTGCTTCTTTCACAGCATCTTCTGAGGAACAATGTGGGTTAATTGCTGTCATTTTTATTTTGCTTGTAACCAACAGGTCGCAGGTTTAATCCAGCTCACCGCTGCTGAGATGCTCTTAAAAAGCCACAAATGCTCCAGTGCAGATATTCAGTGGCAAACAGATAAGGCTGTGTATGGTTGAGGTGGGTAGCTTCCAAATAAAGATGTGGGCAATGAAACTAGGGCTGAATGATTTTGAAAAATATATACCTTATTGTTTTTGTTTTGACTGATACTACTATTGCACAATCATTATTCTCATTTTCACTGACAAACATGTATTTATAGTGTGATTTTTGCTGCGACCTCCACCAAACAAAGATGCTCTATTAAGCCTGTATGTAATGTACAGGCCAGGACATCTCTGCAGTACAACATTTCATTTAAAATTGTATTTTGACACATATTTTTCCTTTAACAAATATTGCAATTTTGACAAATATTGAAAATTGTAGTAGGTCATATTATGATTTTGATAAAATTTGGATTAATTGTGCAGCCCTGAACTAAACTGTAAGCAACTAAAGGTTACAAAAAAGTAAATGATCTGCAGAGGCATGGCAGTGTGATAACCTGAGATATCTATCAAATTTGCCTCAAAGCACTCCTATCAACAAGCCTTAGCAGGTTCTTAAAAAAACAATATATTTTTTTATATTGCCACAGAGACAGATTCCAGTGAAATCGGCTTTGTAAGCAGCAGACAAATGTGTTTGCAGTCCTGACCTCCTCACCTGTTCACATGAGCCATCATAGTCCACAGTTCAGTTTTCTTCCCAGCTGTGAGTACCCTCATTTCCATTGTACACAGCATTGTAGGAGTCTGTCAACACCACACCCAGCCCATTTTGGACTTCTTCTGCCCCCTAGTGGCCACACAATAACTGAAGCTTTAAAAATCTCAGTATTTGTACTAAAATCACTGTCTGAGTTAGGTGCTGATGGACTCTAATAGCTTTTTTTTTTTTTTTTTAAAGGCAAACATTCTGACATTCAAAGCAGGACACACACTTGTAGGTCTCATTGTCTTGCTTACTTGAAAGGAACAGACATTATCGTTAGTGTTGTTAGTAGCACCTGTGTTTTTCCTATTGCGACAAGTGAAAATATCTGCTGTGAAAATGACCTACAGTATAGTATACAGTATAACAGCCAACACAATATAAAGATCACATATACTGTGAGTGATTTTAGTATACATGGTAGCATTTTTAAAGGTGCATTGATTATTTTATGCCACTGGGTGACAGACACACAGCTTGCACACACAGTACTGTATTATTAGCCAAATGTAATTACAGCAAACAATTACAAATGTACACATCCAGCAGACATGGAGCAACATTATTATCTCACCGGAGTTGTGTTTCTGGCCACCTGATGAATCCAAATCCATTATTCTGTGGTCTTTTTCCTCTGGTTTGGTCCTCACCAACTCCTGAAAAATACATTTTTAACTTAAGCTATATCTTTAGCTGGCTGCTAATGTGGAAAGTTATTAATTAAGATAATCCAGCATTGTAAATAACAAAGGAGCAACACCTCCTTCACAGCTAACCTGTCTGCGTTTTTGATTGACAGGTGTCCTAGCCTATCACAGTCAGCCCTGGAGGCTTTACTCAACTTTTAATTCTGTCGTTTCGAGATGACAGTGAGCAGCAACCAGTCATTTAATGTCCCAGTTTTCATGCTACCTTATTATATAAGGTGTACAGAAGGCAACAAATGCTGACTAAGTTCTACTGGCAGAGTTTAAAGAAAACACTTTGTGCTCAATAGGAAATAACAAGTGTGTGCTTCAGTTAATCCATGAATACAACTGCCCCATTATAATGTGATACTTTCAGCTTTTTTTTACAAGAAGCACTGAAGAACTTTGATTTTTTTGAATTGTGGGACAGTGATAAGTGATTTTACTGTGCTAATTATACTTAGCTAATTTTGACATTGTCTCTGGAGAAGATACACAGGTATCCCTTCAAAAAAGCGTAAGTAACATGTAATAGGCACCAAATTGGTCATTATAAGACCTACATGGTCAAAACTATCCTTGTAAAATGTGAGACTGAATACATAGAGTAGTATATAATATATAATACACAATAATAATGTATAACAGCCAACGTCGGAGCTTCCAAACTGTTAGCTTTCTATCCCTTTTGTTTGACTTCTAACTGTTATGTTCAACTAGCGAGCTAACTTTAACACTATTCGCTGTTAGTTTATAAATAATTTACTCACCAAGTCAGAAAAACCTACGTTGAAACGTGGTAGTTTTAGCAGCTGTTTTAGCTAAAAAAAAATAATAAAACCATATTGTTACTGTTTTAGGCAACATAGGTTACGCCGCCGGAAGTTCCCTGCAAGACCGCACTGAGGACTAAAACCCGAAAGCTCTGCAACAACCATGTGACCTAATGTGTCACATGACCACCACAAAGCTGACCATGTGACTTAGCCTTACATGTTCTGCTTTTTATGTCTGTCAGCCCTCACCCGAGCAACTTGAAAGACGTCTGTCTGACTAAAGGCTGACATTTCTTCCGTTGCCATAGAAACAGCACTGGACATGAGGTGAGTCTGCACAAGTTAAAAGTGTCTTTTTATTTTTTTAAAACTTTTATTCAGGGTGCTGACAGCCCCGTGCTGCATTGTGATCAGATTGTTTTGAAATGTGAGTGACTTGCGGTATTTGAGGGTCGTACATGACTGAGCAGGCTTGTAGTCTGATATTCATGTCGTAAATACTGGCAGGCTGTGGAGGGAAACTCTGGGTTTCCTCTTTCTCTGGGTCTGTCTGGACTCTGCTCACTCGCGGAGCTGCTCGTCGTTCTTCTGCCGAAAACCTCACCGTGTCAGCGGCCTGAATGGAGTCGACCCCGGGTCTCCTCTCTTCCTCACTCCGTACCTGGAGAAGGGAGCCATAGATGAAGGTATACGTGCACCCACATCACTATACAGCCGTAATACTGCACAGCGAGTTTCCTGGGTATAGTTTCATAGTGATCACACTGCAGACTTATTTCCCGTTTGTTCCAGCCAGGAAACTGAGTCTGGTGGGAGATCTGCCAGGTGCAAACGTCAAGAGTTATGCCGGGTACCTCACTGTCAACAAGAAATACAACAGCAACCTCTTCTTTTGGTTCTTCCCTGCACTGATGGTAGGCTCAGCCAGGTTGTGTATTGCCGTACACAGGGGTTACAATTCAATGTATTGCAATATATTAATATATTGAGTTAATTTTCTAGCTAATTTAATATTGTCATAGGATATAGAGCACACCACCATATACATATACTCTGAGCAAAAAGCTTTTTTTATGCAATCTGAGCAGTAGGATCCGAATTTATCACAGTCGCTGTAACATAAGCATCACAGCGCTGTTTTAGAGGGCACAAACACTGAGAGGACAATCTTTGCATGTAAACTACTGATTAAAACCATACCATATCGAAATTACAGTACTGCAATATTTTCTTACACCCGTAAGGCTCAGACTTCTTCTTTACCACACTGAACATGTATCTTTCTGTCAGTGCTGCAGCTTAGGAGCAGATAACAAGGAGGAGGGAGCAGACATTTCTGAGATAAAGTGTCATTCTTGTGCTTGTTTCCTTTGGATCTCAACTTGATTGTACTTGAGGTATATTTTTTAGTGCGTTAACCTGTGTTGAATTGCACCTGTGTCTATTTAGTCAGCTGCAGTCAGTGTGGGAATGTCAGCTATGATGGTAGACATTGTTCTGTGTTAAAAGACAAATTTGTTAACCAAGGTCTTGCAGGAAGACTGAGCTATTTTAGTTGACTTTGTTTTTGATAAGCTGTAAATCAGTAACAGTCTCATATCTGTATTTCATGCTTCAGTGTAGTAATGTCACATGGCACTGAATAAAATATTTGTAGCCTTAAAGAACAGTCATAAAACCTCATATTATGGTAGAGCTGTGTATTGGCAAGAATCTGGTGATACAATACATATCATGATACTGGGGTAACAGTTCGATATATTGTGATACTGTGCAATTCTATATATATATATATATATGTATGTATGTATGTATGTATGTATGTATGTATGTATGTATGTATGTATATATTTTTAAGCATAATTTTAGGAAATCTGTCATAGTGTAAAGAACGCATCAGAAATAAATCATCTTAGAACAGGTACTTTTATACTGCATGCAAAAAACTGCATGGTTTTTGCCCCAACTGCATGGGAATAGCATAAACTGGGCACATCTGTAAAGGGGAGACTCGTGGGTACCCATAGAATCCATTTTCATTCACATATCTTAAGGTCAGAGGTCAAGGGACCCCTGGGAAAACCGCCATGCCAGTGTTTCTTCGCCAAAATTTAGCCTAACTTTGGAGTGTTATTTAAGAAGAAGAAGACCTTTATTAGTCCCACAGTGGGGAAATTCAATTTACACTCTGTTGGTTTTTTTAACTTATACATGGTACATGCAGACCTGAAACACACACATGCATTAATGGAGAGGTGTCAGAGTGAGGGGGCTGCTCCTGACAAGCGCCCCGAGCAGTTGGGGGTTTGGTGCCTTGCTCAGGGACACCTCGGCAGTGCCCAAGAGGTAAACTGGCACCTCTCCAGCTACCAGTTCACACTCAGTTTTTTGGTCCATGTTGGGACTTGAACCAGTGACCCTCTGGTTCCCAAGCCAACTCCCTACAGACTGAGCTACTGCCGCCCCCATTTAGCGTTTAGCACTGGTGGCCAGGCCCAATGGCGGGCCATTGGATTTTTAAGAGGGTAATTAAAAATCTGTAGTGTTTTGGAGACTCGAGAGTACCGCACAACATAATATCGTGATACTCCTGTATGTCAATATTTATTTCCTGACATTTATTTTCATTTCCATAAAAAATAACTCTGCATTCAGTCCAGGATGCTGATTTTCATCATCTCAGTTCAGACTCTGTGAAGATGCTTCTGTATGTGACAGTTGCCATTTACAGGAGTCAGTGTTTATTAGTATGAGAGCTGATATGCCACTCATATTAAAACATGCTTCTGGGGGCGGCAGTAGCTCAGTCTGTAGGGAGTTGGCTTGGGAACCGGAGGGTCACCGGTTCAAGTCCCGACATGGACCAAAAACTGAGTGTGAACTGGTAGCTGGAGAGGTGCCAGTTTACCTCTTGGGCACTGCCGAGGTGCCCCTGAGCAAGGCACCAAACCCCCAACTGCTCGGGGTGCTTGTCAGGAGCAGCCCCCTCACTCTGACATCTCTCCATTACTGCATGTATGTGTGTTTCAGGTCTGCATGTACCATGTATAAGTTTAACAGAGTGTAAATTGAATTTCCCCACTGTGGGACTAATAAAGGTAGATCTTCTTCTTCTTCTGAGTCTTTGAAATCTCAAAATATCTTAATTTCAGATGGCTTAATTAAAGGTTAAATTTTAAACAGTCTGGTGTTGATATTCACATCTTGGGTGATGAAAGACAGATGTTTGACATTGACATTTCTACAGTCTGATGAACCTGGCCACTGTTGATAAGAAACTGAAGTCACCACTGGGTGGTGCTGAGATCTTAATTTTTTTGTGTGATGTCCTCACTGACAGGCAAAACAGGACAAAGCTCCGGTGCTGCTCTGGCTGCAAGGAGGACCCGGTGGCACCTCCATGTTCGGCCTCTTTGTGGAACATGGACCATATGTGGTGTATAAGAACTTGACCGGTAAGAACCGTCTGGTAATACAGAGGCAGACATAAACATGCACTGCAATCCTAATTTAGCCAAAGGAGCTTGAGCCCTGTATAGTTTGTTGGAACATTTTTTATTGTGTTTTGTGTCTGTGCAGTTGGTTTAAGGGATTACGCTTGGACATTGAGATATTCAGTTTTGTACATCGACAATCCGGTGTGTATTACTTATTTATCCTCAAACAAAAAAGCCACAAACTCATAAGATGAAACACATCTTTCATTCAAGATGTCATGAACTTTTACAAGTTTTGAGGAAGAGTGTTTATTTTTCTAGGTTGGGACGGGTTTCAGCTTCACTGATGAGGACGGAGGTTTTGCTCAGAACCAGGATGATGTTGGCAGAGATCTGTACAGGTGAAACAACTCAAACATAGTGTTCTTGTCACATAGATCTGAGTCTGGTGTTTGATTACTAACTTTTATTCCCATCTCTTCCTTTTTTTTTTTTTTTTTTTTTTTTTTTTAAAGCGCTTTAATACAGTTCTTCCAGATCTTTCCTGAGTATCAGTCCAATGAGTTCTATGCAACTGGGGAGGTGTGTTTGTTTTTATTTCTTTTCAAATTAATATTAATTAATATAGTAGTGGTGTTACACAACTTGTACACATGACAGTATAATGTATACCCCATTAGAGAAAATCCTTCTCATGTCAGATAATATATGGACATTGGACGTTTGTCACTGCAGCAAGACCACAATACATGAAAATAACAAACAAGAAAAAAAACAGTCTTCTATTTAAAATATCATCCTAACCTCCTCTGTCTCCATGTAGTCTTATGCAGGGAAGTACGTTCCTGCTATTTCTTACTACATCCATAAAAACAACCCCACTGCCAAAGTGAAGATAAACTTAATGGGGATGGCGATCGGTGATGGACTCTGTGATCCAGAACTGGTGAGTATCTGACAAAGGGTCATTTTTCTGATATTATTTAAAGCCTCTGAACACCCACAGGTGTTTTCAGTTACGCTGGTTGATTTGACCTCTGCTCAGGTTACAAATCTTCATCTACCAATAAGAATTATCAAGGCCTAATTTGTCCCGCCCTGACAGGAGACTCAGGATGTCTCAGTCAGTCTGCACACAACCACACAGTCCTGAGCAGAGGTCTAACAAGCCAGATGAACTGAAAACACCTGTTTGGATGTTCAGATGCTTTAAATATCATCATCTTGACCAATGGATGGGCAGCAGACATTTTGACTTGTCATAGTAGGAAAAGCACCACTGTTACTAATAATGCTGATGATGGCTCTGTTCTATTCAAGTGTCCCAGTGAGGGTGACTACGAGCCAGCATGAACAATATCAGGAACCTAAATCAAAGTAGCCAAATGGAGTTTAACCATCATTCATTTCATTATGGACACTGTGCTTTTCCTGCTGCGACAAGTCAAAATTTCTTCCATGAACAAGGCCTATTTCCTGTGTCTCCAGATTATACTTGTTGCTCTGTGCCCCTAACAAAAATCATCAAATTTCATCTAATATCTCTAATCTTATCTCTTTTTTAATGCCTCATCTTATCTCATACAATGCTCATCAAGCAATCAGACTTTCAGCTAAGTCTTGTGTTAACTAGAAAGTTGGTTAATAACTCTCTCGCTTTCTTTGTTCACGTTTCTACACTTTAAAAAGTCACGCTCCAGCAGGGAGCTTGTCACTTCTTCAGCTTGACTCCATCAGGTGTTATTGGTATGGTAGTCTACAGGTCAGAGATGTCAATGTAGAAATGAGACAAGTATAATGTTTGACTTTGTTTCCATGTCAGATGCTGGGTGGTTATGGTGAGTTCATGTACCAAACAGGAATGATAGACGAACTTCAGAGACAGTACGTCGTCCAGCAGACGGACTTTGGGGTTAAACTCATCCAGCAGCAGAAATGGGTGGAGGCTTTTCAGGTAACTTACATTTGCACTAATTTTCTAATTGTTCAACGAATGCCATTTTTATTCTCATATGTCAGTAAATTTGTGAACAAAATCAAACATTTAGCTGACCATTTTGCTAACATCTGACTTCAGGTTTTTGATAGTTTGCTGAATGGTGACATTGAACCATATCCCTCCTTCTTCCAAAATGCTACCGGCTGCACCAACTACTTCAACTACATGACATGTCACGTATGTAGAAACAAAGCTGCCTGTGTGACTTGTTCTTTGCGCAAATCATATACCAATAAACTAGTTATTACTTAAAACAGTCTTAACCCAGTACATTTGCTTTATGTGCACTACAGGAGCCTGAAGATCAGGAGTACTTCTCCCAGTTTGTGACTCTGCCGGCGGTGCGACGTGCGATCCATGTGGGGAACCTGACGTTCCACGACGGCTCAGAGGTGGAGAAGCACCTTCTGCAGGATGTCATGAAAAGCATCAAACCGTGGCTGGGGGTGCTGATGGATAACTACAGGGTGAGAAGTATGGGGTTATACACTGTAGCTGTATTTTGTTTTGTCATGTGTTGTTTAGAAAGTCCCTCTAATAGTCTCTTCCTGTTTGGTCTTTTTCTACACACACCCAGGTGTTAATCTACAGTGGTCAGTTGGATGTTATTGTAGCAGCTCCACTGACTGAGAGGTTCCTGCCTACTGTTAACTGGACCGGGGCAGCCGATTACAAAAAAGCCCCTCGCTTCCACTGGAAAGTTCAGCCCAGCGACACAGAGGTGGCAGGCTACGTGAGACAAGTGGAAGAGTTTTACCAGGTGGGCGGTTATTAAAAACAGTTGAAAAACAATGTGAAAGGTAGTCAGTGAACACCTGTTTTAAATGCTGTAATCTGTCCTCGTCACGCAGGTCATCATCCGAGGAGGAGGACACATTCTGCCTTACGACCAACCGGCGAGGTCCTTCGACATGATTGACAGGTTCCTCTCAACGCGGGGCTGGTTATGACGTGGTTTGGTGCTGAAACGCATAAGCACATCCACTTGAAAGAGCATATTTTTGATTGATCGTTGATTTGAAAGACTGTTGATTGTCAAAGCAAATCAGCACATTGATGTATTTTTTTTCTTCAGTGTTTTAGCAGAGATGACATTAGGTGTGGGACCTTGGACTGCTCGCATATGCACTGCAAATGAAATAATTTCTCATAGCCTGGATCCAGTATTTGAATCATCACATAGTAAGAATTCAATAAAAACCAAGTTTCTTTGTGTTTGATTGTATGAGGAAAATAGTCTATGCTGCATTCAAAATATGGGAAATCAAGAGATGAAACCAGAGATAAACTGTCTTGAAATAAAATGTGTTTCTTTTTTCTAAAGCTGAGTGTCTTTATGATCAACTTAATGACAACCTTTTATTCATAGGCAGCACCTGTTGAGAGTATTGTTTAGTCAGTCAACAAAATGTCCACCAGGGGTCACTGTGCTCAAAGAAATCTCATCGGAAAGACGGACATGAAACAATATTTCTTCACAAAACTTGTCCTTCAGTGCATTTCTAAAAAGTTAATATAAGCTGTCGTGATTTATAGTTTTAATTGGTTAATTTTTGACAAACATGTTTGTGTACTAACGTTAACTCCCATGTTATTTCATCAGGCATCTATCAAGATGTCTAGACGGTTCAATAATTAATGAGTATTCAAAACCTTTAAAGCAACTAACTATTTAATGAGCAGTTATATTTCAAGGACAAGCATCGGGCAAATACTGTTGATCGCTTGATGTCAACATTATTTTTTTTAATATAATTCCTCAGCTAGTATCCTCAAATATTCAGTAGATGTTTCTCAGCACATCTTTGCACTCTGCATAGAAATATTTGTGTCACAGGTCTTCAGTTACAAACTAGTAGTGACATATCATAGGTCAGTTGGTTATATGTTACAGAACAAGTGCTTTATTTTCATACCTTAATGTAACTGCAGTGATACTTTAACATCTGTACAAATGCAAAACAAGAATGGAGACAATGTCATTACAGACACACGAAAAAAAAATGTACAAAGTTATGCAGGCCAGAATGGGTTTCATCAGTTCATTACATATAAACAAAGTATTTAAGCGCTGAAAATGAGCCTCGACGTACAAACAAAAGGCAACAAGTGCTATGCAAACATTATTTACAAACATGTACCACACATTTACTCCCTTCAATCAGAAAGGTGGTTGCATTACATGTACAGGATTACAGAAATTAATGACATTATGTACAATATTTATAGTTTTAGATTTAAAATAATACAATTATAACGTCATTAATACATAGGAATTGTTCTCCGCCTCTCACAAACCCACACACTCACACTGTACTTCCATCTGTCCTTGTTTCGTCTGCCTCTGCAGTAACAAATGTCTTTTTTTCTGAACCTGGACCCAAATGTCAAAAATGAAACTAGAGACTCTGGTATCTAACACTAAAATAGCTCTAAAATGATTCCAGTTGAAAGTATTTTGAGATCATAACTTTCACATGCAAGAGGTTAATTTGGAATGGTCTAACAGTCTAAATATGGTTTAAAAAACAACCTATAATAAGGCAAGCTTCAGCTCAAAGGGTTGGTACGACAAAGCCCTTTTCAAGAGAATCAATTTCTCTCATTGACACACATCAAACTGCACGCACAGACTCAGTCTGAATGCTTTGACAAAACTTATGAGGGTAAAGCTTTTCAGTTCACATCCTTCATCTTTTTTTCCAGAATAAAAAGGGCACAAACGTAACGGTGCAGGGTCCTTACAATACGAGCTCCTATAGGTTCCCTTCTTTTATCTACAGACATGTGATGCATGCCAGGCACAGTCTCTCCATAAAGCCAAACACATTAAAGTTTCTCGCTGGTGTGTGAAAAAAGGGGGGGATCACTGAGAATTACTCTGACCTTAATATGGCTATTCTACCCTCTGGCACGACAGAGGACAAAGTGCATAGACAGCTCTGTGATCGCTCCACCTGTCAGTGGAATGTATTTCATCCATCCTACTGTAAAACACAGTGCATCATGGTCATCATGCTAATGAGTCGACATTCCTGGTCGTAGGAAAGAGAAAGAGGAGTCAACATGAGAAGGCGTGTAGATTCAAGGCTGCAAGGGAGGTTTAAAAAAAAAAGGTTAGTACATCCATTGCTCGGCAGAGGAGGCCTGAGAAAGAGAGAAAGAGAAATTGACGAAGAGGTCAGAGGTCAAATGGAAAGCAGGTATTTTTCTCCTTGGTCAGCTGGTTTTGCGCTTACATGCAGCAGACATCCACGACAAAGCCAATAACAGAGAAAGCTCATTAATAAAACACAGATAATAAAATGGTTTTGATTGTTTGAAGAACAGTCGCTGTCTGCGTAAAGACAACGGAAGATTTTAAGAGAGATTCAGGCACATTGTGACATTTTGGAAAAGCACAGGCATAAACTGCTCCTCTTTAAAAACACTTTGCCGGTTGTATGATGCCAGTCAAAAAAAAAAAAAAAAATCATGCTCAGTCATTTTCTCACACACTTTTTTGTTGTTTTTCTTTCTTTACACACCTGCTGAACTTTGTTCTGCAGAGGAAAGAGGGCAAAACATAATTCACATGCATACTCAAACCAATGGATCCTAAAAATCCAGATGCACAAACACACGAATAGAGGCCTCGATATTTAAAGCTTCAGTTGGTCCTGGAGAGCGGAGGAGTTTGTTTCGACTCCCGAGCTGCCTCACTGGTATCACAGTGTACAGTTCTATAGCTGTAACAGCATCGTAATGTCCTCGGGACCAGAGTGGCTTGGCCATGCTGATCATAATGTGGACATAGAGTAGAGAAGATGATCAATACTGCGACGTATTGCTTCCATTTGATCATGTTTTCACTGACACTATATTTCATGACACTCTTTAAGAACAGGGAAAAAAAGGTTAACAGTCATATACGTTTCTAGGAAAGAAAAGGATCATTACACCTGCTTGCATATTCTTGTCTTCAAGACATCATGGTGACAGTTAACAGACAGTTTAGTGTCTGTTACGTACACTCAACACACTGTCTGTTAGTGATATTCAGAGAATGATTTGACTCATTTTTCAGTCCATCAGGCATAGAAAGACGCAATATCTGGTAATAGAGATGACAGTCTGAGGCTTATGTCCATTTTGTACCATTACACAACAGAAAAAGTCACTTAAACGCTGCATGAAATTAGCAAAACTCCCTTTTCGCTAAAAGCACAAAAAACATAAAAAAATGAGGCAACAGACCATAGAACATTTATGCGTTAATAGGGTAGGTCTATAAAAATACATACTGTAGCTACTGTATAAAGAACAGCCTCACAGGCCTTTGAGGTTTTTCTTGATGGAGGGAGAGGAGGGGGGGGGGGGGTCAGCATACATGTGCAGCTGGCGACCCTCAGAAAGCAGGGGGAGTTTGGGCTGGGGTTATACTGTATAGTCTCTCTTGTCCCTAGTGGATGGGGTTAATGTCTGTGCGGTGATTGGTTTGCCCGTGCACGCTGCTGCCCCCTACGGTTGTGGTGGAGGTGGTGATGGTGTTGTGCTGAATGACCTGCTGCTGGGAGCACGCTGGAGCTGGACTGCCCGCCGGACTGCTGTCTGGACCTGTGGAGACAGCAGGGACATCAATGAGGATGTGTGTAGAGTAGTGTAAATCCTACGACCTTCAAGCTCTACACAGAGGCTTCAAAACATAATGTAGTCACACACATGATAATAAATAACATCAAAATAAACACAGACCAAATAGTATTATTGTAAAAATAACAGCTTTATTAGCAGAAACAGATGAATGTCAAACACATGACACACTAAATTCACACCTCACCTGTCATCCCAAAATAGGCCAGAAATGGATGGATAGCACAAAAATGGAAAAGTGAATCACTCAACTCCATAAACACGCCTGCTGAAGTCTGGACACATTGAAGGTGACATCTGTACACAAGCTAGACTCATCGATGAAAGTCTCCCAGCCCAGCCTGGGAGTTGGCTCTCTTCTGTATAAAAGAACCATTCAGCCAACGGGGATGTGAGCTTTATTTTCCTGCGCTAAAGCCACACAGGGAGGTGCCTTATCCTAATTACGTGGAAATGTCACTTGTATCCGTATCAAAGGGTGGGGCTCTGATGTCATGCGCGGCTGAGCCGAGGCGCAGTCCGGTAATCACTGAGATCTCGGTGCATCCATGAGAGTTTGGTTGCCAATGTGCAGCCCGTGACGTCTTTCTCACATCGAGTCTCGGCTGCCTCTGTGCGCGGAGGTGCTGTCAGATGGAAAAACAGGTCTCATACGGGGATTCAGACTACCAACTCCCAGTCCGGGCTGTCTACCAGAGTGTGCAACACCCATATGTGAAAGGAAGAGTCCTGCCACGAGCGTGGGAGCTGGATACCAGCACATAGCAGTGAAGAGTGTTGGCAGTCACTGTGTGTCCGTCCCAGTTCAGTCTGTAGAGTTTAAATATTTCCTCTGGCAGGACAATTAACATTTTCCCGCAGTGTTATCTGCACTGTAGGGCTAAAGGCACACAGATGAGGGTGTGTGTGTGTGTGTGTGTGTCTGTGTTTATGTCTGAGCTACTCACTGAGGTAACCTTGGGACTCTTTCTGCATAGTGGTGATGGGACAGTCCTTGTGTGTGAGGAGAAGCTGCTTGAGTTGGGTCACCTCGTTCTTCAGCATGGTCACTTCATTCTGAAATGCAGGAAAAACACAGGAGCCTTTATCATCCAGGGGATTTTATGCTTAATCACTTGTATAGATAACAAACAGTGTATTCCTATTACAACATAAGGGCTATTTTATAGGCAGATGCTATTAGCACCAAGGTGACAATAGCCAACAATACTATTTGCACCCAACCCGGGTACACATAAGCTACTGTATGTGTATACTTTTCCTAAACATAACCAAGTTTTGTTGCCTACACCTAACCAAGCTGAGACTGAAAATTGAAAATAATAATAATAAAAAGTCATCTAAGTGTAAAAGTGGTCATCTCTCAAACCCAGTCCTCCTGGGTGAAAGTTCTAACTCTGACGCATTCATCCACCACAATCTACTCCCTCCACATACTTTGTCGCCCTTTATATTACTATTAGTATTACTACTACTACTGCTACTACTACTGCTACTACTACTACTATTAAATCTTTCTGCTAGAAAGGGCTGTCAGGCGGAAACCCCTTTGGCTAACTAACTATTGTTGATTTAAGTAGAATTTAAATGTAAATAGCCAAATAGCTGCTGTGTGACTATTCTCATCCGGGTGCAAATAGACACTAAACATTGTATGTCTTGCACTGGGCTTATGACTTTCAAATTATAACTGAAAATCTGTGTTACAAGTTTGGGACATGGAGTTTGAAAGATGAGGCAGGGAGGGTCTAACACAAGTTGCTATTCAATTCCATCATGGGAACTGTAGGATCCTGTGTTTTTGGAGCTCTACAGCTTTGATTTATAACAACTGATCATATCAGTCTTGGACACTCATAACAGTCCAACTTATCTTTGGTGAAAAACAGGACAATATTATGATGTTCTGTGTAAGAAACTGAGTCAAAAATACTGTTGAATGTTGTGAGTGGACTGAAGTTCATTGTGTACCTGAAGCTGCATGTTGGTCTGAGTGAGCTCTTCCGCCTTCTTCTCTAACGACATCACCCACACTTTTCTCTTCTGCCTGCATCTTGTTGCTGCCGCTCTGTTCCGCTCCAGAAACTTCCGCCGGCGTTCGTCCGGATCCTCGTCCACTACTCGTCTGCGCCGCCCGCCGCTGGGTGGCGGAGACTGCAGCGTCTGCGTGGGATGCATCTGCTGGGTTGCAGGTGACATCTGAAACACGGGAGGAGAGAAAGGTATCGGCATCACCAAGCTCTCTGAAGTCTGTCTGCCACCATCCGACCAGACAGTCTGACACACCTGGAGAACAGCCACCTGTCTGCTGTCACAGCTCCACTGCCCTCAAAGCCTCAAAACAAGCATCTATACATCACCTCCTGCAGCTAGTACACATCTGGCAACATCCCCAAAAACAACATCTGTTCTGTGCCACATGTGTCAGGGTGACAGAGTGGCTGATTCACCAGCCTGCCCACCTTGTTAAAGAGGTGTCAGGAGGCAGTTTTCCACCGCCTACTTCCACTCAGACTAACGCCACCAGACACAGTCAAAAGACTCGTTTCTAAAACTGTACGCGCACTGACAGATCTTGACATATACTTGGCAAGGTCAAGTGTTTTCAGTCTTCAGATCATTACCATTTTTATGGGAACCATGGAAAATACAAGCAGTTCTAATGGCCTCTGCGCATACAGAGAGAGTTGTTTCAATGCCTTTTAATGATGCATTTGGAACGGACAGTGAATCACATTTGTTGACTGTCCTACATCCACAATGCTCGACGCTGCAGAGGCCGCCAGACAATGCAAGGACAAAATGTCCCACATCATGTTATTTTTTCAGGCTGTGAGCGATACTTTCAAACTTTCAATTAAAAGTGAACCAAACGTATTCACAGCTAAGATGTTCCAGGACTTTTGGTCACGTCTGGTCATCATCAAGACCAGCATTTATTTTAAAACCTCTTCGGCACCTGGAGAATGTTGTGGCCACATAATGGCAGCTTGGCGTTGCAGGATGGTGTGAAAGGAAGGTAGTTTTCAAAAGACAGCACTGGGCATCCTTTATAATGGCTACTTAATGGCCTCTTCTTGACCCTTTCCCTCCATGGCAGGCGTCTGACATTGACCTGAGGCTGACTAACCTCAAAGGAAAAGTCTACCTTTGAGATGGTTGCCAGGAAACTACTTGGCAGGGAAGAAGTGTTCATCCATTGACTTACTGTGATTTTAAAGCATCATTTCAGCTATATACTAAACCACTAATAGCTGACTTCAAAAGTGCTCAAAGGAATACTGCTTGTTTTAGTCATGATACACGTACAGTATATGATATACAGTTGCTTCTAGCTATATGAGTGGTTTTAATGTGCAGCATAGTTAATTGAACTTGTGGCTCTGCCTTTAGATTGGCTAAAAGCTTTGGCTCTAATGGGAATGTGTGTTGCTTACATGTGAAGCAGAGTGCATTGGAGGGTGCGGTGAGGTCTGGTGTGGATGCCCGGCATGGAGGTGGGGATTGTGGGAGTTGTGATGGGGGTTGTGTCCCTGCTGCGGGTGGTGGTGTCCACCCTGTCCGTGGCCCTGGCTGTGGTGGTGGTGGCCGTGGTGCTGCTGGTACGCGTGGGGAGGGGCTTGCAGGTGCTGCTGGTGCGGGTGCGAGTGCATGTGATGGTGGGCGCTTTGCTCCTGCCGCGACGACATCATCTCCATCATGTGGCCCATGGAGTTCATGTTGCCGTTGGCGATGGCACCCGGGTGGTGTGAAAGTGCAGCCTTCAGCCTCTGGGCAGACAAACATGGACACAGAATGTTTAACATCATTTTCTGTAAAAAAAAACTATGGCTGTCAAAGTTAACATGATAACAATGTGTTAATGCTAATTCATTTTAAATGCTCCAAAATTACACTAAATTTTGATGTGGGAAACTGTCAAGGCCATTTTCAATGGGGCCCCTTGACCTCTGACCTCAAGATATGTGAATGAAAATGGGCTCAGTGGGTACCCACAAGTCTCCCCTTTACAGACGTGCCCACTTTATGATAATCACATGCAGTTTGGGGTCAGCACACTGACACACTGACAGCTGTTGTTGCCTGTTGGGCTTTAGTTTGACATGTTATGATTTGAGCATATTTTTTCATATGCAGTACCTGTGAAGGTTTCTGGACAATACTTATCACTGTTTTGAGTTCTTAATTGATTTCAAATCATAAATATATACATTTGCATAAAGCAAGCATACAGTATTTGTCCACTCCCATGTTGATAAGAGTATTAAACACTTGACAAATCTCCCTTTAAGGAACAGATAAAAAATGCACAATTCATTTGCATTTAATCCTGATTAACTATTGACAATCGCGCGATTGAATATTTTAATCAATTGACAGCTGCAGGAATAATATCTAAAAAGTTTGTACATGCTCTCATCTATCAGTGTTCAAATTATCAACACTTACAGAGCGGCTTCATATGCTGACTAGCAGATGATGAATGGCTCCATAAATCCATATGTCAGGAGAACAAATCAAAGCCACTTAGGCCGTCCTCTGTCTCTCCTTCAGTCTTGTCATTCTGCTTTACCTTCAGTGATTGCCATCCCACCAGTCCCTCCTCCTCATATTCCTAATAGCCTCTCTCTCCTCTATTCGTGTGTGTGTGTGTGTGTGTGAGATGAGCGTGCTGCCAAGGTGTGAGCCTCAGACTGCTCCCTTGCTGTTGACCAAGCAGCAGCAGGAGGTTTGTTGCTTTAACCGTGTGGTCTACTTAGCCCTGACTGGACTGGTGTGTCTCTGAGCGGCCTCACAGAGAGAGAAAGAAAGCGGCTCTCTGAAGGTTCGCTTGTGTTGCTTGTGTTTACTGAATGCACCTCTCCTCAACAGTCTGTTTTTCTGGGCATCACATAAAGACAACCGCAAGAAAAAAAAAAAATCATAATCCAAATATACAAGGGCCAATTAAAGTATGTCTTCGGGCTTCATCTGTGGTACACAAACCTAGACAAAATAATGTGTCTGGACCATTTCATGACTTTTGACCGGATTAGGAAAAACATCTTAAGACTTAAGAGTGTTGAGACGGTTGAACGTGCACTACTAAGGTGAATAAATTCTTTAAAAAACTTAAACGCTAAAGTCTAGTCTTGTATCTTGTCTATTATTCATCGGCTTCACAAAACTGAAAACTAAGGCGTTCATTTTAAGGCTACTGTTGTGAATTCCACAAAGTTTTCTCTTCTCTTTCCCAGTGCTCTCTTTCCTCTCCCTGCTCCCTTCCCTTCCCCCTTCTCCCAGCTGCTGTCAGTGAGTCCACGCCGTGTCCAGGGCTCCATATCTTTTAACAACCTTCACATTCATGATTCCCATAGGGAATGGCATCCAGCTGGTCTGGATCACAGCGCTAAGAAGACACGACCGGAGCACAACATCGGCCCTCCTCTCTCACACTGTTCATGAGTGGAAAGCTTTTTACCAGGAGGGAGGAGACACAGTCAAATAATTCACTTCAGAAGTGGGACAGTCATAAAAGAGCCTCCTGGTTTGTATTATATTTACAAATTGCATCTATCTGTTTGTGAAAGGATTGTCAAGTTATCTTGACATGGCTTGTGTGAATTAACTGTACATGAAACCAGCACAGTTAAAGTATGACCTTGTCAAGCCTGTTTTGGCTGAGTATAGTTTCTGCTTGTCAAACCAAGGGATGCCTGACATAGCGAAACAGCGCTACATTATTGGAGCATGATTTTGGTTTCATCTGTTGCTCCTCATTATGAATGCTATTTTAACTTTAAACTCTTATCTCCATCTGATCACACCCTAACCCCTGCTAAACGCCTCCACCACCACAGCCTCAGCAGCACAACTCTCAGGGGCCACAGCCCATCTTCTCTGTGACTGGTGACACAGGGGTTAAAATACCACTGAGTGTACACTAACAAACAGCGTGCGGCCACAGGCCTGCAGCTGTCCACAGCATCACAGTCACACAAGAAGGCTCTGACTTACTGTAATGTATTATCAACAGTATAAGTTACAGCCTGCTTACGCTCATAGTTGTTGTAACCATGCAGATATAACAAACAGCTAGTTGACATGCAGCTTAGACAGAAAATGGAATTTAAACAAGCTTACAGATATCAATCATAGTCTCCGGTGTGTTGACAAGGACATCTTTTGTGTATCACAGCATGAATTCAGAGGTTGACAGCCCACACTAAACAACTTCCCTTCAGCCTTCAGCTTGTCAGTCAGCACCACAGAGGTGAGGCCCACCCCTCTCGTGAAACAAAGAACCAATCAGAGTTTGACAATCTCCTTCCACTTGGCCACAGAGCAGGCAATCACCTGGATGAACGGAAGCCAGAGGGAACCTGCTGGCTGCCTCTCTACAGTGTTTTTGATGCCCGAGTAAAGTTGTCTATGTGTGGATGAGATGCTCATCTGGAGCTGCATGACTTGTTGCCAACCAGACGCCAGGGGAGAAGGACAGAGAGGAGAGAGAGACCATGCAGGGGTGGGGGGAGATTAGATGGCTTCTAGTGTCTCCTCCTCGCACACATCAGCCCGAGACGGCTAGTGCTCATTTATCAGTGTCTCTGAGAGCTGTCCAGCTGGCTGTGTGGCGCTATCTGTTTATTAATTGAATTAGCCTGCATCCAAAGAGGCCCAGGAGTGTCAGAGTACAGAGCTGAGGGGCCACTCCAAAAGTCTTGGTGGTGATGGTTACAAACAGGAATGAGATAAAACACAAAAGAAAAAAATTATGCGTGATTAGAAGATTACAGCAATTTCACCAAACACAAGTTCATATTTCCTGGGGCTGTCCCTTCTAAACCAATTAGGTGACTACTCGGTTGTTTTGGTCATAGTAGACTAAGATCTCTGTAGTCAATTAGTTGTTGTTTGTGCTCTTTTCATTCTGAATGACTTATTTCCAAGAAACTTCTGAGCACATCTTTGGTAAACACAAGATTTAAAGTGTTGCTTTTGTGTGTGAGTCTTCTGTAGAAACTTGCGTAGAAACGTACAGATCTGTTGATTAACTCAACTAATCGATAAGTCAAGAAAATCAGTCGAGGACAGCCCTAATATTTATGGCATATCTGACCCAAAAACCTATCCCACATAAACACATCCAAGAGATAAAGGAACATATAGCAATAAAAAAATGAAAAAAAGACTTTGTAAATAAGTGGAAAGTATTATATTAAACACATTCAAATGAAACAGTATAGTTTAAAGAATAAACACAGTTTACATTGTGTAAAAACAGAAAACCCTTACCTATCTCTGCACAAGTGCCTGCTACCGCTCCATCTGGAGTCGAGGCTCCAGCTCAGTTAAATCCGCCTCGGCCAAAACTTTAAGTCTTTGTATCCAGAACCACAGTGACGCAACTACAGGACGTTAGCAGAGCGATGATGAGCAGGCTGTGATTCTTAAACACCTTCATCAGCTCCCTAATGACTCCTTAACACATGGTTGTATTTCCCCAGACTGCGCTGCAGCACAAAAACTTAACCACCACATTTTTTCACTCTAATAACACACACACACACACACACACACACACACACACACACACACACACACACACACATGTATATGTTTCTCTTGCAGCAACATGGGCGCTTTACAGAAAACAGTCATTAGATCAGTGCAGGTGTTAGCCTGTGGCGGCGGTGGCACGGGGCGCTCACAGATAGGATGGCACATAGTCTGTCCTTATACTGTCTGCCCTGCTGTTGGAAACTGGAAAAAACACCATGATGCCATAGATCAGCTTCTACCATGGTAAATCTATAAACTTGCAGTCTGTATAAATTATATGCTTTGACACTATATTTCATGCATTCTGTAAGTGTACTGAAAGTAGCACGACTATTGATTTTCCATTGTTAAAACACCATCCCTGGTTCAGCCATCTTTTTGCCCAGAAGGGAGCTGTCTCCTCTCAGACCTTTGCCCCCTGACCTCTCCACTCCCATCCGTTTTTAAGCCTTTCCCATTTATGTGGTTTCAGGGATACCAGGTGATCACCCATTAATGATATTTATTAATGGTTGCTTCCTCTCTGACAAGGGGGGGCTTTGAGTGATGTCCCCGTGAGTGCTCTGGGCGCATCCTGAGAACACACTCAGGTTTCTCCTCAGCCAGATGACTTCATATCTATTAACCCTGGGAGGAGGGAAGCGAGAGCAGGTACAAAGGGAGGAGACCACGCCCGCCTCAGGATGGGTAAATCACACCCAGTGAGGTCAGGGTGAGCACTTTTAGTCCCCTTAAAAGTGGAGCAGTGTACTATCAGGGGACCTGTGGCGCCTTACAGCAGGTAAGATAGATTTAACCAGTCTGTGCGTGGAGTCATTGTTTAAGTGCGAAAAGATCACAGTTTCAAATGGAGATCTTCCGCTTCACATTAAGGAGTCCATGGAGAAACATTAAAGCTTCTGTCTGTCTTCTTGTCTGTCTTTTGTCTTTTGCTACCTCTACTGCAGCACAGTGATCACGTTCAAGCACATTTCTATTTCTAATTGCATAATATATCATAGCTGTAACGTTCCTGGCAGTGTTTTTCGTGGGCCGAGGCCCCCTAAGTCACAGTCTAAACCCGACATGGGTTCACCATCTGCAGTTGAAAGCAGGAATTCGGTTCAAGCACTCAGAGGATCTAATTCCATCCTCCTCACCTCCACCACCACTACCCACCAGCCTGCAAAACCCACTCTCTGTGCCCTAAAACTCCACGCCCCCATTAGTTCAGTTTTATTAGATTTCCCCCTCGCCCAGAGAGGCAGTAACGTCCTCCCCCCTTCTCTCTCTCTCTCTCTCACACCTCTCCCCTGTTCCTCCACCCCCTCTCTCTCTGCTTGCCAAGAGCTGGGGACTGTTAAACTGATTTCCTCAGGGAATGGAGAGGCAGACAGTCTGATGGGAGGGAACGTCGCCCCCCTCTCTCCTCTCTCGGGTTCTGGGCCAAGCTGATCAGAGCCGGGTGCCGAACAGACCCTTCCTGTGGTCCCAGACGGGGAGATGGACGCAGCCTGGCTGTGTTGCCAAGGCCTGACGCTCTGGTGGTGGTGCGCAGAGGAACTGTGGCGGTATGGGCGCAGCGAGACACACGCCCACTGAGGAGCACGCTCCAAAGCATGCACTCATACTCTTGGCAGCTTCTCCACCCTGTCAAGTTAATGGATGGGCCTCTGACTCCGGTCTGTATATCCCCACTGTTCCCTCTCTTGTAAAGCCCTGCTCCAGAGCAGCCTACATGGTTATCACTGCGCCCAATGCCACGATTCAGAGAATGCCTCAGAGTGAAGGAGACAGACAGAGCATGAACACAATAACAAACACACTGACATTAGGTCCTAATTTGTGGCATCAAAAGCAACAGGCAAATTATGCGTCATCATGCTAATGAGAGTAACTTGAAATGTGAAGACATGAATCAAACTTCATTTCAAAGATGCTTAAAATAACAAATCCTTGTGTGTTTTGGCTGAAACAGGAGCCATAACTTCCCACTCACTGTTTACATGTAATTGTAACCAGTGTTCCTATTTGTGCTTGGATTTTTCATTCAGGCCTTGTCCAATGATACTATGTCCAATAAATACTCATGTTTTTTATAAACATATTCAAGCTATTTCTATCAAACATTTGCCCTTGGATCGCACATTGCTAAAACATCTACACATTCATCTTATGCTCAAAATGACTGAGAAGCAAAGACAAGGAATAAAAAATAGGTTTTGATCACCATGAAGAAACCAGAAATGGGTGTAATGTGTTCACATTAACTGATTTAAGAAATGAGGTGGTGGCTGGTCAATATTGACTACATTTTATCAGACTAAAAATCTCTGACACAACAAACTTTATTCCAGTCACCCCTCCAGTGTTTGGGGTTATTCTGGAGTCCAGTAGAGCAATCTCGCTCGCTGCTCAGGCTCCAGGGGGGCTCATGGTGGCTGGACCAGTCCAGTCTGGCCCGTGTGGTGACGGCAGCTGGTTTACCCAAGCTTGGCTCTACCGGAGCCCCGTCCCATTCACAGGCCCTGAACCATGACCAAATGGCCTTCACATACACCTCCCATCAGCACAGCTAAAACAACACGCACTCATCCAAAGACAAACAGATGCGACGTTCTGCGCCACAACTGCCACCCTCATCCAAAACCCTCTACGCACGCACACACACACACACACACATGCAGAGGGTTAGACATACTAGCACACACACGCACACACACACACACACACACACACACACACACACACACACACACACACACACACACACACACACACACACACACTCAGAGGGTTAGACATACTAACACACGCAACTACTCAAATATAAATGTAAATACACAGTCCTTAAAAGACCCTGCCATATAAAAGCTTTACAATGTCAACCCAGAACTCTCAGCTGTAAAAGTTTGTCTGCTTTCTATCAAATTTGCAAAGACAGAATCTTGTGAGCTCTAACGTTTTGGGTTTTATCTACATCCATTTCAACCAAGGAGTTGTTACAGGAATCACACTGTTTGCATTTTTAATACATGCTAAATGTAAATTTCATGTGAATTTAGGCACTTTAATCCCTTTCTGACTGATGCAGTGATGTTGGATAAACTTTGAACTGAATTGCTCAAAGCAGATCATTTGACACCAAAACCCTTTTCCGAAGGTGCAACACGTTCTCATCCCAACTCTCATATTCACATCTTGCCACTTTGTCAGGCTTCTTGGCATCACTTAAGGTTTAGGCAACAAGCTTTAGGGAAAAAACTACATAGTTGAGCTTAAAATTACCATGTTTGTAAAGAGAAAATGAATGAAAATGAAAAAACGAACATTGTGAACAGGAGACACAAACAGTAGTCTTCCGGATGAAAGCCTTGTGTTTGTTGGGGCCATCGACCTCCCCTCCCACCCGCCCTGTGTGAGTCCTTTCACTCTAAACTTGCACTTTGCATGGTGCACTCTCTCTGTGTGTTTACTGTTGCAGTGGATGGGTTTACATTGGCATTAATGGAAAGCCTGGTGCATCTCATACTGACATAAAAGAGTGTGTGGCACGCTGGTGGCCGTGACAAAGCATCAGTATTTGACGCCCTGGGAATGACAACAGGCTGGGATGTGGGGTTAACACTGATTTTAAAAAATGGTAAAAAGTGTACATGACAAAGTTTTCTACTATCTGGTTACTATAGAATAATTACTGTTCACTATAGTACACAATGGCAGTGGCTTCTAGCCTTTTGTCATCATAAATTCAGCTTTTTCAGTCTCAGTTACTTAAACATGATCACAGAATGTAGGTTGTTGTATTATGCTCTATTAAATAATGTAGAAAAATGAATCTCAAACTATATCACATTCTTCAGCTTCTGCCAGGACTCTCTACTGTGAAAAATGCAGCAATCTCACTGATTGTGTTTAGCAACTATATCCATAAGAAGTCTAATATCATTCTATGATTCAGCAGTGATGTGTAAGGAACTAAAGGTGCAGACCGCAGTGTGCATGAATGGGACAACTGCGGTTAAATTTTACAACAAACACTCCTGTTGGTGAGCTAACCCAGCCTGCCAAACGAGAGGCAGAACATCTTGAAACACAGCATGTCCATTTACCTTTGATTTACTCTTACTATATCCAGTGTGTGTATGTAGTTCAGACTCTTTGGCATTGGCAACACAGTGGAGGCAGTGAAAGGGAGAGGGGCCCCTCTCTGGTCTGAGTCCAACACTGATAAACTGGCACATTGATCCAGCAGCTCCTCAGCCCTGCACTCTGCTGAAACCACTCGCCTCCATAGTGATAGAGAGAAACATCACATGTTTATCATCTACACACTTTTCTTTGCATCCAGCACACTGACAATGATTGCTTTCTCTACGCAACGCCATATCTTAGCATGTCTCACCAAGTGCTGTGTCCTTGTTTGACTGCAGTTTGTTACACATCTACAGGTTTACTTAACTAACCACACATACTGTATGTACATGACAGATCTGTATCAAATACTGTCTTCAAACTCTAACTTTATGGTTTGTTTTAGCCCATTTAGTCCACAGATGTATTTTGAATCCAAGGACAATCACTGCCAGAGAAGCAAGCATATACGTAAACATATACAGTACACATCCTATAGAGCTCAGTGAAGCAGCCTGCAGATTCAGCTGTGCTCTTAGCTCACCGTCCCTCTCCAATGACCTCATACCCTGACAATGCCACCATTCATACAGATGTTGCTTACAAAACCTGGAGTCTGACTCCTATTGTGTGCGCTGCTCCTCCTCACAACAAGAGATTTAGCCAGAGGTGCTCCCCTACTACGATGGAAGGAAATGAATGGATCACGTAATAGGTTTAGGGCTGTATGCTAATAGTTTAACAACTTACTTCATACTGAGCTAATTGCTCAATCAATCACCATGTAGCAGAGTTCAAAGCTGACACATTTGTGGCAGCTTCACAAGTTTTCTTTCTTGTAATTTCTGGACAGAATATGCATGCAAATTTCTAATTTTTCACTTGTTTAGAGCAAAAATGCAACTTTAAGCCCATTAACCCAAATGCCGGCTGCAATTCTGTAACTACTCTGAAACATAGCAAAGGTTGGGTAAATGAAATATAAAAAAGCTGCATTAGCGTGCTAGAAACTCTTTGATTATTGGTCCTCTTGTGTCCTATGAAATGTTTCTTTAAGAGACGTTCTGTTTTTTTTCCCCCTCCTCAAGTAAAAAGGAGTACATTTAGAGCATGCCAGGAATTATGTCATCCACCCGTCCAGTGCCAGCTCCACGGCCAAGAGAGCTGCAGTGAAGGAACATATAGTATTGTTTACCTCATAAAAAACTCAGCACCTAGTCCGATGCTTAGTGACAAATTTATTGTCCCTAGTAACAATGTAAACAATAGATAATTGGGAGATAATAAATAACACATTTTCATACAAAGTGTTTCAAGGCCCCTCTCTCTGAAATTAGCAGGCAGGCAGGATGTGTGGAAAGCATGGAGCTCATTTAAAAAAGGGACACAAAAACAATGCCGAATTCCACCACAGACATGAGCTGAGTCTGGTCCCACAGTCAGCACTCGCAGATGTTATTTAGAACTGGCTTGATGAGGGCCTGTTTGGGCTTCCCTTGTTACAGATGAGAAATGATAGCGAAAGTTTTTCATCATCCAAACAGAGATATCAAACCATCTGAGCAGGAGTGGAAGGTATTCGGCAGAGAACACAATGTGCACATGTGTTTGTATAGAAGTATAGTATGTACACCTCTCTGTATAATGCATTCATGTGTTCTGTGCATGCTGTTATTTTCAATAACAGACTGCTTGTATGTGTATGAATGTTTGTGGCTGTCTAACTATGTGACACCGTGCGAGGAGGATGACACGGAGCTGGAGCAGTTAGTGTGTGCGCGACTGTTCGCGAGGTCCTGTGGAGAACCGGCTCTGAGTGTTGACGTAATGCTTTTGGCCAGCGTGCTGTGGAACTTGGCCTCCTCTCTGCGGCGCTTCCTCTACACTGCGAGGGTCAACTATCCCACAACCTCCAGCACACACAACACACACCATTCTATTCCCCAGACCACAACAGAGCAGAACGCAACCACACCCGGCACCACAAGCACCCAGTCCTTCGTAAAAAGAAGGAACCAGAACTAATAAAACCCTCCCAGACAACAAGCTAAAAGCAAAAAGGGGGCAAACACTCAAGTCAGTTATGGCACCATCTGGCTTCACTGTACCACGTAAACGATGGCACTTCAGGAGAAAATCACAGATAGAGGAGAACAAAGATGGGCACTGATGCAGATACAGTCTTTGGCCCAGAGAGCACAAACAGAGAGCTTAGAGCGAGATATGAGTCCCCAAGGGGCCACAGCAGTCCTTCGGCTCATTAACTATTTACACCAGAGACAGGCCTCCCTGCTGCTCTGGCCCACCACAAAATCAATTAGCCTTCATTAGCCCAGGGTCTGGGCATGCTCTCTCTGGCAGGGGAGGGTTAATCCTGCAACCGAGGCCTCCAGTTACCACAAAATATCAAGCAAGCAAGCCCACACATATGAGCATACATGCATGCACACATGCAGAGAAAACTAGGCCGAGCAAGAAGTCCTTTCTTGTCACTCACAAAGAGTCCTTCCCATTTCTCACCCTCACTCGAAGTGTGGTGTCGATACTGTCTCTCGCCTTTCAACTCCCCTGCTCACTCTGCCTGTCTATCTATTTTCTTTGTGTCTATCAAAGTCTCACTCAATCCCCTTTTCTGCTCTCCTAACGTAAACGGCGAGCAGAAAGAGTGCATCCAGGTCCGTGCCTCGGGGGTGTGGGGTTACAGTGCGGAGATTTCCCATTGGCGGAAAGTCAACATGGTCGGGGTAATGCGATTAGAGCCGGATTGAGAACGTCGCAGGGGACACATGGGCCTGATCATGGCCCAGTTATCCGATAGCGAAGCCGTATTTATCGACCTGGCCCGGGCACGGATATTACAGACATTAGAGACCTCCGTCTATGCTTATGAAACCCACGCTGGAGATCGAACCCTGATAACACAATTAGTCTCTCACTTTTCTGTCCACAATCGTGGAATTCCATCAGTTGCGTTCAGACATCAGGGAGCACAATCTCAATTGATCCACATTTGGTTGCTGTGCCTCGTGGTCTGAACGGCCAACTAGCCAGAAAGTTGCATGGTCGAGCTCAGGGGCCTGTAGCCATTTAGTGACTGCATATGTTTATGGGAGGCCTAACAGAGCATTTACAATTCAATTACATAGATAGGAGGAAGAAAAAAAGAGTAAGATGTGTCTGGATGAAGGCCAGGGGAGAGATAAGCCTAATACACTAATATTGTGTTACCCAAGCGTGTTACCATAGGAACAGTTGAAGAGTTTCAAAAGACTACAAAGACGATCAATCTTGAGAGAGCAGGAGGAAGAGGGAGAATTAAATGCCCTGGGAATGCTCCCGCTCTCTTCTATCAGAGCAATAACTCTTCTAATGACCTCTGCTACCTCCTCTCTCGCTCTCTCTCTCTCTCTCTCTCTCTCTGTCCAGCAAACGCGGCTATCAGTGAACCTTTCCATACACAAAGAGCAGCCAATGCTTTTCATCATAGCTTGTGACTCTTTTTTTTTTTTATATCCAAGCCATGACACTTGCTCTTAATTCAATGGCGCCTTTCCTTTTTCAGCGTTATTTATTTTGAAAACAAAGGTTGGCTGGTGGTCATGTTGCTACAGTATTAATCAAGTCATATCACCTACAGTGTGACTGTTGGTCCATTTGACATTAATCAGACGTATACTGTCAGTCACTGGCATCAGTGCTAGCGGCGCTAACATGTGAGCTGTGTGGAAGGTTTCTTTCGTCAGTCGGTCCTCTGACTCTCTCCTCCCTCGGCTACATCTCGTTCCCACTGCTCTAACTGCCTGCTTTGTGAAGGGTGAGGTCATTTGATTTTTCCCCCTGCTGTGTTAAACTAGTGCTAACAAGTTGCAGGACCTACAGAACATGTTCTGTACATTAAGATATACATCAGGCAGTCGGTGGGCAGCCCAGCCTCAACCACATAAAGGGCCCTTTATTCCAGCCAGAGTCTCCAATGCTGCACTGGCAGGTTCAGACACAGCTTTGATTACACACCAAATGATGAAATCCACACAGACCTAAGAGCACAGCGTTGCTGGCACAGGCCAGTGGAAAAGAAAGTTGCAACACTTTTGAGCTTGAGCGTGTGCACTTGCTGTGTGCGCATGTGCAATAAATGAGTATGTATCCATGTGAACACATGCATATACTCACCAGTTTGGCTTCTGAGTGCATGGAGGGAATGTGAGTGGAAGAGCAGGAGCTGCTGTGGGCGGGTCCTTGCATACCCATCATATTGGAGCTCATGGACATTTGTCTCTCCATCTGAAGATTACAGCGCCATAATAACAGTCATACTCTTATTCCCATGCATCAAACCTTTTTCACAAGATGAATCAATAAAAAATACTCTTAATTTTGCTATGATCTGTGCTATTTTTTAGCATGTTACAAGTGAAAGTCCTGCAATGAACATGTTAAAAGTATATAAGTATAATCAGAAAAATGTACCAAAAGTATCAAAAAGTCCCCTGTGACTGCTTTGCTATTATATATTATATCATTAGATTATTATTTGTCATACATTCATGTAAAAGCAGGATTTTACTGTTGTGGTTTGTTGAGGTGGAACTCATTTGTATTGGACTGCAACTAATAATTATTTTCATTATGGTTTAATCTGCTGATTATTTTCACCATTATTTGATTTATTGTTTGGTTTGTAAAAATTTGGTGCAACAGTGAGAAATGGCATCATAATCATCCAGAGTGCATGCAAAAAATCTGTGAATTTTTACAGTAACTAAAGCTGCCAGATAAATATAGTGAGGTAAAAAGAACACTATTATCCCCCTGAGAGGAGTAAAAATATATAGTGGCATCAAAAGGAAAGCACAAGTACCTCAGATTTGTACTTAAGTACAGTACTTGAGTAAATGCACTTAGTTATCACTGTCCTCCAGCACATAAGGGGACGAGATGAGAGCGCATGAGAGCCTGATTTCACATGACAGGCTGCCCCGTGTACAGCTCTGTGTGATGATAACTGGAGCTGACCCAAAACAGGAAGCCAGCACGGAGGGACTTAACACAGGAAGCCGGTGCAACAGGGCTATGTGTGTTTCTGATAATAGTGTGGCGAGTGTCAGTCAGCCCAACACATCAAACTCCTCTTGGTGCAGGATGTGTTAATAAGGTGAACGAGATGCGAGTAGGTGTGGGTTGTTTGAATGCATTCAAATTTGTCTTTGTGTGTGTGTGTGTGTGTGTGTGTGTGTGTGTGTGTGTGTGTGTGTGTGTGTGGATACTGCCTGACCCTGGTCAGCATGGCCATGTATCACAGCTGAGACCTGAATGTGAGGAAATCAGCTGGTTAAGCTGACGGGGGTGAGAGGTCACCTACACTGGACGATGATGTGTGCAGTATACGCAGGAAAGAAGAAACCTTTGTGTGAGTGTCAGTGTACACACGTGTGCAAGCTGCTGTGGCCTCCCTGCTGCTGAACTCTGGGTGGTGTTGTGGTCTCCATGGGGAACGGGCCCTCTCCAACCCCCTTTGCCTGACCCCCGCTCCCCCCCTCGTCCGCAGAGACTCAGGCCTAGAACCTGACACACAGCCTTAATTGCACTAAGTGTGTTTTGTGTAAAAATATCACCCAAACCCGCACCCCTTTCCTGAACCGTCAATCTTCCCCAAAATCGCTTAGCTCTTAATTTAATAAACATGGGAGGGTTTTTTTTTCCCATACCATAAACACAGGCTGTCTTGTGTTACAATGAGAACATATGTTGTATCATTAGAATCCTGATACGAGGAGCTTTCTCTGGCTTGTTATCATTCCCCGTCTTTTTGGCTTAATTACAATAAAGTCTAAACCCAGAGGTGGACTCCTTCATTTCTACAGGTGGTGACTTCCTTATAAACTGTGCTAAATCATTTTAATGGTGATAGAATACGTCCCAAACTAATCCAAGGTTCATGTGCAGTCTGAATTTACGCTGTTGTCACATATGAGTGAGTGACTTTGCTTCTGCGTAAGAGAATGTGCTCTGTTCGTTGTTGTTGTCGTTGCTGTACTCACAGGCATCAGCACGGCGGAGGAGCCAGGCATGGTCGGGTCTGGCAGCGTTCCAGGCATGGAGGCTGGTAGAGGCTGTCGCTGTCTGTTTCGTAGGTGCAGCAGTGAGGACAGAGAGCCGGGGACAGGCCTGAGAAGACACACACAGATGGACATGTGTGTGATAAGATAACTGACATTGCTATTCTTGGCTTTATCATATAACAGCGTCGAACCCAGCTGCTGCCACAAAGATATTATTATATATGCTAGTTGTACCTTCTCCTGTGAAGCATCCATAACTAGTGTATAAACACATAATAACTGCTTGAAGGTGTTATTAATATCATTTTTATGTAGATGAATATTAAAAAAACATTATGAATTAGCCATTCAAAAATTTTAACTGGTCCAAAATAAATGTTTTGTTTATCTGTGTGGACTACATCTGACCTTTGGCCTTCTAACAAGGTCGGTGAGCCAATAGTGTACGAACGTTGGTATCACATGGTGTCTGTGTGTCATCAGCAATCAAGTTGCCAGTTAGTGTGAAACAATTAACATGAAAGTTTGACTCTGGTGTCTCCATCAGGCTGCAGGATAAGTGAATATTTATTGTGGCAACTGATGTTAGCAGATAGCTCTTTCTGTGGCAGCTGGGTCTCAGTGCGTAGAGCAGGTCATCCACTAATCGGAAGTTTGGTGGTTTAATCCTCGGCTGCTCCGGTCACATGTTGATGTGTACTTGAGCAAGAAACTTAACCCAAAATTGCTCCCGAATCGGGATGTGAGTATTTAGATTAGATCCTGATGGGCAAAGTTGGTACCTTGCATGGCAGCCTCTGCCATCAGTGTATGAATGTGAGTGAATGGGTGAATGTGTGGCGTAAAGTGCTTTGAGTGGTCAGAAGACTAGAAAGGTGTCATATAGTGTAAATGCAAGTTCATTTACCATTTAGCTGTCTTAGCTTAATCATCTGAACAATAATAATCCATAAAATTACAATTTGGCATATTTAAACAAACCAACAAGAACTCCTAACAGCCAAATCATGAAACACCACCACCACACAAAGTAATCTAAATCTCAAGCTAAACTGCAGAATTACTCCATTAATCTACTACAACAGATTCATCACTTGACATGACTGTCTGTCTGAGTCTCACTCCAATCGTCCATAAACTATGCAGTTCTTGCAACAAACTGGCAACGACTTGCTGTGAAGTGAATGGAATGAGAATGTGACATCCAATGGCTGAATGCTATCATTGTTATCAATAGCACCTTTAAAACATCGTACAACATAACTGCAATTATATCGAACAATATGTAGCACACACAAAAACTTCATAATTCAAGGTCTTTCCCAATTTCTTCTGGAGCTTTCAGTCACGTCTTGTAGCCTTCATCAGTGGAGTTTGCTCAGTGAAGAAGTGAAGAACTTAAAAAATAATACTTAACTGATAAATAAGAATTATAATAAGTAATTTGTAAATAAATATAAACAATAAACATGAGGAGTTAAAATTTTTGAAAAATATATTAATAAATACCTCTTATATTGGCTCACAACTACAGTATAATGTGCAATAAATCAGTCATTCTGAGTTCAGTTTCTGCTCGCTAAAGGGCTCGAATAAAGTCTCACTATGTTTATTTTTACGTGATGTTTTTAAAACCAAGTTAAACAGAAGTTTACAAAAAGCTTTCACCTGAAAAGAACCCTACTGCGGTTCCACAACATGAGATCACTGAACTGCTCTTGCATCTTAAAAATAATTCCCCACATTTATTCATTCCACATCTGTGCTACTTCAGAGTGAATGTTTTCCTCGACTTCTTTCGCTTTTAGTTTCCACTTGTTTCTGCAGCTTCAAAGTCAGAATGGAAAAAAAGAGAGCATGCGGCTTCATGTGTTCATGTTGCAGTTGAAAGCTGAGGCATCTTGGGAGTTTTTGGATGCACTTTAAACAAGCACTCTTTATGTAGTACAATGGATGAATAATAATGACGCCGATGATGAATGAATAATATTCGTCATGACGACCACGAGACGTGCAGAATCACTTTTAGAGACTGCTATAGTGGTGGGAGCCCTGTGGGGGGGAAGGAAAATCCCCCCTTGGTGACCACAAAAGCGTGTGCGGACCAACGGGCCTATCCACACTCACGGCCACATCAATAAATCACATGTACGGACGAGGCCTGGGCCAAGCTTAAACTATTGACAGCAGTCTTGTCACAGTTACTGGCTCAGGGCTGCAGCCATCCAAACATCCAGACCGCTCCATCTGCACGGCGCGGTGACATCATTCAACTGCCACCAAATCCCTGCCTGTAAGAACACCAACTCCCAGCTGCAGGGTGCTGCTACACCTTCATGCATACAGTAACTGTATTCAGTCCTTAAAAAAACACTACTTGATTCTTAAACAGCCTGTATGAGGAAAATCAATGTCTCCAGTTATCAGTATCATCAGGATCAATGCCTGTCAATAAAGCTCCATTTTCCTTTAGCATTTAGAAACAAGAAGCATTTAGGTCAGCTGTGTTCAACGGGTTAATATAATCAATTGACCACATCATAGCCTGGATTACCGTAATAGTGAGTAGTGAGGGAGTGATGGCCAAATGGGGCGGGGGTGCACCAGAGCAAACGTTCCCCCACCTGAATAAATACCTGTATTTTTCCAGACCTAAATATGTGCATTTATGCTCCAGACATTCTAGATTGCTCCACACACACACAGGACCATTACCATACCGACTGTGTGTCATTCCTGTCTAACATCCCAATTTATCACAATCACACTCATTTAACAGCACGTATGACATCTGAGCAACACTGCGAATCCAAACAGTTCCACATGGGAAAAGTCATGAAAGTACAATGAGGTATATGCAGTGTAGCTGCAGCGCACTACATCAACTCTGCGTTAAGGCTCTGCCAGCGTCCGAGAGGATGAAATAACAGTCACGAGGCTGTGGCAGTGACGCGCTGTTGATTTTATGAACATAAAAACTGTTTTGCTAGATTTGTATTCAGGATGATGATTCCCTGATGAGGTTTCTCTTTGCACTGTGGATGTAGAATGAGGCCATTTTGTTTGCCCCAAACCAAAGAGGAAAAATGTGAGTGAACATATCTTTAAAACGATGCAGTAAAATCTTTACAAATATCTCTTTAACAACTTGAAATTGGCTCATTTTGTTTCAAAAGTTGTTTATTTAACAATCTAATTTCTTTCTAAATATTTAACACATTACAATGTTGTATTATATATTATACAGTGTAATATGCATATATTCATGAATGTATATGTCCAAGACCAACATAACCTTGTTTATGGTATATGCAGTACACTAATGATGTAGATTTAATTCACACTTAGAGCAATCTTATGGGGTTTTGTGACGGCCGACTGCCATAGCAACCATGAAGCTGAGTAAAAAATGAAAAAAACATTTTAAAACTGGGTAATGGAAGTAGGAGTGTGATAAAATATAAAAAATACTGGGCATTGCGATTTTATGTTTTGCGATACTGTATCGATTCTCAAAAATAATATTGATTTTTAATTCATAATTCACATCTAAAGATTATCTCAGTCAATACTTTATCTCATATGTGCCATCTCAGTGTATGTGCCCTTTCAAAGTAGTGCTGATGATGTTGGATGTTACAGGAACTGTAATAAATACAGAACCCTCTTTCTGATTGTTTTAAAAAAAAATACATTTTTGCTCAAATTTGATGTATATGATATTACAGTTTTCCTAAAATGACATTTAAAAATTGCAACATATTGCTGTACTTACAGTATTTCAATATATTGAATCTTAACCCCTGTCTCTATGTTTCTACGTCTCTACGTATCTATGATGCGTATTGTATCGCTAGATTCATCCGAGTCTCGCTCAGTCTTGACTGGATGTGATTATCAGTAACTATTTAAAGTTCAGTGTGTGTCAAAAAAACAAAACTTCTCAAAGTTACCAATGACAGATGAATTAAATGCTTTTAAGTGCTGATATTCTCATTAGGAAAGACTGCAGCTGTCCATCTTCATTCAAGATGAGACCATGAAATACAGACACTACTTGTGACAGTCAACAACTAGCGGAGGTCAGGACGTGACAGGTTGCTGGCTGTTGCAGGTCAGACTCCCGTTTTCTAGAGAAGAAAGGCTCCTTTGAAGCTCATACAGGTTGCGCTGCTGCGCCCGTCACCTGCAGCAGAGCAGGGGGAGGACTGACACCACGTCCGTCACCACCACACACACCAAAACACAACCCGCTGCTTGTAGCAGCGGGCGGAAAAACAGCACTAACATCTGACAGCACTTCCTCTGGGGATTAAGACAGCTTTGTGCTGACTCTGCTGATTAAGACATTTTAGACTGAAGGGCAAAAAAGACATAATCAACATTTGATTTTGTTATCTGTTAGAAAGAACAAATCCATTTCATCATTTATTGATGTGTATGACATTTTTTTAATATCCATTGCAGTATCAATAAAGTTAACTTTAGTCGATTAATTGATTAGTCAGGTTTTTTTCAAGAAAAACCCTCAACTTATCTGGTTCTGGCCTCTCAAATTTACTGATTTCCTGCTTTGATTTGTCATTTACGATGATGAATTGCATCTTTTGGGTTTTGAACTGTTGGTCGGACAAAAGGAGCAATTTGAAGTTGTAATATTAGATTCTGGGAACTTGTGGAAGGCATTTCCACTATTGTCATACACTTTATAGCCCAAATGTTTTTCTTTTCTTTTATGTTTCCCTAAAAAAGACCCTGAGGTTGAAACCAGTAAGGTTTTTTTTCAACCAACATTCCTAAATAAAGGCTTTTAATTAAAAAAAATCTTTATATTTGAAGATAAAGTTTTATTTAAAGTTTTAATATAACTTTCTCTTTACTCAGCTTTATAGTTTTTGAAGAATGTTTTCTTTTCTGTGTTAAAATCTGTGTTTGGCCTCCACATTCTTCAGTTAACTGATGGCTTGGCAAAGTATTCTGCAGATTAATAAAATAATAATCAAAATAAATGTTAGTTGTAGCCATAGGCATCATCATACTTTATTGAGTTTGTGATGCGATGGTTTCCAGATCAATGGTAAAAGCACTGTAACTGAGGTGTTTCTTTCTTTTTCTTCTGTCTTCTGTTTACGTGTTGTTTGAATACATTAAGCACCAGACTGAACGGCGGATTAGTGGATTCATGTTCAGAGTGTTTGCGTGTGTGAATATGTGCATTTTCCAGTGTGTGTGTGAGTGTGCATGAGTGAATAATGACAGGCTGTGGCTCCACTGAGGGGATTGATAATAGCCTGGGCTGTGGGCCCCAGGGGAGAGCAGGTAGACACTCTGCAGTCCTGACCCTGCACTCTCACATTACTGAGTGCCTCGCTCTCAGCCCAGCTCTCCTCCACAATCCCCGCCCAAGAACCACCACCCCTCCACCCCACCGCCCACCTTCACTCCACCATGACATCACTGCTTCTTCTCTCCCTGAGTCCTTCTTTTGCTATTTTATCTCTTGTCCCACAGTCTATTTCTCTAAGTTATTCTGCTGTTTTCTCTCCTGTTTCCCCCTCCTCTCATTGTCCTGTTAATCCTCTATAACTCTCTTCTGGACCCCTCAGGGTGCCCACACCTCAACTCAAGCCTGTCTGGATTTGCTTGCTCCAACCTACAAATCCTGCAGTCTGCACACATGCTAAGCTTTACTGTCCCCACAGTCCCGACTCCAACTCAGGCACTGGAGACTTAAACACAAGGGGCTTGGCTGCTATCCAAGAAGAGCAAGAGAGGGAGAGAGAGGTGCAGTCAGTCCACTGACTCATATCCTTCCCTTTCTGACTCTGCTCCAGCAATGATGTAATGCTCTTGGCTTTTCGCCCTCCCCCCACCCTGTGCCTGCCCACCCCCAGATTTCGTCCCTCCCTCCTCTCCTCCTCTCGCCTTTCCCTCTCTTTCCCTCCTCGACTCGTCCAACATCTCTGCGCTCACTCCTTGCTGGGTGAAGTCACTGCGAGCTCTGGGTAGACACAGCAGCTAAAAACTTTCGAACGTAACCAAAACAGCCCAGGGCCAAGTTCCAGACGTTCGGGAGACGGTGGTGCAGTCGCCATGGGAACGGAGGTAAACAGAGGGAGAAACAAGGGCCTCAAACAGCTTGCAGCTGCCTGGCTCTCTGAGTAAACACTACACAGGACCTGCCCCTGATTTACTGCCTTTAATCACTGGTGGGAGGAGAGTGCCATGGGGTTTGGACTGAGGAAATAATACGAATCTGATCAAATAAATCAGCCCTAATGGGTTACGACACAGGCTGACTTTTATTAGCGGGCCAGAGGAGGGATGGATGCTGGGAGGGTGCTGCACTGGGATGGATCTGGGTTGGGGTGTCCTCACATTAGGGAGCATCAAGCTGAGTAAAACCGTGCCAAAGCACAGTTGAGAAATGGCGGTGGATGATACTCTGGGGTGAATTACCATGAGCATTGTGGTATTTATTCACCAAATATGATATTGTTTTGATTCACCAGATGCCATTAGCTGAGCGAGGATGGGTTTTCTTTCAGTTTCGACAAAAGTAAAAAAGCATGTCAGTAAATTCCTTACAAGCTAACCTGGCACGTAACACCTGACTGGTGTTGTAACATTTGGCTTACACCGCCCCTTTCACTTTAAATACTTCATCCTTCTCCTCTTCATCTACTAAAACCTGACTATTAATTAGCTTGTTTGTCTCTCTCCTTAACCAACCTACTCTCTTCTAGTCACCTGATGGCTGTCTTCCACCGTCACTCTCATCCCACTGTTCCTCATTCAGTTTCCCATCTTCATTTTCCTTTCATAATCTCACCACATTTTTCCCACACCTTCATTCCTCTGATCCCACTGTCCATACTTCCATCCAAACATGATCTATCTTTTCCTTTCCTCGTGCAGACATATATTTCATCCTCTCCTCCGCCCGCCACCGTAGAAAACCTGCGTCCTCACATCTGATGCCTTTCTCCTCCACCCTCCTGATCCTTCATTTCCTCTCCTCCATCTACCTCCTATCCCCCCTCTTCCTCTCCTCCATCCACCTCTGATCCCTTTCTTCCTCTCCTCTGTCCACCTCTGATCCCCCTTTTCCACACTTCCCTGCGTTGTGATCCCTGCACTCCCCAGAGCTGTGAGGCATGTCCCTGTGTGTGAGTTGCTTGTGCAGGAGCCTGCATGTGTGGTGGCCCCGGGGCAGGGATGACACAGCCCTGCTGGAATGAGAGGGAACAGAGTCTGGGCGTTCCTCTACAAACGCACTATTAAACCCACTGCAGTACACAATGAGCTCATCTTAATTCAGGTCAGATGTACATCCTGCATTCTCTCTCTTTCTTTTTCTCTCCTTCCTTCCTTTTGTAATTGATTACACTGTATACCTTTGTTTTTCTGCACCTTTGTTTATGTGGTCCTCTCTCCTGTGCCTGCTACTACTCTATGTGCATTAACCCTACAGTTTATACACAGCTGAGACGACTGCCCACATTTGCCTGTGGAGAGGGGCATTTGTCAAGTCAGAGCATGAGGGCACCTCAGGCATTTTGTCGAGGTCCCGCGCTCCTGCACTCAGGGCGCACCTCCCTCCTTATCACCACTCTCTGAATGCAATCTAATCATAAACAATAATAAAGAAAGTTTTGTTTAAATTTCCAAAGTTCATGAGGTCAAAGTTTGTCCACGGAAAGCCCATAACTCTCTGCAGAGGTGTGGAGATTTTCTCTGTTTTTGGCACTGGCACAATGGGTGTTGAAATCAGCATGTTTGTTTTATCACACATGGGAAAAAGTGTTATGCAATGTGTATAAAAAAATGGAATATGTAATGCATCCTGGAATCAAAATCATCACAACTATGAGCACCATTACACAACGTATTGAACAGCAATAGCAGAAATACTATATGCAACGACTGAGAAAACCATATCACGACAACTTGTTCTTATTCCCAACTCACCAAATACCGATGCTTGGTCAGTGCCTCTCGGCGTGTGATACCAACGCACAGAGACACTCTTTAGCATCTATGTGATACACTTGGCTTTCACCTAACTCCAGTGTAAACACACCTGTGTCATTATTAGACAGTCAGAGCAACTGTAGTAGTATTTAAGAGTGAGAATTCAAGGGTCGGAGAGACACACGAGCACAGAACTTTCAAACTTTGAAAATTTTGAAATGACTTTTGTCATGTCAGTCGTCAGTCGTGTGACTGGTTAACATCGTTAGTCCCACAAGAATATTAAGCAAAAAGGAAATGTAAATGTGATACGTAACAGTGAAAATGGCAGGTATTAGTGAGATCTTTTACCCAGTGGTCCTTAATAATCAATCAGCATATCACCAAATCATCTTGAGAAAACACAGGAAGTCCAAATGTATCATCTACACTTGAGCTGTGCATGACACCTCGCTGTTTGGAAGGCATGCAGACCAGCATCTATTTGTGCTGCTTCTCTTAAAGGCAGAAACAAGGAACACAAGTGGCTGGTGGCTCGGAGGTGTGAAAAATATTGAGCATTTAAAGCAGCATGGGAAACAAAACCACAAATTGACTTCCTCCAGAGCTCTGCACAGTGATGTGACAGCCAAACTTAGAGTTGCACATACTATGCCTAGGGTGGGATATCACCAACGAGTTTAGAGATAAATCCTCCGTGTAGACAACTGACAGAAAAATAACTCTGCAGCTGAGTATGGTGGGTTGCTTTGAAGTAAAAGAAATGGTTCATGTCACTCTTACACACAAATAAAATGGTAGACTTCTCTTCTGAAATTCTGAAATGGCTGAGCTGTGACAAATAAAAACCAACAGACTTCAACCACCTTTTAGGTTCTGACAGTTCTCAGCATTCTTAATAATTTATCCTTTATGCTATTAATTCAACAAAAGCACCTGTTATTATACACAGCCAAAGGTGAGATAATTAAATACCACATCATTATAAACTGATCAGATATTTTACCACATCTGTACTGTAATCACTCCTCACTTAACCCAGCTGCATTCAGGTTGATTGGATTGTAATGGAACATTTGGACTGAGTTCCTCTACTGAGCCAGAGTAGAGGAATGTCATTTTAGTGCCTCGTGCCCACACCCATACCCGAACATCTCCTCTTACGAGCGAAAAGGTTTGAGGTTTCCACACAATGTTGTATCTCACATGGTTGACTAGTAATGTCCAACGCATTTAACTCTGACATAACTCAGCACCAGATGTTTATAATTGAAAAGGATTCAAATCCGTTGGATGCCGCTTCGCTTTGTGTGATAATGATAGCCGTGACATTAAGATCTGTTGGCTGTTTCTTTTGCCTGGTTTTAACACTGGTTTGTGTCAGAGCAGCTCCCCAAAGACCTTGTTTAGGGACTCGGAGAGAGAAAAAGAGAGAGAGAGAAAAGCGAGGTCCTCGGGTTTCACAGCTGCAGGCCCAGCTCAACCCTAAAGTAAATGGACTCGAGGAAAGCCAATCCTAATTGATTCCAAGCCTCAAAGCTCTTTAGTAAACATTGTGGAGCAATGAAAATGACTTGTTATCCTAATTCATTGGATGCTCACGCTGCGCGTTCAGCAGAGCTGAGAACGGAGGAAGCAGATGAAGGTGAGATTAAACTGACTCCTCATTCAGAGATATATTCATCACCACGGAGTCCCAGAAAGTGTGTCCAGATAAGAGGTTTTATAGGCCTGCAATGATCACATACACAAACAAGGCAGATTAATTGACGAGGGCAACTTTTTCCTAATCGTCTCTCAAATTATGATGATTAATAACTAAGCATAAACATTTGCACAGTAAAGAATTATACGCTGTTGATTAACCACAAGGTTTGATCGTGTTTTTCTTCTTTTCTAATAGGACAGTGGGGACATTTTAGGGAACCCCTAATCTGACCTTCAATCGGCTCCCTAACTCTCAATCTGGATGGAGAGCAGCTTGCCTGTGAAGTGTCCGGGTTGTTCTATGTGTGGGAAGTTCCTGTGGAGAGACCCTGTGCACGGAGCTGTTGGTTGGCCCTAATGGCTTCCTGTGGAAGCACTGCTTCTCAGTGGAGGGGTTTCCTCAACCCATTTTCCTGCTGATGTGTATATTTCCACATTACTCTCATGTGAATCTGCACATCCTATTCATGTGTTAGGATTCCTACTAAACAAGTGACACCTCTGCTAGGGGAATGCCTCAAATAATGACCTACAGCTAACCGTAGCTGAGACATAACGAGCCATTCTGTGGCTGAAACCCACCGCCACATGGCATACCAGTTCTGATGAGTTTTTAATGACAGGTAAACTCAGGTGAAGCCGGCCCAGCAAAGTCTCTGTTACTGGCAGTGATTGCTGCTCCTCCAAGGGGGTGAAATTCCATCCCCGTCCTCCACAAAGAGCCTGATGTGGTGTCAGTCAGGCTTAGAGATAGGCCTCCCATCCAATATTCACTAGCTCCTCAAGTTGTAAATCTACACAGCAACAACCTCGATGCAGCACAGGCCTAACACTGAGCCATCTCAATGTCTAACAGGTCTGGTTTACAGTAACAAAGCCTTGGCACAAGTCTGAAGGTGGTTGGGGTTAAGGGATAAGGAGTGAATGAGGTCAGCGGAGTGTCTCCATAAGGAAAAAAAGTGCATAAATGTTTGTGTGTGGTAATGATTATGTTCTTGATATATATAGAAAAAAAGTCATGAGAGGGAAAACATTACCCTCAAAGACCCATGACGGTTAAAAAATCAAACAGCCTCACTACACTGTATGCAGATGTGGATCATCAGGGTCTGATTATGACTGTAATTAAACTATGCCTTGACCATGAAACACTGCAGGTAAATAACAAAGCAGCACAACAGCACGGACTGCAGTTAATATATTGTCTTTTATCTTGTGGTTATTATACACCTGTAGCATGGCAGCGCTAAGATATCACACATACGGAGCTCTGAGGTCTTGGCTGACATTCCCATACAGTGAAAGGAACTATTTTAGAGCATGAAATGCTAAACCGCTGTAAAAGCCGTCAGCTACGGCTTCAACAATGACCTCATCTTGTCCCTCTGGGACCTTCTTTGGCATGCTCTGCTGTGGGACAATACTGAATGAACAGAAAAACATGAATCGCTAGCATGAACGTACACACACACACACACACTGCTCCAAATGTAACAAAATACTGACATTACCTCAGAGACTACGGAGGGATGACAATCGGCACAGACACAAAAGGACCAGGCCGAGCCTGAGGCTGTTGCTGTAATAGGGGCACACTTGAGGTGAGAGGATACACTCTCACTCTCAGCTCTCCTCAGATAATTTTCAGCCTGTCAGCAGTTCTTAGTAGTGCCAGCATCACAAAGATGAAACAAATGATCTATTTTTTCCCCTCTCTCTCTTCCATGTCTCATAAAATTCATTCAGTTTTTAAAACTTTCTGGTGTTCTGCCGGTTTCCACTCACCCTATCTGTCTGTTGGTGGATGGAGCCTGAGTGATGACGGAGCTGGACTGAGGAGACGGCAGGGCCTGCTGGATCACTATGCTGGTATCATGGTTGCCCATCCGTGAGTGGGACTGCTGGTGCTGCTGGCCTTGGCCCGCCTGGCCGTGCAGTGAGATGCTCTGCGGGGACGACAGGGGAGAGAAAAGCAAGCAGAGTATGTAAGGTTAGGAATCTGTCACCTTCTTCTCAGCCAGTTGTATTTTCAGCACAACTCAAGCATTGCAAGTGTTTGAATGGGTAATGCGGAGCTATGTAAACTATCATCCACAGACTTTACTTCTGAGTTGAGGAAAAAGTGAGAGTCTGATGAAGAACAGGTTTTCTTATTGTTGTTTGCCCAGCAGGACAGTTTGTTTGCTTTACCTCTGCTACATGTAAATGCATATACATTCCCAAATAATCCTGTCCCGTGAGTAATCTCCCAGCTCAAGTTGAAGTAATTTGCATTGAGTCAAATGTGAAACTGTGGCTGGCAACGATCAAATATAAAAAAGGAGAATACAGAATGTTAAAAATACAGAAGTTTACCTGACAACAAGTACTGAGAAAAGGGAAATGAAAATGTATCAGTAATTGAATATGTTCATTTTTCAATTCAAACTTCTGTTCTGTTCAAACCTCTGTTTATTGTGCTCTGCACTCCCAGAGAGTCTTGCTCTGACTCGCTGCCGACTGCTGACTTAGCAGAGCCTCCCATCATAAACCACACCGGCTGGGGAGGCTAGACAAGGCTGACCTGAGCGCAGACGAGCTCCAGAGCCAAACCACCCAGACGACAGCTTAGCTACAGCGTGCACTGCACATCTTTCCCAGACGTTAGATAAGCAGTCTGTCTTGTGGTGATTTGACTAGTACCCATGTTTCAGGTGAAGGTGCCTGCAGGGCAGATCCATAATGCATAAATGACCATGGCTTATGTGAGACTGTCTGGCCAGGTCTTTTATTGTTGTCACAAAAGTTGTCTCAGGGGTTTGTGTGTACATCTGGGGGGTAATAGGACTCCTTCCTTGAGAGATAGCTGGAGAGCTGTTTGAAGTTACAGGTGGAGAACCTGATCTCTCTTCTCCTCATCTGTGGTGGGTGACAAATCTCCACCTGCTAGTGCCGTCTGTCACTGTCAGCAAGACTGATGGGGATCGGGGAGTGTGGCGTCAATGAGGGCTGTATGTGCAACACGACCACACTTTGGACAAAAAGGAGAAACTACGGCAGAAATATCAGAAGTGTATATATATGTGTGGTAAGCAGAGTGCGGTTACATGAGGTCTAGGTGTTTTGAATCTATGTGTGTTTCAGCTAGTGTGTGGGCTGCTGTTAGTGATATGACTGATGATAGCACCAGATAACAGTTTATAACCATGTGACCTAGCCCCTTTGGGTGGCTGTGGCTTTGGGTTCACCTCATGTGTTTTTTTTTTTTTCAAGTCTGAGGCTTTGTTCTCAACTCTACAGTACCTGTTTACTGTCCTCTTCTTCCTGGGCCTTGCAAAACTCCTGCTCAATGGAGCAGTCCAGTTCACTGAACAATCCCACCTCCTCACAGTTCTTCAGGAAGCGTGTAGGTGTGGGCGTCTGGTCTGGAAATCAAGGGATGTATTTTAGCCTTGAAATCAACTACTGTTAATAGAGTGTATCTGTCAGGCTGGACATACACCATGATCATGGACAGCAAAACACTGCAGCACAAGCAAAATTATAATTAGCATTATTCATAACGGCCTGTGTATGATATCAAACATAATATTAATTTTCATCTGCAGACGATCGGCAGGTCACAATTGAAACATACAGACAATGACAAAGCAGCATTAAAACGAACAGGACACATGAGTCAAAATTATACACAAGTATAGTAGGTCACGCACACACCATGTTAACAAGAAGTACAGTACATGTTAGACAAATTAATAAAAGCAAAGTATTTGTGTTGATTTCACCAGATTTGAGTATTTTGTCTCATTGTAGAACTTTTCAAGTTTAACCTTTAATTTGCAAAATCACTTCCCTTGTTCTCTGACCTTTATGTTTGGTTTATTTTGTATTTTCTAGCCCCATTGACTCATCATTATGCTAAAATGAAATAATAAAATTATTAATATTACTAATACTACTACTACTACTACTACTACTACTACTACTAATAATAATAATAATAATAATAATGAAAATTGTTAACATTATTATACAAAATTATCTATATAGCACTTTTCAAAACAGCAGCTCCAAAGTGCTTTACAGTTAATAATAAAAATGCACAATAGTACACAGAATAAAAACATAGAATTTATAAAACAGAAGCAGATACTCAACAATAAAAGCTGAATTAAAAGACAAATAAAACCAAAATCAAAGGATCTGCAAGCAACAAACTTTGAAAAAAAAAAAATGCCATCCTATATGTGTTTTTAAAAGTTTTAATTTAAATGTGGTACAGACTCAGCTGACCTGCCAGTGATTGGGAGGCAGTTCCATAGTGTTGGAGCTAAAACGATAAAAGCATGGTCCCCTTTTGTTTTGAGCCTGCACTGTGGGATATTTAATAGGTCAGAAGATCTGAGTAATCTTAGTGCAGAGTATATTATATATCCATTATGTATTTATATCGACTACCGTTAGACTGCAAACTCTTTACAGAAGTCAAACCAGATCTACACGACGACGAACGTGTAAAAATGTACATTGTTGTTGCGTATTTACAATGATTTTAAGAAAACATTACTCCCATTCTGTTAGCGAGGGAGAGATACTGCACTTGACAGCCCCATTCCAGCTGATGAAGTACAGATCCCACCTACTGAGTGGGGGTCTCATTTGTTGAGCTCCGTCAAGCTGCGGCATTCAACTTGACGTTGTGGGGGTGCACAGAGATCAGGTTTCAGACAGTTGAAGGTGATTTTAGGATCAGGCTTGTTTCAAAGGCTAAAAGCATACTTCATGGTGTGTTTATCCATTCTGACTAGACTGGGGATTGACTCAAACTTTCATCATGACCTGTGTACCCAAAATACAGTTTTCTACAAATACACTTGTTTTCCATTTTGACACAACTCTATTATAAAAAAAGTAAGTAAGGTCAATTTTTAGTTGAGGATAACAACCATGAGTCAGTGGAGCAAGAGGTTAAGTTTAGGTCAACAATTATAGCACTAAAATTGAAAGAGATTGTAGTGACCAGCTTGGAGCATGTTACCATGTGTGGCTGTGCTGTAACTTACAGTACGAGCAAGACTACTCTATCCAGAGCTCAAGGTCTCAGTTAGAGAAATGGTCAGAGCTGTAACTCAGACGATAAGAACACCCGGCCTAGAAAATCCGATCCTGCTGTCCACTGAGTGTAAATAATAAAGAAGACACAATCTCGGCAGCGTGGCCGGTACTGTCATCTAGTGTGGCCTGGCCGTTTCTAGGTATGACAGATCTATACTTATGGATCGGCCTTGAGTTGACACTTGGTACACAATTTGATGTTTCTTTGAACAGAAGATTAATGTACACCCCAACATCCATAAAACCGTTGTAAACCATCTCCCTCTGTAGTAAGATCTAGACTAACTAACACTTCTGTTGATGAGAAAATGCAAATCACACTTTAGCTAAACACGCTGATTTCTCCCGTCATGTGTCAGCGCCTCCTGAAGTGTGCGTAAGTGGCATACACTGAACAGGGCTGAGCTGCAGGGTAGCGTGTGTCATATGCTTTACATTACTGTAAACAACTGGTATAGACACGCCATAACATTTTCTGATGATAGACAAGTGTGTCTGTCTGAGCATGAGTCACCGAGGCGCACACCTGCGAATGAGCTACGAGCTCCCAGTGAACCCTGCTGAGGTAGAGTCTGTATCGGTGCAGCCGTAACTCACCTGATAACATGTTGTCGTTCTTTATGGAGGGGAACTTAAGGGTCATCTCATGTTTGTGTCTATGTATCATCAGATGGTCCTCCGTGGGGAAGCGCTGTGGAGTTTTAAAAATAGTAGGATTGTAAGAATTGCATGTTCAAAGACAAATGAGTGTTATAAACCAGTACACTGAAGCTTTAACCCAGAATAACACTCACTGTTACTCTCCACTTAAAGAGTGCCTCCTTAAAAAGGAGCATCAACCCTGGTGTTGACTTCAGAGAATTTTTTTCTACACCTGCAGCATTATTTACAGTTTGTGTTTCACTCACATCATTGCTATTCTGTTTCTCCCCTATGCATGAGGCAGTAACCCTCTCCTCAGGCCTCCTCGACGTACACCTCTTCATATTACACACACACACACACACACACACACACACTGTGTTGTGTTGCTTTGTCTGGACACTCACCTGAGAACAGCCAGGAGCGTTGCACACGTACGGCCTTTCCTGGTCTGCGTTCATCACTCTGGCCACCTTCTCATAAAACTACAGCAACCAAAAAAAGAAGACAAAGCGGGGAGAGGAAGTGAATGACTTGAGTTTCCCCCGTCAGTATCCAAGAGGAAAAATGCACTCACTGTGTCACGCTACGCATGAAATTGCCATTGCACCTTAAACAGCTGTGTGGTTATTTTCAGTTACAGTTTTCTCAGTAATCTAGGATCCACTGAAATGACATTAAGGCTAGAAAAGGACTGGAAACACTAGGAAAGCCTTTAAATAGTTCAACACACTTAAATAGGTTAATTTTTTTATTTCTATGTTTTATTACACATAATCATAGACTCTAACCTTTAAACAGACAACAAGAAAATAATGTATTGCTAGCACTCTATAAAACGTATAATTACTGTTTAACTTAATCAACATTCATTTCTGCTGAGCCAACTGCATATGCAAAGGTACACATACACGTCTACAAACACTTGTGATGGTTTCAGCTTCAGCCTGGATGGAAACAATCACACGATAAACCGCGTTTGAAGTTTGCAATTAAACACCAACACTGGTGGTTTCAACAAGGTGTCTTAAAATGTTTATTGTCACCGCAGAGTGATAGAATATGGTCTAACACATCTGGCGCTGGTCTGACAACTACAATTACTCCCGACGACAATGTGAAAAATGCCTTTTTGATAATTTACTGATACAGTGAGGTGAGCTGGCACGTAAAAGTCACTGAATACCTTTTTTGAAAGCTGACATCTATTTTCATGTTTCAGTCAGCAGTCATTTAAGGATTTAATCAAGTTATTCAGTTCATGTCATAGTGAGAACGAGAAAAGGAAGTGGTGGCAGAGCAGCACTGCAGGAGGGATGGATGCAAGTCTATCTATTCTAAAACACAACTTTAAAAACATTTGTTTACCTGCAACTACTGCCAAACCTGAGCTTTGTAAGTAATTGCTCCACACACTACAGCCATAGCCATGCATCATGTCAAACGTACAATGTTATCGTTTTAGTTGTTTTAATAATTTAGAGTGAAAAAGAGGACAGAGTTTCCCAGGAAAGAGGAGCGCGTAAAAAATTAAAGGCCAACAAATTCTGTAAATGTCCTGTCCCTCCGTTCACCTGCAGAAGCTAAATCATGCACACAAGGATGCATTCAGCTTTACAACTTTACTGAAAACAGCACGACTATATTTATGACAGGATGTCAGGCGGAAAAACAACACAAATAGCAGGTGCACAGCTTCTCAAAATCACACCAAGAGCAATGACATGATATTTAAAGGCACTTTAATCAATCATCAACGCTGTTGATTCATGTGACATCTCACACACATTTAAATATTAATACTACATAATTGTTCCTGCCAGCCGTATCCATAGCAATGCTTTTCTATTGTTGCAGGCAGAAAAAGTAGAAATCTACATAATTTACATATTTTTTTATAAGAAAGAGCCAACAATGCAACCAGGATAGCTGGTATAGAAACCAGGTACTTTTTGAAGACGGACTGCATTGTGTCTATGAAGAGTATGAAGACAACATTAAACATAGATATATTTAAATGAGGAAAAATGTCATTATTACACTCAGTAAATCATGGTACAGAAAGTATTGTTTGGAGTTAAGCCCTTGTCCTGGCCTCTAACATCATGTTTAATGACTGCTGGCTACTGTGTCAGTATTATGTATTCCTTATTTCAAGGTCTTATCATTGTCCAGTGCGACGCAGTGTACGATCCTCATCACTGACAAACAAAAACAGCCTCTGAGCAGTCACCACATCGGCCGACACTACAGATGCCCAGCACTTTCTGACAGATGTTTAAACAGATGTTAAGTGAGTATGACGAGTATTAAGGTAGTCTTTATTAATCCCCAGCCACAGCACTGCACTCAGGGACCAACTTTATCTTTGAGTTGGTGCGTCGATCAATAGCAGGAAGAATCTTAGCGCTGAACCTGCAGGTCTTTTGGTGAAAGAACATTCAAACTCCATACAGGAAGGCCCCAGTTGGCCTCTGTGAGGTCTGAATCAAAGCGACACCGAGAGCATGTGAATGTCCAGAGCGACTAAATAAAGCCTTAACAAACTATCTGAATAGTGCCTGCAAGGGGACCAAAACACAGTGCATTTCTATTCTGACATCACAAAAATAAAGCTAAATGAGGGAACTTGTGGATAAAGAATCTATAGTAAGCAATGCAACACATTATTTCTGTTGGTTTCTTCCGTTTCCCCCATGCAGCACTGCTCCATTGCTCCACAACACAAACGGCTCAGAGGAGTCTGTTAAGAAGCTCATAATTTAATCATCAGCATTAGGTGTTTATCGGTTGTCATTTACTACATACATACAGCACAAAGTTTGCTGCCATCATCAATTCACGAACCTGAAATTCAAGTCGCTGCCTCGCGTCACGTGTCGAGCATGAATACCTTCATACACTATGTACATTTGTGTCTTTTTCACGAGCACAGACTATTTCCTCAAGCACAGTCAAAACACTCAAATGTTGTGTTATGCTAAGCAGTGCTGTTTACCTAACAAGCTGTACTTCATGAGCGAGCCTGCAGAACAGGGTCTGGACAGGGTCTCTCTGTCAGAGAGCAATGAGCCCTGCTCTCTCTTTCTGTCACCAGTCCACTCGGTCTCCACTACAGGGCCCCTGAAAACTCACCTGGTCTCCTTTGACACAACAAACACAGCTAACACTGCTGATCCGAACGCTGAACCAAGGATGATGGCAAGTATGAACGACGGAAGAACCAGTGACATGTCGCTGATTATTCATGTCTTGAATCAACATTTTAAGCCACGTTTTAATTTAAAATACAGTTTTATAGCTTTGTACAATTCCTGATTGTTTCAGGCTAATCCTGAACACCTGTATAACTATGAATCACTTCTTTTAAATCTACAACTCGACCAAACATCACCAAATCACCAGAGAGCACTAATAAGAAACAAGAGTATCCATGACTATTAAAACAGATGCGAAATTTTCACATTTACCTTCTTGTTCCTAAAATGGGACTTGGTCATTTCATCACATTTACCAGGAAATTCGAACCATATGACGCATAAAACTTTTAACCATTAATTCTGTGAATGCCTCTGTGAATTATCCAATAGCTTTCACACTTCAAATTATCAGTACTCAACGCCCCTTTCCTTGGAAGAGGCACTTGGCTCTCATTTGATATAGATGTTTTAGTTTAGCAGAGGAAATTTGGTTACACTTTACATTAACTACATCCTGATGTGTGCGAGGGGAAGGATTAGGGTCCGGCGTTCGATTTCAAGAGGAGCTGGGGAGGAATTCTCCAGGTAGAGCGCATATATTAGAATTTAAACAATATGGTGAGGAAAAGAGGGGCTTGGGTGCAAAGGCATATGGGGTTAAAGCAAGCACAAACATGCGCAGCAATTCAAATTTCCAACTCCCCATAGCCAGGGCCTTTGACAGCACAAGTTCAAGGTAGGATCACGGCGAACCCTGAGGCGGCAAACATGGCCTTTCTTAGACAATGTCTGCCCTGAACTTCTGCTCTTGGAGCGAACGCATGACAAAAAGCCTGCTGTGATGTAAACATCAAGACCTATCAATTACTGGCATCTTCCACAACATGTAAACTCATAACAAATACAAAGAAGCCTCCTCAGAGGGCACTCACATTATTCTTACTCATAACATGTTTTATAGAATAGAGGAAAAAGTCCCAGAACGAAATGATTAAAAAAATACAAGTCAATATAATAAAATACGAGCAACAGTTATTTTTAAGGTGAAATTACATTTCCGTGGTTAAACTGTTGATTGGTGTTATGATTTCCGTTATTCAACCCCTTCCTACATTAGCACAATCATTACCAGAGGAATGTTTCACCTTGAGCCACAACCATCAACAAATAAAGGTCACATTTCATTACAGCAATAAGCCTCTGCATGGCAATCAGGCTGAATAGCATAAAATATGTGAAGGATTAGATCTGCATCAAGGTTGTGCTAAATAACACAAGCTATCCAGTATATGTTTCATGTAGAAATAATTGCTGCACCATTTGATGTTTATTTTGCTTGCTGGTAGCCGGCTATTCACTTCAGTATATTACTGAAAATAAAATGATACAAATAATAAAAAGATTTATCCTCAATTATTATTATTATTACTATTATTAATTCCCACAATTGTTAAGTCTTCTCAATCTCAAAAGATAGTGGATTTTTTTCTTGCAGCAAAGAAGTGGAAAACTTCTGTTGCTTTCATAAAGTACATTAGGTGCCTGTTCTCACTAATAAATAATAATAATAATAGTCCATCATATTCTGCATTAAATGATCAGAATTACTAACATCATCGTCGATCTTAAATGCCTTAGGTGCTATTAAAAGGGACACAATAAAACCGGTAGCCTCCACATGAATCCAAAGCAGCGTGCATGAGACACAAGTGGTTATTGATGGTGTTGTCACATAAACATAATGACAACGGAGAGCAATCAAATGATTTAAACATCTTTCTTTTCGAGCCACAGAGCGCGCCTCGTCAGCACAAAGTAAGCCTCAACATCTCAGCGGTTAATCAGATATCGACTGGCCTGCAGAATGACGTAATGTTGGTCACATTACTGTTCAAGAGAAAAGGAAACGTAAATTTCACGAGAATCGGGGAGCATCACTCTTTTCTTTTTTAAACCGGCCTGACGGCAAAACCGCTATCATCGCCAGACGACCGCTGCTGGCGAACCGCAGCGCGCAGAGAGGACCGACGCCGGCTCTGCGTATCCCGAGATGGGACGGGCATGGCAGTGATGCAGGGGTCCAGCTTTGGCTGTGGGGCACATATTAAAACTGGAAGACGTGCCAGATTGGTGTGAAGTGCAATGAAAAACATCCCTTGCAATGAAATATTGCTGTAGTTTTCAGCCGGGTTTGTGGATGAAGTCCTGCAGCCTTGTCTCCGCTGACAGACCGAGCAGCAGCAGCACTTGACTCCGCGTTAACTTCACCAACAGTCAACAGATAGGCCGACGCACCGGAGTGGGATGACAATGCACCTACTCTAACAAAACTAACACCATCCATCTCCTCTCGCTTCACGAGAGCAAGAAGGAAAAAAAAACACAGCACTTCGACTCGCTGCTGAAAGCGAGCAACAAAACAAGCTGTTGCATGAGGAAAAGGAGCAGAAAAAGTAAGAAGGATCGCTTTTTAACAAACACAACAAACCTGCAGGGGCGCGTGCACGGTCCTCTGCATGCTGGTGTGAGCTTTTCAACTTACCAAACAAGTGTAGAAAATGTGAAGCAGTCTCTGAGAAGAAACCACGTTGGACTGAGAAAAGATTACAATACGATCTATTTAGAGACGCATAACGTCACCCCAGGGTGACGTCACGTGGGATTCCTGAACTTCTAAATCATTGCGGTCCGCTTGGAGGCGGCGCGAACGGGGCGGAGTTTTGCAAATGCACACCCAGCAGAGGCATGGATGGACCAGGGATGGACCAGGGATGGACACTGCTCGACTAACTAATTAGGCATGCAAATAATCAAATAACCTGGCTACAGTGGACTGTCTCATGAGCAGAGTGACATCACTTAACTAAGTGTGAAATGAGAAGATCCATTCACACACTTCATCACTTGAAAAACAGCCCCTAGGATTTCACACACTGTAGACTGGAATCATTTGAATAGCCAATTTGAGACCTGCTAGGAGGCTAATATGATGGACCTTTTGTCTTTATACCCCTGTTAATGATACATAACATTATATTAATATCTAGACTACCAGGCTAAACTCAAAGATTTTTTTCTGGCAAACTAAATAAACACAGAAAAAAGTTTGGAAATTTGTGTTTGGTGCATTATTTGTCTGCTGTTATCATTCTAACTGGCATTGTATTTTACATTGTTGGAAAGCCTGTTTATTTACCTTCACAATGATGTTACTTAAAAGGATCATGCAAGGGATGAGCAGCTGATTATGTGGGTAGCACCCAAGAGAAATCTGCCAGATTTCTCTGCCAATGCTTAACAGTGTCTTTTCTGTTTTGAGCTCCACGTGCTGCCAATCAGGCACCACAAGACAAGACCACAGGATCACAGTGAAACTCTGCTTTTTCAAAACCAACATGGCTCAGTTAAAAATTTTGTTTCAAAACAAAACCCCTCAACTCTTCTCTGACATGATTTTGACATCAGATGATCAACTTTCAATCAGCCCTGCCAATCAGGTGCCTCACAGGTGCCAATTAGCATTGTAAGCAGAGAAATAATCAACCAAACACAAATGCCCAAGCTTTCTTTTTCTGAGTTATTTAGTATGTCAGAAAAATAATTAGCATGACCCACAATCCTCTGTGCAGTGGATATATGAGCAAGAGGGTCAAAGTTCAAGGTGCAATGTTGTGATGAAGCATGAAGTGGTAAGAATGTATATTGCCAAGAAGTGAAAGTCAATTGTTCATTCCATCCAGCAGCAAAGCTATGCTTCCGCCAATTTGGACTGAAAGCCACAACTGGGCACCATAAAACATCCACCTAAAAAGTGCTTTATAATACAAAATTATTTATATTCTATTGTCATATTCTACCAAAATGGCCTGTGTTGAACTATAAATTGTCCAAAAAGTCCAAAATAGCAGCAGCACCAGTACATACGTTGTAAGGCTAGCTGCAGTACGTACTAAAAGTAAAAGAAAAAGTAAAGTATGCAATTTTGAATGCACCCTAAAATAGGCCTTTCTGCTACAGGCATTTTGATTGGTCAGAAATGAATTATTGTTATTAATAATGGCTCTGTTCTGTTCAGGTGTCCCAGTAAGTGTGACAACAAGCCAGCATGCACAACACCAGGACCCTGAAAGCCAGTGTCCATTTGATTATTTACACTCATGCTTTTCTACTGTGAGATGTCAAACTGTCTTCTGTGAAAAAAGCTTATTGGATTAATAAGATGCAGAGAATAAAACTATACAATATTAGCCAGAGGGAAATGAAACTAATACGGCTGCCCCCTCTTAGTCAATTAGTGGACAAATCTGTTATTTTGGTTTTAGTTGACAAAGATTTCTTTAGTCAATTACAGTAGTTGTTTTTTATGCATTTTCATGCTGAATGACTTATTTCAAATAACATATGAGCACAGGTTCGAATCCGGCTTCGGGCTCTTCTGTGTGGAGTTTGCATGTTCTCCCCATGTAAGCGTGGGTTTTCTCCGGGTACTCCAGCTTCCTCCCACAGTCCAAAGGCATGCTGTTTAAGTTGATTGATGACTCTAAATTGCCCGTAGATGTGGATGTGAGCATGAATGGTTGTCTGTCTATATGTTGTCTGTCTCTATGTACCCTGCGCTGGACTGGCAACCTTTCCAGGGTGAACCTCCTGCTGGGATCGGCTCCATATATATATATATATGACCAGTAGCCACCTGTCCAGGTGGCTGTCTACTTTGCAGTGGCAGTAATGGCTGGATTAATCTGGGGCCCTGAGGCAAAAATTAGCTGCTGGGTCACTATTAACCCCCCCATTCCCCTTATCCTCTATGAAATATGTGCAGCTGTTCCAAGCTGGAATATTACCTGGTCTCAGATAATTTGATTTAAACACAAATTGATTTTGAAACATGCAAGGTGTAAGCATAAAACTGGAATAAAGAAGGTCTTCAAATTACATTATGACACAGGGATCCTCTTCAGACAGGGTGTTCACTATCATTCAGTGAATTATTTCAACTGGATTAGCACAAACCAGTAAAGCTGGAGCTTTCAGAGCCCTTTTTTTAAATTCTGGGGCCTTAGTAGCAGTTGGCAATCCACCGTTGGTGTTAGTTTTCTATTTCAAAGCATCAGAGTTACATATCACTATTGAACTTCTCTGTCAGCGCCTGAACAGTTTGTTTTCTTTGCTACTGGCTTCTTTTCTGATAGTCAAATCAAACAAATTTATACTTATATTTAGCGAAAGATATCTCTTACGAAAAGGCCATAAACTGGCAGACCTTACACGCATCAGCAAGCTACACTTGCAAATGAAGTGAACGTGCAAAACACTACAGTAGTTGTTCCACACTGCCTTCCCTGAAATGTGCGCCTTAGCTACGGCACATTAGAAGAGATTTAAACAGCTTTTGAGTACAAAGCATTTATATTGGAGCTCTGTGTGACCTGCTGGTGCCAACTGGCTGTGATTTCTTAGGCCACAGACACCAGTAGTGAAGCCATCCTCGGCTTCAGGGATTAATGACTCCTCACACATTGAGAAATGTTTACCACTCGCCTGCGACCACTCCACTAGACGCACTAAGAGCTCTGTCACTGAAACAATAACGCAGTCTGAAAAGCCCTCATAACTCAGAGCTTCTCCGCCTCTGTCTTTTAACCAGAGCTTTAATCAACGTTTATGACATCCTTTTGTCTCTTTATTGCCAATATATTTCCCAACCAATCCAAACATTATGTTCCCAGAGGAGCAGACTATTAAGGTTGGAAAGAGCCGATACAGTTTGGGTCAGTGACCCACACTAAAGCAGATTTGATCTATATTATACTAAACCTTTTATTATTATGCCTTTGTGCAATGCTTTTGAGTAAGATCACCTTGGGAAGATTAGCACCGGCGAGGATGCTTTGTTGCGGCGGTTGCAAAAGGTGAAGGAGTTTACAGTTGGTAAACAAAATATGAAACAGAAATATTTCACTCTGTGCAACAATCGAAGATGGAAAGTAGATGTTCGAACAAACAAATTGTTACTATAAAACACTGTGTCCTGCTCTCTACATCGTAAGCAAGAATATTGTGCCTGCAGGGATGGAAATTGGCTCTTGGTATAACTGCATGCTGTTCCACATTTAAACACCTCAGCAAGACAAGTAAGATGGCTGATTCAGCTGCATGCTATCTTCACTTCTAACAAATAACTTTATGTATCTAAAGTATAAAGTTGTATAAATGATGGGGATGAAAAACAAAAGCAGAGATTTTTTTCTACAAAATGTTTTTTGAGGTAAAGTGTACAACATCTAACGGTGATGTTGCAGATTGTAACTCTTCCTGTGTGCCAAGCATATAGAACTATGGTGGCCCTCATGAAAATGGCAAATGGCCTTATCTGGAGCCTGTTGTTGTAAGAGTAGCATAGTTCATTTGGAGATATAGCAGAGCCAGTGTGTAGAGTGTGTGTATATATGGGAAATGAGTGGTGAAGCAAGAGAGAGAGAGAGAGAGAGAGAGTAGTGGCAAATGTGTGTGAGCAAACAAGTGACAGTTAGTTTAGATATGAGAATATCAAACGAATGTACAGTGGAAGTTGCATTTTGTGCAGAAATACAGTAAATGCTGCAGCTCCTCAAGACCAACAGAGGTTTCCTGTGTCTTGTTTTCCCGGTGGTGGAGTGGAATGACAGGGGTTAACTCTGGAGTGAGTAACGTTATCGCCCAAGCAGGAAAAGTTAACACAGTGGATTGTCCATTCTAGGCCACTCTAGAAACATGGCAAGCAGCTCCATGAAGAGGACCTGCTGCCTTTGTAGATATATACAGCTTCACTAGAAGAAGAAGAAGATCAACCTTTATTAGTCCCACAGTGGGGAAATTCAATTTACACTCTGTTGTTTTTTTTTTTTTAACTTATACATGGTACATGCAGACCTGAAAAACACATACATGCATGCATCAATGGAGAGATGTCAGAGTGATGGGGCTGTTCCTGACAAGCGCCCCGAGCAGTTGGGGGTTTGGTGCCTTGCTGAGGGGCACCTCGGCAGTGCCCAAGAGGTAAACTGGCACCTCTCCAGCACTCAGTTTTTTGGTCCATGTCGGGACTTGAACCGGCGACCCTCCGGTTCCCAAGCCAACTCCCTACAGACTGAGCTACTGCCGCCCCCAGTTAGTCAAAAGGCTCACAGTGGCTGACTATCAAGCTTGTTTGAACAATGGATGAAGCCATTAGTTCTCCTCAGGCAGACTTGTAGCCTGTGATTGCTGATCAAGTTTAGTTTCTGAACTTCCAGGAAGGATGTTTTAGCTGTTCAGTGGTTAAAAATCAGGAAAAATTGAACAATGACTTACACCTCAGGACTTGTTTATCAAGGGGCGTGTTGAAAAAAGATATTTATGTGTGGCTCTTAAACAGAGAATCTTTAGCAATTCCTCATGCTCTGCTGTAAGGGGGCCATGACATTGCTAGTTGCTTCACTACGCTGCAAAACAGCCATACAGTAATTATAATTCTATAAAAAATAATTAATATAAGAGTAGGGAACTCCACTGGTGCGGGACAGACTCGGGTCCTGGGATATTAAACATCCCTGTAGAGCTTCACAGTGGAACTGAGAGCCTAATTCAACAAAACATATGTGCTGGGAGGTTCCCAGTAGATAACCCCAGTGACACTCTCGCACTCAAACACTCAACCCCGTAACATTTACATTAGGTGGCTGGTGAATGGTGCTGCCTGTGTGATGGCTCTTTAGATTTATAACAGTGTAGGGTGATGTCCTCTGTGCTCTGCATTTGTGAGTAAGTACATCACTCTTCTGACGTCTGAGTGTGGCTTCTGTATGTGTTCATACTGAATTATTAAACTCACGTGTAAAACCATTTATAAATGTTCTCTGGCTGGGCTTTGACAAGTGTCACATAAATGGATGAAAACAATAACTATGTTCATTTTACTAGATTTTAATCTTATAATTTATATTACAACATTTGGGAACAATGTTGGATTAATTTGTGGAGGAGTATTGTCATTGTGTTATTTCTTCTTTCATAATTTACTTTGGCCTACAAAACCATCTCTTTTATTAATAGTATTCATACATAAACCCACTGATGTGGATTTCTCCACTGTGGGACTAATAAAGGAATATCTTATCTCTTATGATTTGAACTGAATAACTCTCAGGGGAGTTTTGAAACTGTAAAATCTCTGTTTCTGTTGTGTTTCAAGACAATTTACTTTTATATTATAACTTACAATTGTATATTTCAAATTAAATGAATAGAAGTTGGAGTATGTCTCTGTTAGGTGCAAAATTGTAGAAGCCAGATGACTTCAGGTGCCCTAATTTACTGTATTATGTTAGAGTGCATGTAGCTATTTAACAGAGAGCAAATTAACTTGTTGGTCAGCTCAAAGTTGTTGGGTACCATAGGTCACAGAGGGCAACCAGCAGCTGTCATATGTGACTTTCACTGTATGATTTCCACATTTTGTTTAAATAACCTATTCAGTATATCTCTCCTTCAGAAAATCACAGATGCATCTACGTCATTTACATTTACAGGCTGTAATAAGCAGAAAACTGATGATTAGTTGCAGCTATGCTCATCAAGCACAACCGTCAACTAATAACTGAAGACAGGCAACGTCAGCATCTTACATGAAAGCCATCAGCTTCCTCAAACAAGAGGCTGTGTGTGATGTAATGCTTTTAAGGTAATGTCCTACTGTGCTCTCAAGCAGAACTGGAAAAATAGCTTTACCATAACTGTGAAGCCTGATCTGAAAATGTGCTGGGCCCAACAATGTCCCACGACACCATCACCAGGCATTAACTTAAAGTTACTTGCACAGTCAATAAATGCAACAAAATAGAAAAAAACTGGAGAAAGTAGAAGTTACTAAATATTATTACAGTAGTTTGCATTTTCAAAATCAATTTCTGGACAATTTGGAGCAGATCTACATTTCCATATGCAAACAAGATTAATATTTACCATCTACAAACCGGTGCATTGTGCAGACAACCGTTTTTGTCTTGCAAGTGATTGCATCACTCCATCTCTTCCACTGAAAACAGATGGGAAAAACAAAGCTAGATAACAGGACTCAAAATATATCTATTGCTCTGATCTATTTGCTCAGATAATTTAAGTACAATTTTCACATACAGGCTGTAGTTGTTCGCTTCCTGTGAACTGAAAATTGATTCCATACATAAATGAATCTTTTGGAAATTGGCCAATTTTTACAAGTGACAGCATCTACAATAGCAACATGTGCTCTTTTCCAGCTTGTCTTGTCTCTCAAACAACTCAGTGAATACAATTATCATGCAGTACACGATGCATCAAGTGTTTTTGATGGTACTAAACCAGTGTAGAATCAGACAGACGCTTGAAGCAACTTGTATTAAAATATATCTTTGATGCTGCTCTCTTTGAGCAGCAACAACACTCCAGGCAATATTTGGGAGAGTTAGATGACCCCTAATTTACTGAACACAAAGAACAAACATGACTCATTTATCTATTGATCAACACTGCCACCTTGTGGCCACAAGATGTTTTTCAGTTACGTGTGGTACCAGTGTGTGATCCTTGCCACAACTGTCTCACTAATATTCATCATAAAACAAATAATAACTCATAGTTGCATAATCGATAAAGTAATTATTAGATCATTTTAGTATGGATATAAGTGGGCACAAATCCAGATTTAGATAGGATTCAAATTAACACAAACACATTGTTGACACTTTGAGTTTGTTGAAGCTGTACACACCTGTAGAGGAGGCACTGCATGGGGGCAAACTGACAAATTGGGAGGATTCAGGAAGTAGTTTGTAGTAATGGTGGTGATTTGTCCCAGTTTCTCTTCAATCCTGACAACAAACTACAGAAACTACATGTGTCAAGTTAGATGAAATTTTAAAACACCCCACTTCCCCTCACAATGTACAGATACTTTAAATGGCTACTAGAGAGTTATGTGATTTTTTTTCGTGGTAAAACACTTGCTGAAATTTTATTTCCTCTATTTTCTGATTACCATGGATCATAACATAACCTGACAATATAAACTGTGTAGTTTATTTATTATTCGTGTTTTAAACTGCACATTGTTATAAACAGTATTCTATATTAGTTAGTTCAGTTAGTATTAAACTATTGTAATGGCACGCATAAGTTAGTTAGTAATAAAATGGTTAGTTGATTCCATGACTATGTACTATCTTAATAGATTGATAGATCAATAAATCAACCTGAACAATAATTTATTTCAGTGGTAATATACATATAGAAATAAATAAGTAATAAATCTAACTTTTTATATTCAATTTATATCATAGTAGTTAGGATAAATACTTGTAGTATGTAGCATTATTAGATTAAATTTTAGTCCATTTATATTAAATTTATTTAATATATACTGCTTAAGATAAATATTTCATAAATTTACAATTATTCGATATATTAGAATTGAGTCTATTTCTATTCAATTTATATAATATAAAATATTTAAGATAAATATTATATAAATTCACAATGATTAGATCATTAGATCACTGTGTCTATTTATATTAGATTTATATAATGGGTAATCTTTAAGACAAATAGAATATAATAATTTCTAATAATTAGATCATATCTGTGTCTCTTTATAATACATTTATTTCAAAACGGTTGCTTTTCTTATGAAAGGCAGAGCGCCGTACTTCCGGTCTGGTTGTGTCTCTACCACGCAGCTCGACGGAGTCGCCGCACCGCCCCTGCCGCTCCAGCTGTTCCCACCGCTGTCCGCCTGCTGTCTCCCCGCTGCTCGCTGCCGCCGCTGCCGCCTGCCCTCATTTCCAATGCAGCAGCTACCATGACAGGCATCGCCGCTGCTTCTTTCTTCTCCAACGCTTGCAGGTTCGGGGGCTGCGGACTTCACTTCGACTCTCTGGCCGAGCTCATCGTGCACATCGAGGATAACCACATCGGTAAGAGCCGATAAGTCAGGAGCGCCGCAGCCAGCAATGGCCGAGGTTTGCAGCTAGCACAAGTGGCTAAGTTAGCGAGCTAGCAAGTTACTTCCTGCGTCCTGACAACACTGTTGCTAGGTGTGGTGGCTGTTGATGTTTATGTGTTGATATTACAGCTCCTGTTCACCAGCTGCATTTCTGTATCAACGCCGTACCACCGATTAGCTGCAACGCCAACCGAGCCGCACCGACACACCGACGGGAAGACAGTTTCTTAACGCTCCGGCGGCTCGCTCGTGAAACATTATTGCAGTGCAAGGCCCGCGCGCAGAGCTGCCTTGGAGGCGTAGTGAGCTAAAGTTGCAGTCTGCAGTAGCCAATGAAGAGACACTGATTGACTGCGTGATTCAGTCCGCCTGACTTCATAGTGCACTTTTACTACCGGCTGGGAGGAAGGATGCACTCTTAAACCTAGTTACTGTCATCTATGTGTTAAAGCTGCAGTGGGTAGAAATGGGGCAATATATAATATAAAAAGTTTTTGTAAAACAGTCATTATGTCCGCAAGATTTCACAGACTGGGGGAAACAACCAATCAGAGCCGAGCTGGAGCCTGTTCTTTCTGAGCAGCTGTCAATCACTCACAATCTCTGATCAAATGGTCAAACTAGGGAGCGCTGATCAGACACAAATTAATATTAGTCACTGTAATTACTATTTCTGGCATCAAATATTTTCAGAAACATCTCATAGTGTACTAATTAGCTGTAAAAATGAGTAAATTTGTGACTCAGCAGTCATGTTGAGAACAGTTTAGGAAATATCAAGCACCGCCCACCAACTGGAGCACAGCCAATAGTGAACGCTCTCTCTCTCTCTGAAATGACCTGTGATTGGCCAAAGTCTCCCATCAGGCTTGATTATTTACAGCCTGAAACAGAGCCATGAGGAGGTACAGAAGTCTAGTTTTCGCTAACACTTGAATTACAATATGATGAAGAGGTATTATGGATTTAGTATTATCATTTATTACATTTGTTACATTTCAAGTAGTGATGTAGTTAGGGTATGATATTTTATTGTTTATGTTGTTAGCATATCTTTGCGACTATCATTGAATATTCTACATATATATTATATATTTCACAGGGTAGTTTTCAGAGATGCAAAACGTATCGTCATATACTGTATCTGCCTATATCATCTCTTAAAATCAGTGTTGGTGTGTCTGTAATATTAACTTACAGCCAGTGTTTGGCCAATTGTCTTTTGAAACAAAAGAACAAAACATTAAGAAATAATATATATATTATTATTTAACATTTTTCTCATTATTGAGTAGCATATGAGTAGCCTAACAGTATTCAGTAATAATAATAATAAGAAGAAGAACTGTGCCTTATTAAAAGCATATAGTATATAGATAAATATACATATACTGTGTTCCACATCTCTTTTAACCATATATGGTGTCAGGTGATATAAAAATATCAAATATACTCTATTGGTACTGTATTATACTGTCGAAAATAGCTTGCAATCATGTTCAGCGTTTGTTGTGTCTGTCCACTCAATGAAAGAGACGAGTCATAACACTTATATTAAAGTCCAAAAGTTTCAGTGTTCATATAATAAATATCAATCTTGAGTTGTGGTGCCATCAGTGTTGATGATGACAAATCTTAAAGTATAACCAATAACGCTACAACCCGGAAACAATTTTGTATAATCTATTATTATTATTATTATTATTATTATTATTATTTTATTATTATTTCTAAAGTGATTGTCAACATGCAGTTTTAAAAGCTATAGGCCATCCCAAATCTGACATCTGTAAAAGTAAAAAGTGCCTTTAAAGACAGGTTTGTGTCACTGGCTAGAATTATTGCATAAACTGCTGGAGCAGTTTATTATAAAGACTGGGCAGCTTACCCTGGTGATGCATTTGGATTTTGAATTTGCTTCATTGTGTATCACGGTCAGAAAAATTATACAATTTATTATGTTTTATTGTATTTAAATCATATCCAATCTACTTAGTGCTGGTCTCCTGCACCAGCTCATAACATGCTTAACACTTAAGTGGGTGTACACATAGCTAGCTCATAATGCTGCCCTGCTAACTGCACATCAAGTCCCACCACAGTCAACAGCACCACCTCTAGTTCATGTGAGGCAAAACAACAATAAGAAGCTCCCTGGGTGGAGATGAGGTTCTCAGACTTCTGTTTGAGTTATTTGTGTGACAATTGCCGGCCCGTTCCAGATGGTGTCCATATAATTGGAGCATCGCTAACTTTAGTCTTAAATGTAATGAAGTAATTTTAATATTTACTGTAAAGAAAAGTGCAGTTATGTGAAATGCAGTTAGGGTTTTTAATTTAATTTCCAGGTGGTTGCATGTTACTCTTAAGTGCCACATGCCAACGTATTCATAGCCTTTATTCACTTTTATTTATATGTATATATGTATGAATGCCAATCAGCCATAACATTATCACTTTGTGGTCTTAATGTCAGGTGAAGTGAATAACATTGATAATCTCATTACAGTGGCACCTGGCAGTGGGTGGGATATATCAGGCAGCGAGTTAACACTTAATTCTTGAAGTTGATGTGTTGGAAACAGAAAAAAAATGGGCAGGTTTAAGGATGTGAGCGACTTTGACAAGGGCCAGACTGTGATGGCTAGACGACTGGGTCAGAGCATCTTCAGAGCTACAGCTCTTGTGGGATGTTCCTGGTCTGCAGTGGTCTACCTACCAAAAGTGGACCAAGGAAGGAAAACTGGTGAACCGGTGACAGAGTCATGGGTGGCCAGGGCTCACTGATGTACGTGGGGAGCGAAGGCTGGCCCATGTTGGCCGATTCAATAGAAGAGCTAGTGTTGCTCAGATTGCTGAAAAAGTAAATGCTGGTTCTGATAGAAAGGTGTCAGAACAGAGTGCATCGCAGTTTTTTGTTTCGTATGAGGCTGTGTAGCCGCAGACCGGTCAGCTGCCCTGTGTCCACCGCCAAAAGCGTCTACAATGGGCATGTGAGCATCAAAACTGGACCATGGTGCAATGAGAGAGAGTGGCCTGGTCTGATGAATCATGTTTTCTTTTACATCATGTGGATGGCAGGGTGCATGTGCGTGGCTTACCCGGAGAAGACATGGCTCCAGGATGCACTGGGAAGAAGGCAAGCCGGCGGAGGCAGTGTGCACACTGCAAAAATGGTTCAAGAATGGTTTGAGAAACACGAGTTTGAGGTGTTGACTTGGCCTCCAGATTCTCCACCTCTCAGTCAAATCGAGCATCTGTGGGATGTGCTGGACAAACAAGTTTAATCCATGGAGGCCCCACCTTGTAAGTTATGGGGTACAAAAGGGGTACTTTCTCAATATCAGGCAGGTGGTAATAATGTTGGTGCTGGTGGGTGTATATACTGTATACTGTGTATACAGTGTGTGTGTGTGTGTGTGTGTGTGTGTGTGTGTGTGTGTGTGTGTGTGTGTGTGTGTGTGTGTGTGTGGATATATATATATATATATATATATATATATATATATATATATATATATATAATCAAAGCAGCAAATGACTGTATGTAGGAAATTGCATTTTACTTTGTTTATTTATTTTCTTCCATACTAGTACATAAAAGTGTATTAACAAAAATATAATTCACTTTTATCTTGCACACATTTTACATTATATTATGTTATAAACTACATTTTTGTGTTGCACCAAAGCATTTCTATCTTTTGACTAAGCCCAGTCTACAAAGCGAATTCCTGTCCTCACAGTGTGACACATTTTTAGTTCCTACATCTGTTTCAATCTAATATTTCAGACTCTTGAAGCTGACAAGGCCCAGCTGTCTGTGTTGTTCTTGTTTGTTGCTTGACTGGCTTTAATACCCTCTGCCCTCCGATTGTGTGCTGTGCATGTGTCCGAGGTGTTAGCCTTAGAAAAAAACGCCTCCAAATGACTTATTGGGGAATAATGAGGCAATTAGTTGGCTCAGAGTGGAAAAACTTTGCTGCCCCCCTCCTTTGTCCGCTGGCCTGTGCCCACTCTGAGAAGTGCGAAATCTTGCGCGCTGTGCCAAGTGCCTGTGAAGCATAATTACAGAGAGAGTGCTTGATTTGGCCTGTCTTCCTCCTCATCTGGTGGCCTGCTGCTTAAAGCACATTCTCCTTTATAATTAGGCGCCTGGAAAACAAGCGCACATTCTTGTCCCCGTTTTCCCCAGCCGGCCTGCTGCTCAGGGCTGCGAACAAGAGGTGGCGCTGCTCTGCTGTTGGTTGAAGGGGCTCTTTTGAGATGCCTGACTTGTATGGCAAAAGCGTATGGTGGGTATTAAAGGCCAAAATGTACTTCCTGGACTAATTTAACAACACAGTGTATTCTGTCATACAGTAAACGGCCCAAAGGGACAACCTTCAGCAAATGAAAACATGTTAGGGATAATTAGTAAATTAGTGTAGATAACAAATTGGTAATTTCAGGAATACTTATTATAATTGAATATAGCATAATCCTTTCAAAGTGATTTTGTACCCATACATCTCTGTACTTTTTATTACAGTAACTTCAAAATATGCAAACAGGGCTCAGCGATATATCCAAAATCTGTCACTACATAATTTCCTGCCTTGATAATGATATTTATCATGATATAGCAGTTTCTCTGGTATTCAAGAAATAAATAGTCTATATGAAATAACCACATGGTAGAGCCTATTTTTGTATATTCCTGTATGAATTAAATACTTGACTAATTAAAAGAAAAAATATAGTGCAGTTATAGAGAAAAAAAAATAAATATAGGCCTTGCCTATATCGTGATAGAAACAATATTGCAAAATATATACAATAGATGTTTTTATATTGTTTTGACAATATATATCATAATAATGCCCAGCGAACAATTTTGTTATGGTTTTCCTCTATCTCAAAACAAATATCAAATAATAGATAAATAATAAATAAATATCAAATTTAAATACAGCTGTTTGTCCACCAACGTGACAGCAGATTCAAGTTGATTCAAGTGTTGGGTGGTCCGTAAGACCTTTGTGAACAAATTCAGCTAACTTTAAGAGATTTCTAATGAGACCCAGAAAACACTGGTAAAAGACCATAATGCTGACTCTAAGTCGTGTAAAGCTTGAAAGATCTTCTCAATGGTCTTGTTATTCTTGTGCAGCATGAAGAACCTGCGCACACTAAGCTAGTGAAATGTTTACCTTGTCACTGAGCGACCAGGCCGCTGTAGACCAGAAGCACATAGCGACCATGTTATTTAGACCTGAGAGTGTCCAGCCTCGGTAACAGTGAGTCTGTTTGTTGCCAGTTCTCACTGGAGGCTCATTTAGTAGATTTTGGTATGCACCCCCAAAATCTGTGCGGAAGTAATAAATTTGGGAAGCAGTAACTAGTTCCCTGATCTGTGCACCTGGTGGGCTTAATTACATTTCCCCATCCCCCGACACCAGTGCTCCTGTTCCTGTGTGGTGACTGCGACATGAGGGGCTCCTGTACTCGATAAAACATTCTTCATAGGAGATGATGTACAGCCTGACTTCACACAACGTGGGCATGTAGCTTGATGCATAACGAATGTGAAATTTTTGTTATAAGAATGTGTTCAGTTCTTCAGTAGATCATGTAAAACAAGATATTATGAAATGCTGCAGATCCTTCACTACAGATGCTTAAATTAGGCTTTAAAGCCTCAACTGAACCTAAAACGTGTCATTTATTGGTTATTTGGCAAATGACACTTCTCTTCATTTACTGCATCCCTGAAATTCTCTGATCTTTGTAAATAAAATTGGTCTGGTATCCCACCTTCTTTAACTTTTATGGGTTTCCAAAAATGCAGGTTTGAGAACACCGAGTACCTGCAATTTAAAAATGAACAAATTCAAAGATGGCAAATACTGGATATCAGTCTAAAAACACTAGCATCTGAGTTGAAAAATACATATTAGAGCTGAAATGATTAATTGATTAATACGTGTTTCTCTCATTTTTCAAGCAAAAATGACAAACATCCACTAGTTACATTTTTTCCATTATAATGATTTGCTGCTTCTCTCTGTTTATTATTATTATTAATAATAATATTATTATTGTACACTAGAGCGGCATCGATTAATCAATTAGTTTTCAACTGTTAAATTAATCACCTACTATTTTGAGTAATTTTGTAAGAAACAAAAGTCAAAATTCTCTGATTCCAGCTTCTAAAATGTGAATATATTTTGGTTTCTTTTCTCCTGTATGATAATAAACTAAATATCTTTGAGTTGTAGACAAAACAAGACATTTGTGGATGTCATCCTGGACTTAGGGAAACACTGATCCACATTTTTCACCAATTACTGACATTATAGACCAAACAACTAATTGATCAAAAGATTAATCTGCTACAAAAATAATCATTGGTTGCAGCCCCATTGTACACTGAATAACTTTGGGTTTTGAACCGTTGATCAGAGAAAACAAGCAATAAATTTATCTTGAGCTCTGAGAAACTAAAATGCTTTGGAAATTTTTTACATTATATGTACGTATGTGTATATCCTTTATTAACCAGTTAAAAGTCTCTTTGAGATTAAAACGTCTTTTTCAGGAGTGACTTGTCCAAGCATTAAATGCTAAATAGAGAATATAATCAGCAGAATAAATTGAAAATGAAAATAATATGTAGTTGCAGCACTAATGCATATATCCAATATGTCTGCAACGAGCAGCAATAAATGTGTGTTTCTATATGTGTCCCCTTGTATTTACCTGTGTGTTTGTACAACTGTGTTTTTATGTGTATGACTTGGTGCGAATGTATACATTGAGGTTGCTGTCCGAGCTAAGCATATTCACAATAGATCATTTTAAACTCCCCGTGTTTTTTTCAGTAACCCGCGAAGGCAGCTTACACATGGAGCTTGACTCCGTTTCATTTCCTCCTCAGAGGTCACATCATAATGAATTACCTGTGCCACCACTCCTGGTAATGTTCCCCGCTGCTCACAGCCGCCATAAACATGTCACCATAATGCTCACCACTCTGCTCTACCCCACAATGCATTTGGCCATGAGGGTGGATGGGAGAGCCAGACACTGGTGGAAATGAGAGAGGGAAACTGTGTGTCTGGTGTGTGTGCGTGTGTGTGTGTGTGTGTGTGTGTGTGTGTGTGTGTGTGTGTGTGTGTGTATGTGTGCGTGTGCGTGTGCGTGTGCGTGCGTGCGTGTTTGGGAGAGGGTCATGGAGGGCTTTATGAGAGGGCAGCAGGCGTCACTTCCCCAGTTGCCTTAGGAAGGTTTGTTGTGTGCTCGTCCCTTGGTTTCCTGTTGCAGGCCGTCACAGGGGCCCTAATGAGAACATGTTATTGCATCATGTTTTCTACACTGAGACACTACAACTCAGTCAGTATACGCTCACATACACATAGACACTAATAACAGGCACAGTCAGTGCTTATATAGAAAGTAAGGTTTTTGTGCACTGTCATATTAAGGCTGAGCAGAAATAAGGTTTAAGAAGGGAAATAAATATAGGTCATATTGTTGTTTTTTAGGGGGAAATGCATCAGGATTTTTAGATATTAAGAAAAGTCGATAAGAAAAACAAAACTGGGAGACGATGCATTTCTAAGACGCTGTAGTTTCACTAAATATTTTTCTAATTACTTAAAGGTTTTTTTTCTGATCTGCAGTAAATCAGCAGCTGTCTTACAACAGTTTCCTGTGAACTTTACCTGTGGAGCATTTTTGATTTTCAGAGTAAAAAATATTTCTTGCACATCTTTTAAACAATCTTAGTATATTTCAATGAAAAAATCCAAAATGAAAGTGCCTCGTAATAGATTAATTATACTGTACATATGATCTGTTCTTGTTAACCTTTCTCTTGTTCATCTCACACCGGACTGGCTGATAGGAACTGGAATGCCTCTGGAATCGGTGATGTTGAATAAATGCCCTATTTTGGTTTCCCAGAAGGCCTCTAATAGTCGGCCACCAAGGTGGACCACCTGTGTAGTTTGATTAGAGGGGTTCTCATCTCTACTTGAGGCGCCTGCTTCGTCCCTTTTCTTGACTGCTGGTGGCCCCAAAAGAATAGCCGAGTCTGCGGGGGGAAGTGGCCCCTGCAGGCTTCCCTCGCCCCCCAGTCCCCACCTGAGGTGTGTTTGATTTACAACGTGTGGGAACAGATTGATCCACTGCTGTTTGAGCGCTCCGTGAGCAGGCTGCCATTCCACTCCTAGAGTCTCATTAGGGATCTTAGGAGGGATTTCTTGCTTCACGCACACACATACCAACACACAGCAGCTCAGAATAGCCTCTGTACTGCCTCTGGCTTTTGGCAGGGGAATAGTGCTGTTATGTCTTTCCTACTCTGTGTTTCCATGACTTTGGCTGGAGAGTAGAGAGAGGTGTGCTGTCCTTCTCATTGGGGATAAATCCACTGTTAATGAAACACTTGCTTACGACTGAGGCCTTGAGAGAACCCTCCTGAGTCTCAGGCGCTGAGGTTTAAGCTGTTCTTAGAGCCTACCTGCCAGTATCATAAAACTCCGCCACTATTTCATCGTTGACCAAGCGGCTTGACCGTAACCACAGAGTGGATGATGCCATGCGTCTTTCATCGCCCGTGTCTACTTTTCAGTAAGACGGACATTGGTTTGTTGACTTAGATTCCTGTTAGACCTCTAAAATGTGTGCTTCGTCGTTTATACTTCAATGTGGTTTGGGTTGAGTTTTACTGGTCAACATCAGCTTTCACCTTGTTCATGACAGAATTAAGCCAGTACTTGAAAAACAGAGCGCACTGTACTAAATTTATACATCATGTTGGTATTCATTTTTAAGATTTTGTAGCTTTTGTCTACATGTGTAGGTTTTTCATTATGTCTTCTCGATGAATAAAAATGTTTGTGTTCACCTAAACAGAAGTTAAATCCACTTAAAACAGATAACACGGTGTTATTGTTAACAGAAATTAACAATCACAGTGACTAAATTGTAAAATATTACAACTAAAATTAAGAATACACAAAACAACAAATATCTGTCATGTCTTGTTTATGCCTGGACATTCTCCAATATTGGTGCCACTCCCTGACTTTGACAATACTTTTTGGATACCTTAAACAAAATATACAAACTTCTGATTTTCTTACCTAAAATATACTGTAGTTTAAAGGTGCTCTGTACAGTGGCTGACAAAGCCAGGTCAGCAGCTTATGCTTCTAGTGCATGTTTGTGCATTGAACGTGCCGCCCGGGTAGCTCACATCCACTGCTCTGCACCATGCTCCTACGATGGTTACAGGTGATAACACCGTCCCAACCAATGGCATCATTATGGAAGCGTAGCACCCACCATCCTGTTCCCCCCAGGTTAACACTGTTAGCTCTGCCAGCACTGTTGCTATTGTTTGTACTGTGTTCGCTGTTTGCACCAGTAGCTGCGAGCCACTGGCTCAGCTGTCGCCATGTTGTGAGCCGTGCAGAGGCAATAGAAATGCTCCCAATCTTTCGTTTAGCACTTTTAAAATTAGCAAAGTTTCTGGTTTTAGTTCCGTAAATGTGCGCACTTGCCAACCATCTCGATTTTTCAATTCTCCTGTTTTTCTCTGGATTTCTGGCACATTTTCACACCTTCTTTTACTTTTTGTTATTTTAAACTGTTTCTTGCACTGTACAGTATGTATAAGTAATTGTATTTCTAAGCAGATTTCCCCACTGTGGGACTAATAAAGGAATATCTTATCTCATCTCTTATCTTAAGCCCTAATGTTTCCATCTTGGTGACAGTGCAGCTACACCAAATGTGCCCACCAAATGCCTAAAGTTGGGCTTTGCGTGATGCAGCAAAAAGCTTTCATGGCGTGGTGCGAGCCATTAGAAATAATGGGTTTTGAGTGTAGTGTTGCCATTGTCACGCTGTGTCTTAAAGGGCCTTCAGTAAGTGAGAGAAGGAGAAAGAAATAGTACTAAGAGAAAGAAATACCCAAGCAGGGGCAAAAATGAATTAAAAACTGATGAATATTAACCTAGTTTATACCAGAGATAAGATATAAGGTATCCCTGTATTAGTCCCACAGTGGGGAAACGTGTAGTGTACAGCAGCAAAGGGGATAGTGCAAAAACAGGAAGCATGAGAAAAAAAACAAAAAGCAAAATAAAAGTAGACAGACATAAAATATGATCAAATTAAATAGAAAGAAATATAAAAATAGGAACAGTATAAACAAGGGGAAATATTACAAATAAGAACAGTTTATACAGTACTGACAATAAACAGACCGTTTTAACAGATTCACACAAATCCAAGCCAGTGGGGTGAGTTATTACATTTTCTTTCCTGAGAATTAAAAGTAAAATTAAAAAATAGTCCTATGTAACATAAAAATGCTGTTGCAGTGTACTTATTATTTTCTTATTTTCATTCTTTAAAAGCCACCGGAATGCAGGAAACAAAGTCTCTGAAACTGGAGGACCCCCAAACCCCTCGCTGTGGTTTTGAAATCATCCCTCTTTTTGAGCTCTCATGGTTGGCAAGTATGGCAAATGTGTGATGAAATCATAAGTAAATAAGACTAAATATGACCATGCAGTTAATGCCAATAGTCAATCATTTTACAGTTATTGATAATTCTAGGGGCAGATGCGTCTCAGTTGGTATTTACATTTGATTGCCAGCACTGTTGTCCCTTCAGACACTACCATACTTTTTTTCTGTCCCCATTACAGTAAAAATATAGCTCATCATCAAATGGTGAAATCAGAGAGCACCACCAAAATCTAATTGGCTCTTCTTTGGCACAAGATCTTTGTATCCAGCTGTTTTAAGTATTTTGTTCCAGGGAAGCAAACAAACAAACAGGTGGAAAAGACCAACACTGTGTAAGTAGTGGAGTATGACTCAGGGTGTTATTACAGCTAGTGTTGCTTATGTCTTTAAATAAGACAACTTTAATAAGACTATTTCCACATTTTCTCACTTCCATTTCTAAATCTTATCAACTAGGACTAGGCTGCTTTGTTTTTTGTTTGCTGATTATACCGTTTCTATTAAAGCTGCACTGGAGTCCCAATGCTTTCCAGAAGCATTATTTGAAAGTTTATTGTTACAAATAGCCTTAGGTGTAAGTGTTGTGTATAAATGAGCTTGTGGATGGAAACAAGCAATAGATTTGACCACATGGGGCTGCAGCCTTTCACAGCTCTGTCAGAGGCAGACAGGGAGGCTCAGCTGGTTAGTGGTAGACACTATTGTTTTATGGGGCATCTCTCTTCTCCCACATGGACGGCAGCGGGAAGAGTGTTTGAAGTCAGACCCGCTTCACCTCAGGGTGTGGAGATTGGCTATTGTTGTACATTTAGCACTGCTGAGCAAGATGAATGTCTGGAGCACAGCATGGGAAAACGCAGTATGTGTCAAGTGTGGTCATGTATGAGCAATGTGGCATCTGCAGAGCAGCTTTTTTTGAGTGCCATGGAAATTTAAAAGACAAGGCACTGGAGATATTACTTTCTCCATTAAAGTAAACAGTGTAGCAGAATATAGCTTCAGACAGACTGGACCCTGTGTTTTACCAACAGTGAAGTAGCCTAATTATCTAGCAAAGAGCACAGAAGGCAATTAATTAAACTAATAGCAAAAAAAGTGTACATAGATTCAGAGGAAATAAGTCAAGAAACCAGCATCAGCTTGGAAACAGTGACTGCAGTCTAGACAGTGGTGCATGACATCATTTTTAAACTAATTGTACTGCACATTGCACAATATCCTGCATTTTGATTATTTTCACAAAATAGTTTTATTGCTCTTTATTCGCGTTGTCAGCTAAGCATGCATGCTGTTTGACAGCCCAGCTCCTTACAGTCATTCATGGACATACATACCTGGGACTCACCCAGCTCAGCCACAGTCTGCTTCTGGTTGCCACTGAGGGCACTACACTGCATGATGTAGGTTTTTGAAGGTAGCAGAGAGCAAAAGTTCAATCACGTGTACATCTCTTATTTTCAACAGCATTCAAAAGATACAACGTAAGTTCAATATTTGTACAGAAAGGATCATTTTCATAGATTTACAGTGAAGAGATTTGAAAAGGTTTCACTCAAATACATGGTGGAGTATTGCTTGTGTTTATTTTCTGTAAATCTACCTGAAAGCTTTTCCACTGTGTCAGTGTGTTTCTATGACAACTGGCCCAGTTTTAAATGTGTTTTTTTTTCAATATTTGGAGCATTAATATAGCAGCAAGATGTAGTGGAGTAATGTCTACCTGAGTAAAGAATGAAGTCTCTCCCTCTGTGTGTGTTGTAATCCGAGTTTCTCTGTGCTTTGCTGACATGCTTTTAGTTTATGTTTGTGCATGTGAGCATAACCCACAGGCTAACTCACAGCTGCCGCTCTGCACTACGCTCATACAGCTGATAACGCTGTCCGGATTGAGGCTACCATTGCGGAAGTGTAGCACCCACCCTCCGGTTCCCCCCTCAGGTTAGCACTGTTAGCTCTGTCAGCAGTGTTGCCTTTGTTTTGACTGTTAGCACTGTTAGCTGCGAGCCAGAGGCTCAGCCGTTGCCATGTTGAGAGCTGTGCGGAGGCAATAGAAATGCTCCCAGTCTCGGATTTTGCACCTCTAATATTTAAACTAAAATCTGCATTTTAATTGCACGTCCTTTAAACATGAGTTAAGTCTATGAAATGTTCCCCATCCCTGAACCTTTTATTTCACTGCCTGGGCAGTGCAAAGACATTCAAGGTAATACATTTCACTGAAAACAATTGGGAGAATTGTAGTGGGAAGCCATTGAGGGATCCTTGTCACTACACCAGAAACTTCTGGTTGGTCAGGATGCTTGTTTGGATAAGGTTTGATCGGGGGGGTATTGTTTAAACCTCTGTGTGTTTTATCCTCCCAGTGAAGCAAAGACTGCAGTGCTGGTTGGGAACTGGTCGTATCAAATAGGAAGAAAAACAGAAAACTGCACCACAAAAAAACAAAAAACAAGCACACTGCTATTCTCAGTATGACCTTATATGACAAGATTTAACCACTTTCTGTACCTCTTGCCTGTTCAGACACAGACCCCCGACTTCTGGAGAAGCAGGAGCAGCAGCAGCCAACATATGTTGCCCTCAGCTACGTGAACAGGTAAAGAAAAGCATTAACTATTACTGGGGAGAAAAAGAAGAGATGAATTTCCACTTTTTGTGCAATAACTCAAATAAATCTACTTAGAATAATTATGACATTGATGATATTAGTCTTTTGCCCTTTAAAGATTTATGTACAAAAGTCGTCTATATCAGTGAATGTTACCACTGCATGTTATAAGCTCCCATGAGCTTCTTCTACCACCAATGTCAAGTGTCATCTGGTGGATTGCTTAGATGAATTACTTCAGTATTTGGTAGCTGCCTTTTTTTTTTTTTTTATTGCTCTAGGTTCATCCCAGTCGTCTTTGATATGGTGCTTGAATAGTGGTTTTAAAAGCCTTATGCAACAAGCCAGTGAACAAGAAGGTCTGCCGCTGTCTCCCTGCCTCCACAAACACATCTTGATGTGGTTATCGCTTAATTTGTTAATTCCACTTTTGCTTTAACAATGTCTATGTTAACATTTCATTTTTATGATGCGCACTTACCAAAGACTTTACTATCTATCATAAACCCTGGTGTAAGATTTTTTTGATGGGAATGGAGCCAATTATGTTTTTTTTTTCCTCAAATGTGTTCTACAGTAGCATACATTGAAGTTAGTAAACATCAGGGCAGACCCACAGTAACAAGGATTGTACACTGAATGAGGTGACCCTCTTTTCATAAGAAACCCTGACCGGTCTTATGTCCCACAATGCCAGGTTCATGACAGATGCTGCACGGCGAGAACACGAGACCCTGAAGAAGAAAGTGCAGCCCAAGTTGTCTCTGTCTCTGACAGGCAGTCTGTCTCGTAGCAGTGTTTCCACTCCGCCTCGCCACACCAGTGGAAACCTCACCCCTCCAGTCACCCCACCCATCACCCCTTCCTCTTCCTTCCGCAGCAGCACACCCACAGGTACATAACCATCCTTAAGACACTCACCCCACCGGTTAGATCCAGAATGGAGTGATTGCTGACAGTGAAATACATATTATGCATTGTTTCTTAAGCAAGCAGCAGAGAAGTGTAGCAATTTAGGAAACTGATATTCAACCCGAAGGTCTGTTTTTAAGACACTGTGACGGCAAGCATCCACCTGCTGAAGTAAATCTGAATCACTTTAGATAAATAGTGCTCTCACCCTCCTACTTTATGAAGGCGAGCAATGAGGCAGAGCTTGAATGTACTCTTCAGGGATGAAATAGGAATCACAAAAGGCTGCTGCTCCCCTTGCCTTCTTACTTCTTACTTAAAGGTGCAGTGTGTGTGCATTTTGGGGGATCTAGCAGCAGAAATGGATTATAATATTCAGAACTGTGTTTTCATTAATGTATAATCACCTTGTAGTTGTTGTGCTTTAATTACCTTATAATGAGCTCCCCATGTCTACATAGGGAATAGGTCCTCTTCACACAGTCTGCCATGTTGCTCTGCCGTGTTTCTACAGTAACCCAGAGCAGACAAACACTGGCTCTAGAGAGAGCCTTTCACGTTTTTATGTAACCTGAAGGCCACCATAATTCTCCGATATGCTTGTGAAACTGAGGCGCAGAGTGCAAAACCATGGTCCCGCCAGCTGCCGTCTGACTGCTGTTTCTCCTAAAGTAGTGTTATTGTGGATGTCCTCTGAGCGAGGTGAGCTGTGTTTCCACAGTTTTGCACTTGGCAGCTCATGTTACTGCAGTCTTGGAAAGGGAGGAGTGAGTGGAGGGGTACTCAGTAGGTTGCAATAAGCAACCACACCACTAGATGTCGCCAAATCCTACTCACTGTCCTTTTTAAACTATAATAGCTCAAAATTAATGTCAAAACACTGTTACAGTTCACATTATATCTACACCCTTTATTCACCTTTAAAATTATATCATTTTATATACTGTATATTGTCAGTTGTAATGGCTTTAATGGCTGATTAAAATTGAAATGATATGATTGGGTGTTGCTTGTAGAAAATTCTTCACTCTTGTGCGATTTCACTGTTAAATTGTTGGTTACATCTCAGTGTTTTCATTAACCAATAGATATTGGTTAATGAACTCAGCATCTATGACTCCAATGCAAGGCTGAAAGTTTGGCACTACATAAATGAATTATCCTGTAAATAAAAGCATCAGCAGGAGAGCTTTGAAGCTTCAAGCCACAGAGAAAGAGGGACAGCTTTCATAGTCCAGCTGATTAGTCTAATTGACTACAGTGTACTTTACATAACAGAAAAAAACTTTTTGTTCTTTTCCTTGTAATGTTTTCCCATGTACTCATGTATTTGTATTGCCTTGTTTTTGCTCTTGTGGTTTTTTAGTTTGTCTTCTGGCATAACATCTTTAATCAATTGATAAAACTTTTCAAACCGCAAGACCTCAATTAAATGCATACATTCTTTCCCACGACTGGCATATTTCTGGAAACCTTTGGGCACTGTAACACATAAAATAGAGATTACGGGAACACTGCCCCGAAGCATATGTTGGGAACAGTCCACACTCGTGAGCCTGAAGACTCAAAGGCCAGGATCTCATTGTCATACATTAGTCATGAAGTGGACATAAATCAGAGCTCTGTGGAGAACAGTTTGCATGTCTGGTCATGATGCCCTGAGTCAATTCCTGTTTGACTTCCTGTCTTTCACCCTCCCATAGGTAGCGAGTGTGATGAGGAGGAGGTAGACTTTGAGGAGTCTGACAGTGATGAGTCGTGGACCACGGAGAGCGCCATCAGCTCAGAGTCCATCCTCAGTTCTATGTGCATGAATGGAGGAGACGAGAAGCCTTTCGCTTGCCCCGTGCCAGGCTGTAAAAAGAGATACAAGGTAGGCTTCACTCGACATTTACACATTATAGATGAGACATAATGCATCTGTGCCCAGGGAGAGACCAAATATGCTGGGATATTGTATCTCACACTGCATTGTGTGAGATTTGTGATTTGTGTAAAATCAGAACGGAGTCCTTGCTGTTGACAATGAAAAATCAGTTGAGCGTTACAGCATGTCAACATAGATGCATACATCTAGTCCACTTCAGTGATGTGGAGTTTTACAGGATTTTCCGTTCACATCTGGCATGTGCGGTCAGGATAAATTATGTGCAGCTTGAGAAAATTGCATTGCTGACGTGAATGACAGGGTTATGGGCGATGACTTAGTCTGAGACAGCAGGCAGCATTAGGCATCTGTTTAGAGGCAGAACAAGACATTTGATTTCCACTCTATAGCCTGCTGTCAACTAGCAATCTCTTTTTTATTTATATATGTAAGAGATATTAAAATGTATAAAACAATGTTTTTGAGTGGTACAAGGATGAGGAAGGGGCCTTGTCTCTCAGGACTATGACACTTTTTCATGTGGTTTTTGCTGTTAATGTTTTTTTTGTTCTATGTATTAAGATGATTATTTATGTGTGTATGTGTATATTTATTTAAGTTAATTACTTATTTAGGTTATAGAAGTACCGTATAAATTTTTACTTGTGCCAGAGGTGGAAGAAGTACTCCAGTACTTCAGTATAACTAGAAATACAACAATATAGAAATACTCTTTTAGTAGAATTTCTCCATTCATAATGTTACTTAAGTAAAGGTACAAAAGCATTTGCATCAAAATATACCAAAACTAAAAAAACTCATGCAGAATGGCTCCTTTCACAGTGTTATATTATTATAGAATATTATAATATTGTGTTTTATCATTAATGAATACATTTTAATTGTCTTATTCTTCAATGTGGAGCCAGTTGTAGATATGTTGTGTACTACTGGGTAGATAGTAGGATTAGTACTTTTATGTAAAAGTAACTAATAAAATCTAGATCTGAAAAAAGAAAACAGACACAAACACAAACACAAAAAAAACAGACTCCAGCTGTCAAATAAATATAGTGGAGTAAAAAGTACAATATTTCTCTCTGAGATATAGTACAGTAGAAGTATAGTAGCAAAACATGTTAATACTCAAGTAAATTACAAGTACCTCAAAACTGTAAATGTACTTTGTTACTTTCCACTGCTGACTTCTGCCCACTCCTGTTCGAACAGATATATTTATTTATTTATGTTTATTTAGAATTTGCTTTTGATGGGTACTGCTCATTTTATTGGTTGTTCTTGCTTTCATTTCTCATTATTTGTCACATGTTCAAAATAAATCCATCTAATCTAAAAAAAATAGTTGCAGGAAGCTCAGTTGTACATGTTACTTCTTATTAGTAAATGTGAGAGGTGGATGTGGGAAACTCAGCCAAAGTGATGGTTGTGTGTCATGTTCTTTGCTTCGTTACAGAATGTGAACGGGATCAAGTATCACGCCAAGAACGGCCACCGAACCCAGATAAGGGTACGCAAACCCTTCAAGTGCCGGTGTGGGAAGAGCTACAAAACGTCTCAGGGTCTCCGCCACCACACCATCAACTTCCACCCACCCATCTCTACCGACATCATCCGCAAAATGCAGCAGTAGAGACCGAGTGAGCGACCAGCACTCTCCCTCAGGCCACCTCCCAACCATCTGAACACCACCATCACCAGCAAAGGCTGTTTTTCATTCCACCCCATTCATTCATACCCCCAACCCTCCCTTAAACCCTCTTTCTCTCTCTTATCCCACTTTGCTATGACACTATTTTTGATTGCATGGTATAAATGTGTTATTATTCATCCTTAACTTTTATTCTGAATGTTGAATCTTTTTGTAGTTCACAGTTTTGTATTTTGCACATTTAAGCTATCATTTAACTATGTGACTTTATTATTTTTTTTTTTTTTCGACATAAGGTGCTCGTTGATGATAAGGGCTCGTTGTAGACCAGAGAACGGCCACACCAAATCATGAGTAGCCTTGCATGTACAGTAACTCCTTTAAAGGCAGTGTGACATCTGAGGACAATGAGGAAGTTGGCACCGTTACCTTGCCTCTGTCTCATTTGAACCTAAAAATGTGTTTGAACCTAAAAAGGTAAAAGAAAACAACCAGAATGTGTGTGTGGTAAAATGTGTTTTCATTGTCTATCAGATTTAACGTTAATAATGAGTTGTTTGACTTTTTTGTTCATATCACAAGTTCCAAACCTTTTTTCATTTGTTTTACTACAAACACTTGTGTGTGAGCGCCAAAGGATGATCTCAGGTGACGTTTGCAAGCATTTCAGCACCACAATCCTGCCCAAGTGTTCTGATAGTATTGACGCTATTCAGTGGGATCATGGGAACTGTGTGTCATAATGTTCCCGGTCACTTTCCTGAAGACTTAAGCCGTTTTCCTTGCTGTTTTACAGTGGGGGATTGAAGCACTTTTTTGTAACAAGTTGCCAACAAATTAGCATTTTTTGCCAAGATCTCGTTTCTGGTGTGCGTACAGTAGCTACAGAAACGAGGCAAAAGGCCTTCAGAGCAGAAAGTTTGCAATTTCTCCATTGCTCCAAGGGAAGATGTATACCAAACCTCCAGTGTTTCCAGTATTATGATATTTCTGTATGTACAGTAGTTGCCTTGAATTGTAAACCATTCCAATCAGTGCAGATCTATGTACAGCTTTATTTTGACAGTTCAGCAGTTCAGACAAATTCAGCTGATTGCCTACATTACATAGACAGCTCAGCCTAGACTGTTTGCTTTTCACCGACTCCCTGCGCTTATGAAATCATGTGATTGTGTTTGTCATGGACAGAAGAAAGCTGGGGCCACGTATTTAGCACATTTATGTTGGGCTGTGAGATAAACACACTCGGCTCCTACTGTGTGCCATAAAAATACGTCAGTACAACACCATTTAATCTCTTAAGTAATGAACCGCAGATCATTAAATGCCACAAGATTGGGGATTTATCAACTATGAGCCATTAGGTAAACATCTTCTCTGCATGGATGTTTGTGTTAATGAACTACAGTCCAGTTGTGACAGTATTGTACTGCCAGTACAGAGGAAAGTCTTTGATATAGTGTACAGTGAATGTATTGTTGTGTTAAGTGCATTAAATTATATTTTCATATGTTTCTGGAGTTTAAAAAAACAACAACAGTATAATGTGTATGAAAAGGCAACACCAGAGGTTGTTTGGAGAAACACTGCTGATGTACTGTATTTCTTCAAAAAGCTGCTTCATGTAAACTTTTGTTACATTTAGAATAAAAAGTCCTCTGATGTGTGCCTAAAGACTCCGGCGTCATTAACTGTGTGATGTGGACACGATTCAGATTCAAACAGACTTTATTAGTTCTTATTAGATACATGAAACTCACTTAACAAATGAAACATTTCTATGAATGAAATAACTTATTACTGTAAAAGAGAAGAAGAGAAGAAGGGAATTTAACATAAGCTCAGCATGCACTGATTTAGCGGATGATATGAAGGTTCGGACACAAAAACCCGATGAAATATTCAAAAATCAAAATAAAGGAAACCTAACGTAAAACAAATCTATATCATACACAAAGTATCAATGCTTTCACGATATCATTGGCTTTAATTATTCTAAAATAGATGATCTGATGATATACTGTATTATCATGTCTGAATGTAATCACTGAAGATTCCTCCCTGACTGCATATAGTGCACCAAGGCTGCTTTCAATAAAGTATGAGCAAAATGACTTGTACAGTGATGTTTAAGGGGGGGAACCATTTGGTAAGATGTTTTAAATGTAAGTTTGGTAAACACTTGTCTCTTTCCCTGATTCGTTACATCCTGTAGTCTGACAAAGTCAATTTAAAGTCAGTATATATACGTACAACAGTCTTATCCCCCTAAATTATTCTTCAAATCCACATGAAGGGAAACCTTTCACCTATAAAAGAAATGTTGATTCAGTAGCCCTGCCATATACACTGAATTACAATGTCATTTCAAAATGTCACATCATTTCAAAGTGTTTCTCTAAGTTGAAGTAACAAAGCGAAAGTCAGTATAGTCCTAAAGAGTGGATCTTCACACCATTACATGCAGAAAAGAGTGCGGAGTGATTTATTTCAGTGGCGACAGGAAGTAGGCAGACCGGATGTACTGATTTTCCGTTTCTCTCTAGTCGAAGTTGAGTGGGTGGCCGTCGAAGTGGGTGAGCACGTGGTTCTCAAACACCTTCTGGTCGCAGTCCAGCGGGAACTGCTCGCTGCACATGGGGCAGATTTTCCAGTGGCTCTCCACATGCTCCTCGAACTTGCTCTGGTCGTAGTTGGGTGGGAAGATGACCTCGCACAGTGGACATCGTTTCATGTCCATGCTGCGCACAGGGAGAGGGAGAGGACAGAAGAAGAGGAACGCAGGGGAGAGACAGCTCACGTTAGCAAGCGGTAAAGTGATGATGTGGGCAAACCAGGAGAGCGGGCTAATAAAGAGCATCTGTCTGATGCGATGTGGGTGGGCTGCTGCTTCACCAACACCAACAAAAGGGGGTTGTGCAGCACAACAAACACTTAACTAACACGTTACACAGTTTTAGAAAACGTTGGGTGCAGCAAACTCATATGGCATTTATGGGAGTTTGAGCATGCAAATGTGTGCTACCTGGGATCAAAGCAGAAGGCGGTTTGTCCATCAGTCACAAATGGGCTGTGAGTTTCAGTTGCTGTGGGCTGTTCGTTGGTATTACCCTGAGAGAGGCAAGTTTGTGAACGGTGAACATTTGTGAATATTTAAGACGAAGGAGAAAATGAATGAGAAAGACAATAGACAGCCCAGTCTGAGAGGCTTACATTGTTGTTGTTTTGCTTTTCCTCAGACTCCTCGTGGCCTTCTGGCCGGCTGTGGTTGCGGGTGGGTTGGATACACACCACATTACTGTCCCAGGAGGGCGGACCCACAGGGGGCAGCCTGAGCAGCTGGTCATCTGAGAACTCCTCATCCTCCTCATCTGCAGAGGAGAGAATTCAGAGACATAGTTGGTGTAAATATAAGCCAGTTTTTACTGGAGAATTTTCAACAAATGTATGTGAAAGGGAACCAACCTTTTGAGTCTGAGATGGAGTAAGGGTTCCCAAAATGCAGCTTGCTGGGGCTCTGAGAGACCAGCAGGGGAGTGGGGGCATCCTGGGTGTAAGGGACAGGGTACTGCAGGAATAAAGGCACACTGGACTGGATACTCTCCAAACTGGTTTTCTCACTGGCCCCCTGATCTCCCTTCTTGCTGCTGTTGCCCTTCTGGAGCTCCTGGGCAGGAAATGGCAAAAGTCACACTTTTTTTTTGACCAATGTCAAAATTAAAAATCTTTCTGAGGATCTCAGTGTCTTTGTAAGCAAGCAATACATCAGTGCTTACAATCAAACAACAGCTTCTGAGCTATGAGTTCTTGCATTTTCTGTCGCTCACACAAACAGTTTAATTAGTGCCTTCATTAAAAAAGAAACTGCTCTCAATTTCAAAGAAATTGGGACGCTCTGTTTTATTGATGTTAGTTGCAGACGCCAATTTAATTTACAGTCTAAACCTCAAATTGGGTCATTCTGCTCCTCTTAGCTGTAACAGCATTACCTCGAAGCAATATTTTAGGTCAGTGAGGACCTCGCTGTGGTCCAAAGTAATGGAATGGAAAATAAGAACTCATTTACTTTGCTTCTACAATTAGAGGCATATTAAACACAGCCCAGATTGGGAGAGGGAAAATGGCAGGGGAATGGCACTTTTCAAGGAATTTTTTAGAGTGGAAGAAGTCTATAAAAGAGAAAATGAAAGCTGTCACTAACCCCCTCCACTTTTTCCTTCTCCTTCACAACAAGTGCGAGTGTGTCCTTCAGTTCCTTCAGCTCCCGTCCCTTCTCAGCTACCTGGCTCTGGAGTAAACACAAGATACGTACTGTAAGTAGAAGAGACATTTTCAATTATCAAACATCTGACGTGATTGAAAACGACATCGCTGAAATACTCAGACCTCAGTGTGTGACATTAATTGATCACAGCCATAAAAGGCTTCCCTTTGCAGAGGACTGATTTATGCACGATACCGCTCAAAGCAAAGCAACCTGTTTGAATTCCTCCAAGACACTAAGCAAATATCCGCCTGACCTGAGCCAAGCACAGCATTAGCCAGGCAACAAGAGATGACTCCTCAGAGCCAAGCTTCGCTTGTCTCCAGAGTCTGACATAAACAGCAGTAAAATGTCGTCTCACAGATCAGCCTGCTCATAAACAACACTGTCAGAGCGGCTCTGTTCAAGGGAGAGAGATAGCATCAAAGGCTCCATCCCTGAGCAAGACCAGCCATACCCAGCGGCAAAAACACAGGAAGAGTCCAAAGACAGACCTGATTGGAAAGCAGCAGAGCATCACTGGCAGCGAATGGCCTGACTGCAGTGCTAAATGTCTGAACTGACCTTGTAGCGATCTTCCTCTGCTGCCAACTGCAGTTTCATGTTCTCATTCGTCTTCAGTTGCTCCTTAAATTTCACCTCCATCTTGGCCAGCTCATCGGCAAACATGCAGCTACGTTCCTTCTCCTCCTGAAGAGCAGTGAGACATTGACCAATGCTCTTTACTATCATGTCCCTCTATCTTACAATGAAGAGAGTACATACTGTATGTAATACCCTTCGAGAATCTTTGACAGGAGGGTTTGAACATCTAATCTGGGGATACGACCAATAAAAGGACGCAAATAATACGTTTCTTACCACCAGCATCTGCTTGCATTTCCTGTACTTGTCATTCCTGTCGGACGCCTCTCTGCTGATGCCTTTGAGCTTCTCTTGGATGATGGCTTCCAGCATGGGATCAGCAGAACCTGGACTCCCTGAGAAGACAATGAAGGCACGTCAGACAGTTTGGCAAGGCATGATTACAGTTTTAAATGCAATTATTCATTCCATGACTTACAATTTGGCACTGTTAGATAATAACATACCTGGCACTGATGTGTCTGGACTCACTGACAGAGGGATTGTTGAGGCCTCTTGTGCTGAGCTTCTCTTCAGATCCTACAGGCAGGGACAAATATGTGTTGAAAAATACCTCTAAACGCAACAAGAAGACAGAAACAACTGACAGAGACAGAAAATTGGTGCAGACAGTCTGCATGTTAATTTCACATTAAAACGTGCATGTGTTAATGTCTTAGCCAAGCAGATCGAATGCTTATAAAGATGAATCTCAAGGGTGCTTTGCATATGTACGTACAGCATGTCGGCTGGTGTCAGGTGGGACCTACCCCTTGCTGATCAGAGAGTCTAAGCACTTGTTTCTGCAGTCGCTGACACTCCTTGTATTTCTCCTTGTAGTGTTCTGCAGCCATGTGCAGCCGCAGCTTCAGGTCCTCCACCTCTCTCTGCAGCTCTGCTAAAAGTGCCGGGTCTGCAGCCGCTTCTTCTTCTGCTGCTTTGGCCTGGTGACGACAAACATCACAGCAGAAACAGATCAGACATTAAACACAGCAATGGACCAACTGCAAGAACCCTATGAAGTTGTAGCGATAGAAAGGAACCCCATATTAAAAGATATTTCATTTCATTTCATTAAGGTACTATTAGAGCCTTTATAATAAATGGATGCTATCAAATGGTTCTTCAGTGAAACTGTGGCGATCAATAAAAATGTGGAGTGCTCATGCACCCCAGGAAACTGTGCTGATCGGGGGGAGGATGTTGTCTTGTTTATGTTTTTTTTCTTTTAGACCCAGTTAGATCTGAAGTATAGAAAGAATTACAGCCCCCTTCAAAGGCAGAACCAATAAAACCCCCTGTGAAACTTCTTGTTTCTGTTTCCATTATTTTGCTTCCTACCAGTAACTTTCTCAAATATGATATGTTTAGTTTCAACAAAACAGAACATACGAAAGGATTGGACAATAATATACAGAACTATTATTATAATAGTCGTGGTAAAAATGTTCTGTGGTGAAATATTTACAAATATATTTGAAACAAAATTTTTATTTTTTTTTATATCTTTTTTTCTCAATGCTACTATGGTACACAGAATATTAAGACTTTCTACACACATCACATACCCCCTCACATGTCTAATAATAAATGTTCCATATAAAGCAAATTTAAATCAATAAAGCCTTTGAGCAGATTGATCATCACCCTTACAGCTTCCTTTTTGGCTTCAGCTTTCATCTGCTCCACCAGCCGCTCCAGGCGGACACACTGGGCCTGAGCGTCAGCCTTAGCCTGGCGAAGGGCATCGGCCTCCAGCTTCATGTGGTAGAGTTCGGACATGGTTCGGTCCCGGGTGCTGGAGGCGTCCCTCAGCTCAGCGGCTAACAGGGAGGACTGCTGCTGGTTGGCCTGGAGCTGCTCTTCCTTCTGCCTCAGCTGCTCCTTCAGGGCCTTCATATCTCCCTGCCAGAACACGCATGTTTCAGTGAAGCTTTTTAACCTCCATAAGACCACTAGAAAGATGTCATTATTCTTTTTCACTATTCTTCTAATTATCATTCTTTTTTATTAATTATTATGTCATTATTATTATGACATAAGTATTAATCAAGTTAAATAGTGTATATGACAAATCTATGTAGGTGTTGTAATAAAACTAAATTATTCATACCAAGGGGGGAACTTTGGCCAGGATCTCTCTGTACTGTTTCTCCTTCTCAGTGAGGCACGCCTGCAGGCGTCCAACCTCCTCTTTGAACTGGGCAATGGTGTTCTCCTTGTTCACATCCACAGACTTCAGCATCTGCAGCTCTGCACTCAGCTTTGTGTTCTCCAGCTCCCGGTTTTTCAGGTGAATCTGGTGTGCGCACACATGCACACGCACAGACACACACAGACCCACAGACACACACACAGTTATAAAATATAAAGTCCTTGGCGTTAGCCTCGTTTATACAACACCAATCACGATCATGTACCAAAGAACATATGACTATTAAAATAAATGTTGCGTGACCTCAATTACAAAACAGAGATTGAGATAGGCCCATAAAGTTTTTCCTTGTGCAACAGCCCCAGTGTGATGGTGCAAGTTAAATTAGGTATGGGGTTTTTGGCTCCATTTCCGTGGCGACACGACAGTATGTGGCACTCCCAGTTCCTGTGCAGTGCCGACCACAACAAAGGCACAGAAACACCAGACGGACCAGAAGAAGACAGAATAAGGCATGCCTTCTTTAGACTACATGTTTGGGCAAGAGAGTATATAGAATAATGACAGTAGTAAAAAGTGAAAAACAGGAAAAGTCAATTAACTGGACCTCCAGTTTGGGAAATCTAATATAACAAAACTATTGTTAACTGTACAGATTATAAAACTGTCACTGACATAGTAGCATTAAGCCAAGCCCATTGACATGAGGATTCCCTACCTGACCCCTTTTTTGTTATTAATCTTTATGTGGTATTAATACAACCAGGACATTACCTTGTAAAGTTCCTTCTCATCTTTCTCATTCTTGAGGTGAGATTCAAGTGCATCCTTCTCTGTTGTAAGTTTCTTCACTCTATCCTTGAGACTAAAGAAAATGTCATAAAAAATGTTAGTAACAAATTCTATCAAGCATTACAATGACTATATCAGAGTTTGGAATAATTGATTAATGAACAGAGATTATGGTCTATGGCTGACGCTGCTATTATGCACCACTCACAGATAAAACAATAAAAAATATGCAAAGGTCACAAGCTACTTTCTCCCTTCTTGACGTAGCAATAGGTTTTATATAAAACAAGAAGACGTGATGATCACACAATCAAGCATGGAAGCAACCAAAACCAGAAATTCAGTGAATCTGCAACAAGCCCTCCATCCTAAACTTACTTGTCCAGCTCAGTTTCCTTTTGTAGGCCTTTCTGGGTGACTCCAATCAGATCCTCCTCCAACTGTATAACTCTGGCCATGGCCTCCTCCAGCCTCCTCTTCACTTCCTCTTTCTCCTCCTGCAGGGCCTGGGAAGAATTCTGCACCTCCTGGGAGACAATCACATATAATGATGGAAAAAAAAGTGTAATACAACAACAAAAAAAAAGACCAAATAAAGTGCAGAGGGATAGCGCTTCAGTTTGGTAATGTGCATGATCTAATGAAATACTGAATTAAATAACCATTCTCACTCATAAAATACATAATTTACTACAATTTGTTTCTGGACCCACATAAATCTAGATGGGATAAAACCTGACATGAAAAATAATGCTAGATTCCTGGTATATCACTTTCCATCTCTTCCTTTCCATCTCTTGCTTGTGAAAAATGTGAGCAGAACATAACATTTTTTACTGTCTTTGAAATGCAAGTCTAAATCAAAATGAACATTACACTTCGATGTAGACTTTTCAAGCTTAAAAAGATGACATCAAAAAAGCAAAAGGAAATGATTAATTTTTGTTTATAGGAAGAATTTTGGAATCTTTATATTCACACCATATAAAAAAATCATATAAAAGTATAGTCATAAAATTAACAGCCACAAAATCTGTAATCACGTTTTCATCTGAAAGCCATTTTAAAAAGCAGCAGATTTATGGCAGAGGACAGCAATATGAATTATTACTGACACCGCTTTTAAGACTTAATGTTAAGCTATAAAAAACAGAATTACAACTTTGATAATATAGACATTCATATCTGTCAAGAGTGTGATTTATACTTTTAGTCACAGGTTTGGATGGCTCTGCATATTTGCAGTCTTTCGCTAGGGGGTGCTAAGAGACTGTTTGGCCAAATGTAACAGTGTCCTTGAAAGAACTACAATAACTAGAGAGGAGCATCAATCATATAATTTTGCACATTTAGAAATGTGTGCTGCTCAATCAACAACAAAGACCAACTATACTAAACAACTGAAAAGGAGACTCCTTGCTTCACTGAGAAAGTTTTACAACAGCAACAAACATTTGTCTCCCCTCCTTTCTGCTGGCCCTCCTATGTGCCTTCAAAAATGGACTCTCAGCTTACTTGGCTCTCTCTTCTCAGCTGGGCGCAGGTTTCTTTCTCCTGCTCGCACTCCTTCTGCAGGCTCTGCTGCTCTGCTTCCAGCTGCTCCTTCTCCTGCTGCAGGAGGGCCATGTTTTTGACCAGCTCCTCTTTCTCTCTCTGGGCCTCCTCCATCTTTTGCTGCACGGAAAGATAAATCGTTCAAGATGTTCGCTCCATTCACACAATAATTCACATCCCCTGCTCAGATATTATAGCATGTTCTTCATGAGCTGCACGTGATGTCCTAAGTAGTAGCCGCTGGATGTGACAGTCAAATAAGAACACTGGTGCATTGAGCAGCCCTGCTAAGGTAAACTATACCTCCAGGAAGCCAGCCTTGGTGGTGACCACCAGGATGTCAGAGTTGCATTCATCCTCCACGGTCAGCAGCTCGTCCTCTGATGGGCTGTTGGCACGAAACTGGAACGGTGTGCTGGCTCCCCTGATCTCCCCTTTGTGGGTCACATAACAGAACTGATAGAACTCGGCATCATCATTGGGCACATAGTATCCTGGGGAAGAACGACATCCAGTCAGTGAACTGAGAAGAAAGCATGAAATATTCCTCCGCAACCCTAAACTCACCTCACAAATGGCAATTATAATTTAAATAGAAATGTGTGCATAACTGAAAAAGTGCAGTGTCTGAATCTAAGAAGCAAATAAGTCTTTCTCCCCTTCATGTCACTCTCCGTTACTTTAGTAGTAGTAGTAGTAGTATAAAAGATAAAAAAAAAACACATAAACTGAAGTGTCTTAAACACCAGAACAGATCTGTGGGGAGAGGTTCTCATTTAACTCAACCCACTGATTCAGTATTAAAGTTTTAACAATCCTCTGAACAGCCCTCTGATATGCAGGTATTAAAAGGTGTCAAAGTAATAGAAGAAGATTCTATGATCTTACCCTGAAAGACCACTGTTCGGTTGACTGCGGTGCCTTCCACGTAGTTCTCAGGGAGAGGCGACCACAAGAATGTGTAATAGTCCCTCGCTGTGCTCCAACCAACCTGTGAGACATTGTGGGGAATCCATTCAACCATATGCTCTCGCCACATCAGTGTCAGAAAATAACAATGGAGGATTCACAAGGAGACTTCCTAGAATCAATCCGCACAGTGCCGCTTCCAAAATATCTCAAACTGGTTTATCACGGTAATCACGGGGTTACACGTTGGGATGATACTGTTAGACTGTGACTGTTTTTTCCAACAAAAAAGAGGTAATTTCCGAAACTCCTGGTCACCACGCACATACTGCCCAGCCCTCGTCGTGAACAAGCCTAACTGTGGAAATGTAGCTACAACTCATTTCTAACAGGAAGAGGAAAATAGGTGAAAATTTTATACATAGGTGACTTGAAAATGAAAAGCAAAATGTAATTATATGTATTTTATGTGTTGTTAACTGATGGCTGATGAAAGGGGGGGGGGGGCAGCCCAGTGCCATAAAACTGTCAAACAAAATCAGAGTCACATTGAGCTGGCTTTCAGTGTGTGCACACACATGAGCATGCACAACAAGCCCGGTCAAACCAGCCTAATATGACAAGGAACATAAATTAAATTGTATGATGTGACTTTCCAAAAGTATATTTTAAATACTCGTGCAGACAGATCACACTTAAATCTATGCAGATGTCTTTGATGTCTACAGGCTGTTTTTCACTATCTGGACAGTTTATTTTCTCACCTGTGTACAAACAGCCTGCAGCTACAATACTGCAAGTGTTCATCAGAGCCAGAGATAGAAGGCCCTGCTGCTCCAAAACCCCCAATTGTTACCAGCGCGTTTCCAGCCTCCAGCAGTAAAGAACAGGAAGCAATTAAAACATGCACCTAGTTAGAGAGTGTCATTACTGAAGGCTAGCCCCTACGAGTCCACTCATTAGAGCAGCAGAGGTGGTGGTGGGAGAAAACTGAGAGGAACTCTTTCACTTACAACAGAGTGCTCTGCAATGTGAATAAATAGGAGGAGAGGAGGTAGAGATGGTGTAGAGCCACCATAAAAAAAACGGACTGGAAGTGATAATACAGGCAACACAGCAAGAGTAAAATCTCCAAACATACAAGCAGCGTGTTTTAGTTTAAACATGACTCTTCACTAACATTCCAGCAGAGTCATACTTCTGCAAGAAAGCTGACAGAAGCCGGTGGCAATGTTGCTGCAGGAGGTAATGCATTGTCTATGTGCCAGTCAGACTGTATAAATCCAGGCGCGAGTTGTTCATGAATCACGCAGGGAGGTTGTGCTCAAAGACAGGTTAATTATAAAGCTGTGCTTGCTTTCTCCTGGGCCGCTGTGACAACCTGTCCCAACAACATTCCTCCATGAAGCCCAGAACAGCTCGTACCGCGCACGCAGTGTGGTGCACGCTCCGACGTCAAACGGCTTCTTTTGTCCAGGTGCAAACAAGAACCTGTCTCCCATCAACGTAAAAGTGTATAATTTATCCAATATTTTAGGTTGACGTGTGAAAGCCAGAATTAAAGATGTGAAAATTAGCAATTTTCAGTGTATTCATAATTCTTCAAATTGATAATTCTTTGAACCACATTACTGACAGCTCTGTTGACAAGTCACATTTCAACCAGCATTTTCTAGTCTAACCGAATCACATGTCTAGACGTAGCTGAAACGTGCACTATATTCAGATCAATAGCATATCAAATAGATAACCTAGAAAGTGGTAACACTCCAAACAATCCAAGTCAGAATCCACTCTGTTTGACCAGGAGCCAAATGCAACTAAGCATGTGTTAAGGCGCTAACAATGATGCACAGTGTATCCAGGTTATCTCTGTGCACACAAACTCAAAAACTTGGCACCAAATGTCTCATCTGTCAGCGCTGCCAGGAACATTTACACAATTTACGATCCTACCCTCAGCCTTTTCCAGCTCAGCTGTGTGTTTTAGAGGCTCAAGAAATTAGCGATTTTAAAGATCTGGTTGGTGCCTCGCTTGAGGCTAAACACAGTATGATGTGGCATCCAGCTACAACAGAGTACTGAATCCAGTGTTTTAACAGCCAGACATTACCTGATCCACCTCCAGTAGCCTAACATGACCTCACTCCTCAGTGAGACTTGGCAAAAGCCTCCGTTATACAGATGTATATTTTCTGACACTGAATAAATAGATGGCTTTCATCACCCTTACAATGATATGAACACTATAAATCTCTCATGTTCAGCAAAACTGCAACAATTTGTCTTGGCTGGCTGGTATTACAGTATAAGCGCATGATACAAGTATATTTCTGCCTCTTAACACCAGCAGCACATCCATACAGAATGAGAGAGAGCCATTAGTTAGATTTTGTTTTGGTCTGGTGTGATTTAATTCCAGCTTCCATTTCAACTCCGGAAGATAAAAAGTAAGAGCCTGGAGCCATATGCTTCTGTGCACATCCACCATTCACAACAGATGAGGCTCAAATAAATTACTGCTCCTATAACAAGATCCATGTGGGACATTTAAGTGTGTGGTGGGGTCAAAACGCTCCATTCCCTTTTCTAAGCTCATTTACCTTCCAATACATCATGCACAATATGCTCTAGTCATTCACCACTAATAATCAGAATATTTACTTATATCCTTTGTTTTCTTCAGAGGCTTTTATAATAAATTGCAGAGGGTTATTCACCTTGAATATGCCGACCCAGTCCTTTGGGTGTGGTTTGATGAACTGTGTCAAGGTATAGTGACACTCCAGTGCAGCGTGGGGCATGTAACTCTTTCCCACATTCTGGAAGATGACGTGGGCAAAGTTTGATGTGTCCATGTCGTTGCTTAATAAAGTCCCGCCTAGTAACAGTGCCATAAATCACTCAGCAGTGGCTACACACAAAGACACAAGCAACACAAACATATGATTAGAAACAGTAATAACCACAGAATAACCAAAATACCATTCCTCACAGTGAATGAGAATAAATGAAGAAGGGAGCCTGATCTATACAACACAGCTGATTAAACAGTGAGAACCCTACCATTAGTGTATATTGTTATTGAATAAAATGTCATTTTATCCTATCAGTTTCCTAATTGACAGCAAAAGTTATTTGAATCATCTCGCTATAACACTGAGATTAAGACATTTTAAAGTGGAAATGAGTCCTCATTTTACTCAGCCTAACTATTTTTGATATCCAAACACAGCCACAGTTAGTTTTCAGATGGCGAATATAATCATTATTCAAGGATATGGAATTGCTTTTTATTCTAGGCCCATATTAAAATGTTTGCTCCATTATTTGCCATCAAAACCTGCTTCTCATTAGACTCAAACACAGGCAATATTTCAAGGAATGTCAATCAGTGCATAGATATTTCTATGTTAAATTTTGAGTCAATTTTGAGTGCGTATGGGATCATTTTTAAATATTCCCAGTAAACAGATGTCTGCTAATGACAATACATGACCACGGCTAACACCAGAGTTAGCTCTGAATGGCTCAAAATTTAATATACTCTGTTTCAGCCTTTAAAGGAACAGTGTGTAGGATCTGGTGGTATCTCGCGGTGAGGTTGCAGATTACAACTTTTCCTGTGTGCCAAGTGTGTCGGTTTGCTACGGTGGCTGCTGCAAAAATGCAAATGTCACTCTCTAGAGATATAAGAGATAGAACAGATATAAGAGTAGAGGCCTTAGAGTGTGTGTATGTGGGAAGTGAGTGGTGAGAGAGAGAGAGAGAGAGAGAGAGAGAGAGAGAGAGAGAGAGAGAGAGAGAGAGAGAGAGAGAGAGAGAGAGAGAGAGAGAGAGAGAGAGAGAGAGAGAGAGAGAGACCGTGTTGACAGAGAGTAACTTTATCGACTACAGCCTGAGCAGGAAAAGTTAACAGTGTTTGGTTTGTCTGTTCTGGACTACTGCAGAAAGATGTCAGCGCAACATGGTGGACTTTGTGAAGAGAACCCACTCCCTATGTAGATATAAACAGCTCATTCTAAGGTAATGAAAACACAATGACTCTTATTTTCAGGTGATAATACACTAAAGAAAATATTCCATTTCTGCCAATAGATCCCTCTATACTTGTCCTTTAAATAGATTTGTTCAGGTAATAAGTACAATTTGAAAGTTACACAACACCGTTTTTTTGGGGGGTTACTTTTTTGTGATGGACTTTGCTCAATCAGCAAAATCAGATGATATGTTTTGAAGTGCACGCAATATCTGTCCCAACTGAGGGAATGTCTGATTTGAATAAACTTGCCTACAGGCACATTGCAAATCTACGTCTCCAACAAACAGACTACAGACTAGAAGACTACAGACTACTGGGTTAATGGACTTGTGCCTTGTCCCTGAGACAGATTAGTCAGGGACTGTTGGGAAGTCCTCGTCAAGATGTAAAGACACAAAAATTCCAAGTTTGCCACCAGGAAATTGCTCTAATATGACCAGCAATATGGTCATTTGTCAGTGGGAAACCCAAATTTACTGGACAACTTATGAGCTTTTACACCACATAATGGACAAACAGTGCAACAGATTAATGGTATTGTAGCTGCATCCATACAACTTGAATTATCTGTGACATCTTTAACTAGTATTGGTTCCTGTCTTAAGCTAAATATATCTTTCAGTTGCATTTTAATTGGTCCAATTCTTCTTATGTATTTAGCAGTAATTGCTGAATACAGTTACACTGATAACACTAATAAGGATGCAAAGGATTGTATAATACAGTGGCCTTGAGATCTAGTTGATAGTTTCTTTCCTCAAAAGCAAAGTTGAAACAGCTCTTCTAAATGAGAAAATGGACCAAGCCTCAGTGGTGTAAATAATATCAAATTTCTACAAATAAAGCAGAAAAACTTCATAACTGTACTGCACTTCTTCTTTTCTAATTCAAGTTTTTATCTTCCTGATCATACTATCACTTTACTAGGTTTTTGAAATAAAACTGATGCATGTGTACATTAACTTTGTAAACAATAACTATTGATTTGATTTTGTTGTTCCCAAATTATCTTATTTTATTATTTTTGTCCCTGGACCTTGCTGTTTATGCTTGATTGTTATCTCTTAAGACTATCCCTTGTAATTGCTTTGCTGATAAAGCACACTCAGTTTTAATCAAGCGCACTTTACACTTAATTCATTAAGAATTTTACTTATCATAATGGATGACATTCATTCTTATGTAACTCATTGTTTGGCAAAATATCTTTACTTTTAGTACCAAATATTAACCAACTATGCATCCACTTTTCTTCGAGTATATTAATCTTACTAATCATAGAGCCACCTCATTCACGATAAATTAGATGACAGCAGAGACAAAAACTCGTCTTGATACAAGTGGCCGTTATTTAAAGTTAACAGTAAAAACACCGCATGACTTCTGGTACATGGTGGATCTTCCATTTCGGCCTCAGCTGATATTATTTTAACCGACGTAATTGGGCCTGTGACAGTCAAAACAGTAGCTCGGATGATGATCGGAAACGCTGAACACTGGCTGTCATCTACAGCAATCACCGAACCTCTCATGTATAACGCTCATTAGAAATATTGGCAAAAGTCGACAGTAATGGCTGAAACTGACAGATGGCAAATACAAGCTACGAGGCGAGGCCTAACGTAAAAACAGTGATCATGTCTGGCTAAGTTAGCTATGCAGCTAGCTAGCAAGCTAACGTTAGTTACATACTTTACTGGACGAGATCACGCGTTGATAGCAGGCAAAATGGGGGTTCCTACGACTACCGAACAAAATATTAACTTAAAGGAGTTAACACACAGCATTAGATTAGAAACATCACAACGCCCTCGACGAAAAGAGCAGCTAACTAGAGAGTACTGCTATCAAGGAGGACAAGGTTAGCCAACGTAAACAGTTAGCGACGCTGTCTCTCGAGCTAAAATTAGCTGCTAAAAACACATGTAATAAGGACGGAATATCAACAACACTTGTATTATTAGTCACATTTATAAAATAACGCTTAAACATACCCAGATGCCATGTCGATCAGCAGCTGAAATGCGAAAGTATCATAAAAACAATTGTTGACGCAGTTCAGTGCTTTCCCGTGCCCTCTTCCTGGAATAATAACAACATTACGTCATTTCCGCAAAGGGGACTTGCTTGGGAATCCCACCCGCCTGAATTTTTTTAGCAATGTAATAACTTAAGACAGCGAAACTACACCGACAGACAGTTATATAGTGGAACATCCAATACAAGTAATATTTTTGGTTGACATCTTGAACCAGAAACATTTGAAAGCTATGAGTTTACATACCAAGTTAAATTTCAGTTTAATTATAAAATATGATGCATTTTCATAGATGACACTAACCAGTTAAAATTAGCTTTACCGCTGTCAAATGTGACACTAAGTGCTTACATATTAAAGAATCCGTAATAATTATGTTTAAATAATTACATATATAAATGATGCTAAGTATGTTTACATTTGGTAATTATTCCACAATTGTGAATAAGACAGTACCAAGCTGAGTTTATGGGAGGCCTGCCAGAAACACGTAGAACCTCTTTCAGTGAGGTTTAGAGATTTACATGACTGATATAATAATAGCACAATTTATTTGTATAGCGCCTTTCATACAAGAAATGTATGCAAAATACAATACAACAATGGAAAATAGACATTCCCCATGGAATGTCCCAATTAATATAGAATAAAACACACTTGATAATAGTAAAAAAATAAGATTAAAAAACAAGAAGACGGAACAGACTACATGGATGCATAACATGAGATGGAAAATAATACTAATAAGAATAAGAAGGTTAAAAATATTAAAATCTGTAGGCTACCCGTATTTGCAGCAAGCACATACTGTACATTGGTGAGAAATGTAGTCAGAAATGTGCACAAAAGAAATGTAACAAATCCCAAATGAAAAATAAAAAGTAAAACACACTTGACAATTGTTAAAAATTAAACAAAAAACAATAAGATGGAAAAGAATACATAGGATGCATAACATAAGATGGTAAATAAAACCGGCTGAATACTAATTCTACTATTGCTAATAAGAATAAGAAGGTTAAAATATTGAAATCTGTAGGCTACCCGGATTTGAAATAAATATAACATAACTGTCTGATGATGCGGAAATACGTAATAAATCTTAGACCGTCCCCTACAGTTCATTGGTTGAATTTGCGAAGGTTTGTGAGGCCGTGCTGCCCATTGCTATTATTTGATTGGACAGAGGAGACGCCATTAATGTGCGTACTGTTACGTCAGGAGTAAGGTCAAGAGGAAAGAAGCATGGCCGCTGTGTTGAGAGGTTCTCGGTATCTAGCGAGAAGGTGTTGCAAGCATGTTGACTTTGCATTCGGTAAGGACAGGAAACTCAGACCGTGTAGACACTGTACGCATCTCTGTGCTCACTTCATAAGCTAATGTTGCTGCTTAAAGCCTGTTTGTGACACGAAAGCACAACTTTTGCTTGAAATGTTCGTTGTGAGGGAAGTTTGAGTTAATTTTCGCTAGGCTGGGTTTAGCTGCTGCTGCAGGGGCTTTAGTGCACAATTTACTGGTGAAGGAGCATTTCTGTGAATATCACGTCATGTTTTCGTGCCAGTGCTACATGCTCACTGCTGCTGCTCTCGTCTGCAACATTAGCAAACGCTGAAGGGTGGAAATTGTCGACACATTGTGCCCTACTGTATCCTGTCTCTTTATTTAAGGCACATTATGTAATGTCAGTCACCGTGCATTTTGTCAAGTCAGTTTCTGTGTAGAAAAATGGAGGTGGCACTTTATAGCCATTTAAACATGTTAACTTCCTTGTTATGGTTCAGTTTACACCTTTACACAGCACAGCCTTATCATATTAGATGCAGTATGTGGGTGAACAAATGGTAGTAAAACAAGCTCACAAAATATCCTGATTTTTATTTATTTATGTATTTATTGTTATTTTTTGGTGAGAGACTAACAGTATTCAGTTATTTATTTTACTTGAATGCTTGTCTTTTATGTGCATGTTCTGCTATCAAAGAATAGCTAAGTAAATGTTGAAAAGGCTTGGTACCATTAGATTAGATGACTTTGGCACTGAAGGGCATTGGGATTGCATGCCTAAATGAAATGTATGCATCTCAGCATAGGTTTTCATTACTTGGATTGGAGAAAAAAAAATGTTTAAATGATTTACAAAATAAAAACTAAGATATTTGTTGTCTTGTGTTGACTGATAACTAAACAGGCATTTTTGTTCCTGACTATGTACCCATATTGTGTCTTATAATTACCCATTTGGCTGTTATGTTGTAGTCTCTGCAAGGTCTATGGCCTCAAAGACACAGGTGGGGTTTGTTGGTCTGGGCAATATGGGAAACCCAATGGCAAAGAACTTGTTGAAGCATGGATACCCCGTCATTGCCACCGATGTGTTCCCGGAGTCCTGCAAGGAAGTGCAAGAGCTGGGCGCTCAGGTGAGAACGTAAAATGTACCCAAGCCTTTTTCATTTTTATACAGTTTTCACTTGTTTGTTGTCTTCTCACCTTGGGATTTTGTGTGTCTTCTCAGATTGTGGATAATCCTGCTGAGGTAGCAGACAAGGCTGACCGCATAATCACCATGCTTCCCTCTAGTCCCAATGTTATAGATGTGTACACCGGACCCAATGGCATTCTCAAGTGGGCTACAAGTTTGTTTCTCTTTCAATATGTAGACAATAATTGATTTAAGTCATATTCTTAATCATGTACTTTTCTCCACAGAAAGGTGAAGAAAGGCTCCTTACTCATTGACTCCAGCACCATTGACCCAGCTGTTTCAAAAGAGATGGCTGCTGCTGCAGAGAAGATGGGGGCAGTTTTTATGGACGCACCTGTATCAGGAGGTACGTTTTACATTTTTGATCAGAATATAGGTATTATAATATCTTTTACAATTCACAGTCTAATCTTGAAATATATGCTCAGTTCAGGTAGCCTTCGCCACTTAGCGAAACATAATGTAACCTACTACATAGGTTCTGCAATAAATCCGTCTTCACAAAGGTAATAATATTTAGTTTTGATTTGAACTATTTTAGAGAGGTGTTGATTCAGCTTCATGGTCATTGTGGGGCTGTGAACTGCATTGCATTATACTGCGAGGTGTTTCTAATATTTAGTCAGCCCTCTCACTGAAGTAAGTGGGTGAGCAAAAACGGAGGTTTTCTATAAAGTTAGCGTATACTTTAAAACTTTTTGAGAACATACCTTATCTGTTAAAAGGTTTATTTACTTGTGTTTTTCAGAAAATAATCATTCCAACCAGTCTAGCATTCCTGTAATTTCACATCATTGTAATGTTGCAGCTACCAATTATTTTCTTTTCTGATCAATCAACCATTACTTCTGTGGTTAATTGTATGGTCTGTAGCAGGGGTTCTCAGACATTTTGGGGCCAGGGACCTCTTACAGGAGAGAGAATTTTCTGAGGGCCCCCTCATACTTGTAACACTGATTAAGCAAATGCTTACTACCATTTGTACTCTGAGATTGTACTACTGGAACTACTTGTATTCTAATAGTTTTCAATCTAAATACTTCAGACCTGTTTCATAGTGGTGAAGAGAAACATGTGTCATTTGAGTCATGTTAATACCACTTATGTACTTTTAAACAGAGGGTCAACTTGACAGCCTTTCATACTTTTAAAGTAACTGATCTTGAATTATTTCAGAAAATGAACAGTGGCAAGACTGGTACAGCCTTAATACATCCAGATGTTTAAGCTTACCAGTCTAAAGCTGACTTTCATTAAGTGCTTCAACTTAAAAAAATAATGAACTTATTGCTGTGTGTCACAATCATATCAGAGTTTCTATTGGCCCAAAGCTAACATGAGTGGGAGTAATGGACACAACATGCTTGTTTTATTGGTGCAAATTGTCCCCATCTGTGGATATGCACTTTTAATGATACAGCACAATTTTATAATTTGTAGTAAATTATTTTGCAGATCTGCTGACAGAGTGCCACAGAGCCACTTTGAGAATCACTGGTCTCTAGATTGTCAGTAATTGGCAATAAAATCCCATCGCAAGCTCCCAGTGCCCATGGTGACATCATGTTTTGTCATATACCAATAGTCCAAAACTACAAGATAAATTACAATCACGGGATTCTGAGAAAACAGGAAAATATTCAAATACGAGAAGCAAGATTGAGTGAATTTTTGACATTTCTGCTCAAAAAGTTACTTAAATGATAAATCAATTATCAAACTATTTGCATATTTATGTCCTGTTGCTTGATCAATCAACTAGTCTACATCACTGGAAAGAATATATTCAACAATCTACTGTGTGTGATCAAGAGTTCTGATATGTATTACAGTATTATGTCCTGTATGTGTAGAATGCAAAGGAAGGGACTCTTACTGTCGGAGCAACATACTAACCAAATAGAGAGGTTCAGGAATGAATCCTAAAACCTGGAAATGAGTTAACATTTTAGGACTTCTGGTTCCTTCGCCTCAGAGTCTATGGGTTTTTGGTTAGATGATTAAAATAAGGTCTAAAAATAAGATAAGGTATTCCTTTATTAGTCCCACGGTGTGGAAATTTGCAGTGTACAGCAGCAAAGGGGATAGTGCAAAAACAAGAAGCTAAACAAAAGTATTGACAATAAACAGACTATTAACACAATTGCAAGTGGAAAGTAGCTATTCCACAGTTATTGTAATGAAGTTTCACCTGAGAGTATTGCACAGTATGAGTTGAGGTTTACATCTGATGTTACACAGATGGTGTACAGTATAGTGCAGTTATGGTTAACACAAGCGGAAGAGATTTTAATGTTTTGTTATATGTAATTACTTCAGTAAATATTCCCCTCGTGAATTTTGAAGCTTTTGCAGGGAAAAGGCAGTTGTGAAAAAGTGGCTAAATGAGACTACTAAACGTCATCATGCAGAACACTAGTCCACCTTTAGCGTAGTAGTTGTGACGTAAAGTCATGCAGTGTGGTGTAGTTCATTTATAGCCTTATAACGTTTATAAGTATTTATAACGTTAGGTTTTTACTTCTGCCATTGCATCTACACTTCAAAAATCATACAAGTGGTGTTCATTTGTGAAGATTATCTTGCTGGACAAAATGTGTAGTTATCATAAACGCGTTTTCCACAGAGCTTATTTTCTGCTATAATCCAATGAAAAAATCATGTTGGCTTTTTGTCTGTGGAACCAGAGCAATATCTTTTGGGTTGGCCTACAAAAATGTCATCACTGCAGCAAACTATTCACCAGCTGCCTTAACATTATCTCATATTGAACTGTAAAAGACAATAGCATTTTGGCACTTTGACGGTGGTAAATCCAATATGGTTAACAAAGAGGAGCAACAGCATCTGTGTTAGGATGAAGAGGAGGAGGAGCAGCCTCTGCCTGCACAAATGTTCCTCGCTGTAACGTGTGTGCTCTGTAACTTTCTTGGGGGTCCATACTGAAAACACAGTTTGTTTGAACTTGGCCTCGTCAACGTCAAGACAGCCACTTTCTTTGAATTGATTTTGCCCCATTTTATAGCCTGGCCCTAAAGATTAGTAATGATTTATATGCTTCCGTCCCATGGTAGTGCACATGGATTAAAGTTGTCCAGCTCTCCGCCTTGAACTTGTGTGTGCATGTGTTGCCGGCAGTTTAACTAGCAAACTGAAGTGTATGTCATACTTTGATATATCACGTCAATCACCTAAATGAAAGTTTCTGAACATCTCCAGTGGTAAGAGCAAAATCAAAAGAAGTACAGTGGCATGGTAGTGACCGTTTGATCCAGTGTGGTTAATGTTTGAACATAAAAGCACACATGTTGATGGGGACGTAATTGAGTCAGCATGTGTCTGATGGTTGTTTCTATGTGTGAAGAAAATGTAGGGACCAGATGAGATAAGGGCCATCTTTCATTTTTCCTCACACTGGGATGCTTACCTTACTAGGGGCAGAGTAGAGGTCTGAAATAACAGAAATAGAGACTGGCTAAACGGTGGTAGAGAAGAGAAACTTGTATGAAGGAGAAACCTATATTTGCATGTGTTCATTTCCTGGAGAGGATTATATTTTTGACATCTCTGACCATGCAATTTTTTGTGACCAGCAACAGATGTATTATGATTGACACGAATGTCAATCATAATCAATTAGTTGTCTGTATACTTCGCTGTAAACAACAGTGCTTCTCTAGTTTCAGGTGTCAGTTCTCACATTAAATGCGTCGTTGAATTTTTGGCATCTGCACAGTTGAAAGAAATTCTTCAGCTGGAGAATTTCCACAAACCTGCTTTCTGGCAGTTTTGGTATTTTAACCAAAGGCTGTGTTGCATACTGATGGTCCCACATAAGAGGCAGAGAAATGCACCTTTTTGACTGCCTCTGAAACATGAACTGGATATTTTGTACAGGTCTTACTGGTTCTTGTGCTGTGCGGGTTGTGTAGTAAGTTGCTTTTCAGTTGCATCAGAAATTAAAGAGCACATTTAAAGAATTATTGATCATAAATTCAATTACTTGAGGTTATTAAATCGTATTATTTGCCTACATATATAGCTAATCAACTTGAAATTTATTTTCCATCTGTACTGTATCTTGAACAGGGTCACTCACTATCAGCTTTCAGTGTTATGCAGATTTCTAGACTACAATCCTGTGAGAAGTTAAAGTTGAAATATTGTTACTGTGGACGGCAGAAATTTGTCACTTTGACATCTTAACTTGGTTGGTAAATCTTGCTTGTTACCTCTCAATACAATTATTTAAAAATGACTGCTATTCTGCATGACTTTTGAATCCATTACCTTTTGTTATTATATATATTACGGTGACTGTTGCACCTCCCACCTGTTTCAAGCAGCTCTGTCATTCTAGATTCCAGTTAGTACAAAATGCTGCTGGCAGACAGCTCACAATAACCATGGAGGGGGAAACGTAATGTAACACCCATCTTGGCTTCCTTCCACTGACTTCCTGTAAACTTTAGGATTAATTATAAGACTATGTTGGTTAATTTCTTGGCACCCATATGGCTTGCACCTGGTTATTGTAGATTACTGAGTTTTTAACCCCATGTGAACCTGAATGCACTGCCAAATGTACAAATTGATACAGAAACGGCTATTTTTAAATCTGGGTGAGTGCCGACCAAACACTCCCAAATTATTGTGCTACACCTTGCTATTCTCATTTTTTTATGTAGCATTTAATCTCGCTTGCAATACTATTTTCTCGTTTTATGTGAGACGCATTGTAATTTTGTGAGGTTCCCCTACATTTACAGTGATTTACTCCTTGTATTTCTAAACTACTAAATGAAATTGGCACATTTCTTACACTCCATAAATGTAATTATTTATTTTGGACTATGCTCTGGCACCTTTTTTATTGCATTTCATGCCTTTACTAGAGAGTCAAACATAGAGATGCAGAGCTGACAGGAAATGAGTGGAGAGAAATGGGGAACTACATGCAACAAAGACAATTAAACATTTATTTCATTGTTTCCCCATCCCTACTGAAAATATTTTGGTTGTACTGCACCTCAGGGTTCCTAGAAAAGTTTTGTCAATCAGGAGAATGAAGGTACTGCAATAGAATATATGGACCCATATGGCTGTTGTGGACAACAAAACACTTGTTGTCTTTCTGGAGACGTTTGATGGACCTTTCATGCTGTTTGCATGTGTCTAGGAGGTAACCCCCAAATTGCAAAAACGTGCAAAAAATGCACTTGCAAAAGTGTCAAATGAATTTAATTATTTTTAGTTACTACTTGAAAAAAAATCCACAGTTTGCCAGACGTGCATCATAAAGGATGGTAGCTGCCCTCCCAGCTGCTTTGAGAAGTCTGCTATGATGATCAGTGATTACTTTTAGCACATTCATAGGATTACTTCAATTTACTTTTGTTCACTGCATTTCAGTGGGTGGTACTTGTAGAAAATCCCTATATACCAACCATCTCTGCGTGCTTACACATGGTTCATTGGGGCTATAAGCACAATTTTGCGTTCTTAGGTGTGGGCGCTGCCAGTTCGGGTAAACTGACTTTTATGGTGGGGGGAGCGGAGGAGGAATTTACTGCAGCCAAAGAACTGCTCACCTGCATGGGAGCTAATGTGGTGTACTGTGGCCAGGTTGGAACTGGACAGGTAGGTCCTATTTTTTTTCCTTATTATTATTATTATTATTTATTTTTTTTTTATACAGGAACTGTCATGATGGATTTGTCAGATAGCAAAATGTTTCCATGAAACAAAAAGGTTCATGTGCAAAGATAGTACCTTAGAGTGTTCTTGCTGTTTAATTGTTTAATAAAATCAAAATGATAAAATATGATTCATTAACATGGTGTTCTAATATACTGTCATCCTATTACAGGCTGCTAAAATCTGTAACAACATGCTTCTAGCCATTGGAATGATTGGGACTTCAGAGACAATGAACTTGGGAATCAGGTGATCTCCCTCTTGGTTGCTATTACAAATAACAGTATTATGCAGTTATTTAAAGTCACGCTGATGGATGCAGCAACTTACACTTTGTGTGAGTAACATGGAATTCCTCACTCGCAGACTTGGTCTTGATCCTAAACTGTTGGCTAAGATCCTGAACATGAGTTCAGGTCGGTGCTGGTCCAGTGACACCTACAACCCCGTGCCTGGAGTCATGGAGGGAGTCCCCTCTGGCAATAACTACCAGGGAGGTTTCGGCACCCAGCTGATGGCTAAGGTGAGTGTAATAACCTGCTACGCTCTACTGAACTACATTTCTGTCTGAAATTTACGTTTGAGCATTTAATCTTTAGGTTTGTACATGTTGACCTTTGTCACCACGAACATGAGGAAATAGAGTAAATTTTATGACCGTAGTGGTTTTGTTTTCTCTAATTAGAGAAATACTTTGTCCCTTTTTTAGCCTTTGATTTTTAGAACAGGAAGATACAAAAATGTATGCATATTTTAATTTAAGGGGATTGTTCTCATACATATACTGTATGTTTCATAGCACTCATTTCTGTGCTATATGCTGTGCATGTGACAGGGATTTAAGTGACAATGATGAAAAACAAAGTTCTTAAAATGATGCAGTGAACTACTCTGCAGTAGTTTACATCCCTCTTAAAAGGGAACCAAGCCCATATTATTACAACATAAAGAAAAATTCTCTGTGGTGTGTGGACTGGTGGTTTTGGTTTCAGAGTTTAATTTTCAGCTTCGTTGGTTTTTCTAACATATGTTTGCTTTTCTTTTTCAGAATCTAGGCCTCGCACAGAACACAGCCACCAACACAAAGACGCCTGTCCCTCTGGGCTCCTTAGCCCATCAAATCTACCGTATGATGTGCGCGCGTGGTTATGCCACTAAAGATTTCTCCTCCGTGTTCCAGTTTTTGCGTGAGGAGGAGGGCCAGTAATGTCAGCCTCCACCCCGTCCACAGCCTTGCCAGGCCCGGCCCTGCACAGGACTAACATAGCGTAGTGAGGGTGCATTTCGCCCTGAGGATGTTCTTTTTCAAAGTTGTGAAAGACATGAAGCCAAGAGAGCTCCAACACAGCTTGACAGATCATGTGAGCACTTCTCTCCTATTGGAAATCATGATTCCTGTGTGATCTAGCCTGTTAAATATGCAACTCTCCTTACAGTTTTAGAAGCAAGTGAACTGTCAGATATACAGAGGATCCAAAAGACTGTCGAGCAGTGGCAACTCTGCAGATCTCATAATGCAAATAGTCCAGAGGGAATTTGTGGCTTTAAGAAGACAACTCATTAGATCTCTTTGTCATTGCTGTCAATAACTGCAAACACAATTTAGTCTCCACATATTTATCTATTGTTTGTGATCATTTCTTTTCTGTTCATGGCGGTTACTTCTCTTGACATCGGAAATGTTACTTTGGGGTAAGAGTGTGATATATCCTGTTGGTAAATAAAGACACACTGTGATGTCTTCAACTTTGTGAATAATTAATTTACCCCCTTCCTTTAAATTGCATCCATTTTTTATTTCTGGATCTGGATTTGAATTTAACTAAAATATGCACAGATGTTTCTAAAACAACTAGCACAACATTTATTCTGTGACTTCTGCTGATTTGTTGCAATAATGCTGTGCATCATTTTGTTCTGTTGGGATAACTCGTGGATTGAAAGGGAAGAGCTTTGCGTGCTCACAGTTTAAATAACTGAATTTATGCAGTCCACAAACTTGCATGCACATGCAGCCAAACCTCAGACACTGAGAATGAAGGATACTAAGTCTCACGATGAAAACGGCAATTTAAATTCTAAATGCTTTGTATGTGAACACACGCAACGCACAATGTGCCCTCCATGCATCAGAGTGCTCGTAAGTTAAATAGCTCCAGTTTGCATCCTGTGTCCCACTGGTGTAGTAGTCACGATAACGCACTCAGCCAAGTCCATGTTCCAAACGAAAAGGACGCATCAACTTTTTTTTCAGATGGGGACAAATTATCCAACACAAACGCCCTATAAGATTTGTATAATACAATAACGTTTGATTGCTTTCTCCGCGCAACAGAGTTGCGACCGACTGTTGCATCACGCAGCCAGCCTCAGTAGTAGGTTAATGTTGGGATGTGGACCTCTTTCCTTTCCCCACTTAGGCCGACCAGGAGGGCGGCATGTTTCTGATCTAGTTTGCCAAGAGCCACTGAGGGGCCAAGGAGCCATAGGTCATGCGATCACAAGACAAACCCATAAAAAGTCCATTAAGCACTGTAGGCTAAGAGCTGTGTTGCCATCTACTTGATAGGTACTGCAAACAGAACAGCACTTTGGTCTCAGGCCTCCAGCACACTGTGACACGCAGCCTGACATCATCTGGTGCTGCGCGCGCCTCGTCCCTCGTGCTTCAACACATTTTAATATTTGCATCCAGAAGGCGATTTGTGTTTACTCTTAAACTCGGTGACGATGCACATTTATGATAGGTGCATTTTTGCGCATGCCTGTATTTTGCAGCTACAGTATATTCCTCAGCAAAAAAAAGATGCATTTTGTTGACAAGTTGGTGCGCATGTTGTATAACATTGATGACTTGCCACAAATTTTATTTTTGGCGTTTTCTTGTTGCAAATGATTTAATTCATATTCCGGCATATTACAACAAACCGGAGTTGTTGTTTTTTTACGTTTTGCATTCGAAGCAATGACAAATGACTATTGTCATATAGTACATGTGCTTTTAATAGTAATTTCCAGTGTAAAGCTTAGTGTGTATGCTGTATTGCAAAATATATTTTCAAAGAACTTAATTCTGTAAACTGATCAGACTCGTCAAAATATAATAAGCAACCATCAGTTGTACTTCGTTTTATTGAGCCCGTCTGTTTATCCGTCGTACTTACACAGGTTTTATTTTAATTCATTTGATTACAATGACTCAAAATGTTGTTTTTCATATATTTGTCTATTTCAGACTTTATAATATTTTTATTTGCAAATTGGTGTCGACTTTTCGACTTGCAGAGGCTATTTTCGCTTAATAATTAGAATATCGCATAATTTGTATTCGTCCTAACTGCGCCTTTAGCCGGCGTCACTAATAATACTACCTCGTTTATGGTGACAAATTAATCCTAAATATTTTAAAAAATTGTCATTTGAGTATGCGAATACGAGCCTGTGTGTGTGTTGACGGCATATTGGAAATTAAATGAATAAATGATTTTTTCTTTATCAACAACTCGTGACCTATTTGCAATTTAACCATGGATCATGTTTTTCATTTAACTGGCTCATATAAGCGTTCCCAGCAGCTGCTATATGTTGAGACAGACAGCCGCCCTCTAATGTGTGAACAACGTGGCTGAGATGATTCCTGTCCAGCCAACACTCACTCTGTCTGACCGGTTTCATGTCAAATTAAAGAAAGTAGGACATTCTTCTATTCAGTATAGTGGTAAATTAAAAGCCGATTAGTCTATCTAAAGTCTGTTATCATGACGATGCAATAAAAACGAAACTCAGGCATGAACATATTCAGTAACATAAAACATGCTTTTTCCTGAAACGGAGACCACTACTCAGTCCAGCCTGCAAGCTATGAACTTGGGCCATAAAGATTTACAGCCTCAAAAGGTGGGAAAACTCTATTAAAAATAAAAAGGTGCTCAAATTTACGTGGGTACACATTTCTCTGCGTCTGTGATCTCATATTAGAAATGTAAAACAAAAATGGACTCAGGAAGATAAAACAGTATTTGGTTTGACACTTTCCAGTCTATCACATGCACCCACACAGCTGAATAGTTTCGTGCCATATATATAGGCTTAAATATAAACATTTTATTTTTAATCTTTCACTACAGTCTCGTGGAGGATTTGTTTGTATATGTGGCGCAACGCACGACTGTTTTTAGCTCTGCGTTCTGCACAGGAAAACAAGAGCCCACCTATGGAGGAATTTTACGCATAATGTAAACATATAGGCACGGTGAAGAGCGCTTCATTTTCCCACAAGTCACATTTTTACTCTAGTAGAAGGATCAAACAAGTAATCTTGAGCATTTTTGACCATTTAATGGCAATAGATTTTTTTTTGTCATCGCCTAAGTCGGATAGGATTAATGAAAGAACAGAAGACGTTTATGTAACTTGTAAAAAAATGAGCACAGTCTGTCCATGAAACCTCCTCTTCGGCTTTTAGCTGTTTTCTCTTCGGACTTCCTGGCGTGAAGTGCCTGTTTGGCCAGACTGCAGCTTTCAACTTGACCTTGGCCTCCAGCCTTGTCCAGCCCGTATGAGGAAGAGTGCAGCCAAATGTGGCATACTTTGGGTATTTTAGTGGACATTGAACTGGTGTCTAGATTTATACATTGCAGTGCAAAATGTGAGAATAATTAACATTTATTAATGTTGTTCATAATATGCGTTTTAAATGCATCCATAAGACACTGGGCAGTGGTTGTTCTTTTAAAAAATGTGCATGCCTAATTATTAAGCTCAAAAACAAGATCATTTAAGAACATGATACATTTCAGTAAAAGCCTGCTTCTTTTTGGCTGAAAGCGCATAAAAAGCACCAATCACTAGACAGAAATCCAAAATCATTTTATATCCACATATTTGAAATAATGCTTGCTTTACTCTCGGCAAGAGTATGAGTAACCGAAATGGCACGCGTAATTACGCAATCAGTTGCTCCGAAAAAATATGCATATATCCTATAGTTTTTCTCACGCCATGCATTGCACAATCCATCATATAAGCGTGTTGTGATGACACTACACGACAGGCAAGAATGTGTTTACACCACCGTCTCACTCAGTTTGAGATTCAACCAAAATGTTGTAAGGAAAAATACCCTTAGGTCTTCTTTCCTTAAATCAAAATATACTGATATACATCTTCATAAGTATGTAACTGATCTGCATTATCTGATGTCTAGACGTTTATCAGCTCCTTTGCATATCACGTGTTTGGCCCTGGCCAATAACCTCGCGATCTTTATGTACTCAGGCGTGTTGGTATCGTTACTCTCCCCGAGTCCCTGTCTCTGCTCAGTCGAGGGGATTTTGAAAAAGAGTTGGTCGTCTCGATGTAGGGCATGCTATGACCGCTTCATTACTCCTCCACTCGCACTGGATTGACCCGGTGATGTTTCTCTACGACAACGGCTTGGATGAAAGAAGCAAGAACATGGAGGGATTTACTGGAGGCAATTTTGCTGCGAACCAGTGCAGGAATTTGTTAGCGCATCCAACCTCGCTGGCTCCGAGCGCCACCTACGCTGCGAGTGAGGTGCCAGTCTCTGGCATGGGGGAGCCTGGCAAACAATGCAGCCCCTGTTCCGCCACTCAGAACTCGCCTAATGCGTCTTTGCCTTACGGATATTTTGGCAGCAGTTATTACCCATGCAGGATGTCACACGGCAGCGTCAAAGCTTGCGCGCAGCCCTCTGGTTATAGCGATAAATACATGGACTCATCGGTCTCTGGTGAGGAGTTCTCAACCAGGGCAAAGGAGTTTGCGTTTTATCAGGGCTATTCCTCAGGTCCTTACCAGCCCAGCTATTTGGACGTGCCTGTCGTACCTGCGCTCAGTGCTCCATCTGAGCCAAGACACGACTCTCTGTTGCCTATGGAGCCCTACCAGCCATGGGCCATCACCAACGGTTGGAGTGGTCAAGTTTACTGCACCAAAGAGCAGCCACAGTCAAATCCTCTGTGGAAATCCTCGTTACAAGGTATTTTTAACTGTTTTATTAAGACAGAAATGTGCACACGGAGTTTGCTGTTAAAGTTAAAATATAAGCACTGTAAAAATGTGTTTGCTCACACTTGATTTCTAATAATGCGCCGAACAGAAGGGAAAATATAGGAAGTTTTCGTTTAATTTAATTTGATTAAAAAGTGATGCTTTATTTTTTTCCCCTCTCTACAGAGACTATATCTGGTGGAGACAGTTCTGTCCGCCGTGGGAGAAAGAAACGTGTGCCATACACCAAGGTGCAGCTCAAAGAACTGGAAAGGGAGTACGCCGCCAATAAATTCATCACCAAGGACAAAAGGAGGAGGATATCCGCGCAGACAAACCTGACAGAGAGACAAGTGACAATCTGGTTTCAGAACCGGCGCGTAAAGGAGAAGAAAGTCGTCACTAAATTCAAGAGCTCCAGTTAGCTCTGGAGATACTGAGACAGGAGGTGATGGGCCTTCATCTTAAGCAAAACTGTGCTATAATTTATTACATTATGAATGAGTTCTTTGTCGCCAGAGCGGCTCTGTTTTGACCGACACATTTCCTTCCTCACATTTTAATTGGAACCAGTAGATGCGGCCTGTTGACAGAAGATCGGAAATGGTCTGCAAGGTGTTGACCAAAGCGACTCTGCGAGGGATGATCTCTTTAAAGCCTTCACCAAACAATAAGACAGTCGGCCTTAAAGGCACCAGACACTCTGAGCAATATTGCGCTTTTATTCCACGTGATCCAATCCAGAAATAACGACTGGAGTCACTTACAATAACTATATTCTTCTTTAGACAGTGATAACAAATGGGTGGCTAAACTGGCACCTTCGGCCTAAGATCATCGAAATGAAAACAGCCAAAGTTAAACAAATAATTACTGAATAACAGAATATTAATTTTGGAAATTATACTTTCAGCATTAATTCAAGAGCAAAAAGTAAAACATGTATCCATATCCTTCCTTTGTAGAGGCAATAGTAGACTACAACACTTCTTGGGTGTATAATTCAGCTGTTGGAGCTTGAAAAGCAGAGTTTACATTCCTGCCGCTCCATTTAAGATAAGCCTCTATCCGTTAGTTAATCACCAGTATCGGATGTCATTAAACGTTAAACTATAGTCAGAGCATTTCAAAGGTTTGTTGTCCATCTCACTGTCTTTTTTTTTTTTCTTTCTTCTAAGCACAGGGTTTTACTTAGAATAACGCTCAGACTGACCTATGCAATTTCCGTCGGTCAAAAAGAGTACTGAAAACATAAGCATATTTAAACATGTAAATATTATCTGACTGCAACTATCTATTCTCCCCTTCTTGACTGCAATAGCCAAAGTTTTGACAATAAATGTTTGAGAGACGCAATGTGATCTTGTCATTCTCATTAATATTTTGTTTTGTCCAAATTGGACACAGGTGCCTGATCGATCAATTGTAGGCTTTATAAATTTAATTCCATGGTAACATTACAAATGGCTGCAGGATATTTATCTAAAGTGATGAGTGTGTGCAGGCCGATTGGCCTGCGGCAGCTCAGGCTCTGTGCGCTTCAGCCATTAAGTTTATGTCTCCATCTAGTGGTAGAGTTTCGTCAGCACAGCGTTTGGCCATGGACCTACACATCCGCCGGTATACCTGCCTCTATGCTCTCACATTCATTTTTATTGTTCGTTTGTGAGTAAAATGCCTACTTAGTATCTACCGTGCATAATAAAACGTGTCATATTTCAACTTTATCAATTAAGGTAACTACTCAAAACCTTATTTCTTCAGTAATAATAAAATATCTCTTCAGGATACTAGTAAAATACTATTTTTTTGTAAGACTACAGAAATATTATAGGAATATTAGCCGATAACAGATTTGGCAAAATATAATATATGAAGCCTTTTTGAAATCAAGGCGCAGCTCAAAGCCCATCGTAATGACGACTTATTATCATTATTGTTATGTATAGCCTAATTTTTGTTACACAACTGATTGTAATTATTTTTTCTTAGTGACAGCATTTGTTGAAAACAAGAGAATGAGGAATAATGTGTCGAATCACAGTTATCTTTCATGTTGTGCAAACTTTAGTTTGTTCTTATGCTTTTTTTGTTGAATGCAATTCAAAATTTCGTTACTAAAGTGCCTGCCCAAATCTTTGAAACATCATCCAGTTCAAGCTCGTATGTATTAAATAATAATCAATCGAGAAAAAACCCGAAATATTAAAGGCCTGTTTTATTTGTGTAAATTCATAAAGTATAGGACCTGCTCTTCTTTGTGTTAAAGAGCGAACGGAGCTTATGTCCATCAAAACTAAATATCTTTTTTTTAAAGCTGGATTAAAGCAAAACTTTAACTCTTTTATTTAGTTGTCAGTGTTGATATTTGGCCTTCTACCTATAATAAAAATGTATTAAAAATAAAAATGTATTAGATAGATATAGATGGATGAATAGACGTGCTTTGATCCAAGACTGGGGAATCATTGTGTCACAGCAGCAGGTTATGCAGGTAACGCGTAGGGACAGTATATAAAATGCACATATCAACACTAGCGATACATATCTATAGAATACACACTATAAAGAATATATTAAAAATGCACTATAAATATGCCATACTACTACAGCTAACATAGAGAATATAAAATATAAGCATACATAACATGCTATGTACATTAGTTACATATTTTTGTTTTGAAATAAAAATTAAATGAGGTAATAAAGCGATGTGTAACTTCAACACGTGCAGGTGTTGAAGAGTAAAACAGGATGTAGTGTGGTTCTGACAGAAAATATTGAGGTGTAGAGAGTTATTGCTTTGGGCAGGGAAGATTTCCTGTGCCGGTCCTTGTGACAGTATTATAATTGTATTATGGCGTAAATATGATCCATGTTATCTTATCACTTATGGACATATAGGCTTGCAGCATCGGCTTCATTAACATAACATTTAGAACCAATTAAAAACGCAGAGTAAAATCCTCCTGATTTCCCCATCGAACTATTGTATGAAATACTAGAACCGGAGCACTGACCTCCAAACTGTCCAACTCTTCTAACAATAGCAAGTTTGTCGTCTTGCTCAAGAGCACATAGAGAGGCCGAGTTATTAATACAATGGATAGATGTGTATTTTAATAGAGGTAATACATGTCTGACGTTGAGGAGGTTTGATAAAGAGCTTGGGCTGCTGTCTCTGACTCGCTGTTTCGGAATGATGGAGCTCATGTTAATGAACATGGATTCCCCTCACAACCCTCCGTTGTTCAGTGTCATTGCTCCCCCTAACAGCCAAACAGGTTAATGCACCTCACTCTAAAAAAAAGTCCCGTATGTGCCTGAAGCCTGCCCACTGTATTAATCAGTAACAAGAAGACTAATAATAGCCAAATAACCAATATATAGACTACTAATCTAATCTAATGAAAGCATTTTCCAGAAGAGGATGTTCAAACCAATAAAGATAACAGCAGCAAATGTGCGATGAACCTCAGACAAAAATTAAAAGCTTTATGTAGATTTTGCTCTTTATACAGTTGAAGGAAACGTGTAACTGGAGAAAATTCAAATCTTTCCACATTACACTAATAGGACGCATTTGGCATAGCCGGGTGTTCTTCCTCCAAACAGCACAATCAAATGCATGAACATATTTAACTCTGGATGAAAATGTTCTGTTAATTTACATTTGTGTCTGTCTGCCTACTGCGGCATGTTTATTCTAATGATAGTGCATTGCAGCTGTATTTGCTACAGCCTTTCCTCGGTGTTTACAGCCATTGTCGACATATGACACAGCTAAACTGCATTTATCAATATCACAACATAGCTGGACAACAATAGCTATAGACAGTTTGAAAGTCAGGCAGATACGAAATGTGATCTATGTGTGTTTAATTAGAAGATATGCTGCCTTTTGCAGTCGTATCACATCTGCGTGACAGACAGAATATTCGTGGATGAATGCAAGGTTGAATTTGTCAATCCAAAAAACTTTATTATCTTTTTTTTCAAGTTGTTGTGTTTTACAGCATCCTCCTCAGCTGTAAACCCCCCCAACAGTCCACCACTTCCGGATACCCCCCCCAACACACACACACACACACACACACACACACACACACACACACACACACACACACACACACACACACACACACACACACACACACAGAGAGAGAGAGAGAGAGACTCTGTTCGCTCTTCACTTTCTTTACACCTTGATGACTTTAAACGTTCAAATTTTAATCTTGTCCTTCATCAGAGCCAAATATGTTTTTCTTTTCTTCTTTTCTCGTATTCCACCATTGAACTTTAAATTGAACTTTAAATAAAATGAATTATCTTGTTTATTACTTTAAAAATCATGGAGTCTGTGGCATGACAAGTCAGGCTGACACCTAGAAAAATACTTTTAATTAATACAAACACTCAGCTGTCAGTAAACCTAACCTGGGATCATTTCTTCCCCATTTTCAGTCATTTCAGTCATTTTTTTTCTTCAGAGTGATTAATATTAACAACGTTGCAGCTATTACACTGAAAGTGTCTTGAAAACATGTTTTATTTGAAGTAATAAATCAGTTTATAAACATTTTCAAGTCATCATAAATATCAAAAAGTGGGCAATATTGTGCATGATCCAAATGTAAACACCACAAATGAAAACACAGGACTGAAATCTGCTGACACTTTATTATTGATTTACTCTACACCTCCTTTAATTCAGAGACAAACTAGATTTAAATTAACAGTGGTGATCGTGATATATATATATATATATATATATATATATATATATATATATATATATATATATATATATATATATATATATATATATATATATATATATATATATATATATATATATATATATATATATATATATATATACATATATACATAATGCTTACAATTATGGAAATATTTTGAAATAAAATGTTAATTTTTCATCTACTGGTCAAACCCTTAAAATCAGGCAACATAAGTATTATTATATTAATTAATTAATATTATTTAGCACAAACATGGCTGATTGGGCCTTTAAATGGGTCAATCTGAACCGGCACATTTTACATAAATTATAAAATAGCCCCTTGTGAAATGGACACAGGAAATGCAGGAGGCGCACACAGATTTTCAGGCAGTGAAGTCAAACCACAGTCCTCCTAAGTGTCGGAGGAAAAGTCAGGGAAACCAAGAAAACATGCTTTTATTTTTAAAATCCCCTCTAGCTGCCCCCTAACAGCCACATCAGCAGAGAAAGTATTTTTGTACAGCTTCAGCTTTTACATTTGCTTCACTGAAATGAATATCATATATTTATTCTTCTGAGGTCTTGTGCTGCAGGCAACAGGCCACAGGGTTTTTTTCTTTTTTATCGCCCCCCTACTCCTCACTTTATTGCATCCTAACCTTTCGAGGCGACTCAGAAACGACCAACCAGCCTTGACTTTCCCATGTTGTTGCCTAATAATGGCAAAAAATGACATCAACAAAATATTTTGGTGTATTAAATTGATTAGATTTGATTAAAAATATTTACCCATGCTTTAAGGTGACTTTTTAACAAAGTTTATCGTTTGGCTAGATTAATAATATATTGTTATAGTAGGATCATTTAAATTATATGGAAATGTATTTTTGCACTTTTTTTTTTCCTTATTATGGAAACCGGCTGGAGGTCAAGGTTTACCAGCTTTTTTGTTTACATACAACCAACACGCCAAATCGATACAATGCAAACGGTTTCCATTAGTGGATTGACGGGCATCTACTGGCTCGGATTAAACCGTGTAACTCAATAGTTTTGTTTTAAGACGCAGGAGAAAAGAGGTTTAATGTGACAAACTGGGCCGCTCTTGCAGCTTCGGCCTGAATGTTGACGCTGCGCACAAGTGGCTGAATAATTCACAAAAGATTAAAAGACAGGAATCATCAAGTTTATCATGTAAAGCTATTTTAATCTCCAAATGAATAACAGTTTAACAACTCAAACAGCAAAGCACCTGGACAGAATGAAATACTACACAGTCTCCTAATGCTTCTCTGCACATAGCAAATTCACAGGCTTTGATGTATGAAAAGTGCATTTGGACTAAACTCTAAAGTTGGCAGCATAACAGGATTAGTGATATGTGACACATGTGCCCACTTACTCAGCAGCGATGACAAATGAAAATGGATTGGAGAGTGGGAAACAGCCCGTGTCCAAAGGTTTCCATTGGGCGTTGCAAAGGGAGAACAGGCGATATGAAGACTGGAGCGCCTTTTTATTATTAATAGCCTAACATCTGTATGTTTACATTAGACGCTAAACACATGCGTACATCAGCTCATTATCCTCATATGAACTTCATCCGGGGTGCGTCTAGCCTTCATATCAACTTTTACGCACACAAATAGACACAATCAGCACGCACTTAAACATAAACGTGGGCACGGTGAGGTCTGCAGAGGCGAACTGGTATGCTTTAATGAAATGCTGCTCCAAACAAACACACAGCAACCATAGGAGAGGAGTCTGTCTTAACCGGCCTTTTGTCTTTTTTTGTGAATTTCTCCACTGTGGGACTAATAAAGGAATATCTTATCTTATCTTATCTTTTTGTATGGTGCCAAACTGGACTGATGCCTAACAAAAGTGCAGCATGACTGGTAATGCTCCGCCACTTGTAGGCGAGGTTAATCTATACATAACCAGAGAAACAATTTGAAATTCACACAGAGAAACGACGAATGCATAAAATCATTTTAAATAGATTTAATTGATTAAAGTATCCTCTAAAGTAACAGACACGTGTGCATTACCGGTCCTAATTCTTAAAATAAGACCTATCATATCAAACTCAACCGTAGTCTATTTTAGTCTGTTAAATGTTATGTGTGCCTGAAGGATTAAGCCTCACATGCATTACAAAGTCGAAATCGCGTTGCCTTGCTGGGTCTAAAAATGTCTTCGTCTTGTTCAGACGTCCCCTTCAGAGGTTAAGGTTAGGGTTAAGGTGAGGGTTAGGTTTAAAAACGAACCTAAAGGTATAAAAATGGCAGGTTAAACAGCTTGTCGTGAAATCAGATATAAATCTGTGTTTTGTTCTAACTTGTAATGGGGTAATTTAATAGCAATAACAGTCCACGGTCGGGTAGAAGTAGCTCTACAATGAAAGAGAGTCCGTGTTTAAAATGTTTTCCAAAATAGCCTAAATTGTGTCCCTCTCAGTATTTTTCCTTCCCCATACAGCCAAAGCTCTACTTTATAAACTCATTGACTCTTATAGCCTCTACACATTGAGGCGTAGGCTATCTGTCATTTTGTGCCAGTGGTCACATGGCTTTTGGCCCTCAGGAATGGATAGAGATGGATCCCCACGTCAGCTTGTACGTCTAAGGATTTCTGCTCCACCAGTCTGCCTCAAAGTGACGGGAGCGCAGCGCCGCGGAGGAACTATGCGCGGGTTATTATAGGACGTTTCCAACAGCAGAATATGGATTTTGATGAGCGGATCTCTGGCTCTAATATGTATTTACCGAGCTGCACTTACTACGTCTCCGGAGCAGATTTCTCGGGTCTCCCTCACTATTTAACCCAGAGCCAGTCCTCTTGCCCCATGACATACCCCTACCAGTCCTCAGCCCTGCCACAGGTCCCGTCCGTGAGAGACGTGGCTTTCAGAGACTATGGGATTGATGCGTCCAGTAAATGGCACCACAGCAGGGGGAGCCTGTCACACTGCTACTCCGAGGACATCGTGCACAGGGACGGCTGGACGAGCTCGACCTCACGGGGGGGAGAGATCCTGGTGAAAGGCGGCTCCAGCGTCAGCCACTCCAGCTCCTCCAACCCGACGCCCGGCTTCTATGGCAGCGTTGGCAGGAACGGCGTCCTGCCACAGGCGTTCGACCAGTTCTTCGACACCGCGTACGGGAGCGCAGAGAGCAGCACAACACCGACAGCACAAGCAGCAGACACGGACAGACACGCCGCCAAAACGAGTCCAGCTCCGGCTCATCCGTGCTCCGACATGGCGGAGAGCTGCAGCCCCAAGTCGTCCTCCGGCCACAGCGACGAGAAGCAGAGCAAAAGCAGCAGTGAGTAGGAGACAAATCTAACGCGTTGCTCTTAAAGCTTTTTATATGCTGTTTTATAAGCACGTAAGGTTTATGGAGGGCCTGCAGATTTACCCTATAACAAAACTATGTTATAAACGACAAGATCACGTGCTTGGGATTGAAGTTGGCCGTGAAGACTGGCGTGAAGCTTGTCTTCCAAGATTTCAAACAATATCTCCACTTTTTGTCTGCATGTGTGCGCTTTGATCTCCTAGCCTAGTTGGCCTGTAAACTGCATTTATATGGCAAATCACATTTATAAAACATTATTGAAATGAAAATCTAAACATTTGGATGCATCCTATAACACATATTTGTGTTGATCAACTTCGTATGTTATTTCTGTTAAGGTTTTTATTTTTGGATTGATAATTAGTTTTATTCTGGGTTGACTAATGTGGTGCTGCTGAAGCATTTTAATGTGACTTTGGAGCAGATTTGGGCTTAAACCCTGCTACTTATTCAAACACAAATATTTACAAATTCACTGGATTTGTGAGGATTTAATTCAACAACTGCTTTTCATGGAATTTGCTGTCACTAAACACTAAGACGACAGCTCTTTACGCAAAGTGAAATCAAATGCGCACAAGCATATCAGATACTCGATACTCGTGACAGTTTGGTTCGGGCCCACGCCCTCACTCTTAAAAGCCAGCCGGTATGGTTTTACAGATTTCAATAAGTTTTCACAACTTCCGACATGCAGTCCTTCATGCCCAACATGCCCCGTCTTTGTTTACAAATCAGGGTCCTGCAGGCCAGAGAAAGGGAGAGACAGAGAGAGAGAGAGAGAGAGAGAGAGAGAGAGAGAGAGAGAGAGAGAGAGAGAGGAGGGAAACACTTGAACTCCAAAGTAGACCACCACCACTGCTTCAAAGCAGGATATGGGCACATAATTTCATGTTGTTGCATTGTGTCTATATCTCATGTGGTGACATTTGCCCTTTTTATTTATTTATCTTTTCAGGTGGCCAGAGGACGCGCAAGAAGAGATGTCCATATTCAAAGTATCAGATCAGAGAACTGGAGAGGGAATTCTTTTTTAGCGTCTACATCAATAAGGAGAAGCGCATGCAGCTCTCTCGGATGCTCAATCTGACAGATCGCCAGGTCAAAATCTGGTTTCAGAACAGGAGGATGAAGGAGAAGAAACTGAACAGAGACCGTTTACAGTACTACACCACAAACCCCCTGCTATAAACACTGAACAAGGACTGTCACTGACATCAAGACTCCACATCTAGCCTTCACATGTTACCTGGACAGGATGGCGACTTTTTTTTTTTTTAAATGCCAGACTTCATAACGAATTCTACTATTTATATACTATTTTGTCATTAAACACTATTGGCTCTATTATTATTATTATTATTATTATTATTATTATTATTATTATTATTATTATTTTATAGGCCTGTTATTCTGCAGTCAACAGTTTTCCCGATTTTGAAGTTACGTGCTTGTGTATGGTGCTCTTACGTCCTTACGCGGAAAGCTAGATGTGTCTAAATTAATTTTGTATTATTTAAATAATACAAACAATTATTTAATAATACAAATGGAGACTATTGTACTGCATTTAAACGAAAACAATCTTCTTTTATCCTTAAATTCTTTAGAAATTAAATTGTTTCCCACATTTACGCACGCAGTTTCTATGGCCAGAAATCGTGACGTGAAACGATTGTCCGTGTTTTCTCCTTTCACTTGGTATTTTAACTTTATACTGCACAAATACAAACTCCGGTGACTGTAAAAATGTTTTGTGTGTTTTGGAATTAGTATCGGACCTCACCTGACACTGTTGACGATGATCAACTGCCCCGCAAATGACCGGTTACTGTCGCATATTTAGAGAATGAGTTAAGTTATAATCTGATATACCAATTCACCCATTTCATGCATTTTAAGTCTGATATTTAACATCTGCGCTTGACGCCTTTTGCTGAGCTCTTGGCCGCAAAGTTGGATTATTCTCGAACTTCATCCAAAAGGCAAACCGCCGATAAAAGAGCGAAACCCACAATGAAACACCATCCCAATTTTTATTTTATATGCCAGCACGTGTGTTGTATCAGATGCCTGATATGTAGGTCTGGTGCTTTTTTTCCCCCTCATGGCTGGAAACGGGATCCGCTGCAGTTATTGTTTGATATCCATTACAAGGGGTTCATTCATTTCTGGGGCTGATTCCTGACCTAACATGCCTGTTAGGCGTACAAAAAAAAACAAAACCAAAAAAACCAACCTTTCTACTTGTGTGAATGCATATAGGACATAATGTGTGTTACAGGCCGCACTATTCCAAAGAATGTGAATCTATTTGTGTGATTATGCTCTCATCAAAGACTTTATTCATTTCATCCAGTGAAGTCAGCTAATCAGGGAGTGACACTGGGGTAAATAAAGAGGCGGACGAACTCCAGATGACTATTAAAACCACCACTATCTGTATGCTTCCATTTATCATCTGGAGGGGTTTAATCCAAATATCCTATATCAGCTTGATACTGAATATGAATTTAGGCCATGGGGATTTATGTTGGAAGGTCAAAGGAAGCCCACGCACATAAAAAGATGGGTAAAAACTGGCTTCAGGTGGCTTTGTGTGTCCACCACCAGGCCTGAATACAACTTGAATAGCCTGCCATAAGCTAATAAGGGCCCTGATGCCCTCCTTATAACGCTCATCCTGTGAGGCTCCCAGGAATTCCGCTTTGATTGCTGCACATCCTCCCAGTTGCTCCAGTAACTTGGCCATAAAACGCGGATTCGTCTGGAGCATTTGGAGTGTAGTGCAATAAAGCGTCTGAGACCAAGGTTATTAACTGTGACTAAGGGGCTGAAAAACAACGGCTGGGAGCATTGAAAGCTTGTGTTCACGGACCTTTCCGGCGTCATTTGTTTCAGCGTCTTACCGCGGTAGGAATACTGTGCGGGTTGTGTTGTGCTGTGTTGTGTTGCAGTGTGTAGGCCGCGCTGTCTCCGTCCACTGGGTGGCGCTCCTCAGATCAATGTCATTGCCGTGAATTGAGATATAAAAGAAGTTTGACTCGCCGCTCAGCTGCTCTAAAATATGTCACCATCACCTCAGGATTTCGTTCTTAAGGTAGGCACAGAAATATTATCATATGCGTTTTATGACTACAAGGGTGGGTTCTTAATGGCATTTAAGGATGGGGGTCTATTTTTCTAGTTTGTTCCATCTCCAGCTCAAGACGCTGTATATCATTTAATACGGTGCAGATGTTATGATGTCATGATAGCATTACTGGGAATAATATCACAAGTAAATTGATCTAGTTTGTTTCTTTGAGCATCAGTTTTAATGGAGATTCTCAGGTTGCAGTTTTACAGATGTTACAGGCCTGGAGTGACTAGTGCGCGCAAAGTATAAAGATCACAACGGCCTGTATGATATACCAACATTTTGTGGCTCGCTAACTTAAAAAAAAAACGTAAATTATACTTCATTTTAAAATCCTAAATTAGATTTATGCTGTTTAGTTGTTATCCAAGCAATGCAAACATGTGAAAACGAGAACTTGGATTGTCCCATTTGTTTACTATTAAGATGCAACTTGTGCGTCGTGTGTGTATGCAGTGCATACTATATAACATATTCATGCAACGGTTTGTATATCTCACTGAAAGTCATTGTTTGTATATCATTGTTTGTGCACGCTGAGACCAAGAGAGATATTTCGACACAAATCGGTGTCTGTGATTTTCAGTGATTTTCTTTTAAATTTAACAAAAGTAATTGAATTAATTTTTTATAAAAGTTTTATGGGAATAATAATATAAGAGCAGCTCACCCACTGCGCACACAGCAACATCCCAGGAAATAGTAGGGTTAATGATTATTATCATTCACTGCAGCCAGACATGCTGCAGGTTTGACGCCATAATAAAATGGCTGTACATAAACTGTAGCTCTGATTTCTAGACTTTATGGCTCCAGACTTAAAGGAAAATGGAGGTAGTCGATGTTGTAGCCATTTCACCACACTTAGAGAAATCTTAAGGCTGATCTAAATCTGTATGCCTGTGTTGTAAACTCCTAACCCTATTGACGATGATGATTGATTTCTGATTTAAAAAAAAATGTTGTTTAAAATATTGTAGCAGTCCAGGCTAAAGATTTGTGTTTTCTACGTGTTTGCCTCATAATATGAGGGCCATGATCCATGCATGATCCATGTCAGAATATTGATCTTGTTTATTTCTAATTAAAACTATATATAACATTAGGCCCCTTTAAATTCTAGTACTTATTTTATTTTATTTTTTTCCTTCTGCTTACTAGTTTTTTATGTTTTTCTCATTACTTCCTCCTCAGGCCTGTTGTCTCACACATTTCATAAAAAGGACAAAAACTATAAAGAGAGAAACGGTGAAGATTTTTCACACACACACACACACACACACACACACACACACAATATATATATATATATATATATATATATATATATATATATATATATATATATATATATATATATATATACAAGTTCAGAACAAGTTCAATGGGCGCATTGGGCCTTTTTTGTGGGTGGAGTGACTATGGAGTGACTATTAAGAGCTTCTGAGTTTAATTGAATTTAGAGAAATTGTTATAGTCTGTGTATCCATAGCCTATGCTTCGGAATAAGCATGTGTGTGGTGTGTGTTTTTTTCGTCAACAGATAGTAAATAGATTGGACAAAAATAGATAGTAAATAGATTGGACAAAAATATATAGTAAATACGCAGAGAAACGTACAAATTCCCAGTGGTTCTCTAGCAGATAATAGCAAGATTAACAAGTTCTAATGTCATCTATGCAGTAACAGTCTTGCCAGTATTAAGTGATCATTAAGAAAAAGGAAGCTCCAGGGCATTGTTCAGCTTCAGCGTGCCTGCGTGTCACCTTTATAAATGCCCAGTAGAGCCTTTGCAGTAAAATGTGTCTGGACGCAGTCGTGGCATTTACACCCACAATTTTCACGCCACAATCAGATAAGCTCGAGGGCTTTGATGGAAGTGAGTTTGCATTGGTTTGACCAGCAATGTTGTGCGATGAAACACCGTCTGCACTGCTTTTGGACTGTCCTCGAGGAAGTTTAAAAACAGTCCAATAATAGCTACCAGAGCAGCACAAGAAGAGTCACACAGGACCTTTTGGATCTTTGATGCACCCTGAGGCACCTCTAGAACCCTTCATTTTTACAGTGCTGTAAAAGTGGCCATAAAGCTATGCATTGTACATAATTGTTGGGGACAGCTTTCAACAACCCAGTTGTCAAATAGGGGTTGTTGTTAAGTTCACAGGCACCTCTGAGCTTATAGATGAAGATCGAGGCTCCAAATGTGAGATTCAGAGGAGATTTAAAGATTTTACCGAAAACCCTCTGATACACCACTTTCCCTCCACAGTTTAGCCTAAAACAAAATATACGACACAGTGGAGCAGCCTGGTCAGAATGGGAGGAGTCTGCGTCGCCTGGTGTTTTAATTGGCTGCAGGCTACAGTGAGAAGCGTGAGTATCAGTAATTATTCAGCAATGTTTTGCACAAGAAATGTCAGCCAGAAAGGGCTATCTTCATCCTCCGTCAAATTATAGCACGACGATGACATGCCCCAACAACCAAGCTGGAAATTCGTTTTTCGTGGACTCTTTAATCAACGTGAGAACCGACAGCGGTTCGTATTACCAAAGTAACGGCGTGTATTTGCCACCGGCGTCGGAATATTCATATGGACTCTCCGGTGGCTCCTGTTTCCCGGGGATCGGTAAACGCAACGAGCCAAGCACCCAAAGCCTGATCCCGTCTTCTGCTCCGTATGTTCAAGGGATGGAAACGTGGCTGGAAACGTCGAGGTCCTGCCGGGTGGATCAACCCAGCGGTCAGCATATGGCTCAGTGTTCCTTCTCACCGAATATAAAAGAGGAGAGCGCGTACTGCCTTTACGAGTCTGACAAATGTGCTAAAGGAGCAACAGTAGATGACATTTCCTACTCGACCGCATCGTGCCCGGTTACCGGCAGCACTTTGCCAGTCCCCGGCTACTTCCGCCTGTCTCAGACGTACGCGTCCTCCAGGCTTTACCATGATGTCCAGCCAAACATGAATCACTTTACTCTGCAACGACCTGCCCGCCTGGACAGCCAGCCCTCCCAGCCGCAGGTTCCCTCTGCTGAGCCGGAGCGGAGGGAGAGCCACGAGGAGGCGCCTGTCCCCGCGCCCTGCGCACCGTCCAGAGACGAGGACAGCCGCCTGTCCTCTGAGAGCTCATCCTCCCCCGAGCCCGCTGAGACATGCAGCGCGGAGTGTCCAGAGAAGCCAGTCAAAGGTGAAGAGTGGACATGCATTGTAGAAATGTGTTGCAAAAATAGCAGACGGCGTAAAGGGGCATGCGCATATACTTCTTCAGGCTTCCATTGTGTTAAACCAGTCTAACCACGCATGAATGCGTGGATGCTGATAGTCTACTTGTGAATTAATATTTACGTCAACAATCAGCCATTCAGAGGTGTGGTTTAACGGCTATTTACCGGGTAATCGGTCATGAGGCGAAATTGAACGTGACTTAACTAATCGGAGCCGAGCAGCAGAGCTGTTGTGCTTCATTAGCTGTTTTGACATCACAAATAGGCTGCTATAGCTGTGCTTTATTACAGAGCTATTCAAACAGGCTTTATGGATGTATTTTAAAACGTAACTGTGGAATTTTGATAATTTAAAACAAATGCATTTTTAAATGTTCTCAGGGTTTCATTAAAGCTACAACAAAAGGACAATCCAGTCAGTTTTGTCCTTTGCGTGATTCTGATGTTACTTGTCCCCTCATCATAGGCACAGGCCTTGATTTAATTTCAGCAGACTGTGCAGACTATGTTTTTTGTCTTAATAAAGGTGCAGATGGCTGCTGGCTGCTTAAAGGAGCAAATAGTTTCTGGTAAAAATGCAGAATTTCAGCTGTATGGAATATCCACATGGATATGTGGTTGTGCGTAAAATGGGCGTAAAAATCAAATAGAACACAGAAATCAGCCACTATTCGGGTATTTTCTACACTCCAAGTTTATGTAGTAGGTGTCAGTTCAAACAGTAGAATTTTTATAACACATACTATATTCAGTAGTTTAATAAAATTGCGTTTGACTGTAATTTGACATTCCAGGTTTTCTCTATTTTGAATCGTATTCGTCCATCACTTCAATAGAGATACGATGCTTCCCTTCAGGTATGTTGATTTTTTTTGGTCACACCTGTTGCCTAATATCTTGTTTCATTTTCATTGTAGGAGATGGAAAAATGGAAAGCACGGCCAACTGGCTCACAGCTAAGAGTGGCCGAAAGAAGCGCTGCCCCTACACCAAGCACCAGACTCTGGAGCTGGAGAAGGAGTTCCTCTTCAACATGTACTTGACTAGAGAGCGTCGCCTGGAGATCAGCCGCAGTGTGCACCTCACTGACAGGCAAGTCAAAATCTGGTTCCAAAACAGGAGGATGAAACTGAAAAAAATGAGCCGGGAGAACAGGATCCGAGAGCTCTCCAGCAACTTCAGTTTCTCGTGAGACTGTCTGCGTCTTTGGCGCCCTCCCTCCATCCATGGCAAGGGCGCCTGTGCAGAGCCCCCAACCCAACTGTGAGAATGTCCATGGAAAATAGCACCCTACTGCTAACTTATTGATTGTTGTTCTTTCTGTTTTATTTTGTCGTGGATATATGTATTTATAAATGGCTACATTTGTAACGTTGATCAGTTGTGTTTGAAATGTTCCGAATGTGACCACAATGTTTCAGAGCTTCAGGCTTGTACATATTGTATAGTCAACCTGAGCGAACCATTGGAATTTGCATGCAGAACTAACCATTGGGACACTTGTGTTACAGTTACGTGTAGACCTTTATGTGACAGCTAAACAGCCCAGGAGGTCTGATGAATATTTGCACATTTTTTTCTGGTCAAATTAATAAAACCATCCCTGCAACTGCAGACTTCTTATTTCATTCAGACGGACAGACTAACAGCTGCATGCGCGCTGTTTAAATCTTAAAGTTGGCTCAGGTACAGTGCATGGTGCTAATACCTTTGTGTTCTGGACAGGATCCGCTGTGTGCACAGTAAATATTATTACAGTAGCTGAGGGTGATGGTCTTCATACTTTAGGCCTGTAATATAATAGATGTCTGGCGAATGCACCCTTCGTTGCTTTTTGTCCTTGATATCAGACTTAAACCACACAACGAGTCGAGGAACAGTTTTTTTTTCCATTATTGTCATATTTAAAATATTTTAAATTATCAATAATTGGGTCCATGTTGCAAATGCGAGTAAAAACACATGTTTAAATAATGTATATCAATGCATATCTTAATGTAAAGGTATAGGTATCGGCGCATCTGGAATAAAATAGTCCAAAACAGAACTGTCGCACTCATCAGATCATGAATATAAAACCTGTCTGAGCATCGTCTTTGCGTCTTTACAGATGTCTAAAATCCTTCCAGGTAGACCTGTTATCCTGAGAAACTGCATAATGTCCACACCTTGAAAACACTAAAACCACAGATATCCCAGAAGAGGAGAGCGGGCTGTTGAGTGGTTTAGGTAGTCTCATGTTGTTGGGCTATTATATTTCTCCCACAACATGAAACTGCCTTGATTACCTCAGTAAAACTCGTCGCATCATGAAAAGTGAATCACTATTAATTACTGGTGGAGTTTATTAATAATTTTGGCGCAGACTGCTTCAAACATAAAACATTATTATTCCAAAAAGTGCAATAAAGACTTTTATTGTTGTGCGTAAAAGGAACTCTTAATATGAGTTTTTGTCTTGTGGGTTTTCATTACGAAGTTAAATTCTGTTATACACGTGTCTCCATTTAATCATAGATATACTAAGTTTTCACCATGTCTATAATTTAAGCACTGCAAAGTATTTTGAGCGTCTCTATGTGATCTAAAAAGCCGGAAGTAAAGACGCAGGCAAGGAAATGAAAGGATTAAGGCTTATATGTGTCCAGGAGAGGCGTAAAGGACAGACAAGGCCTCGGTTATGATCATTGCAGTCTGCCAGTTGCCTCGCCATAGGAAATGCCGGATGCGTCTGCTTGCGCCAGAGAAAGGACACAATGGCTGTGCTTTATTGGTGATATTTAGCTGAGACAGCCAGGTTGTAACCTTAAGAAAAACAACCCAATTGCCCGTGATAAAAAAGGACCGTTATATAGCACCCAAATACCCTCACCCCACTTTCCGTCTTGGATTGCTTTCAAAGTGTAGACCCACAGCCCAGCAGAGACAGCGATGCGCAGCCTAGAAGCTGCTCTGATCTTGTAAACTTCAATGATGCTTTAAACGCATTTCTGCTTGTTTTATTTTAATTTAAAAAGTCTTGACAAATGTTTTATATAGCACCCACTAACAAGAACCAGAAATGTCTTCCCAAAGTGAGAGGTTTATAGATGGAGGCCATTAAATTAATATCAGTTTTATATTTTGGAGAGTAAATAATCCCATTATAGGCACAATTTTAATGGAGGTCGTATGGTGATTTCACAAAAGGAGACTTTAAAGTCCCCCTTCACCTTCCTTCTGCTCCTTTCTATCACATCTATGATCGATTACACTAACATAAGATCTTTTGACAAAAATCATAACGTTTATTGCTTATAAAACGAAATATTTCCCAATAAAGGCGCGGGGACTTGCTATTAAAATATGGTGGGGAAAATGGTGGCCATTTAGTAGAGCAGCAGGCTGATTTATTATTTATTGTTCTGTCCCACGGTCACGTGTTTGGGGCGCCCTATCCAGTCTTGGGCAAGGTTCAACTTGCTGGACGCATTGAGCCCCTAGCTGGTGCAGGAAAGCAGCACCTTATATGCAATGAATCTGTTTTTTCTAAACATTGCAAGCCCGTAACGCGTTGTATATATATTTTTGCGAGTGCATTTTTTTGCAATGTCGACGTTGGGAACGAGTTATTATGTTGAGCAGCCTGTTCTTCCCGAGCAGGAAGATATGGCACCGAGGTACTCGTCAGCTGCAGGGGTGGAGCAGACGATGCTCACCGAATATGGCGGACAGGAATCTTGTCCTTTGCAGGCGAAATCTTCTATTTTTGGTGGATCTTGGAGTCCCATCTCGGCCCACCCTCCGAACACAGCCGCTCCGACTTATATACATCACCATTACATGAGCGGGGACAGCGATGGCATGTTTACGCGTTCCTGGGCGTTGGATCCGGTCTCTGCGTCCCTGTGCTTGACGGGATTACCATCGACAGCCATGCATTATGAAATAAAACCCGAGCCTCTCATTGGGAGTGCTGAATGTACAACTTTGGAGACGCACACACCTCTTTTGTCTGACATTGAAAACGGAGCATCCCTTGTGGAGATTCCCTGCGAAACCACATCCGCGTCTAAAGCCACTGAGGAGAACCCGTCAGCAGAGGATAAGAGCGAGATAGATTCAAGTAAGCGATGCATTTGATTCTGATCACTCTGTCGACTCGTTTAGATGAATGGAAATGGCATTAAGATGTGGAGGAAGTGTTTTGGGTGTCACAGACTAGTTTCATAGTGTAAAGATCTGCGTAAAATTTGTTTATGCTCAGTAGTCTTATGGTCAGTGACATGATCTTATGTAAAATTAAGATATGCATATTCTTCATGGTGACTGACACACTTCACTGTGAAGTCTGAATCTGTTTTTGAGTCCTACTCTGAGAGCATTAACTCTCCTGTCTCCTGGTTCTGACCCCCCTGTTTCCAGATAACCCATCGTCCAACTGGCTTCATGCAAAGCCCACCAGAAAAAAGCGTTGTCCATACACAAAGCATCAAATCCTCGAACTGGAAAAGGAGTTTCTGTTTAACATGTACCTCCCCCGGGATCGTAGATACGAGGTAGCCAGAGTCCTGAGTTTGACCGAGAGACAGGTGAAAATCTGGTTTCAGAACCGCAGGATGAAGATGAAGAAAGAAAACAAAGATCGACGGAGAGACAGTTAACTGGTTCTGGACTGATGGTGGATTAGAGGGGGGAGGAGGGTTTGTCTTTAATATTCCCGACCTGTTACACATGTTGTTGTAAAGTTTGTGTTGTTAAAAACAATGCTGGATGTTTTTTTCTCCCCCAATGATATCCAGTGTTTCATGTTTGTGAGAGGACAGTGTCTCTAGTTGTATTGTATTTGGCGCACAGAAATAGTTGACTAATAGGCCATTTGTTACTTGCATGAAATGATCCTTGACTACCTGAATGTCTTTCAGCTACCTATTTGCATTGTTTAACTTATTGTTTTGCCGTTCTAGATTTTTTTTAACCGTTAGGTTTTGATCCATTTGTGCACACTTCAAATACCTCGTCGTTCCTGGTTACATCCAAAATAAAGAGTAGTTTGTACAACACATTAGAAAATTAGTATGGCTTATTCATTTATTATCATTTAAGTAATATTAAAATACATTTCTGACAGATTTAGAAAATATGCTAGATAAATTAATAAAAGAATAAAAGGCCTACTTATTTTATTTTATTTTATGTTACATTTTACAGCTCTGTTCACATTTAAACATTTCAAAACTGTTTCTACAAAATTAGAATGTTTACTTATGTCAAAATTAATTGAACCGAACCTGTTTTTCTATTTCAGAAGAAAAAGAAGATTAATAGTCCACTTTTACTACGTCTTCTGGCTTGTTGTCATTAAGCTTTATGGCGCAAACAACCTAAATAAACCACAGAAGAAATCCGGAGGCCTGTCCAGATAATTTCTCTAATAAAATGTTTTTTTCAGCCTTACCACCACAATGCAACGTTTCTAATATTAATATTTACTTATTACAATAATATTACTGTGGAAATAAGGAAACAATTTATTTGTAACACGGCCAATAACTTTTGATTTTAAAATGTATACTTTAAAAGTATCCTGTTTAAACAAATACTGAATATAAAGATGAAAACACGTGAATTATCTTTGGATCCTTCGCTTAAAAAGCATTTACAGAAATAAAATCTGCAGTATCGAGGAACCAACACAACAAAACATCCTTATGCAACAATTAAAAATAGAAAGCACGCGAAATAGTGCGAACAAGTTCAAGCAGTAGCGAAAAACACGTCAGCATTTATAGATTAGTTTACACCTAATTATTGTCTGAATGCATGTATGTATGTATGCACTTGCCTACTTTTCAGGACATTTCGGGGCCTTTGAACGCGCAACAAACTAGACTAGATGCCCTGATCCTGCAATAAACCCCGATCACAGCCTCAACTGTTTATAAGGTGCGAAAACAGCAAAGCATGTCGAGGCTCTGTGACAGCAGTAAAGCAGCATTTCTAATGAGGCCCCGTCAAACAGTCAAATATGTCATATTGTTGTAAGATAGGCCCGAAGCGACGCACACACACTCACACACACATACAGAGGAGGAGAGGTGGAGGGAATGTCAGGACTGCAGCTGTCTTAAAACGTCTAATTACTTTACAACCGTCTACCAACAATTAGCCTGTCCCGGTGCAGTAACATCCGTTTGTTGTTTTGTCGCAGCAGCAGCAGCGCGCTCAGGACAACAGACGCACAATAACACAGCAACATGCATCACACATTCAAATAGTTTCCAAATATTACAACATAGATCATTTTATTTAGTGAGAAAGTGGGAAAAATAAACAGCAAAACAACAACAAATAGGACAAACAACAGTGTTTTGAGGATAGTATTAGAGCTCTCGGCTGATCTGAGTGCTGCTGAGCTCTGACGGCCAGCAGGTGGAGCCAGCGGCTCATCTGAAGCGCAAACAAGATGGTGCGTTCACGGCACACCAAGACCGTTTATTACAGACCTGCACCAGTTGTGTCGTTTTCGTCGTAAAACATCTAATCCTGCAACGTGTTCAGTTTCATTGAATGGTCGTCCATGATGGCATAAACTAAAGCTCCTCATTTCATTAAAATGGGAGTTATTTTACTTTTTATTTTACTAAAATGTATCAAATGACAATACACTTTGTGCTTTGAATAGTTTAGAGGAATATCAGTAGCTATATGAATGCATGTTCCAATAGATATCATCACATCAGCGATTAAACTGATACAGATGTATATTTTAAAAGGTATTTATATAATTTTATACACATAGAATAAATAAATAATAAATTCTCTAAGTATGAGCACATACAGATAATTTGAGGTTTCACCACTTCACTTTTGCCCAGGAGCTGGACCGAACCTCACTGGAGTGGTGAACTTGAGGTCCTACAAAGTGAGAGATACCCCAAACCTTCCTTCCCTCCCTGGTTTCCCTCAACACCCCAGTCAACCGCACCCCATTACCCCACCCTCACCCCTAAAGGTCACCCACATGCAGCTCATTAAGTCTCTTATTCCTTTTTTGGGAAAACTGTAAAGATAATAATGATAAAACAGTGACATTACGCTAAATATTAAAACTTCAAAGACCTTCAGTAAAATCTCTTCAGTCACTAGTGTCGTTGATGGCACTCTTGTCTGATCCCCCTTGGTTGTTCGGAAACATATCTTGCAAGCAACTGAGGAGCCATGGTGCAGGAAAACAGAAAGTTGCTGGGATGCTGTTTGCTGTGACCTCTCCTGACCCCTATACATCAAACTTCATGACACTGCTGGTGACAGAGGAGGCCACAAGTGTGTGGAGGAGAAGTTCAGGGGAGTAAAGTCACGAGCACATGTGAGTCTGTCCCACTTACCCTCACTACCAATAGTCTGTTGTTCTGGGTAGACGTGGATAGTGAGGTGTTTCCTGTTCTCTCTCTCTCTCTCCCTCTCTGTGTGTGTGTGTGTGTGCGTGTGTGTGTGTGTGCAATGCAGTTTTGCAGGGAAACAGACTTTGTGAGCTTGAGTTTTAGCTTTCATCTGCTACTTACAATCACAGATGCATTTTGCTGCATTGTCAATATTTTTGTCAACGTCGCATCAATATGAATGCTATTTGTTCCTTAAACTGTGTTAATGTCCATGTTGGGCTTCATACAGGAAGAGCAAGGACATGAATCAAATGTTGGTTGTCTCATATTAAAAAGGTGTGTTTTGATAGGTGGGTATCTTTTATTCCTTTGCGCTGATCCCACATTTTTCCTTATTTTGTCGTCTCTGTTACCCGAGAAGTAAACAGAAAGAGGCCCAGAATGACCGTGTCTGCGTTTTATCACGATTTTTTTTTGCTCATGTGGACGCGCAAAACACTTTGATTTGCGGTCCTTTAACGCGCTTGAAGTATCTGTCAAATCTTCTCATGAATCCAGCGGGTTCAATAAATAAAAGTGTAATGTGGAAATCCTGGCACTGAACACACACACACACACACACACACACACACACACACACACACACACACACACACACACACACACACACACACACACACACACACACACACAAGCTTACTGCTGTATTTTTTCCGCAGTAGTTTCCTCCTCCCATATCTATATAGGGTGTAATACAGCGTTAATGACGGACAAGACATGAACTAAACACTTGCAATGATATCACCAAATATAATTTCAAATTTTTACATAACCTCGCTCATGCATAATATGTAAAAATGTATCATCATGTAATTGCAACTTGATTGCAAACAACACAACAAAACATGCACATTTATTATTTGTCCAATTATTTATTTTTATTCTGGGTATACATTTGCATCACACACTCCATAAATAGGAATAATTCCACAACACAGTAAAAAATAATTGAAATATTTTTGTTCTTACAAAACAATAAAAAACAGTCAAATAAACAAACAAACAAACAAAGAACAAAAGCAAAATAAAAAAGCAGTGTTGGCAGGTTTGGCCTGCTTGCCTCCCAGATGTCTGTCGTTGTCTCAGAACAGACGGGAAACGCGCCGCTCCTCCTCTCAGATTCAGACACCGTTTTCTGTCTGCATTCGTTTAACAAGCAGCAAAATGTGTCTTCATGTCTGCATCAAAGCTCCGAACAAGACCAGCAGACTTAAATCTACATGAAGTTACAACACAAAATGTTCAATATGTTCAAATTTCTGAACGTAGTTTTCTGTAAAATATTACAGGTTTATTTATTTATCAGAAGACTCTTTGTTCTCTTTGTTCTGTCTCTACCTGTCTCAGTTCAAATATATGTCCAAGTTAATACTATCTATATAAAACATCATTTATTTGCATATCAAAAAGAAGAAAAAGTCGATTTATGTGGTTAGTTTGGATGATAATTTGCAGCAATAACAATACATGCTTAACAATGAGCTACACACAAATAATTCGGTTCAATTTTCAGTAAATTGAATTAATTTGCAAGTCACTTATTTAACAGCTATCTTCAGTTTTATATAGCCCAATATTATAAGCAATATATTGATATTCGTTCGCATACAGAATACATTCTTACAAATTAATTCTTGCATCCATCCTTACAAATAAAAATAAGGCAAAACACACAGTTATATTAATTGAAATTCAACATTTCAAACAAATTTGAATTATTCTTGAAACCGAGCAGGCCAGAGAAAGAGTTGATCACAGAGAAAGGTATGAGACTGAATGGGATCTGTGCTGAATGCCAACACCCACTCACCTCAGCAAACAATTGATCCTATGTTAAAGCTCATCCGTTCGTTTCTATACCACTAACCGAGTCCTCTGTGTTTTTCCTGTGCCAGTATAATCCTTTTAGAAAACGAAAAAGCGACAGAGTTTCGTCTTTATGGATTTCTGTTTTATTATCGAGCGAGTGAGCGAAAAGCATTTGTGCGTAATGCCCGTGCGTCTCATCCGATGCTTCTTTAAGAAATCCCTACATTTCTAAATAGAAAAACTTCTCCTGCAGCCCACCTAGAGAGTGTCTGTCCTCTTCCTGGCCATATATGATCTAAGGGAGTGTTAGATGGTTTAAACGTGTTCTTAGGGCAGGGAGCTGTCAGACCTTTTGGCAAGAAAGATTGATCACACGCAGGCTACCAGGGCTCTTTGTTTAGAGTCGGAGCAATAAACAGCCATCAGATCCCCACCTTTCCTCTGCCTCACACTACAGTGGCAAATCATGTCTGCTCTCCGCTATATTATAACCAATAACGCTGAGGTGGAAGGATGATGGCTCGGGTCAACATCATCCATATAGGTGGAATAAAATAAATGAAAGTGGATGTTGGACAGGGAGCGATAAACCACAAAATGGTGACGTTAAATAACCCAACTGTTTCTTACACTGACAAAAGATATTTTCCAAGAGATTTCTTATACAGACAACATTTTATAATGATATTATTACCTACTGGCTAATAGTATAATGCATTGGGAAGCTTATAATTAAACCAAGATCTGATGAACTCAAAATCACATTATAATCTATTAAAAAAATATTTTCCCCTCTCTCTTTCTCTCTCTCTCTCTCTCTCTCTCTCTCTCTCTCTCTCTCTCTCTCTGTGTGTGTGTGTGTGTGTGTGTGTGTGTATTGGGGGAGGGGGTGGACGTGTTGTTGGATGTCTGGTGCAGCTTTTCCTCTTCGAGCAAACCTTCCACAAACTCTCAAGATTAACGCCCTGGCACTGATAACGACAGTGGGTGTTGCCGCATTATGAGACACAAATGTGACTGCTGAAATGATTTGTGGAGAGCCACGCTACAAATAAATGCACACACACACACACACCCGCGCGCACTCGTAAGGCAAACTACGTGGACGCGCAGGGGGTATGGAGGGGGAGGGGGGGGTGGTGAACAAACTGACCCCAAAAAATGTGTAAATAAAGCAACCCCTACCCCCGGAATGAGGCGTTACCCCTCAGACTTTCTCGATCAATCACAGGGGACAGTGGCTTCTTTTGATAAAAACCCCAAATTGTCATTGGGCAGATGCAATCATGTGACAAGCAGCACGGTCTAATTCCAACCATGTCCTCATGAAAGCAATAGTTTATGGCATAGAGGTCTTCCATACGACTATATCGAGTTTAGTAGTTTATGACAATAAACTGCTGCTTATTAATCTGAATTAACTTGAAGCGAGTTTCCGACACCAGAGGGAGGAGATGAATTACCAATTTGGGAGAGAAAGTGGTTTTATCAACAGCCAACCGTCGCTCGCAGAGTGCCTGACATCTCTCGCCAACCCTGTCGGAGATGCATTTCAAAGTTCATCAATCAAGAGCTCGGCGCTTTCACAGTCGACACTGATTCCTCCTCCTTTTGAGCAGACCATCCCCGGCCTGAACCCGGGCGTCCACCCACGCCACAGCCGCTCAAAACAGCCGCTGCAGGCTGCATCCCTGCCCCCGGAGTACCCGTGGATGAAGGAGAAGAAAAGCATCAAGAGAAACCAGACTGCTGCTGCTTCTTCTGCGACAACTACTGACTCCTCACCACTATACTTCTCCCCCCAAGGCAAGACATGATGATTAATAACCTCCATGCGAAAGGCTCCTCGTTGTCTGAGGATCCCCCCTCAGCCAGGAGCTGCATCCCGGGCCTTGCAACGTGGGCGTCCCTTTAAGCCAATATAGGATTTTGATTTAAGCATGCTTAATCTCATCAAGTAACGCACTGACTTGTGATGCAGTGTAAGAGTGTTAATGTTTGACAGTAATGGAGAGTGATAGATTATTCTTACACGGGCCGGCAGCTGGCATGTTCATTAATCTTCACCCTCCGTCCTGTCCTGTCCACGCAGACCCATCATATTCTGCCGGGGGCCCATAAATCTTCCCAGTCCCGGCGCTTGCTTGCCACAAGTTTCACCCCACAGAGCTTGTTTTTCTCCAAATACGCACACAACTGCATGCTGGTTTATTTTTCATCAGCTTTTCTGTGATTAAAAAGATAGTCTTTGGTTTATTTTTTTAGGTTCACCAGAGGTGCCAGATGTTGGTGTTGGCGGTGAAGGGGCATCTCGGAGGTTGAGGACCGCGTACACCAACACCCAACTCCTGGAGCTGGAGAAGGAGTTTCATTTCAACAAATACCTGTGCAGGCCGAGGCGAGTGGAAATAGCGGCTCTGCTGGATTTAACGGAGAAGCAGGTGAAGGTGTGGTTTCAGAACAGGAGGATGAAGCACAAGAGGCAGACCCACTGCAAGGAGAACCGGGACAGTGAAGGCAAATACGCGTGCCTGGACGAGGACGGCCCGGAGGATGAGTTCGAGCAGGCGGAGGACGGCAGCGCGGAGAGCGAGAGCTATTTCCACCAGAATGCTTTAACTTCACAGCAGTGTCACAACGGGCACAATGGGGACAACCAAAGCCCGACTGTTGCGCCTTTGAACAGCAATGAAAAAAATCTGAAACATTTTCCAAACCCGGCGCCCACTGTTCCTATCTGCGTGTCAACAATAGGCCCGGACAATGATCATTCCCCGGGCCTGGACGCCTCTTTGCAGGATTTCCAAGTTTTCTCATCCTCCTCCTCTTTCTCACCCAGTTTGTCAGACTCGGCACAAAGTCCCCTGTCTTTATCATCCGAAACATTTGACTTTTTCTCAGAAACACTCTACTCGCTACTGAAATAATCCATCACGTTTTAATTGAATTCAGACACTTGTTTACCCAGTTTTAGCGTTAATAGATCTCACAATTAAGGTAAGTTAAAGCAAACGCAAAGCTACTCTTTAGCCTAATTTATTCCATTAGGCTGCGAGAGGATAGTTTATTTTTATATGGATTTGGACTATCACTGAGCAGAATATTTTTTCTTGAAATAAAACTTTACATTGATTGGAAACGGCAGCGCTATATTGTCTTATTTCACAGTAAGAAAGCTTGGAAAGCTCATTGATTTTAGGCCAACGCAATAAAATATAAAATGTATATTAGAATATCGACCGGAGGAGAAATTAATTATGTCCATGCATAATTTATAATGCGGAATGCAGATTCTCACAGTATTCAGATAAGGATAATATAAACAGTTTAATTAAGAAGCCATAGGATATTTTAGAAATTATAGTCTATTGTAAATGTTCTAGTATAAAGACATTATTGATTTATTCTTGTCTCAAAACTTCCCCAAAACAATTAGCTGCTGCCAGCACTGTGAAATAAAATGTGATATAAATATAAAATTGTAGTTGCTTCCCAGTTTTTTTTAAATACTTGTGTTTATTTTAATAGGTTTAGTTGAAAGATTTTCCAACGTGGCCATGTTTCTGGTACAGACCTCAGTAATTTATCTGAGCAGGGGGAAAAAAGCAGATTAATTCCCTCCGTATGATGTTGAAACCAAGTAAAAGAACATTGCCTGCTAGGAGTCCCAGGCCAAAAGCTACGACTTTTCTTGGCTCTCTAATTAAATTTTATTGCCTATAAAACTCACAGCACTGATGGTGCTTGTTTATAGCCTGATCCGCAGTGTAATGCGATTGTTTTGAAATTAAGAATCGCTCCATACGCCATTGTTGTTGTTTTTTTTTCCTCAAAAGCTTTTATGATTTTAAATTATACAAAGTTAGTTAAAAACAGCCGAAATACGACTTTTACCCCTTTAATTGGTGTAAATTATCATTTAATAGGTAACAAAATAGACCAGACATCAGGTAAATAGCATATCAGAATGTATTTTTCCATCCATTTATAGTATAATGTATAATATAATATAAAGTGTTATGTTAATGCGCGTTATAATGACTCCGTCCCTGCATGGATTCCTCGGCACAGAGAAGCCACAGTGTCACAGCCGCGTTTCTTTATTAGGATGCTGTTGTTAAATGTTTAGGCTGAATGGTCGATGAAAAGCCAGGATTGCTCCAGGAATCACAAGATTAACAATCACACTGATCAATTATTCTGACCAGAGTCTGCAGGCAGCGTAATTCATTTATAGGCTCTGTGTCTCAGGATTGTGCGGTTGGACTCAGAGCCTCACAGCAATAATAAAAGAGGTGAGGTGGGGTGGTGAACTGCTATTCCTGCTGAGATATACCACCAAGTCCTAGGTAATTGTGAACATTTTGAAAATAGACGAGAAAAAAGTGTAGAAAGCCCAGGAGGTTTGGTGCTGAAGCAGCTGAGCTAATTTTAAATAGCATGTTCACACTGTGTCAGCATGTCAGCGCCTCCACTGTCTACAGACTAGACCAACCACAAATAGGCCCACATGTTCATTATTTATTCCTCAGCGCACTCTGCTAGTTTCTTTTTATGAGCACATGGATAAAACATTTCATCCCCACATTCACAGGTTTCACCGTGACAGCCCATTGCATATTTAATCACAACATAATCAGATTCATGGATTTGATTATTTAATTTCTTTATTATTATACAAAAGACTTTGGTGGCTTTGAGCAGCTTGGTCAACGAGTGAATCATAAACATGTAATGAGTGATAAAAGGGGAAGGAACCAATGGCAGGGAGGTGAAGCTTTATGGGAAACTAGATACAACACTGCCCTAGCAGATCCCTCCCTCCCTCCACACACACATGCAGGTCAAAGGTCAAGCTGGCTCTCCTCTCCTCTCCAAGCTGGGAGGAACTACTGCCAGGTCAGGAGGGGGTCAGGTTTTGAATGACCTCAGAGGATTTGTGGCTCATGAAGAATGCTACTCAGATAACTCTGAACAGGAAGTGACAACAAAATATGTGAAACAATAATATTCATGCAGAATAATGATCGAAGGTTTAATTTCCTCAGTTGAAGTGAGGAATGTGGTTGTATATCACACGGCAATCACGTAGACATTTAGAAGTCTGGGGCTCCTTTTCTCAGGATGATTCAGAATAAACATCCGTAAGTAGGCAGAATATTTTTGGCATCACTGGGCAAAATTTCCATAATAACCTTTCAGCATATTCAAGTGCTCTGAGAGATAACTAGACCTCTGCTCCTCATCATGGCTGTTTTCAGGCTATAAAAAAATCTAGCCTGTGACGGAAGACTTTGGCTAATCACAGGTCATTTCAGAGAGAGAGCATTCCTTTTAAGCCTTCCTATTGGCTGTGGTCCAGCTGGTGGGTGGTGCTTGGTATATCATCAACTTATCTCAACATGGCTTCTCATTCTACAGCTAAACAGTACACTACCAGATGTTTTCTGAAAACATTTGAAGTGAGAAATAGTCATTACAGTAACAGAATATTGATTTGATCAGCACTGCCTACTGGGGTTTGATCAGAGTTTGGGAGTGATTGCCAGCTGCTCAGAGACAGCAGGCTCCAGCTCAGCTCTGATTGGTTGTTTTCCTCCAGTCTGTGAAATCTTGCAGATGCAGTTAGGAGCACCGGAGGACACAGAGGAACATGTTTTTTTTTTTTCCAGATTACCTGACTCATGCTCCATTGTCAGGATATAGTGACCATTTTACAAAAATAACTATTAAATAAAATTTTAATCATATTTGCTCCATTCCTACCTACTGCAGCTTTAATCAAAGCTACAAAGCAAAAGTGTAGAAAAATGCATCACTATCATATTGCATCAACTATCTCTGAATCTCGGTCACCCAAACACAGGCCTATCTTTTGCTCTCTGACAAAGCGAGACATTACAGAACTAGAATAGATATCGTGGGTGTTAAAGTCTTCCCAGAGTTACTGAAACTGGAGTAAATAAAGTGTTTCTGGGGGTGAGACTGACAAACACCGTCCACCACCTGCAGCTAAGCTGAAGCTCTTCATGCAACCCCTCCAGAGCTGCACTGACATTTCTGTCTCATTTCACCACAACAACAGGCTATACAGTTCAAAGCCTCAGCCTTTAAACCTGGATTGGGTGATACTGGCTGTCAAAAGATGACTAATGCAAGACTGACACTTTTATAAACAATATGACAACCGATTGCTTTCACTGAATTCACCAGGAGGCACAGGAGAAGGGGAGGTTTCTTTTTGTTTACTCTTGCATCAGATAGGATGGAGAAAAATGGGTTTGTCATTGGTTGTACGATTAAAAAGCAGAAGTTGCACAGGCTCCTTCAAACATCTATGTTGTCCAAAGACAAAAACCTGGCACAGACCCCTGCAGAACAGTTTTATATAATTGCCTTCCCACTATTAATGATCCCTGTTTAGATTTACAATGTTGACATATTCATAAACCCAAAGTGCTTGCATCATTGTAAAGAAGACACTCCCAATGTGTCCAGAGAGTCAGTCACGCAGACTTAAGTACCAGAGAAATATGATCTGGAATCAATCAAAAATATGATCATGCGTTACATCCGCTGACTTTATTAGTCTGTAAAGACCGATTGCTCCATTAAAGCATCAACTCCCCAAGTCATCAGTAGCAGTCAGAGCTCCATATACACACAAAAGCTGATAGAGCAATAAACATCAGTGTGGATGTTGAGCAACAGGCAGGTTTCAATGTTTTTTTTTCTGCAGCGGAACTGTGTGGTCAGTTATAAATATTTAGCAGATTAACTTCCTGGTCCGTAAACTCGTTGCTGCTTCCGCGTCATGTAAGTTTCCCCACCGGCTGGACTGTCCACCGCTGCCAGGCGCAAACTCTCAGTACAATGCGGGCGATTCCCGAGGAGTTAACGACGCTCATTTCAGGTAAAAACCTTCATAAACTAATGTTTAATTTTGTTTAACACGCAGGTTGTTTTCCGCCTTCATTGGGGGTGTGGGGTTGTGTCACAAGTCCAGCTTTTAAGAGATTGTTTTGGAGAAGAGGAAGCTTAGACTCAATATGGATGACTAAGCTTTTTAGTCAGATGCACTTTTGTCCATTTGCTGTTTCTTTCATGCCGATGAGTGTTAAACAGTGAACTGCTGTGTTTGAAAGGTAATATGATCTCCAGCAGTACAGGGCCATTTGACTGCCAAAATAAAACGCCACTATCTGTAAATGGTATTACACTGTGTGATCGTTTTACCTGCTGCTTTTGCTTTTAGACCTAGAATATTTCCTCTGTGATGGATTAAAAGGGGAAAATCTAAGCAAGAAGGCCAAAGAGAAGAGGGAGGCCTTCATCAAACGGATTAAAGAGGTCAAAGTGGGGTATGTCTGTGAAGGCTCATATATAGGAAATGATTTTAAAGATTCTGATGTAAAATGTGAAAATTGTTAACACCTATTTACTGTCTTCCCAACAGTTTCCCACATGACTTCAAGGACAAAAGTGAGTCTTACCCTTCAGTTTCTATGATATATTGAATAAAGTGTTTCCCAACCTAGGGGTTGGGACCCACACAAGAGGTCATGGCATGAATCTAAGAGGTCACGAGATGAGTCAAGTTTATTATGGCTGCCGCATACTGTACACTACTGATGAGTATGCAGTATGTACTGTTTAGTGCATATTGCATTCATAAGTAGTTTGTAGTATGGAACGTAAATCAATTTATTTTGTAGTACGCAAGGCTGAATTTTGTGGGTTTCTGGTTTTGGAAAGTGGAAGTAAACAGCACAAACATGACCATTCGAGCGTGGTGGATTGTAGGATACAGGTCCGATTTCCTTGGAATCAGTATGACATCCAGGTATTTTGGCATACTGCAGATTTTGCCTTTATTCACATACACATTTTAGCCAAATCAGTACGTACTTCTAGTATAGTATGCGGTTTTGAAAACAGCCTATATCAGGATAAACCTCTTGAAATGTATCATCTCATTTTCAAAATGATGATTACCAAATTAGCATAAAAGAAAAATATGAATTTTGAGCTTTATTTCCAGACATTTCTTTATTATTCATTGTTTTTCTAGTAAAGTACCATGTTTTTTAGCGCTGTAACTAACCATTATTTTCATTGTCAATTAATCTGTCAATTATCTTCTTGATTAATCAGTTAGTTTGGGCTTTAAAATGACAGAAATTTTAAAATGCTAATCAGTGTTTCCCAAACCCCAAGACAATGTCCTCAAATGTCTTGTTTTGTCCACAACTCTAAGAGTTTACTGTCTTATAGGAGTAAAGAAATTTAAAAAAAATCACATTTCAGAGGTTAGAATCAGAGACTTTAGACTTTTTGTTCTTAAAAAAATGACTCAAAGTGATTAATCAATTATTAAAAATAGTTGCCGATTAATTTTACAGGTATCCAAACAGTCTGAAAAGGGAAAACCACTCTTCACGCCTCATAGACGCACACAACCGGTTGGGAACCGCTGTGTTTACAATACAACTGTACCGTTACTACACTTTACAGCACTTTCTTTTGAGTAGGCGGAGATGACTCAGAAGATGAGGAGGAAGTTGACAGCAACAATGATGGAGGGTCACTGCAGTCAGAGCGCACAGACAAGGACGAAGAGGCCTTAGAGGGTAAGCCACTTAGCAGATGTCCAAAAGTTGCCTCGCTAACTCTGCAAACAAGCTGTGGATTAAAGTATTGAAAATTGCATCTTGGCATGAAAATATACAGATCTCTGGGTCAGCTCCTTGGAGAAAGTGACTTTGAGTGGCACAATGAGGGAGACATTCCAACTGTAACTTGGCAACATACTTGGGAAGCAATTTGGGGGCGCGACTGCTGCTCCCACCACCTCTTTCACCCCTCTCCTTTGACAGCTAGAGCATGCTTTATTGCTCTCAGCCACAGACTAGGGACTCAACATTACTGCCATGGCTGTAGTTTGAGAAAAAACATGCCTCCATATACAGTAGCTTTAACCCTCTATGCCCCATCATGGCAATATGCAAGATTTTGTGTTTACTTTTATAAATAGAGAAAGAGGCAAATCCTTGTGAAGTGGCTGTTAGGGGTCTGGGGTTTATGGGCTGCAAGCAGCTGCCAGTTTTATGGCTGCTCTTTCACACAAAGCAACTTTGACACAGTAGTTGAACATTTGCATTGAAGTTGCACGCTGCAAGGGGAATCTCCTCCAGTGAGAAGCAAAACAGTGCTTAGTGGATCCTCCAAGGCTTTTGCTACATATTTTAACTTCAGTCAAATGAATACATGACAAACTACCTACATGAAGTTTGCTAGAAATCCATGTTTGTGTTTAATATTTTAAAAACAAATGTAAATTTCACTTTTACATATTAAAAACACTTTGATGGGTTTCCTTAACTCTTCTCCAGGTGTCCAGCAGTCCCCACCTGTGGCAGCTCAGGACCTGACGTACGTCTTTAAAGCGGGTTACCTTGAGAAGCGCAGAAAGGGTGGGTGTTCTGCTAATAAGATGCATATAAGATGTATTGATAATGTGTTTTGACCAGGCGATTAGACTGTTAACAGAAGCAATTAAATAGGTATTATTTGCTATAATGTACTGCTATCAGCTCCATAGATGTGGGTCAGTAGGGCCTACTACATTCAATATTAGGTTTTATCATCTATTCACATGGCAGATCACCGAAACACAAAGGAGGTAAGTTTTGCATCCTTGTGTGAAAGCAATGTGTAGTTGTCTTTGTGTTCATAAGTGTTAAGTTTCACTTTCAATTTTGAAACGGTTATTTCCAGCCAAAATTTAATAAGTGGTTTTGTTTCCCCAAAGTTTTTCCTAAACCTAAAGAAGTTGTAGTTTTGTTGCCTAAACCTAAAGAAGTTTTTGTTCCATAAACCTAAAGATGTTGTAATTTTGTTGCCAAAATTTACATTCAAAACATAGTTTCATTCAGTTTTACATGTTAGAACGTGTTGTTTTTAAGCTTCATGTTCAGTTTTACAACGTAGTAGGTGTAGTAGACACATATTGACCCACACCTGTGAGGCTTATAGCAACTGATAGCTCCTATTTAATGGCCTAATAACAAAAAAGGCTATTTACTGTATATGACAGCTCCACCTGCAATTACAATATCATGATGACATAACACCCAAGTCCTGTTGGCATTGTCACATTATTTGCAATACACAGTTCCAGTTGCCCCCTACATAAACCAGAAAATGATCCATCTCTTCTAAGTTGATTATTGTTGGTTTTCCCTCCACAGATCACAGCTTTTTTGGCACCGAGTGGCAGAAGAGATGGTGTGCTCTGAGCCATCACACCTTCTACTATTATGGCAGTGAGAAAGGTACTTTAATCACATTTCATCCTAGTCAATTGTGGATATTTGAGAAAACTGAAGTTGTTGGATTCAGCAGTTTTTTTTGACAGTGACATTGTAGTTGTATCTGAACCATCAATGATACTGTTTTAATTTCCTGTAACCAGACAAGCAGCAGAAGGGGGAGTTCAGTATCGATGGCTACACCGTCAAGATGAACAGCACCTTACGGAAAGACTCAAAGAAAGACTGCTGCTTTGAAATCACGGCTCCAGACAAGCGAGTCTATCAGGTGCGCTTGTCTCTTGGTGATGATTTGAGTCGCCGCTGTTCAAAGTGTATGTCCTAATTGGAAAAACAAATGTGGACTTGAGATGTGCCATGTTTAAAACTTGGCCAGGCGCGTGTGTACATGCACTTCATTAAATCGTTATTTTTACAAACCTATTCATTCATGTGACACTGCTGCCTTTGCATTGGCTCAACCTGACACGCATATTTAAAAAGTCTAAATGAGTGTTTCTAACATTCAGGCTCTTCCATGCGGAACATTTTGCTATGCATAAATGCAGTATTATTTGTTTATGTTAATTAATATATGTAGAGCTGCATGTTGCACTGACTGCAGTTTTCATTTCTCTCCTCTTTCATCACAGTTTTGTGCGTCATCGGCGAAAGAGGCGGAGGAATGGGTGAAACAGATAGACTTTGTTTTGAGAGGTTAGGACTGTTCCAATCATTAAAAACAGTATTATGTTCTGTAATGTTAGAAACAGTAACACTTGTTTCTTTATGAATTAAAAAACAAAACCTAAGAAAATTCTCTAAATATTGTCAGCAAGTACTCTGTGTGTGTGTGTGTGTGTGTGTGTGTGTGTGTGTGTGTGTGTGTGTGTGTGTGTGTGTGTGTGTGTGTGTGTGTGTGTGTGGGTTGCCTATCAAGTCTAATAAGTCAAATGCACTATGTTTCCATGTTTGCAGATATGTCAGGCATCATCCCAGAAGATGAAGAGGAGGAACAGGAAGTGTACGATGATGTTGGATCTATAGAAGATGCAGCTGAGTCTGCGCCGATTGACGATGACATCTACGAAGAGCTCCCAGGTCCGACCACACGTATCACTGTGATGATCTCTATTGTCCCACAGAGCATGAACAAATTACATGCATCTCTTTGAGTTTTTTTTTTTTTTTTTGGCAGTTTAATTTCCGCCACTACATATTTCTCTGCCCGCTGTTTAGACAGAGAATCATAACATTTCATTTGTAGCACACTCATCCATCAATATCTTGTCTCGTTTCTCCAGAGGAGGACATGCCCAGTCCAAAAAAGCCTCCTCCGAAAGTAGAGCCAGCCAGCAAACCTGCTCCTCCTCCTCCAGGTACAAAGCACAGACATTTGTGTCTCTTATTGATTTGTAGTTTAGGTGTGGTAACTTTTGCTCTATTTGCAGACGACAGGTTGATAAACTTTCAGTCACACATAGTTTTTTTTGTGGTTCTGAGTAAACTCAACCTCCAAAGCTGCTGTAAAGAAGAAGTGACATTTAGAGGAAGTTTCTGTGAATATGTGCAACTGAAAGTTAACACAATACTGGAAATAACTTTTGGCCTAGTTGGCCAACTTCCTTTTACAATACGTGACATTAAAGTGAAAAATAGCACGCAGTCCATCTCCAGCTTGTGTATCTATGTAAACATTCCCACAACATGAAAAAACTCTGAGGGTCGCTTACAAACAGGAAATGGTCCCTCTTCAGATCAATAAAGAGGCTTAGAGGTTAACTGCCAAGAAACTAGCTGTGTCCCAGTTCCTTCTACAGTAGCCGACTTACTGATTGTGCACAGCATACTATAATGTGATATTTATAGTTTGTTGTTTTTTAAGCAAGTGAAACAAAAATCTATGGCCTCCTTGATACCATTTTTCGGGCTTCGAAGGTGTGGTGAGAAATATTTGGAGGTATTTGAAGCTCAGAGGAGCAGCACAGTAGGCTGACATGTTCTCTCCTGTCTCTCCATCTCCACCTTCCCTGTTTTAGTGCTGCTGCAGCACTACTGTACACAAGCACACCTCTATACACAACAAAGAGTGGTATCTGTCTGAGAAGAACTAACAATAATTAACGCTGAATATGAATAATGTGGTGGGATTATTCCTTATTTTATAGGGTATTTTGGGATTTATAATTTATTATTAAATACTTATGTAATATATAATATATTAAAACAAAAGAGTCCTAGAGTCCAGCGTGACGTCCACAAATGTCTTTTGTCTGACCAACAGTCCAAAACACAGACGTTCAGTTTAAAATGATCTAAAACCAGGAAAAGCAGCAAGTCCTCACATTGGAGAAGCAAATATGTTGCTTTTTAAATTACTTAAACAATGAAACATTACAGATACATTTTCTGTTGATCGAATAATCAACTAATTGTCCACAATGACACTGCAAATTAAACCTAACAAATATAAAGCTAGATAATAGATATTTTACTTTCTGAGGTGTTCCTGGAGCTGTTTCAGCTCCATCCACAATTAATCCTCCATCTTTTTTGTGCATTGCATGGTGGGACATGGTAGTCTGCATACAGACTGTTTTGAGTGTACTTTATGTTGTCACTTTGCCAATGTGAACCTACTACATACTCTAAACCTGGTAGGTAGTATGAACTTGGAAAACAGCCTCCAGCTCTGTTTTAGGCTCTGCGCTGCCTCCTGTTGGTTCTGCTGCACACAAACAATCACTGCTGTAAACTCAATGTTATTAATCTCAGTAGAAAATAAAGCACCTTATTTCTTTCCCCTTCTTCCATCCAGTTGATAAGAGCACAGACTACCCTAACTTCTACCAGGGCTTGTGGGATTGTACAGGGGACCACCCAGACGAGTTGTCTTTCAAGCGTGGAGATGCCATCTACATCCTGAGCAAGGTATGCTTAGGGGATCCCTGCTTATGTCCCTTAATGTGTGTTCTCTTGATGCATGCTGAAGCCAGGATGAGCTCAAACCAGACTGTGATGCAAAAGTTGTGAGATGAGGTTTGTAGTGAGGGCGGTTCTGCTGGTCTCAGACCACCTAAAGTGAGTTATTTCTAGGCCCTCAGAGGAACCGACTGTTTGTATCCTTTACTGGCAGCACCTGGCCCACCGCCTGGAGGTGGACGACTGATGGCTAGGTTCACTTTCTGGCACTGTGATGGGGATTAGTTGTGTCACAACGGAAACTGTTTTAGTGCTGCTGGCGGAGGCTGGGCTTAGCTGGCACACAGCACCATTCCATCACTCCCATCTGGACCGTTTCAGCACGCTGCTGCTGCCATGCCAGGCGGTGAACAGCCCTCAGCCCACACACCTCTCAGACGTCTCTCTCACCTCGCCAAATAGGAATGTGTGTTCTCAGGAAACCCAGGCTCAGTCTGCCACTCTGTTTCAGAGCAGGTGAGGACGTGTAGTGGACGCACAATTTCCGAGGCTTGTCGGCTAGGCGTGGGTACCAGGCACTGAGTACTGAGGGGCCGTTCTTTAACTTTTTATTATGTAACCAAACAGAAGCCCTTTTGTGCTTAACTGGTTTATATGAACATTGAATTGGATTTTGATTTGATATGTTTAACAAGCTTGTTTTTGAAAATTGCACTGCAAATAAGTTAAGGAATTTTATACTTCTACAGATGCCTGGCGACCCTATGGTTTGTGTAGTAAAAAAAAAAAAAAGAAAAAGGTGTGAAATGTGCAACATCTAGACGGGCTATATTTCCTGTCTGGTTTGATTTCCATGGAGCATGAAGTCAACTGAGACATACTGTTGTAAACTGGCCAGGTCCTTTTCCAAATTCAAGTCTGCCATCTAGTGGTACTTAAAAGCCATGAAGACTTCAAAGCATGTGACTGATTGGCTCCAAACATTATTATTTTATAAAAACCTGAATTATAATTTTGACTGATAATTCAATGTCTACTACAACTACTTGCTTATTTTTCTGATTTATAGATTAAATTCTTAGTCTATAAAATGCCAGAAAATGTGCACCAACATTTTCCAAAGCCTGCGGTGACATCTTTAGATTTTTTTGCCTGAACAACTGTACAAAATGTAAAGTAAAAAAGCATCAAATCGTCATATTTGAGAAGCAGAAATGCTCAAATGTTTGATAAGTGACTCGACAAATGGCAATGGATTATCAAAATCTTCTCTTGCCTCGCTAATTGATTAATTGATTAGGCACTAATGGCAGGAAACATAATGCACAAAGCAGACGGACACCATCAATGCTCATTGGCCAAATGCCTGTTTATGACTCCTTCTTCGTGTGCAGAAAAGGACCAAGAATCAAGTTGCCCTTTCACTCAGACTGGGAGTGCCATTAGCTGAAACCTTGGTGTTGGGGGTTGTGGCCTGCTGCGAGGGCAATGACCATAAAACCTGTCTGGACTGCAGCAGCCAGCTGCAGCTAAAGGGCCCCCCCCTCCCCTTCAGCCGCTCCCCCATTCTCCTTTCTCCCTTCACCCTCGTGTCCCTCCCCCATTCCACTGGCCAGAAATAGCTGTAGTATTACAGCTGCGAGACCCCCCAGTCAGGACCTGGGTGTTGATTATAGGGTCTGACTGAGAGTGAGGGAGAGTGTGTTGTCCGGATATGCTGCACCCCGCCCCTCGCCCCCCCGCCTTCCAAGTCACAGCACATAAAACTAATCGAGAGATGGAACATCTCACTTAACTTAAGTGGCTTGATGGGTTGATAAAAGGTAAACCAAACATGTTGCTGCCGTTGTTATCGTGCCTGCACATCTTTCCACGTCATCACTTGTTGTACAGTTTGTGCTCATGGACTGATGCATCAGCTGTGGAGTGTTTCATTTGGTAATAAGTAATACAGTTATGGGACAGTGTAGTGGTAATATTATCCAGTTTTGTGTTAATGTGTGTGTCGTCATGGTGTGTGGTATCATTAGTCCTCCACAGCTCCGTATATGTGTTCTCATGTCATGTCCCGCACCCACTCAAGCACCACTTATTTGTCAGCCAGAACTACACAATGAGGTGTTGCTGTTTTTCAAAGGCTAGCTACAGGAAGTTATAATGTGCACACACACACACACACACACACACACACACACACACACACACACACACACACACAATACACGTGTACACACACACACACACATACACGTGTACACACACACACACATACACATGTACACACACACCTCATGCCAATCTGCTATATTATCCCTCAGGGGCTTGTGAAATGTCATTTTAATCATGTGACACTTTCAGTATTTGTCCTGTGTTTCTTGTGATGTTTAATTTGCTGTTAATTATTTAGATGTACTAAATTACTTTTTACTGTATTCATGCCAAGTGTATAAATACTTGACATGGACAGTAAGTCAAGCAGCTTTCTATCTGATGTGATGAATGGCCCGTCACCAGACAGCAGTCAATGCCAGCCATCACTGTTGTTATTGTAATCGTCTTGTGTGTAATACTACCGTAAGATCGCTTATATCCATTACTCTCTCCTGGGAATAACTGGACACAGATGTGGTCTCTTCCTCGTCCCAGAGTTTTGGCATAGATTTGAAACACTGTGCAGGTTCCTCTTTCTTCAACGTTGTCAGTATGTGATCCCCAGTGTTGATTCATGTCCCGGGAAGACTTTGATGTGAGGTCAGGCTGTTGGCCAAAGAGACAGAACGAGAGAGGGGTATTCTCCTCTTGTCCCAGATCTCTCCCCACAGTGTCCCCCCTCATATCGCGGCATGCTGACAGCCATTTGGAGCTATTACTTGTCACGCTGTGACAGATTTATCTGTGATGTGCTCTATACGCACACTGAGGTTTTTGTGTGGAGCGGAGGGATGTGTGTGCAGTCTCAAAACTGATTGCGGGTAGAGAGGCAGGACAGGGAGCAGGAGATGTGAAGTTGTTGATGGGATGTAGGTGTTGTAGAGAAGAGATTTTGTGAATAGTTAAGAGGTTATGCTGGTAAGGAAAATGCTCAAAAGCAATGGTAGTGAGATGATAGGGAGAGATGGGGAATAACATGCAACAATGGTCCCCGACTGGACACAGTTCGGGGACATTGTGGGTCACGGTTGGCGTCCTAAACCTGTGCCACTGGGGCGCGATGTCTTTGCTTCATCTTTTAGACATACTGTCAGTCTCAATGACTCCAAAGTGACACACCTGCTTTATGTAGCTATGTAGCTACATAATCCATCAGACAACATTTTAAATTTCAAGATAAATTGCTGCTCAGTGGTGAAATAAGAGTTTAGGAAATATTTTCTTCTTCTTAATGTCTCCTCTTCCAGGAGTACCAGAGCTTTGGCTGGTGGGTCGGAGAGAAGAATGGGACCATAGGAATCGTCCCCAAAGACTTCCTGATGGAGCTTTACGCTCTATAAATACTCAACCATGTAAGTTGCTCAGACCTCATGACATATACAGTTACATATACAGTAACGACAATGAATGCAGTATATTTTAACTGGTACATTGTGTCATTTCCAGGATCAGTCCCTCCCAAATTCACTGTAAGAGACAGATGACTGGATGAAAATGACTGAAATACATAGTCTACAGCATCTGCATGTTGCACTGCTTGGTTATATTTATTTCCTGCCCGAGATACTGTTTTCCCACACCATTTCATGCTCTGCTTTTGGCAAATATGATATTTGCAAATGGCAAGGTCAATAAAGAATGAAACATATCTGTTGTATCAGACCATTTTTGAAAATTATTATTTAACCTGAGAGACTGAGACTTAAGCCACAAGGTGGCAATAGAGTCTTTCCAGAGGTCATAGATTACTACCTCTGTGACAAAGACGCTCAAGGCAGAAATGCCACATGCCAGTTTTTTTTTTTTTTTTTTTTTTTTTTTTGTTTTCTCTGAACACAAACTTTGAAGTGATGTTTACAGATTGAATTAATGACAGTCGACAAGAGACAGGAGGAAGACGGTTAACAGCAGAAATTAATTCAAAAACCAGTGTGACGGAGGCTTATTGAAGTGTTTTCTGGGGGGAAAGAAACCATTAACATGCATAGACAAAAGGAATGAGGGCATTTATCAATGATATTTCACCCAGCTGAATCACATTATTTCCCTTCTTTAATGCAGTGCAGTTAACATCGAGCCAATGCCAATATCAAATCATCTGTTATATGTACACAACCCCCTCGATAAATGAAAAATGATTTCTTTCTTTTTAAAAATGGGTTTATTCATCTGGTCAGCACTTTTCTTCCAAGCTTCAAAGGGACCCATTTTTTTTTTTTTTTTTTTTTTTTTTTTTTATGGCACCTGAGAGACTTTGCTGGGCAGAGGATCACAGCGTGGCAGATGGTTGGCTGTGCGGCGTGCCTGAGTGAAATGGCTGAGGTACACTAATAAGACAGCCACCCACACCGATAGCAGGGGATGCTTATCACCCTCTGAGGGGCTGTTTGACAGCAGGCGAGGTGGCGTTACCCAGGCATATCCCTCTGAGGTTACATACATACTGTACATATCTTTTTACAGCCTCCTCACTGAAACACCAAAGTTGTACTACAATTTTATCCATAGGGTAGTCCGCTCCTTTTTGGTTTACTGCAGACAAAATGGGGCCTTGTCAAGGTTTTCTCAAGGTTGCCAGAAAATGGGAAGGAAAATGTGTTCATTAACCAATAACTCACTATATCTTTCTCTCTCTCTTCCCTCTATTTTTTCCCTCACTCCTGTCTCTCTGTTTTGTTCTCATTGAGTGATGAGCTAGTCCTCTGTCCTCTGGGTGACATTCAAAGCCGTCATAAATCCTGCTCTTTACGGTACAGTGCAGCGATAAAGCTTCTCTGCTAATTGGAGATGTAATGAATTACCATAATTAGTTATTGAATATACTACATTGGATATAGAGAGGAAATGCTTTGTTTTAGGGGAGGAAAGGGATGTAGTGAAACAATGTGATATTCAGTGAGTGGTAACAACAGCTGAGTGTGTGTTATTCTATCATTTAGGCAGATTATGTAACACTTAAAACATGTTTTTGCACTTATGTGGAACACAGATATTTCTTTCCTGCTGACATAGCTTGATATTTTCCCCCAAGAGTCCTCCTTTTTTAATGTTAGGCTATGGGTTAGGTTGCCAAAGGCAAGTAAGGCTAAATATTGCCTCTCATTTTTATGTGCCAATAAAGGATTTCCTTAATGGATGTCAACTACACCCCCCATCCCCCTCCGTTAGATTTGGACAGCCATATCTGCAGAATATACAGGTTCTTTTATTGCAATTTAACATCAAGATATAATGTTTCATAGATAAATGCCACCGTGCCATTAATCTACTGAGCACTAAATTACACTAATGATACCAGAATATCACTAATTAATACACGCAACCATAAAGATACACTTTTACCGGTCAAATATATATAGATTGAGCTGCTGAGTAATAATAAATAAAATTAGATTTGCTGAGAAAGATGATGGAAATATAAAACACATTTCCCTTCAGGACAGAATACATTCATAGTCATTTTGTGCTGACAATTTAGAGCTCCTGTGTGTTCATTCTTACACAGCCACAACTATAATTTATACTTCCTCCCTCGGTTAATGCCTTCTGGGTAAATAACTCAATATTGGTACCGTGCTCACAGTGATAGCTGCTCATCCTTGTTGAGTATTATCATGTACCATCACCCTTGGGGTTGGTGAGAAGGCTAAAGACTTGATCTATACCACTTTAGAGAGAGGTAATCTTGATCAAGCTGTCAGCTGTTTCTGCTGCTCTTTAACCAGGTCATTCAGCTATAGATCACACCGCAGCTTCATGGTAGAGTTTCTGTCAGGAATAACACTGCCTTATTTATGTGGTATCCACTGGCATTTTGCAGGAAATGTATTACCTCTCCAACTTGCCCTCTGTCAGCATTCCATTAAAGCCTCTCCCCCCTGGTCTAAATCTTAAAATCTGAAATAGACACTTTTTAAATGCAAGTCACTCTTAATTGAGGTCAGTTTCTGTTATCATAACTCATAGCAGCTGACAAATTAAGGTTTCCTCAGCTGGCTTATGACATTGTGAGAAGAAGATGTGGTGTTTTTAGTGAAAGCTAGCGAACATCATGACAGGCTGCTCTGAAAATTCATATTTCTGGAATCTGAGGCTTCAATTTTCATGCCTTTCAGTGATTTTTCAATATATAATGTGTAATATTATGAGCAGAATACCAGGGTTAGTGGCAGGCCAGTAAATATGGGTCTAGACAGGTTATTTATTACAAGCACCACACCCACCTCTCTCACGTTAGCAGTGTCTTCCTTCTTGTTAATTGCCTTCTGCAGACAGTGATGTCAAGGGAAGACCTTTATGTCTCAGGAGTTGGATGGGAGACACAAGTCCAGTTTTTGGCCTTGAAAACATCACAACACCATCATCCCCCAAGAGGATGCTACCTAGAACACCATCATGTCGCAGCTGATACTTTACACTGATGAAGCTGTTGCTGCTTGTCGTCTCTCTCGCTTACTGAAGTGTCACCACTACAGATATGTCTCATGTCCCAGGGTGTGAGGTTGGCGGTCCGGGCTGTCACAGGTCGGGTGAAGCTATGTACTGACATGTCGTTCAGGATAAATCAGGCTTATCAAAGTGACAGGTGTTTGTCCACCTGCTATAAACATCTCCCACGCCATCGCTCCTACTCTCCTCGCAGATTATTTACAAGGCTCCAGCCTCCGTACACTGGCCCTGTTTACTCTCTGGCTGTGGCTCTAATATCAGGTCAGTGCTCTGCCACTGATTTACTCTACTAGTTAGTGAGGTGAGTAATGACCCTGGATGGTCTGGGAGGATAGTTTGTAATCAGGGGAGGTCAGAGATGTGAGAGATGCTCTAACTGTAATTACAGCTCTTCGACACTGTACCTCTTTTACGCCTCACTGCAGCTGACTGCCTGCCAGTCATGTGCAAACTGATCACTGCCTCGCTTTCACCCCCCCGCAGAGTTAGATGGTTGAACCCCACATTCAGGCTGAGGTCCCATCTCAGTGTCAGCTCTTAATATAGCAGCTTTTCGGTAAGATGACTCCCTGCAGAGGAAGTAAAGGTATGAAGGTTGAGTTACAGGAACTTGCTGAATTAACTGAGTAACCTGATAGCAGAATGCTGCCATCACTCCCACTAAATCCGACCAAAGGTCCTGCCAGCCTAACCTGGGCTAATTTAGTGCCCAAGGCAGTATGTGCCAGGAGCTGCTCCTCAGGACACAGTGACAGAATAACATAACATCATCAGGGTTAACACTGAGGACACCAAGGTGAAATTCTCAGTATCATTTCTTTTTTTTTTTTTTTTTTTTTTTTAGGAGGAGCCACAATTACACAAAAATCACACGAGTTTTAAAGCCTCCAAATTCTGAAATTAGACAGGTTTAGACCAAAAACACAAATCAAAATTAAGGGATTTCATACTACTTCACAGTCAGACAATTGTGCAGGGATTAGGGAGACAGAAATGCAGAATATATATTCTAGCACTTTAATTAATATATGAAATGTGAGGGGTAAAAAATCTCACATTTTCTGGTGACATGTCTAACATCGTGGCTACTGCACATCATGACGGGACGGCCGGTCACATGTCAATGTGTCCTTGAGCAAGACACTTAACCTCAAATTACTCTTACAGGCATACTCATTGGTGTGTGAATGAGTATTATAGATTAGATTAGATCCTGATGGGCAAAGTTGGTGCATGGCAGCCTCTGCCATCAGTGTATGAATGTGTGTGTGTGAATGCTGTATGTAATGTAAAGCGCTCTGAGTGGTCAGAAGACAAGAAAAGTATTATATAAATGCAAGTCCATTTACCGTGACAAAAGATTTGAACATTGTCCAAATCATCATTGCTTTGGTTGTGGTTGGACGCCAAGTAGCAGTATTTGTCAACCACCTATATATGATTTAATCTATATTTAATTTCCATGTTGGTTAGTTTCAAATGTCCACTGTTGTCAGTGCAGTTTGTCTGTGGTAGATATACTGTAGTTGTATGACTGTTTCCCTTCAGACGCTTCAGACTCCAGTAGTGCTCTTGTACTTTTACTGTAATCGACTGTTTGCGCAGAAGTATTTTAAATATTAGGTTTTAGTGAAGATGCATGTGTTTGGGGAGTAATGAGCATACGCCTGGATAAATGAGACTTATATTGATATTGAATGTACTGCCTGAGTTGTGTGTGAGTTTGTAAACAGATGTTTTAATATAGTTTTGCTGTTGTGTAACACGGCCCCCATTTACTTCAGTTCCTCAAGAATTTTCTCTGTTTTTTGATTCTCCGTTCACCGTGGAGGCACACAAGAAAAACAAAGTTTTCTCCAAGAATTCAAGGTAACACGGGTGAGTAATTCATATACAAATGGTCAAGTATTCCTTTAATGGCTGAAGAGTGAGAAAATGCAAAAAAATTGGGCTAAATGTAATAAACATAAATATGATGATATATCCTACATGCAACCATAATAGTAATGGTGTAGGAAAACTTTCTTTACATAATAGTACTTAACCAGCCCTATATGCTGAAGAGGACCATGTGGTTTGAAAGCTCCAGAAGCTAAGAAGACCTTTGAGTTGAGATTATTTTGGTTATATATACTGTTTCCAAAGGTCAAGAATGAACTTGTTCAAATGATGTAAAATGTTCAAACCACAAGTTTAACATGTTGTTAAACTTCTGTCTGGGACTTTATGTGCAGAACTTGAGACTTTCTGGTTTGGCAGTCCACATAATTTCACGTGCATATTAATGAATTTGGCATGAGACCTATTAACATACCATGAATGCTAATCATGTGAATTTAGGATACTCATTACATATGTATTACATGAATAGCAGGTGGGGTAATTTGAGTAATTTGTGGCTTTATGCAGACACTGGGATGATGGACGGTGTCTGGAGAAGACAAGCTGAGCCGGCCAGTGGATCTACTGCAGAGTAAGGAGAATTTAGATTCATCATAAAAGATTTCTTCTTGCCTCTTATTTCACTTGGACATTTTTATGTTTTTTTTATTTTCTACCTCATTGCAGCCGTGAGCTGCCTGCTGATTTACACACACTGGCAGCAAAGCACAGAGGCCTCCAGAGACGGTGCCCTCTACCCCTCCATTTTTCCCTCTTGTTTCTCCACCCTCCATTGTCCTCTCACTACCATCACCGGGCGTCTCTGCATTCACTGGACTGGGTCTGACCAAAGAGCTCCCCCTCCACCTGACTACTCGTCTCTAACAAGACGTTAGTCTGGAGGGCTTGTTATTCACACAGAGGGGCTGTTTCCTTGTGCAAAGACACAAATTCACACAAGTATGAGCAAGGGACATCATAGACACTAAGGCTGCCAATCGATATGTAATATGAATATGTAATCGCCATTCATTTTTTTATCTATTCAAAATCAATCAAATTAAAGGGAGATTTACCAAGTATTTAATACTCTCAACATGTGAGTGGGCAAATATGCTGCTTTATGCAAATCTATGCTGGAAATCAATTACCAACACAAAACAATGACACATATTGCCCAGAAACCGTCACAGCTACTGCATTTGTGCTGACTTGACTATGACTTGTCCTCAAACTGCTTGTGATTGTCACAATTATCTTGAGGTCAGAGGTTAAGGGATCCCTTTGAAAATGGCCATAGCAGTTTTTCCTTGCCAAGATTTAGCACAAGTTCAGAGTGTTATTTAACCTCCTTTGCGACAAGCAAGTATGACATAGTTGGTACCAGTGGATTCCTTAAGTTAGATTCCTTAGTATGTTCACTCTAGCTTTAAAACTGAGCCCTACAACCTTGAAAAGATCGGTTGCATTAATGCATAACAGAAATTAGTGGTGTTAAAACAATTTTGCATTAGCATGTTATCATATTAACTTTGACAGCCATAATAAACACTAAAGCTATCTTACAATATTCACATCTTATGAGTTCTTACACTCTTTTATGAGCTCATTAGTAACCTTAGGGGTCCTGTTTGTACAGTATCCATATAAAGATATGTTTTAGCCTGGATTAAAGTGAATGTATACATGCAGAAATGTTATCTTGACTCAAGGCCCTTCCTTCTCCATCTGTTTGCACGCTCCAAAGGAACCATGTCTGATATTACACACCATATTATTTCAGGAAATTATGAAGCAGTGATCTCAATTTCCCTGTTCCCCCCAGGCCCATCGTGTGTTTGAGACAGAAGAGCTTGGTTTCACGCTGATCAGCCCCTGATTCTAGGAGATGAGGAGCTGTTGCTCGCCTCGGTACAGTGATCCCGCCCGTTCCCAGTATAATTGCTACATCCACGCACCAAAAGGCGACAGCATGTGGAGGGGAAATAGCAGGTATATGGTAAACCGTGCAGAACCAAGGAAAGGCACCGAGGCTGTTGGGTTTGATGAATGATGGATAGCTCTTAAGTCAGCTCATTTCCATCTGTGACAACTGAGTGACAGAAAAATGTTTCTGCCTTGAGAAAAAGTATCGTTCCACCAGACTGAGGCAGGTATTAGGATAACGGGTTAGCTTGTGAGGACACACATAGACACAAAGCTGCAAGGACAGATGTAATGTCGGAAAATCCTTTTTGGGCTGTCAGGTTGTGGGATTTTTGTGTCCCTCAGTAAATCAGAGCTCAGTATTGGCATGAAATGTGTGAGACCTTGAAAAGTGTTCAGAGCGAGATGTATGTTATTAACAATTCAATTAACCCCAGACTTCCAGATCAGTTACCTTGCTCCTTCACTTTCCCCTTGTGAATGTGATTGTCTTGCCGTATAACAAGCTACACGTTGGCATCTCTAGCCTGTGGCTGTTATCATATGACTGTTGTTGATGTATAACTCTGGCATCATTCCTATAGGTCTCATCCCCTATGTATTGGCAGTGCAGGCAGCTGGCCTTCGCTGATATTGACTCATCCTGGTTCCACTGAGTTGCAGGCAAAGAGATTTAATATCTCAAGTGGTGCTGAACTCCTATTGCTACTAATGGATTCTGTATAATGTGGCACTTAAAATGCATGAGCAGCCTCTGATTTATCTGTAATTTGCCTCCACTGGAGCATATCTCCCTCAATACTTCCATTTGTTTTTGGATCTGTGCAGTCTGCTCAGTAAATGCACCCTGATTGGGATTTCATATTGTTGCGTTCAAGTTTGACAATTTGGTTCTTCCCAAACACATAAAATTGTTGGAGAAAGATTTTTGCTTTTTGTGATTCTGTTTTAATTACACAACAGAGGAAATAGTAAGTCAAGCATGATATCACAGACATGAGGTGGGGTTTATTTGAGCTGTCGCTGCAGAAAGGCATGCTGACTTGCTGAGGCAGATGGGCACCTCCCACAGGGGCAATTTTCCTTTATCTTATCTTCTTCTGTTTTATGTGTCAAACAATAAGCATACTAATTAGATTAAACTGAGCAATGGAAATAATTAAAACATAATTTTGATCTTGTACTTTTCGGAATAATTGTGGTTATGCTCGGCTTAAAAGCTGCCCCAAAAACAATGATTTTACTAGCTCCCTGTGTTTTCATACCATTCGACCTCCGGGTCACGCAACACGGAGCAGGGAGCTGTTAGCCAATCGATTTGATGCGTTCAAATGTGTCAGTGTTGTCATGACAGCAGAGCTGCACTGTCAGACTAGGCTACAGTGGCTCAAGGTTAACAACCAGTCGACCAGAGACACAGGCCGTTAAAAGAGGAGTCAATAGGCTACTCCTGGACAGGTCAGACTGAAAACAGCAGTGCAAGCGTTTCAATCCACGGACAACAAACAAAGGTTTCTGCTGCAGAGACCTGTTAGCAGCATGTGCTAATGTGAGGAAATTCAATTTTTTCTTGTTACTGTAACAAAATCATTTATTTGTGTTGCAAACTTGTAACCTATACTTTTTTGAGTTTTTTTTTTTTTTTTTAAAAAAAGGTAATTTTAATTTTTACTACTATTAATCACAGTTATTGTAGCCCTAGGCCTACTTCCTTACATTTCAAGGTGCATTTGTTACAGAGTAAAAACATGAAAAGGTCCTAACTGGAACAGAAGAAAGGAGATAAATGTGGCAGCTGCATCAGAGAAAAAGCTTCAGGTGTTTCTGCAACTGCAAGAAGGCAGAGCTCCACATCCAGAGTGGTGGCGCTCCGGAAATGTTAATGTTATAAATGTTTACAATCACAGGCCAAGCTCACGGCCTCTGCCACATCAAGCACAATCAAATTACTAATCACATATGGGGTGTGGTTATAATTAACATTACTGTACCTCAGCATAGTTTTTTTTTTTTTTTTTTTTTGAAAAAATATCTCTATCTGAACTAATGACAGATTATTGTGGAGCTAAGTGACACACCCATGATGTCGGTGAACTGCAGGCTGCAGCAGAGACAGGCAGGCTGGGTCTGGCTAACACGCTAAATGCTAACATTCCCTGACTTCTGCGTTCACTGAGGAACTTTTACTGTCAGTGAGGTGTATGGGGACTTTTTGCTGTTTGAGACTGGTAATCCCTGATATGATGATAGAGGAGCTCCATGGGACCAGAGACAGGACTGGTTATATTGGGATAGAGAGGCCGAGTGGACTGGTTTTATTCTGCTCTGAGAATGAACGAGTGGAGAACCTGGAGCAGACTGTGGTGGACTTCACGGTGCTCACGACTTGCAGGGTGCCATTCAGACAGGTGAGTACAACAACAACACACTGCTGAAGTCTACAGATGAGAACATCAACAACCACTTGTTTCCTAGCAACTTGGTTGTGTGTGTGCTCTACATGGTGTGTAAAAACTGTGCAGTCTCTCCTTTGCTGTAGGCCAAAAGTGTCTAGTGACTACAGCCACATGTCGAGTTTCTATTGATTACATGTCCATGTTGTCTGCTTTGGTGATTTTTTTATTCTGTTGTTGATTCTAAAAGAAATTTCAGGTGCCACTATCTATCTATCTATCTATCTATCTATCTATCTATCTATCTATCTCTTCTTCATCTATCTATCTATCACCTTCTCCATAAGAAATGATGGCTTAAAAATAGTAAAAGTTAAATATATTCTGTCTACAAACACTGGAATTGGCTCATAAGACACAACCCACAGTGTGTAGGTTTTAAGTTGTAGGATTTAACTCTTACAAAATCACCATGTGAAACATGAGTTGCTTGACGATGACAGGATGACAGGAAGGACGATACTCTGAGAATGTTTTACACAAGACGACAAGTAAGAGCCTGCAAATTAATTCATGAAAACACATCAGTGATAGACATTGTTTAGACTGAGTGGTAAGACAGGTATGGCTTTCCATGCACACACATTTGTGCAAAAAATGCCCTTACACACTCAGATGTGTTTTCTTGATGTATTAAAGGCATAATCATCTTAAATGTCCAGCTAAAACAAACATCTGCAGCACTGACAGCCTCAGTGTGTTTGAAGCTGCAGGATAATGCTGCCCCCACAGTTAAGCACTGACAAAGAAGACACATGCATACACTGCATTAGCATATGTGGATGCACATGAATACACATACACCTTCACATCTTCAGGGAAGACGTCCCACCCACCCCCCAATTTGAGTTGGTGGGCTTTCCTACTGTCCAAACTGCTCAGAGCAGGTTTGAGGTGCTGTCACCTCTCTGCTCTCTGCAACACAAGCCTATTGTCAGCTCTGAATTTATAATGAAGATCACAACCGCTGCAGAAAGACAAAGCTAATCTAATTAGCTGTGCAGATATGTCAGCCTGCCGTCACTCTGTTTAGTGGTCATTACCTCTGCATAAGCATGGTGCTGCTCACTGTGGGAGCGCACAGAGATATGCGACTGTAGTGAACCAGTTCATACAAACACAAAGCTGGAGAGGGAGAGACAGGTAGAAAAGGTGGCCTGTCAGTGCAGCTGGCATTTTGTTCAGTGGGGAGCAATGTAGCCTGTCTACCTAGTGGCCCTCTCAGACAGGAGCGAGTCCGCTGGGATCCCACAGGACCTCCTACCAGCCATACACCTGACAGGGGGGCTGTCTGAAAACTCTGCAGAGACCCTATTATACGTCATACTGCTAGAAGCACTGCAGTATGACAAACTCCCCACACCTTACATTTTATTAGGAGGGGGAGTTCAGCCACAGAGAGAGACATCAGGCTGTCACTGCTGAAGATATTGCATTGTTATCCATGCATATCTGGCAAAAATACACCTTGTGAATGACCATAACTAGTGATGCTTAGGCTTGTTTATGGGCAGTTAAAGCATGTGTTCATGGGGATAAGTGATTATACAGATATATCAGATTGATGTGACAACACTGCCATCTTCAGGTGGATTGTGAATTTAGAGCTGTGCAGACAGAACAAACTGGGAAAAACACTTACTGATATACATTTTTATTACTATTAACTGTACATGTTTCAGTGAGAACATAATAAGCTATGACCTTTTTTTCTTTTTTTACAAGCAAAATAATTAAGAGCAACCACATAGCCAAAAGTGCAGTATGACGGGGTAACAGGCAAATTTCTTCTTCACAGGTCCAAATATTTGGGCCAATAATAATATGGTGATGATGTTTTCAGGTAGAACCACATGAACAGCTGAGGGTTTCCTCCTGGCTGGTTCCCATGACATCAAGTGAAGCTGTGCTCGCTGCTTTGTTTATTGCCAATTCTTTAATCCGAAGCTCTGGATCTCTACACTCTGAGCTGGAATAACAGACACAAGAACAGGGGATGGAAAGTGAATCAAACTGTATAATTTGGAGAATGAGGCAGAAGGAGATCTCATATTATCGGTCCTGGAAAATGCATCATACTTGAAAGCATATATTGCCTCACTGCTGACAAAAAAAAACTACATCCTTAGAGGTAATAGATTTTCAGCTGTACAAAATTTTTGGACTCCAAAGTGTAATATCATAATACCTGTCTGAGTCTGAGTCACAGGACATGCTGAGGTCCTTCTGCAGATCCTCTGCAGAGTGGAATCGCCTCAGGCCACAGTGCTGGACCGCTTGGGCCACAGAGTAGTGTGTCCTTCCAGCAGCACAGGCCTCCATCTTGGACGGGCTGAGCTGTGACTGCAGGAAGAGATGCAGGCAGCTGTCGGACAACAGCAGAGGGCTCTGGAGGATCCTGGAGAATAAGGACAATAAACAAATCAGATCATTGTACGGCTGCAACTAACAATTATTTTTCAATTAAACTGTTATTATCTCAATTAACTGATTAGTTGTTTGGTCTATAAAATGTCAGAAAATGTTTATCAGTCTTTCCCAAAGCCCAAGATGACATCCTCAAATGTCATTTTTGTCCAGAACTCAAAGATATTCAGTTCATTGTCATAGAGGAGTAAAGAAACCAAACATATTCACATTTAAGACGCTGGAATCAGAGAATTTTGACTTTTGAATAGTTTGATAGAAATAATTATTATTAATAATAATTGATAATTAATTGGTTTAATAGTTGACAATTAATGAATTAATCTGTGCAGCTCTAGATTGTTGTGTACAGTATTTCTTGTTGATGTGAGAACAGCAGTCATGTGCCCCTGTGTTCCTGGAAACTGTAATTCACCAGTTATGTTATGTTTGTGTTGCACTATATGTCAAAGTTCACATTTATTGATCTGTGAGATCACTCTTACTGTTCCAAAAACTTCTGAAGCCCTTTCATCCGCTCAGTGATCTGTTGGGCGTTGTTGAGGCTGAAGAAGGGGTTCTTCGGGGGCAGCTCTGGTAGCTGTACCCTGTAAAAGACACAAATACACCCTAAAAATGACAGGAACTACAGTGCAGATTTAATCTGAAAGTGCAGTATGTGTTCTGTTTATGCTCAAATCGTCAGTTCAATATTCAGTAAAGTTGACTTACATCAGCTGTGAGTTTGCTTTTAACTTCTGCCTGAGCCATACAAACTCACTGTACCTCCTTCTCACACTTGAGATCTTCTTGGTGAAGTACACGCTGTTGGTCTAACACAGTGTGACACACATATTACAATCAGCTCCACTACTTTGACTATTAATGTTAAAACAGCTTCCTTTTACTTACATGTAAAGAAATGTCATAGTCTATGTAGGCATGCCAGAAGTCGTTCTTTCGTATCCGTGGGTCCCGCACCCAGACGCTGATCACCTGCTGCATGGAGAAGGCAGGACAGACACTAAGACACTGAACTGAATGTGTTATGAAAAAGGGGAAGTGTTTTATTGACGGATAGGGGAAGTGCAATGACCAAGAATCAGGATAGGAAAATCCCACCAAATGTCCTTTATTGCTGAGAACAAAAAAAAAAAATCCAGGTTGTTTTTAAAAACTGTAACATAACTTAAAGCTTCTGAACTCAACATTTTAAAGATCTACTTTTTTTAATAACTGAAACATTTTAAAATTTGAATTACAGTATAATTTCACTTACTTGAATTTCTTCCCTCATAATCCAAATGTTCTTGATGAATCTGTCACCTACAGTCATCCAGATAATGCTGTGCTTAGCTTTGTGTCAGTCCCTTTTATTTCCATTTTTGTTGTTCAGGAGCAAAGGTTTCAAAGTAAAGTCATAAGACAGAGATAAGCTCTCCCTCATAACTGTCAAGTCATATCAACAAAAGCCCCTGTGCCAACATGACTGTCTAACTACTACTACTTAGTAGTAGTCAGAGTAGTAGTCAGTAGATGCTTTAGCTACTGTTTTTAACCCGATCATCTGTTGAATTGATGTTCCCACCACATGATTTAATGTGACAGTAAAAAAAAAAGAAAGAAGCGCTTCACAAAAAGTTTTTGTTTATTCACAGAGACTTCACAGATCCATGGTCAACAGTTACAGTAATTCAGTAGCAGGCTTGTTTTAGGAGGTTTAAGGTTCAGCTGAGTGTCCCATAACAGTCATGGGAGATATGTCGAGTCAGGACAGTGCCATCAGGATACAGGTATCATGAACACAGACCTGTACAATAACAGGAAGACAATGCCCTGCAAAACTGGACAGTCTTGTATCTAAAGTGCTTCATTTAACAATCACATAAGTCATCACATGTGCGCAAAAACTATTGTGTTAATCTCAATCAATTTATTTCAGAAATATTATGACCTTTTGATTAATTCTGCCAGGAATTTGTGTAAGCACCAAATAAAAAAAAAAAACCCTCAAATTTTCTTGTAATAATTAAATTCAGAGGAAAGGGGAATATTTGGTGGTTAGCAACAGATTGGAAAGATGGGGAAATTTCTGGTAGGCAACATTTTTTAAATATTTGACATAAGACACGAGTCATACCGAGACACACGGCAAAAGTTGTGTCTAAAGACACCTCACACAATACATGAAACAACAAACGTTTAAACAACAGGTCTACAATCTTCAGCTCTAACTAAAAGCTACATGGACTGGAGGTACGGATCGGACAGCAGTTAGTTCACTCTGCCTACATAATGCTACTATAAAAGATACACTACACAACCAAGATGTAGCTAAATAAGACTAGAAATATTAGACTACTACAATAAAAACAAAACATGTCCACAGTGATTGTGTCTGCTTACGCAAGACCAAAGCTGCTACAAGTTAGTCTGACCTCAAATCAGCTGCTCTACACAAAAGGTTAGTTTTAGTCTCCATTGCAGTTTCCAAAGGCACGGAGACCTCGCTGAGCACCGCGGGGACTGAAAGCACTAAAGAATCCCTCCCCGCTGAGGATCTAACACCTGCCAGAAACTGAAACTCTACCTGCGGCGTAATTTCACACAGTGTGCCTCTAATGTCAGGCTGAAGGAGGACACTCGATGGAGGTTAAACTAAGCTTCAGGTGAGAGCACAGCTGTTTAATCAGTCTGCCTCTGTATGTACACAACCCACGCACACACACTTCACTGCTCCTCGTCTCCGCAGTGCCAGGTCAGCTTCTGCTCGTAGAAGTCGATGACCACCTGGGGACACCTGGCGCTGACTTCGCGGGCCGGCAGCAGGGCCACATCGTCGGAGTTCTTCCTGTGGAGACACACACACAAGAGAAGGAGACCATTAAGATGGCGGCCTCATACTTATTGTGAAGGAAGAAAGGCTAAGGTGACTGAATCACATCATTTTTTTTTTTTAAAAAGTCTCTGAGTGTAGTTTTGAAATATCCAATCACACTTAGTGGGAAAATACAGCTAGTTATGGGACTCACAACAGATATTTAATTCTTTCCAGTTGATTATTTTTGTCCATTTGTATTATAGTGTATTTTATCTCATTTTACTCTATTTTCTTTTTTTATTGTGTTTTAAACATTGCTGTAATGCATTTCTTTGCCTGATGTAAAGCACTTTGAATTGCCTCTGTATTTGAAAAGGTGCTAAAACCAGTAAATTACCTTTCCTTATATGGACCAAGCTCCAAAACATTAGCATCTCCATTTCCCATAATGCAACTAAAAACATATTTTCATTTGCAGAAATTCAGACCACAAAGTATCCCTATGTTAAAAAATGAATAAATAAATGCAAAAGGCTGTGTTGGAGGGGGTGTACTGCTTCTTTATCGTGGCGGCATGCTCTCCATAAGCAGTGCCTAATCTGAGGAATGATTTGCCCGATGGTCACTGCCAGTGTTTAACTCTGTCTCCTTAGTTAATGTTCACATTACATAACGTTAGCAAGACGTAACACCCTCGTAAACCTGACACTAGATGCTCCATCATCCGTTCTGTAGATTGAAGCTTTAAACGTGAACAACTGTGACTTTTACCATCGCACAAACATTTACCCAACCCCTGGCATCCATTCAAGGACAGAGAAAAGAGGAAGTGACTGAGTTACCATTTGACGAGGAACATGAGCTCTCCCTGTCTGTCCGTGGAGCCGATGATGCATTCAGGCTCGAGGTAAGTGCTGAGGTTAGTGGGGGTGTCTGACTGCTCGTCTCTTGGCTCACTGTTGCTCTGCACAGTTTGAGTCTGCTGCATGCATGACTGCAAAGACAAGGACAAGGACAAAGATGCAGCAGTTAGAAGAACCCACAGACAACACCCACAGTAGAAGACAGCCTGGATGGGCCTTCTGCTTTCCTTTTTTTTTTTTTTTTTTTTTACTGTACATGCCTATTTAGAAGAAAGGGGAATTTTATTACTTTCACTACTGGGGTCATTGCGAAACTAGCCACCTTCACACACCATTTAGTTTCATATTCAGCCTTAAAACACTTCAAAAAAAAAAAAAAAAAAGTAAGAACAAAGTCTGCCAACATGATGAGATGTTTTTATTTGTCTTCAGCTTATTTTTGCTTGAAGAGAAAAAGCTCACAGGATTTTATGAACGCAATGCCCTACTTAAAAAGCAGTTATGTTGTTTTTCTTCCTATTTACAGCATTAGATGCAGAAGTACTGTGAATAACATGGTGTGTTCGGGGAAAATCTGAGGGGCCTTCCCCTCTTTTTCTGTCATATCTCCCAAGGTTGGCGCAAGGGTTAAAACATCTTCAGTCAGTCATGGACTTAAAGCTGTGCTCATTGATATCTGAGGAATGTGTTGTTTGGGTTATCACTGGCGGTGCACATTAAGCCAGGTAAAAAGTCCCCGCTGGCCAGCTGTGTACTCAGAATGGATTGGGGAATACACTTGTTGACTTGTGTTGCTGACTTGATTCTCCTTGAATTCAAGACATGAAATCAACCTCCAGTGTAAGTCATTCCTGGGTGTCTGTCCACTTCATCACTCTCCAATTTACCGCTCTGAATATTTTCCTTCACACATGGAAACAACATGAACTTACAAACCACTACATTTGTCACATACTCACAATTTCCGTCTCCTGCTCTGTCATTTCTTCTTTGGGAATGAAGTGATCTGTTAGCTCTTCCTCATTCCCCTCATAGAAATGGGTGTTTCTCAGGAACTCTTCAATGAGTTCAGGGCAGTCCAGGTTGTCCTCAGGTTCCCAGGTGTTTTCTGCACTATAAGGAGGACATAATACACTTTAATATCACGCCTTTAAAAAAAGCAGAATATAAGAAACAAATATCACTCACTCAGTGAAACCTTTCCACTTCAGGAAGTACTCCACTCTTCCGTTAAAGACTCTGCGGCGAATTATTTTTTCTACAACAAACTCCTGCACAACTGGAGTCTCCTCAGTCTTCCTCTGTTTGGCAGTCTGCTTCTTTCTCATCCTGCCACGAATGAGAAATTAATGGTTAACTAGCAGTTCACGAGCATTTGAAAACAAAACATAAAGTGTGTTTGTTACAACTCCACGACGATGTCAGATAGAGGCACTTCCGTCTCCCTGTTGCGGGGACATTTGCAGGACAACATGGCAGTGGTGAGTACTCAGCTGTGTCCTTCAGACAAAGATCCAGACACTTATTCTAGCCCTCCATCTGCTGTTTCTTTCGGGAGCACAACATACTCCCTCAGTCCAAAACGCAACATGTTAGTATCTACACACGTGTACAGCTCATTCTGGCAGTTTCGCTTGGAGGATATTGCGCAAACAGCAGCCTAAAAACGTGTGGAAACGTGCCCGAGTGATGCACAACAACACGCTACACTGGCTGAACAATATGCACGTACGCTTTCGGTGTTTACTTAATCTCGGCGGAACAGCCTGCTGCGCTGCGGTGCTGCTCGGCTCAGTTCGGAGCGCGTCGCTGGAGGAAACTACATGCACACAGCGCCGTCGATGCGAAGCTGCTCTGGAGCGCAAACGTGTCGCTTCGCTCGGCGTGTTTACATGAGCGAGACAACTTTTCATGAATGACTTAGAATTAAAGATGGCCGTGGATGCTCGGAGGAAGTGGTTGCCAAGGGAAAAGGTCATGCCAGGAAAACCGGGAGGAGACGACGGGGACGCGCACGCCGCCGACCAATCAGAGAGCAGTCCGTCCCCCGTCCAGTGGTCCGGAACAGCCCTGCCACCCACGGGCGTCAACTGGGTATGGCAAGGGACTGTGTGTCTCACTGGGATTATAGACTGGGTTTTGATCATCAGTGGAGGCAAATATGAATTTATTTGGACGCTACAGGAAAAAAAAACAAAACATAATCCTCACATAGGACTAATCTTTATCTTTCAGACATCTGCACTATTATATTATATTATATTATATTATAAGAGATAAGATAAGATATTCCTTTATTAGTCCCACAGTGGAGAAATTCACATGTTACAGCAGCAAAGTGGATAATACAATAAACAAGAAGCATAGATTTTAAGAGTATTAATACAAATAAAATGAAATAATATATACGTAATAGAAAAGTAGAGCTAAATATGTCCAGATATATTGTTATATTATATTATATTATATTATATTCACAACATGTTTACAGTTTGGAAATACTTGTACTTTACTTGAGTGTTTCTATTTATGCCACTTCATACTTTCATTCCACTACATGTCAGAGAAAAATCTAATTTGTATATTACTTTTTACTCTACTACATTTATTTTAACACTATACTTAGTAGTTACTTTGCAGTCGAGGATTTTACATACAAATAAAAAAAAAATTAAATACAAAATAAAGTATAATAGCTACATTGTTATAGATGAAATTATCGGTATATAAGTAGGTTCAGTTAGCTCCATCGTTGACAGTAATGCATCAATATGGATATTCTAAAAATATACATTTATGATGGGAATAATGTACAATTCTGCCGAATATTGCTGAAGACTTTTACTTTTAATACTTTTAATAATTTGCTGTAAATATATTTGGTCACCAACACTTTTTATTAAGTAAACTTCTGAATGCAGGTTGTTCAGTTGTACTGGTGTATTTTTATACTGTTGTATTGCTTCTCTAAAGAACATCTCAATGTAAGCACATGGGTTTTCACGCACGGAGGGGATCTGTACTCCACGACCTCCTAAACTGCACTGAGAAGCCCACAGAAAACCACCCTCTGCAGGATTTGATTGACAGCTCCCTTTTAGCCAATGGGAACCCCAAAAGCTGCTGATTGGCCAAGAAAGCACCACTAACAAGCCTTTCTATTTGACCAAGGTTTACACTTTTTTCTCACTTATTCCACACAGTTTTGTAGCACACCACTAGGGGACGCCGCCTGCTTGTATTGGGCTGCCAGGTTCAGCTCCTGCACCCCAGTTAACTAATGAGAATGGATTTATGCTGGAAGCTCATTGCACAAGGCAGCAGAACAAAAGGTTTTACCAGGAGATGGACTCACATTGGAGCTTCCTCTGATGCACAGTTGTTTCTGATGCCATCTCATCCTCAAGGCAGCATTATGTAACACTGGGTGCATTTGTTCATGAAATGTACATTCATTGCAACAGTACCATGAGAGTGTAACACAGATACGGGGATGTCTACAGTAAAAGCAGCACATGGTCTCACAGTCCTGAGAATTAATACTAGTTTCATTTTCAATGAGAAAGCAGTGGGAAGGCCCTGGGGATGTGATTAATAGTGGTTTCAGTGAAAAGGCTGGCAGATGCCTGCATAGAAGATGAATGTGGTGTGTATCGTATCCAGAAAAGGTGCTTATTGATCACAGTCTCAGAGGGGACAGGACATGGGTCTTATGCAGGTTGCAAATCAATGTTTGGTCATTTAGACCTGCCACGTACGCCCCCATTCACCTCTCAGTGCAGTGGATACTTAACCTAGGCAGTGAGACCGTTGGTATGATCATTAGGAACTGTAGGTTCTGTATTAATAAAGCCGAGGTGGTATGCTGCTGTTCTCTTCAGTGATTAATTATTAACACTGTGTTGGAAATGTTCTCAACAATTAAACACATTTTTCTGTCTTTTCTCACAGCATCTCTCACTTTCCTCTTTCCACACCCAACTTCTGTGAACCTCCACAGTTTTGGTAAACTAGAAAACTTAAGTTTCAGTTAAGACATTTTCAGTTGCATCCTAGAATTAACATTTTTATACATTTCCAGTGAGTGCCAGAGCTTTAATTTAGTTAATAATGCACCTTTTGTAAAGGTTTTATAAGTTGTCTTTATTAATCGTTACAGTTTTTCTTACAGTCTGTCAAGTCTGCAGTTGTAAGTAATACAGTGTTAGTAAATAGATTGTGGTCCAGATGTTCTTCACTGAAGAAGCCTATTTGAATGGTCCGTTGAAGGAGCCAAATTAAGCTAAAAAACAACAACAAAAAACATGTCATGCTGGAGAAGGATAAATACCAGACAGAAATTTCTTGGAACCCCAAACATTGTTCTTATAACTAATTGAAGCATCAGTAGATTATTTAGTAACCATTCGTAATTTAGTTACAACTTACAGTATAAACCCAGTAAAGAGAAAATCAGGTCAACCATACATTATATCTTTATCAACAGCAGGTCACAGTGTGCTTTCCCCAGGAGCAGATCCAGAATCCAATTCAAGACGTGCTGGTTATCTGCCGTATGACATGCTGTTGCCCTCTGACCCCTTCCTGTCAGCTCTTTTTGGGTTTTAGCACTAGTTCCCATAGTAACCCAGCAGCTAATAGGTTTGAGCTGTCGCTGCAGGCGCGGGAATGGTAGTAATGCATGCAGTGAGGTCCTGTCTGGATTTACTGCCCCGGTATGGTTCCCTTTGGGTTATCTTAACCAAACTCTGGAAAGTTATTACAGCTGGGCAGCACAATGCATTTAAAATTTCTAAATCACAACTTTTTAAAGAGGATTTTTTTTTTTTTTTTTTTTTTTTTTGCATTTTTGCCTTTGTGAATAAACTGAATGATGGTAAGACACTGACGATAGCTAGGAAATACAGCAAGAGCAGAGGGCTATGAGATGCAACAAACATCACTGGACTTGGAGTTTGAGGGAATTAGAGAAATATTAGAGATGCTTTATAAATCATGTTTCATCTCCTGTGTGTGTTTGTAGCCTAAATGACTCAACAACAGGCAGAAACGAAGTGATTTGAGGCCTATTTTTGTGGCTTAAACCAAACGGACTGAACCCAAGATTGACCAGGGCACTAAAGATGAAATACAGATGTTGATGAAATGACATGCTCCAGTGTACAGGGTGAAAAGATATATCGCGTTGCGCTGTCATCCCTTAAATCAGCTTAGTTCTCTGCCAGACGAGCACATTCCTGGGGCCCACTGTGAATGTAGCCCTCATACAGATGGGCCTTGAGAGCCACCCTGTCAGCTCAGAAATGAGTCCAGATGGCTGGATCCTGCTGTGAGGGACTGTGGATGGAGTGAGTAGTGGTCTGTGTGGCTCAGGCCAAGCCTGACTGGCCGCGTTTCACACTGAGGGCCCCTGGCGTTCCCTCAGTACCACCTCGAGGCTCTCAGGTTACAGCCAGTGCGAAGGCATTCACGTCGCTCCTGTTATTCTTAACAGGCATTAATCTTGTTGTATAAAGAACAGTGAAACAGTCACACTGATGGCTGGTCTGGGGGAAAGAGGTTTACATAAGCTCATGACTGTCCGATTGATTGATTGATTGATTGATTGATCGCATATTTGCATGTGTTTTCTTGGAGATCATTCCCACATGTAATGCAGACACACACAGCACATTATGAGAAAAGTCAGCAGTGTGAGAGCTGAGATGTTTTTCTGTCACCAACTCTGCCACCACCAGTACAGGAGCCCTCAGCACCTTCATCAGCTCCGTATGCTGTTTTCAGATCACATTCAGAGTCACACACTAAATCAATCTGGGTCTGGTACAACGGGCTCCAGTGCAGTTTATGCCCTCCATATGAATGCACCAGTGTCAGAGAGAAAAGTGACTTTTCATGAGTAAGAGGACGTGGGACACCACCTGGGTTGGCTTGCGGAAATCTGTCTCCTGTTTCAGAACACTTATAATGCCCCCAGATACGTTCCTCTGTGTTATTCTATAGCTTGTTCTGCCATGGAGGGCTTGAGGGGCGTAGTTATTGCTGTGCTTTGTGTCAATAGAGTTACTGGGAATGAATACAGTAGGAATGTATCTTCAGAGTATTCATTTCACCACAAGTTTCCATTACAAGATTTCAATTTTCAAGCCGTAAATGTCTGTGTATATATCACTGAAGTAAGCACACCGCAAATATCTGTGACACATTAACGCAACCAGTCTTTGGTAGGTTGTGAAGATACTGGCATCACATGAAACTAGAAAACCTAATGAATCCATTGGTACCCACCATCTCACACTAGCTTGTTGCATATATTACTCAAAACTCGCACTAAGTTTTGGCACGGCTATTTTCAAAGGGTTCCCTTGACCTCTGACCTCAAAATATGTGAATGTAAATGGGTTCTCTGGGTACCCACCAGTCTCCCCTTTACAGACATGCCCACTTTATGATAATCACATGCAGTTTGGGGCAAGTCATAGTCAAGTCAGCACACTGACATGCTGACAGCTGTTGTTGCCTATAGGGCTACAGTTTGCCATGTTAGAATCATCTTTGTTGATCAACACAATTTTGTCGACTTGATTTAATCAACAGATCTGTAAGACTGAGTTTCTCCACAATAATCTTGCGTTTACCTTGCGTTACCTCTTGCGTTATGTGCTCATTAGTTTCTCAGAAATAATTCATTCATCATGAAAAAGTATATAAAAAAATCACTACTTGGCTTAAGAAATTTTGGTACACTAAGACCAAAACGACTGATTAGTTGACCTATCAAATAAGAGGGGGCAGTCCTACAAAAATTTCTTATTATACTCTGTGTAATATGGCTGTAGTGTTATACATTTGCCTTTGTATTGCTGTCAGTCTAACTAACTGGACTCTTGGCACATGACTCATGCTGACTCATCTGAACAGAACATAATGTCATAAAGTACAGTATCAGGGCTGAAGAAGACGTTTGAGAACAAGTCAGATAGTGGAGGTGGTTTAGTTGATGGTGACTTCATCCCATGTCGCTCTTGGCTGGGGGTTTCCGCTCCCCAACATGGAGCCCATCGGATCCTGTAACACTCTGATTGGCAGGTGAATGGTACCAATGACAAGCGACCCCCATCCCCCTCAGGGGACAATGTGGCACAAAGTGAATGGATAAGAGTGGAGGGGAGAAAAATCGCCTTTGAACCCAAAAAGACTATTTTCCCCCTTCTTCTACTTCTCTTTTCCTCCTTTCCTCCTCTCTGTGCCATTCTCCTCACTTTTCTTTCTTTTTAAACGCAGGTGTGTTTTGCTCTTGTGAGTTTTGTGGCTGATGGAGATTGTTGACTCGGGGGAGAGTAAAACCTGAAGTTAAATTAAGTCCTTTTAGAGGGACATAGAGAAATGCCAGTCAGCTCACTGGCCTGATTTTGTCAAGAGGTTTTACAGAGAAAATGTGAGTATACACTCCTTTGAATTAAATTAATATTGTTTTGCAAAACTAATTTTCATGACTTTCATATTTAAACTTAAGCTAAATGTTACCTCTTTCTCTGTAAAGGAACTAATCCTCTTCATTTGATCAAATTTAAAATGTGTTTCAAAATGCACTTGGTTTTTTAATAATTCATAATTCATTGCATCTGGTACTGATTTAATGGTGGTTATTTTTCATAGAGATTATAATAATTAATTTTTGTGATGTAATGTGAGACAAATACTCACAATAATTGACTTTTGATGGATTGCTCTCCACCGGTTACTCACAAAGAAATGACTGCTGCTGTCTACACAGATTGTTTGCTTCCTTGCAGCCTGCCTTTGTCACACATCCTCTTACATCTCAGTTTCTCCCGATGTTAAGTGTTCCCTTTCACAGCTGCCCATCACCATCCAGTGAACCCAAACAAGGAACGCTACCCTGACTATTTTTTTTTCCCCAGTAGGCAGAGGGAAAGGAGAACCGGCTCAACTCGGGTGGATTAAAGCTTCACTGGAGCTACCTTAAAGGAAAAGTCTGATATTCATTGTTTTACACTGTATTTTGTGGGGATTAAACAAATGAGGTATAACATGTTAACAAGTGAGTGCCTAGAGGGGCTGGTATGTGCGTTCTGTTACCTCTGGACAGAACCAGGCTAGCTGTTTATCCTGGTTTCCGTGTGGGATTTCAGAAATATCACTTCTATGTATTCATCACTGGAATATGATCGCCATAAACAATGGCCAGACTCTTAGTGCACGTTTCAGCGAGTAGACAGCTGAGTACTATCTCATGGTTGAGTGGTGAGAAGACCTTTGCCTTGGTAAATCTCCTTGTCACTGTGCAGCTGCTGATCGTCTACTCTCATCGAGTACGGCTCCACAAAACCACCGAATCCAGTCTGTTGACCTTTCACTCTTTCTCTCTCTCACAGCTGTACGCTTTGAACTTTAGATGTGCTCCACATCCAATCAAGATTCAACCCCTTAAACCCCACTTTTCCCCCCTCTGGCTGCAGGAAGCCGGCCCATCTGCAAACTCTGTGTCTGGTGTGCACGGGTCTGGATGCAAGGCTTTCCCCTCAAATACAGAATGTTCAATTTCTGGGTCCTAGGGATCTGAGGCTTTTCTTCCCCAGCCAAAAGTACTTTGACCATGACCCATTTCAGCTCAGCCAGGCCTATAGCAGCTCTGTGCCATCAGAAGGCTAAGTGCTCGCTGTCGAGGCTCCAGCGTGAGCACATGGTGGGACTAACCAGCTCTTGAGCCTTGCCTGCCTGCCATCTGGAAAATAACAGCTTTAAGCAGGTCCTGCCAGTAATTACCCTGCAAACTCTGAACAAAGGCACAGAAAACACTGTGGTGAAATCTGGATAATTGATGGAGACAGGCCACAGTCTATAGGAGAAGCTTAGCAGTCTAGTTTGGACTTAAAACCCTGAAGTCAGGTTTGAGAATTTGTATTTTGGTTTTGATGAAGTAGAGAATAAAATCAACAGACGGTCCAGAAGTACAACATTTGATATATAAAATGTGTTTGTTGTGTGTTTGAAAACAATACCTGGCCTAAAGACTGCACGTAAAATCTGACACTTCAGGTGACATGAGTAAGAGATGCATGTGTAGGCTATGTGTCCGGTTTACAGCAAACACATTCATGATTACATGGTAATAACAGAGATTAAAGGAATAGTTTAAAGATTAAAGGGAATTGTTTTTCTGCAGAGTAAGATACAAAGATTGATTTAATACCACTCATATTTGTACAGTAAATATGAAGCTTCATCCAGCAGCGGGTTAGCATAGCTTAGTGGAAAGACTGGAAATGGGGAAACAGCAAACCTGGCTCTGTCCAAAGGAAACAAAATCCACCTACCAGCACCTCTAAAGCTCACTAATTAATGTAAATAATTATCAGTACAAAAACCATGGTATAAAACCAGGGGATTATGAGTAGGATTAATTCTTAGGGAGACACAGTGACTTCCAGGAGTCCCCCCTGGTTGCCTGGCAACCTCACAGTGATGACAATTAACATGTTAATTAGTGAGCTTTAGAAGTACTGGTTATAGATTTGGACAAAGCCAAGCAAGCTTTCCCCCCGTTTCCAGTCTTTGTGCTACACTTAAAGCTGTAGTGGCTAAAATTGGAGCAAATATGATTTAAAAAAGTTATTTTGATAAAACGGTCACTATATCCCAGACCCAGCAGCCATTTTGAGATCATTTGAGGAATTACCAAGCTTCCTCATTTCACAACTAAACAGTACACTACACAATGTTTCTGAAAACAGTTGAAGAAAGAAATAGGCATTACAGTAACATAATATTGATTAATATTTGATCAGGGCTGCCTAGTTTGACCGCTTGATTGGAGTTTGCAAGTGATTGACAGGTGCCTTGAATGAACAGCCTCTCTCTCTCTCTCTCTCTCTCTCTCTCTCTCTCTGAAATGACCTGTGATTGGCCAAAGTCTCCCATCACAGGCTAGATTATTTAAAGCCTGAAAATAGAGCCATGAGGAAAAGTCTAGTTTTCTCTCATAACACTTGAATTACATACAATACATGCTGAAAGGTTACTGGGGAATTTTTGCCCAGTGATGCCAAAAACAGTCTGCCTACTGAAGCTTTAATTAAAAATGCAGATGTCAACATACATGCTGTAAGTCAACATTGTGCAGTGCACACAAGTCATTTCTGCAGGTTTAAGTTAAAGGTATGAACAGAATGTGTCTGAAAATCTTAAGCTCCCTCCTCCCACACCTTGGGTAGGTCATTTCTTTCCACAACTTACAATCCAGACATTATGCCCATTTCTGGCAGTGATTAATTGGGTCTGCAGAGATGAAAAAGTTGGCAGGGTTGGTACTTCTCTCTTAAGCTCTTTTGTTTATTCTTTTCGTGCACATTCTTCACAACTATTTATGTCACTTTTCACGTGTACAACACTATGACTGACTTCCAGGAAATTTGTTGAAAGGGTTATCCCCATTATTAACAATTATCACATCTCCTCCCTCTTCATGTGGGCAAGATTTCTGCCCTGCCTTTGAGTGTGGTCATTTGGAACAGCTATAAACCCTTTTGCCCTCCAATGTGGTCAGATGATCCATCCTATGAACTAGTAATTTTGAGCATACCCCAAATTTAAAGCTGCTTGCTGCGGCTTCATATTTAGCGTAAAGACATAGAAGTCATGTTTTTATCTAACTCGACAAGAAAGTGAATATGCATATCACCAGAAATGTCCATCTAGTCCTTTTAATCATTCTGAATTCACAGGGAAAAAGCAAGACGTGTAACATTTGTCCCAGATAGGCATCACACAACTCCGAGTTCATTTAAATCAAAGCCACCACTGTTGGTCATGAAGACAGCTCTTCCTCAAGAAGACAGCTTTGTACTTGCCTTGAAATATTTGCTGGGTGTGAAAATTTGTTTCCAGAGCTTGCTTTCCTGCACTTTGGTATAAAGCACTGAAAAACCACAACCACTCCCTCGGTTTGAACCGCTGCCTGGGCCTGACAAAACTTGAAACTGATTTACATTGTCCACCCTCCAAAATGTCATTTTCAATTAGAATCCTATCAGGGGCTAATCTGGAAACTGTTACTCAGTGTGTCTTGAAAATAAATTGTTCGCAGCTGAGAGACAGAAGTAGAGGAGGGGAAACTAGGGGGCAACAAGAGGCAAAGTCCCTCTGGTGAAATGCCATGTTTAGGCTGATGCACAGGAAACAGGCTCTTACCAGCTAGGAAATGAAGTGGCAAGCACTGGCCGGCTTATATTTCCCCTCCTGCTTTCAGATGGCCCTTGTTAGTATGGAGACACCAGGGCTCCAGCTTTTGTCCACACAGAGCCAATAGTAAACAACACTGAAACGCTTTAAAAGACTTTAAGTGCTTGTGATGGCTGAGTGGTATGTGGCCATGAGGTCTTGAGTTTCTCAGACCTCCAGATCCCCCCCCACCCCGTCTCTGAGGGGGAGCTGAGTCAATGGTCACAATGTGAAAGAGCTGAGACTAATTTATGAGCAAGTTAGGGGAAAGACTTCTCTAACTTGTGTTTTATGGTTGAAATTTGTGGCTACATTCTTAAAAGTGTTCAAAATATCTTTCGGATAGATTTTACATTTTTGTCCCAATATACTGTGTTCTTTTTTCTCCATTACTATTTTTCTATGAAACACACAAAGATTGAAACATATAAACTAAATAAAAACAGGACTTTGGGACGCTCACTGCTCACAGGATGACTTTGAATGAATTTACTGAGGGATAGTTGTAGGTAAAATCATGCACTGCTCATGGTGAGGAGATATCCTTTAGATGAAATGCTAAACATTAAAATCAAAACCCTAAATCATATATCACTTGCACGAAGGGCAAACAAATTAAAATAAACAGGCAGTTTCGTTTATATTCTATAGAGACCTCAAGGGTGACGGCTAGTGTTACACAGGGACCCAGATGTTTTGCAATGCGTCACCTTGACTCAGAACGATGAATAAAGTGCAACAGCTGCCAGCAAAGAAAGAGTAAAAACACGATTTTTGGATGAACCAAGTCTAAAGTAATGACATCAGATATTCCTCAGACCACAAATCAGTAGTCAGTAGTCTCAAGTTTGAAGTTTAAATGGTGCAACTGGACAAGTTTTACATGTGCAATAAATTTCAATTATTCATTTATTCATCAAGTCATGTGGAAAACCTAAGAAATGTGTTTGAAATTCAAACTACTGGATTTCATCTTTGACATACTGCAGGACACATGTAGAAGCTAAATGAAAATCCATTTTGCAAAGATGGAGAAGCCAGCTGTGTCACGACTCAGAATCAATAGACCTGCTTTCGTGGCATTTTTGACTTGTCACAGCAGGAAAAGCACAGGTGAAACAAATTTTGTTCCAGTAAACCGTACAAGTGAGCCAGCATGCACAAAACCAGGACGCTGGCACCAGCTCTCCCAAATGAAATACAGTGATTTTGAAATAACGCCTGCTATGATGAGCCAAAATGTCTGCTGTGAAAAAGGCCTAAAAAAAAATAATGTTTTCTCTTATCCCCAAATTAATTAAAGGTGGACTATATTGTTACCTGAAGGTATCGTTTTCAGAACAAGTAAAAGTATTTCTATAGAAAGTAGGGGTGGGACGGTTCATAAAATTCATGGTCCAATTTGGTTATTCAATAATTTAAAAAAAAAAACAGAGGTGAAGGCCATCAGCATAAAGTGCAACATAAACCAAACACACAGTTTCAAAGCAACACTGCTCTGTTAAGTCTGTTTTCATGTTCTTCTGCTAAAAGATGAGTTTGTCCACATTCAGCCCTGGATGTCCATTCGTCTGTAGTCAGAGCTACATGGACTGTGTTGGACCGTTCTTTCACAATTCTTCGTCGTGTGTGTTCATACAGTTTGGGAATTACTGTGTAGTTTGTGGGTCTGTGAGACGGCATATGTACCCATCTCACCTCACCTCCTGTTGGTGTAGCAGGATCAGCATGAACAGTATGCAACAAAACTATGAGTCTACAGCTATAGTGGTTCAGTGATGCATTTCTTCTGTGGTGGTGCTTTGAGCTACATGCTAACATCAGCCTGCTAACATGCTGATGTTTGAACAGGTTTAACATAACCATCATCCCTGTTTAGCATGCTACCATTCTATATGTCAAACGTGAAAATACTAAAAAAAAAAAAAAGTAGTGGCCCATCCAAAAGCATTAGAAACATAAAATATTACATATACAATATTATAGAACTACAGTAGCATATTATCAAAAGCCTGAATGTGCAAGAATAACATTTTCTAGTCAGACAGAAGAGAGGATGACAGCTGACTGAGGCTCCTGTAGACAGAAATTTCCTGTTTGCGTTCACATGTTCGAAGGTCAGCACTGGCCAGATGCCCACACAAACCCAGAGCTGCCTCTCTCCGATGCAAAAGACCACCTTGATGTGAAGGCCTGCCACCACGGTGGCGAGCGGTGATTCACACCGTGGAGCTCAGGGCTAAGTTAAAGTCAATATAAACAATTACAGTTGATGTATTCTGAGTGTGTGTATGTGAGTTGGAGAGGGATGAAGCCAGAGAAAAGACAAATACTGCCGTCTGACTGAGCTCGCTGGGATTTGAGCTCAGTGTACATATTTGCAGTGTTTATAGTTTCTTCTCACTGATGACCTGAGCTGCTCTTCTTTGGCGCTCACGGGGGCTGACCATGGAGCATATACTGATAATGGTGCATTAAGAGGGCTGCAGTTCAAGCTGAACACTGCAGTGGTGATGTGGCTCTCAGAGACGGGTGACGCCACAGTCAGACACACACCTTTTCACCCTAACTTTTAACGTGTAAACAGTTTCTGATCTTTTAAGAGGAAACACCCAAGGTGACTAGGGTAAAAATATATATAACTTATATATAACTAGTAGATATCAACATAAGTTATAACCACCAGAAGTTTTTTCAGAGGGAAATCTGGATATCTCTTTGTATCACTCCATAAATCAGAATTTACTCTCAACAGCCTTTAAAAATGCCATATTTTAGGAATAAAATGTGATAAATAGCGAGCTATGAATGATAAATGAACAAACCCCTCTATGAAAACCTTCAGAATACAGAGCTGAAAGAAACTTGAACGTTTGACGTATGTAAATGCTACTGAAGTGGAGATTTCTGGCTCAGAGTATGAGAAATACCTCATTTTGAGAAAACGGCCGGTTATAAAATTACATACATTTTACAAGACTACAGATAAATAGGGTAAACACTGTAACTAACAGACAATGAAACTTCCCCAGTTGGTTACCCACATTAAGACAATTATTTTTGTATTACAGGTCCTCTGAAAATACATATTAAAATATGAAAATGATGAGGCATTATCTTATCAAATATGTGTGAATTTCCATATATATCTAGAACAGAAATATGAACATTGGATAAATCCAGGTTCAAAATTTTTGTTTCATTTTATTGACGTATTAGGGTCAAAAGTTTTTACAGAGGAATTTTGGCTTTCACTTTTTATCGCTCCATAAATTAGAAAACACTGTCAACAGACGAAAAACAAGAATCCATTTTTTGCCATATTTTTAGAAATAAAATGTGATATATATCAGGCTACATATGATATATAAACAAACTCCTCTGTAAAAACATTTAGAATATACAGTATATTGGTCTATGTAAGTAATACTGAAGGGGAGATTTCTGACTCAGAGTCTGAGAGAAAAAATAATTTTGAGAAAATGGCTTTTAAACATAAGTATTGTAAAATTTGACACATTTTGCAAGACTGCAGATGAATATGGTAAAAACTAATATATAGCACCATGAAACGTCCCCACTTGATTACTTGCATTAAGACGAATATTTTTTGCATTACAAGTTTTCTAAAATTGTATATTTAAATATACAAATGAGGTATTATCTAATGCTAACCTTTGGTTAATTTCAAGAGAAATCTACAGACACAAGCAGACAAAAGTACTAAAATAAACACCTAAATGTGTATTTTGGATGTTTTTTCCACTAGTCTGAAAGAAGACATGTTATGGAAGCAAAATAGTCCAACCTCTCAAAATTGACCAGTGCATGATAAACCATGTTTTTGCCTGAAGTAAAAAAATCAAGCATATAAATACAAAAACAAAAAATCACAGAGAGGCAAAAAGAAAAGTCTCTCTGGCTTTGTTGAACAAAGGACTGATTGCCTGTAGGAGAGTCGACACAAGTGAAGTGTTCAATGAAATCCAGAGACATTTGACTCTGTAACTTTATTTGATATAAAGATACTGATTGTTGTCACATAGTGATGGTCACAAGAAAGTTCAAAAGTTCACCCTTCTTGATTTAGCAGTATTTTCATTCCTCGCTTTTGTAACTAGGAATTATTGGCTGAATTTGCATCACTTTTACACTCCATCTCACTCATGGTTGTTTCCATCTGTTTGGGAGGAGGTTAGAAGTTGACTGGCAGAGGTCCTGCTCTCTGAAAGTCTGCGGCTCGCTGGAGGGGCTTGTTTCTATCAGGGGTGAAACACCCGCCCGTCCATCACCTGACAGAGCTGACAGCCATTAAGCCAAACCAGAGGAGTTCCTGCCAACAATCAAAGGGCTTTTCATTGAAGGAATCCAGCTCTCTGGTCTGTCATCGGGGAGGGGGGCGTTCCAGCTGTCAGCAGGACAGGGGGGAAACTCTGGGTTTCCTCCCTCCCTTTTTCTTTTCAAAGTCTCTGGTCAAATCCATTGCATTGGTCAAGAGCACATGCTCCGCCCTCTCTCGTTCTCTTGCTATGCCCTTGTAATCTAATTCTGCTTCAATGCAATTCAGTTGTGTTGTTGGGCATTACATAGCTGGTGATACTTTTCTTACTTACATATAAGGCTTTGCTAGTCTCAATTTCCCATACAGCTTGATTTTTACATTCATTTTCTTTGAAAATAATAATGTCAGTGCTCTTATTCACCACTTGAGGGAAGCATAACTAAACAAAATGTCAAGTAGCAGCATGGCTGTACAACCGCTTCAGGAATATCTAAAAACAAGTTAACACCGACTACCCTGACTATATTAAACCTGCAGTAGGCAGAATGCTTCTGGGGTCATTGGGCAAATATTCCATAATAACTTTTCATCATATTGTAATTCACTGCTCTGAGAGAAAACTAGACCACTGCACCTCCTTGTGGCTCTGATTTCAGGCTTTTAAGAATCTAGCCGATGATGGAAAACTTTGACCAATCACAGGTCATTTCAGAGAGAGAGAGCGTTCCTACTGGCTGTTCATTCAACACAGGCAACTGTCAATCACTCACATACTCTGATCAAACGGTCAAACTAGGCAGCGCTGATCAAATATGAATCAATATTCTGTTACTGTGATGCCTACTGTATTTCTCACCTCAACTGTTTTCAGAAACATCTTGTAGTTACTGTTTAGCTGTAAAATGAGAAAGTTTGCTCCAGCTGATGGGCGGTGCTTGGTATTTCCTCAGCTGATCTCAACATGGCTGCTGGGTAACAAACTTTCTCATTTGATCTGATTAGTTGTTTTCCTTCTGTCTGTGAAATCTTGCAGATGCCATGAGGAGCACGGGTGGACACATGATTTTTTTTTTTTCAGATTAGCTGTCTCGTGTTACTGTAAGGATATAGTGACCATTTTATAAAAATAACTTTTTTAAAATCATATTTGTTCCATTTCTACCTACTGCTGCTTTAATGCATCAAGTATGTTAATGTATAGCAAGCTTTTATATTCAGATGGAAATATTTGCCACCAAACATGAAATGAGCTTTTTAAACTTTTTAATCTTGCGTCAAAGCAGCAAATCCTCACATTTGAAAAGCTAATATTAGCATTTTTGCATCAAAAATTACTTACTTGTTGCTGATTAATTTTCTGCCATTTGATTAATTGATTAATCAACTAATCATTTTTGCCCTAATATAGTAAAGAATATTTTTTAAGAAATCTCCAATTCATCAAATCTATAAATGTGAATTCAAAAAACACCTAGAATATATTTTATATGTTTTATTTGTTATTTCAGTTCCAATCATGTCTGAGTAAAATCTTCATAAGATAAGATAGACTATTTAATCAAGGAAATTTGTCTTGGATGCATACAGTATCTGTTTAAAAAATACAAAATAACATAGTGCATGCATACAATACATATATATACATTAGCTGTCGCGAGTCCACATGCACATAGCTGCAGTACAGTACATGCTTGCCACCAGCAAATAAATTGCAGCCTGCACATCATGCAACACCCCAGTAGTCATTCATAACAGTGTACTATGTGCAGTAAGAGTAATGTATCCTCATCAGAATGGATTAACATACATGCTACCAGTGTGAGCTTTGTGACCTGAATCTTCACCTTTGAGGAGAGCACCATAAACTGTGATGTTGTTGCTGCACTAACACAAGTAAACTTTAGTGTTCTGTCTTTAACATCTCTACATTCATGAAGTGTGCATTATAATGCTCCCCATATGATGAATTGTGTTAATTTAAAGACAAACATGCAACAAATATTAACAAGCTGCTGTAACATTTCTGTCTTCACTTGCAGCACAGCATCAAACTCGAGCCCTGTCTGATGCTTCACTGGGTCTGCTATTACATAACCAGTGAGCCGCCTGCGTGAATCAATTATTCATCTCCATGTCATAACAGAGAGGATGCTTTGATTATGACAGACAGCCAGACAAGGCAAAAAGCAAACATGCACCAATCTCCACTGAGCCATCCTGTGATTACTGGGGGACAGCACTTCCAAATAAGACGAAATGCACTTAAAGACTGCATGAATGCTTGATTTAAAAAGAAAAAAAACAACAAAAAAAAACAGCCCTGGGCTGTTAGGGAATCAACATGAGCCTATTCCACACAAGTAAATGTCTGAGAGTCTTTCCACGTGGGATTCACTGCAAGCCGAGGTCAGTCCAGGGCAGATAGAGGAGGGCAGATATATTTTCTTCATCTCTTATAAGCCTCATCACGAAAGGGGGTGTTGACTGATTACAGTGGTTGGTTCAAACGTTAAGCAGTACAGCACATCTTGACTTATCTGTCAGGATAATCATCCATGAGCATCTGTTCCGGACAACATATCTGAGAAAGAGTGAAATAATGGCATGCTGTAAACGTTCAAAGGTGTGTTTTTTAGGTGGCAATGACTGGCTCTCTGCACTCAAGGATGAAGAACAGCTCTATTCATGTCCACAGTAAATCACAAGGTTAAAACTCACCATACTTCATAATGACAGCCTGTCCTTCACTTCTTTTGTAGTTTTTTTCCTGTTAAGTCTTGGCTCTGCAAAACACCATCTGGGACCCAGTGATGGTACAATGGTTAATACCTCTGTCACTGGAGCTATGATTAAAGCCCCCTGCTGGTTCTAGTTTGTTTATAATGGTACAACCTGCACACCATAGTCTCTTAATGTACATGTTCCATTGCATAAAACACACAGTTTGATCTATGGTGAATCCCCACTTGGTCAGTAGGAAATCATCTGTTCAACTACCCATATACAGAGTCTGGTGGCAGTCGGCATGAACAAAATAAAAAGACATAATTTGTTCACTGCTGAAAATTTGGGTAGATAATCTTCACAACCATAAGCAATTTACTCACAGCAGTTTTGCTTATATGATGATCAAATGTAAGATGATCAAACACCAGAACAGCTATTAAATGGATGTTAAAAATGCTAAATTCGATATCCAAAGCATTAATCTAGCGACAAACAACTATTTGCTATGTAAAGATATAGTTGAATAATGTCTACCTGAGCAGAGAATGTGCTCCATGGTTTGTTGACACAGACAGGCCGGCTGCACATGCTTCTAGAGCGTTTTAGCGCATATGAGCAATCTCTATTGGGTTGATCAAGTCCATCTCATCATAGGTGCAGTTTGGAGATTAAGGTCGGAGTTCACAAAAATAATCTAGGGGGATGTGATGTGTTCAAAGCAGAGAGGTCTGGAGTATACGGGTCATAGGTAAACGCTATTAGCTCGGTCAGCACTTTCACCGTTGTTTACACTGTTTAGCACCATTACCTGCTCACCATCGCCATCTTGAGAGCCTTTGAGAGGCATAAGAAATGCTCCAAATTCGTATTTAGCACCTTTAAGGTGAGATTGTTTTGTCAACTCCTGTTTCCAAGGCCAAGAATAATCTCTGAATATTAATTTTGCTATTATTCACAGTTCCTTCATGATAATAAAGTTGAATTTTTGTAGTGAATACTAAATTATTGGCTTATTTTGTATAGAAATAAACATAGAAAAGCCACTGAAATTGTGTTTGCATTAGTTATCTGACCTATAGCTTTCTGTTGACTAGCTCTAAACTTCATGATGTGCTGGTGCATATGCAATTAGTGAAGCCATCACACTGATGCCTGCCACCGCTAGCTTTTTTTTTAAAACTCATAATAGAGTTTCAGTGTTGTATCATAAAAAAAATATGCACAAACCAAAACAAATAAATAATTGCAAGGCAAACAAAGCTATTCCTGGTATATTACCATTAGTATTGAGAGTATGTATTAATATTTATAGTCTACTTCACACTATTACATTTGCATGGCTTTGCTTGCTGCAGTCTGGTTTCTAAAAATAGATATAGGCCATTTCCTCTAGATTTACAAAGCGGCAGTAAAGAGTGATCTCATTACCGTGATTATGTTTACACACACAAAGTTAAATACGTTCCCTGTAACTCATTCTCAGAGGCTATCACCCCATCGTTTGGTTTCTATTCTCAGCCGCCATCTCATAAGAAACGACTCGGGATACAATCCAGGTGTATGAATATCTTAGAGATTAGTCTCTCAGGGGTGTTTTTCACCCAGTCATTCAGTGCTTTGTTTGTCAGTGTGTACACATAGGACAGAAAGTCAGACTCAATGGGAGAGAGGGACATTGTGTCTCTATGTGTCAGGGAGATAAAACAGAAAAAGCAGGAGGGGAGAGAAAGAGAAAGAGGGCGAGAGATCAAAGTCTGTGGCCCTGTATCCAAAATGAGGTTGGAAGGCTCTCCCTCCTCTCTCCATCCGGCTCGCCCCTGATCATCGGCCCTGAGGAGAATAAACTCAATCCATGTTAAATTATAGATTAAGGCCCGGCTCTGGCTATGGCTTGGCAGCTGGCGGCGGTATGTGCGTCGAGCTACACTGAGTTTTGCACACTTCTGCTGCTGCTGCTGTTGCCTCACCTCACTGCCTTATTAAAATCAACATCAAACACTCTCCACGGATGAATATCAGGATTTAAAAGAGACTGTATGAATATGTAAAGATTCCCTCAACAAAGTGCTCTCTGTGAGGCTGTGACTGTGTTTTGTTGCTTTGTGGGTGAGTTAACCTTTAGCATCACAAGTGTTTTTTTTTTCTCAGTGATATTTTAGTCACAGATTAATATTTGTTCTTTTAGCTCCATGATGAGATAATTTGGAGAGTGCTATTTAAATTGTTTATGGATATTGCACTGTGTTGTTTTTAAGGTATTCCAAGCAGATGGTGCAGAGCATCAGAAATGCAAATGTTGTATTTCAAAAAGCTATCAATATCCATACCCATGGAGACTCAAGTGTGACACAAACAATGAGAAAAAATATTTCAAACTTCAACTTGTGATAATCAGCAATGACAAACAGCCAAAAGTTGACATCTGATAAATTATGTGGGCAGTCTTGTTGGTACTATGGATTCATGAGGGTAGTCGTTGCAATTCTGGCTCTCAGGCGTAGCTCCCGTTTTGCTGGCTCAGGTAGGGAGCACTGGCTGAATGCTCCCTTGGCCGTGGCTTTCTCCTTACAACACAATGCACTTTATATTTTGTAGCCAGTGTTCTTTACTTTAGTAGGTCCATAATATAACATCATCATATTTCCTTTTTCTTTCATGTGTTTTGTTTGTTTTGTCAATCACTTTGTGACTATTACAGTCCATTCAGGGATCGGAGTCCAATTCACAGTCTGTAGCATGTCTGTAAGAATAATCTACTGTCTGCAATTAAAGGAGCTGTGTGTAACTATTTGCAGAAATGGAATATAATATTCATAACTATGTTTTCATCCGTGTATAATCACCTGAAAATAATAATCGGGTTTTCATTAGGTTAGAATGAGCCCTTCATATCTACGCAGGAAGCGGGTCCTCTTCATGGAGTCTGCCATGTTTCTACAGTAGCCAAGAACAGACAAACCAAAACTGCAGTAACGTGAGATGTAGCATGCAAAACTGTGATGCCGCAGGCCACCATCTGACTTCCATTGCTCCTAAAGTAGTGTTATTATGGTAAGGATGGCCGCTAAGCAAGGCGAACGGCGTTACCATCGTTTTGCAATCAGCGGCTCAAGTTACAGCAGGAAAAGCAGGAGTGAGTGGAGGGGTACTCAGTTGGTTGCAATCTGCAACCACACCACTAGCCTCACCACCTCACCAAATATCACACTGTACCTTTAAGTAATTAAGATCAATAGCCATGGAAATCAAAACAAATAATCATTTTTCATGCCATTTTATTCACAAAACCAGCCGGAGGTTCATTTACTCCTTTTTATCTGAAATGTAGTACTTTCTTGTCTTCTCTAATAATGTCTTTTTAGTGGACGGTTTATAAATAACAGGAGAAAATGCCAATTTTACATCTTGCATAAATAGAGTCCAATGTATGAAAAATAATGAGTGTGTAATTTTAATACAGTCTGTGATCGAAAATAGAAATCTTTTATCTGCTCTCAACAACAATAGTGCAGCGACAAAATTCTTACATAACAACACTTAGTATTTTCCTTCATGCAAAGCAAATCTCATAGGGCCGTCAAAGGCATTAAGATAATGTCCAGTGTCAACATCAAACATGATACATGCAGTTTCAACATAATCATCATGTTGCCCAGTATTATAGATACTGTGATGGATCTCAAACAATGGATACATAGCTACTGTACAGTATATACACGTTATGCTTCATATGAATCTTAAAACTTCTATTTATGCATTTTTTTACAAACTGTATGTAAAATACTGAAGTCTTCTAAAGGCATAGTTTAGTTTTTGGAGATTTTTTCCTTCGTAAACTCATTGATGTTTTTCATGCTGATATTTGCAGCCTATAGATATATGGAACAATAAGATTAGTTAAACATTGCTCCGCTGATGTATATGTGTGGAGGAATCGCTGACATCCTGAGGGTTTACTGTAACACACTGTACTCATTCACCTTTCAACAACAACAGCAACAACAGTTACATGTGGGTGCTTTAGATTCAGGCATTGCAGACACACAGGTTTGTCTCTCTCAGGTGGGAAATAGATAAAGAATCAATGTTGTACAAATAATACATAAACTATTACTAGTTACTTTCAGACCCATACGATAGGGTTAGGGTTTGGGTTAGGGTTTGGGTTAGGGTTAACCCTAAACCCTAACCCAAACCCTAACCCAAACTATTTGTATTAGGTCTCCACACACACACACACACACACACACACACATACACACACAGTGTTATTTTCATGACTTCTGAGGACATTACATCGACTTAATTTCCTGGAGACTTACCCTAACTCTAAACTGTTAATTACCTAATCCTAACCTAAACCTAAACCTAACCTTACCCTCACCCTAAAATATAATGTTTTACATTATGAGGACGAGCATTTTGTCCCCATAAGGAAAGCAAGTCCCCACAATGTGAGCTTCCTTACAAAATAAATACATCTTGGCCAAATTCCTTACCTAGAGATACAACATCTTCATGATAAATACATGCAATTCACAGTACAAGTTGACAGACAAAGGCTCTGTTAACCTGCAAACATTGAAAATAATGCAGCCATGCAGCCAAAGATTTGCAACTGAGGTAAGACAGTGAGAAACATTCAGGAACAAGATCATGCTCCGGTCGACATTCATAATGGCAATTTGTATTTTTTTATGAGAGAAATCACAGTGATTCCTTTTTTGTTTTGTTTTGTAAAGGTGTACCAGTGGGCTTGTAGTTTTGAGGCAGCTCCCATTACAAAACATTACAGTAATAAGTGGCCCTCTTTGGTTTCAGTAGTCTCTCATTCTTATATACCTCAGGAATGAAAAGCATTCAGGTAGATAGGAAAGTAGGTAGAAATTAGAAATTGGAAACTGCCCTTTTAAATATTGTTTGACCAACAGGACTTATTCACGCTCCTGAGTTTAACACAGTGACACTTGGGAGAAGCAGTGTGCTCAGCAGTTAAAAACTTAAACTTTAAAAATCATTTTGGGTGGTGCGTGTGCTAGACAGTCACAGGGCATGGGAAGCCATTTATTGGATAAACTCATAGCCTCCATAATGTTAACTTGAGTATTGTTCAAACTGGACAGGCTCTGATTGTTATTAGAAATGTCTGACATTTTGGAAAGCGACTCGTTCAAGGAGAAGTCTCGGTCTGAAATCTCGTGAGGTGACGTGTTGCCAGAAGACAGCGGTGGAATAGTGGAATACATCCATGGTGGAAACATGAGTGCCAGCCGGGCAGAGTAACTGTGCTGGAGGACAGAAATGTCATGGCTGAATATTTAATTGATTTTGAGCATGTGGATGAGGTCTTTTAATTCAATGGCCTGTCGATGAACCAGCTGCAGCAAGGCTGCGAATCTCCAGAGACTGGTGGTATTCCTGTGGTTTCTGTGACCCACACAGGAGGAATGCTGTAAAAAGTAGTAAAGCACTTTTAGTCAACATAACGTTACATCCTTTTACACACAGTGACATTATGCTCTACCCTTGCAGCTGTCCGTTACCATGCATATGCACCTTTGCCTCCAGTGTGTGCACCTCTAACAACAATGGTGCCAACCCAAAATGAACATACAGTATGTGTGTGTGAAAGAATTGATGTGTTGCCCTCACAGCTCATCTTATTAGCTGACAGTTAGAGTTATCCCTCAATACTGGGCCAATTTCAAAAAGTGTTGTGCTCATTAGTCAGTTTAACACACGAAAACATGGGAAAATAGGGTCCAGGTTGAAAAATACCGAAGTTACCCTTTAATACTTGTTTTACTTCTTTCCTGCAGATATTATGTTGCCAGCTGATTCTTGTTGATCGTCACAGGAACCTTGGTTTACTCTGCACCTCAGATCCTGTCTGCACTTGGTCTTTAACCCAAACTTGGTGTTTTTTACTGGCTTCAGAGTCTCTGTGGAGTCTTGGTGTTGATTTGTTTCTGCTGCTCCATGGAGCTCGGCACTCTGATCTGATTCCACGCACTGATTGGACACTGAGGCTCTGCGTGTCTCCTGATAGGAGGAGCTGAGCTCCTGCCATTTGTTTCGATTGGCGTCTATCCCATCGACCATTGGCTGCAACTTCCTGTTGAGCTTCAGCATTGCCTGGAAGCAACACAAGAAACAACAGTTGATATTCAAACTACCAATTTTTTTTTTTTTTTAATGAGATCCGCAGTACAAGTTGAGCTTAAGACATCAAGGGTCGCCTACCTGGTAAAGGGGTTTACATATCCCATCTATCCACTCCAGCTGTAAGGCAGGTAGTTCATCTTTGCGATTGCGGTCAAATATGGCCTACAGAGAGGTGATATAAACATTCATCGTAATCATTTGACGAAAAAAAAGGTCACATTAAGAACATGGTTTAAGTGTATGCTGGCAACTGTATGAATGAAAAGTGAAAAAAAATCATAGTTAAAGATAAGACTTTGAAAGCTTACTTACCGCTGGGGTCAACTTAAGCTCAGACCTCTCTCTGTCACCTTGTTCAAAGAATTCACTCGTCACCAGCTCGGCAACCTTGGGACATAATTGCCATCCATCATTATTTTATTATTTTACTCAAACATGATGTAACATTTTGATGTTGAAGCATGGGCTCAAAGCTATTTTGCTATATTTTGAGGTCAATATACATTTTGTGATTAAGGAAGCAAATTCTGTTGTTATTCAAGGAAAACATGCACATTTCTGGAGCCTAAATGAAACGGGTAGAACATGCAAACGTCCTTTTTTTTAACCAGATTCCACCTATATATTTACATCTCCAAGCCGTCGAAACATAAAACTACAGATGAGTGAAATATTAAACCTGTTTGGATATCTTCCAAGGACGAGTGACAGCACCCAGATCACATCCTGTCATCAGCATGGACCTGTTGATGACATTAAAAAAAATAATTTCTATCTACTTGTTTTGCTCTTAACAGGAAAGTTTTATTCAGCATGGAGGCAGAAACCTGAGAACTTCTCTGTGTCCTTCATCTGTCCAGCTGAATTCTCCGGAGAGAACACACTCAAAGAACTTGGTTCTGCGCCTTACAATGCAATGAGACAGTCAAGGATACAGAAAATATTAAAAGGCAAAATAATACACCCAAAGACAGATTTCACCAAACAGGAATCTAAATGTCAAATTTTCTTATGACGCGTACAAATCTGTTCAATAATCTGTAATGATCTATATCAGTTTTACTTTGTACCGGTCATTAAGTACTACAGCTCTGAATCCATTAACAAAGACCACTTACTCAAAGTGCAAAGTAAGGTCTGTGGAGAGAATAGCCTGCTTCAATAGTTGCATCATGTTGCTGTACTCTTTAGAGCAGAGGTTTGCAAAGATATTGTGACCCTATGAGAAGAAAAAAAAAAACAGTAGCATAGAGTAGGTGCATACACTAAAGTAGGTAAGGATGAATAACAGTGGCTAAAATATTTCCTTACAGCCAATGCATTGGTAAAGTCATCGCTCACTGTCAATGCTCCCTTTTTCAGTGTTAATTTGCAATGTGTATAGACCTTCTCTGTCCTCTGCTAAAGGAAATCAATAGAGAACACGGTTCCTGATTATCAAACTGACCAAAGCAGTCTCATAATGTTACTGATGGTCACTGCTGCCGCCTGCCAGCACCGTCCCAAAGCTCAAACTGCTCACCAGTGGCTTTCTGGTAGCCCTGCGCTCTATGACACATCAAATGTTGAAAATGTTTCCAAAGCAGGATCAAATATTATTGATGCTCAGGTGCTTTTTATACGTTTTTGTGCTGTGTTTGTTGTGTAATTTGTGTTTTCAGGTTGTCCATCCGTCCATACATATGTCCTATTCTTGTGAATGCAATATCTCAGAAACCTTCAAATTTGGCACAAACTTCCACTTGGACTCAGGGATGAACTGATTAGATTTTAGTAGTCAAAGGTCAAAGGTCACTGTGACCTCACAAAACACATTTTTGGCTATAACTCCATAAGTTATATGCTGATTATGAAAATTTTATAAATGTAGAAGAAAAGAAGAAAATAAACATTGATTTATACCATGACACCATGTGATATTGAAGCTACTGGTAACATGCAACACTGTATCTGAGGCATCTCTTACAGTATAAAGGATCCAGTTCATTGGCTGATCCAAATTAGAAATCAAATTTATTGATAAGGAGCATGTATTCAAGTTTGCATCTTTGCAACTTGCATCTCCGTGGCCAAGGCCAAAATAAATTTCTTGGGGTGATAATTGACGACAAAATTAACTGGAAGTCTCAGATAAAACACATCCAAAGCAAACTATCAAGAAGCATTTCAGTTCTGAGTAAAGCAAAACACATTCTGGACCACAGATCACTCCACATTCTTTACCGTTCCCTCATCTTACCTTATTTACTTTACTGTGCAGAGGTCTGGGGCAACACTTACAAATGTACAATGTACAACACAATCACTATCCATACTGCAAAAAAGAGCCATAAGGATAATCCATAATGCCGGTTATAGAGATCACACAAACACACTATTCTTAAAATCTAGAACATTAAAATTCACTGACTTGGTTCATTTTCAAACAGCACAATTCATGTTCAAAGCAATACATAATCTACTTCCTGGAAACATTCAAAAACTATTTTTTAACAGAGAGGGGGGTTATAATCTGAGGGGGGAGTCCATTTTCAAGCAAAAGAAGACACGAACAACGTTAAAAACATTTTGTATTTCTGTTTGTGGAGTGAAGCTGTGGAACCGGTTGGATGTGGGGCTCAAGCAATGTCCAAGCATGACCCAGTTTAAAAAGAGGTATAAGCACATGGTTTTCACCAGGTACAGGGAGGAAGACGGGATATAACAATTGGGTGTTTTCCATACATTATTTAGTATTTGTTAGTTATTTTATTTATCTATTATTAATATATATTTTTTTCATAATTGCGTGTGTATATGTATATTTGTATATATAGGCATATATATATGTATATGGGTATGTATGTATGTATGTATGTGCATGTGGATATGTATATATACATATACTTTACTCCTTCCATTATCTGCAAATATGTATTATGTAAATTTATGTGTGCGAGACTGATTGATTGTTGAGAAATGGAGAAGGGGTAGGTCAAAATAAGCTTATGCTTCATCCTACTCCTTTTCGTGCATGATGGGTTAATTTATAGTTATTTTATTTTGACTATTGTTATCTTTGCTTTGATTATTCTCATTGGTTTTGTTTGTTCTTTTTCATTTTTTGTTCAAGCTACTTGTAGTATTACTCAATCATGTTCGAAATAAATCAATCATTCATTCATTCAAGGAAAGCACCAAACTAAGGAAAACTTGCCAATGCACTAAACCTCTGAATGACTTAAGCATTATGATCATGTGAAAAATACTGGTCTGACCTCACTTTGTAGGATCATGACTGCATGGTTGAAGTGATGATGCTCCAGGGTGGCTGACGTCCCGTAGAGCAGAGCTAGAGCAGATCCTGTCCTGCAGGACAAAACAGAGCAGTGACACTTTTTAGACACCCATAAGACACCTGCTGTTCATCATCATACTTTAGGCCTGCGTCACTTACTTGGCTTGAAATGCATTGTTGGTGCCTCGGTGGTCCAAATCATGACACAGGCAGCCAACCATCAGAGCCAGTATCTCAGCCTCTGACAGGACATCCTGGAAACTGGCTGTCTGCCGAAAGAGAAGCTGCACTTATCCCTCCATTCTCTATTCTGTTGAATTTGAATTATGCTGTAGCTATTGTTATTTGATGATATTTAATATGACATGATATGATATATGATATGATACGATACAAACTTAATCCAACTGTTTCTCCTTTGAATTTTCTCTTATGGATGTTACTCCTGTGATTTTGGCACGGGAGAAGTTGGAGGTCTTGAAACTTACTGTGATCATAACGAACATGCACTGCGACACATTAAAGGCATGCCTCCAGTTGTGATACGCCACAGTTCGGTAGTTTTTTCTCACTGTCAAAAGCCAGCGGCATAAAACCTATAAGAAGACAGGCATACATGTGATATACTGTACCAACACGTTCTAATCACAAAAAAATATAGTTTGGCTTAAAGTTACTCCATATGTAAAATGAAAGGGAAACTTGAACCTTGAACACAAAGACAAACAACATGTTGGTTTCACATGGGACACTGACAGTGTTATCCTGGATAAAAGCCCTGTTTTTGTTGGACCCACCAATCACCTCTCCCACCCACCATACATACGTTTTTTTGCTCTTTAAACTGACTCACCACACTCCCCAACCTCTCTGAGTGTTTAATATCGATGCAGATAGGTTTATGTTGTAGCTACTTGAAAGCCTGGCACGTGTCATACTGACACTAAAGGGTGCTAGCCCTTTAGCTAGCACTCTCGCCTCACAGCAAGAGGGTCGCAGGTTCGAATCCGGCTTGGGCTCTTCGGCTCTTCTGTGTGGAGTTTGCATGTCCTGTGCAAGCGTGGGTTTTCTCCGGGTACTCCGGCTTCCTCCCACAGTCCAAAGACATGCTGTTAATTGATTCTAAATTGCCCGTAGGTGTGGATGTGAGCGTGAATGGTTGTCTGTCTATATGTTGTCTGTCTCTATGTGCCCTGCGATGGACTGGCGACCTGTCCAGGGTGTACCCCGCCTTCGCCCAATGCCAGCTGGGATCGGCTCCAGCCCCCCCACGACCCCTAACGGGATAAGTTGTTGACGATGGATGGACCCTGGGAAAGAGAACGTTCTGGATATACATACCCTGTAGAGTCTAGCACCTGACTAACATATGACAAGACATATTCCAGGGCCTCACCTCATAGTCAATTTTAAATTTTTGGACAACACCAAGTTCCAGAAACATCCGTAGTGACGCGGTGATCATGGCGTCATTGTCCAAAGAGAAGTCGTTGAAGTGAAACTCGTCAATGCCTAACTCACTGCTCAGGGGGATCTTAGCTGCCTGAGGGGGGCAGAGGACAGAGCTGTCAATCACACAGTGGCAGCATGAGAGGAAGCAAAGCACTAAAACACATTTGCAGACAGTTTTTAAATAGCACTTCACCTTCAACCATTCACACAGATTTCATACCTTTCATGAAGTTAGTAATGTGCAAATATGAATGTTGTTTTCTCAGAGATTACCTTGAGTCTGTCAACTTCTACCTTGGAACAGGTAGCGTGGTAGGACAACATCTGAAAATTATGCAAAACAGAGAAAACTGGTTCTGATGTAATAGCAGAAAATAATCAATATGTTCCAAGAATTTCAATGCCATCTACTGTATCTTCTTGTTACATAATCAGGATTTTAAAAAAAAAGTACATCGCTGCTCAAAACCAGTGTGTTGCTATACTTAAGGTCTCCTGATAGAAATGAAATCCATCAGGTGTTTAAAGAAACAGCAAAGACTATGTGACAGAAATACTGGAGTGTGTGTTGCCTTTGATGAGAGGTGAGCAGACTGGCACATGTATTTATTATGAATTATTGAAAGCAGCTGAAATATTTATGGTAGAGAAGCAGAGCCATGTTTGCTGAGGATAATGTCACTGTTCATGTTAGATACCGGCCAATGGAGCAGAACACAGATGGAGGCGCTAATGAATGTGGAGAGAATCTGTTAAGATTAATCAGTAACCACTTTCCTCAAATACTATTTTCTCATACACTCATTCTGAATAGATGCTAAGGGGTATAATAAAATCTTTTTTAAGTGTATCTTATTTAGAGTAATTTAGATCATTTTTGGTTTAACAGAATGGATAGTGTTTTCCATACAGCAGTCTATAAAAATACATTTTGTTGTATATCAAGACTGCTTTGTCCATTTTAGAGCACAGCTTGTCTACAGTTTATAAGTAGTGATTGTTAAACAATTGTTATGCTTGTTTTGTGCAAATCTATGTACATATTTATTACAATCATGCAACACAAAACTATGACAAATATTGTCTAGAAACCTTCATAGGTACTGCATTTCACATACAAAAATATGCTCAAGTCATAACATGGCAAACTCACGCCCAACAGGCGTGTGCTGACTTGACTATGACTTGCCCCAAACTGTAAGTGATTATCATAAAGTGGGTATGTCTGTAAAGGGGAGACTCGTGGGTCCCCAGAGAACCCATTCACATTCACATATCTTGAGGTCAGAGGTCAAGGAACTCTTGAAAATGGCCATGACACTTTTCTTCAAAATTTTGCATAAGTTTGGAGTTATTAACCTCTTCCGGTACAAGCTAGTATGGCATGGCACTTACGTTAACACATTATTAACGCATTAACTTTGACATCCCTATTTAAAACAAATCTATATAAATAGCTTATGTCTTCCAAAGTGATGGGTGATGGTAAAAAAATGTTGTAATCAGTATGTTACAGAGCTTACATCCAGTGCTACAGACTGCTTGGCCCATGTCTTCTTCACCTGATTGTACATCATAGTGTTGTTGATTCCAAGTCCACAGAATATCACAAACGCCTGTGCGCAAGAAAAAAAAAACACATAAAAGGAACCTCAAAAAGTGACATAATTTCCAAAGCAACACTTGAAGTTTTGATGGAACAGCTGTAATTAAAAATTTCAAAAACAAACCTCAAACAGTCTCTGATCTGCATCATTGAATGTCTTCCTGTCCAGGCGATTCAGAATCTGTGCAACCCCTGCAGAAAACATGCACACACACATTGTTGATTTTAACATGAAAACGGGTTTCCCAGTAAGGACAAATTGATTATGACTGGTCAATTTACCAATAATCTGATGAGTTCGATTCCAGATAGGGACACATAACACTGATCTAATGTGAAACCCTGAGGCCTGATCCGCCTGTAAAGAGAAGACACAGTGACAATGGAGTTTATGTTTGTTTGATAAATTTTGATTTTAAAAACCTGCCCCGGCCCACATAATTTCTTTGAGTGGAACATTAATTAAAACACAACACATGCATTTGTATTTGCTGGTGTTTGTGGAGTGTGTCTGTGTCTACTTGCTACAAGCATGTATTGCATGTGTGTATGATCTTTAACAGGCCTTATAGGGACACTATTGTGTCCACACCTCAGCATCAAAACGTGGATCCTGACACACATCACTGATGTTAACAGGCAGTCCTGTGGAGGCCACCAGCTCTGCAATGCTGTTATTGATCAGCCAGTCGGAGCACGATAGCTTCTCCATACTGTTGTGGCCAGTAACACAGACAGGAAACAATAGTCAGGCCCAGGCACTTAAATATGCAACAAACAGCAGAAAATACTGAGTGAGTTCATTTTTCTTTCTAGTTGTGTGTTTTGATACCTGATTCGACTGTTATCAGGCCACTAATTGTGCACTATCACTTGCTATAAGCCTCATAGATGTAGGTCAGTAGGGGCCTACTACGCCTACGTTTTACACTGTAAAAGTGAAAGCCAGACTTAAAAATAACACGTTCTATCATGTTGTTAAACTGCATGAAATGTTTTGAACACAATAAAACAGCTTTAGGTTTAGGCAACAAAAACTCTTGGTTCAGTTAACTAAAGTTAAAGTTAACTACTTTTCAAAAGTAAAAGTGAAACTTCATGCTTGTGAACATAAAGACACAAAAACAACTGCACATTGCTGGGTTCACATGGGATATGTATAGGCCCTGTGTTTTTCACACTGTCTATACTACAGCACCTCACCTTTTCTTTTGTTCACAATTAATATGGTTGCTAGAGGTTGCTGTCATCTTCTTTTATTCCTTCTTTTGGTAATTGACAATGTTAATAAATGACAAAACTTACTATTGGGTGTAGCTGGACCCTACTGACCCACATCTCTGAGCCTTTTAACCACTAATAACGCACTTTTAATGGCCTGATTTGTATGAATAGACATCACATCATATGTATCTGATTATGGTGTGTGTTGCTGTTTATGCATCCCCCTAGTATCTTCCTAGAAGTCTTTTTCATGATGTCTCTTTCACCTGATGTCATGGTCCATGTTGCACAGGGGAGACATGAGCTCAAACGTCTTAGAGAACTTCACAACCTATAGAAGAGACATCTATCATCACAACCAGCAATAACGACATCCAATAATGATAATAGGTGAGTTTTGCACAAGAAAAGCTACATGGTTTAACGCAAAAGTTAAAGTAAATGAATCTGTGAGGCCCAAAATAAAAATAAACATAAATAAAGCCTCACAGGTGAGTCAATATCTTCAAGGAGAAGCACAGAGCAGCGTTCGCACTGCAGCAGGGTCAGCGCCCGCTGCATGATCTTCCTTACAATCTTTTCCAGATCGGTCTGCTCCTCAAATAGGTCATTGACCACCTCCAGCAGAGCCTGTGGCAACAAGAAGGGACACTAATGACTTGTGTGCATTACACAGTATTGACATAAGTATGTTGACATCTGTATTTTCTATTTAAACCTGCAGTAGGCAGCGTGTTTTTGGCACCACTGGACAAAAATTACACAATAACCTTTCAGCATATTGTAATTTAAGCATTGTGAGAGAAAACTAGACTTCTGCACCTCCTCATGGCTCTGTTTTCAGGCTTTAAAAAATTTAGCCGATGACAGGAGACTTCTCAGATCGCAGATCATTTCAGAGAGAGAGCGTTCCTAATGACTGTGCATTCAAAGGCAGCTATTAATCACTCATGAACTCCAATCAAACATTCAAACCAGGCAGCACTGATCAAATGTAAATCAATATTCTGTAACTGTAATGATTATTTCTCGTCTGCAGTGTTTACAGAAACATGTTGTAATGTAATTTTAGCTGTAAAATGAGAAAGTTTGCACCGGCTGAAGGGCGGTGCTTGGTATTTCCTCAACTTACCTCAATATGGGTCACAAACATTCTCATTTTACAGCTAGACAGCACACGACAAGATGTTTCTGAAAACACTTAGACATTTATCTTTTAGAAATAGTCATTACAGTAACAGAATATTGATTCATATTTGATCAGTGCTGCCTAGTTTGACCGTTTGATTAAAGTTCACGAGTGACTGACAGCCAGTTTAGAGACGGCAAGCTCCAGCTCGACTCTGAGTGGTTGTTTTCCTCTGGTCTGTGAAATCTTGCAGATGCCATTAGGAGCACAGGAGGACACAGAGGCACATGTTTTGTTTTGTTTTTTATCAGATTACCTGTCTCATGCTCTACTGTCAGGATACTGTGACAGTTTTATAAAAATAACTTTTTTTCTAATCATATTTGCTCCGATTGTACCCACTGCGGCTTTAAGTATTAAAAATTTGATGTTACAGTTGATTCTCTAGTGGCAACAAAACAACCAAACATCTTGTTTGTAATTGCGCAGTTTACATTCTCTTACCCTACTCCTTTCATACTCCTTGCGAGACTCTGAAAACAACTTGGCATTGGAAATCGATATTCCACAGAATGGTAGATACATCTGCAGTACCTGAGTGAAAATATTAAAAAAAGGGTGTTGAAAGGCATAATCAATAATAATGTTAGTTATTTGTATACTAAACAAAAGGGCATAAAACTGTGTAAGAGAAAAGGAGAGTTGAGTGGGGATGGGGGTGCAGTCATGATGGAGTTAGCTGCATCTCTGCACAGGCTTCCCTCACTTCTCCCTGTTAGTGAAGTATTGATCCAGAAAAGAGGGCGTTTAGTGAGGCATCTGGGGCCCTAAAAATGTCAAGATACGCTAGCAGATGAAGATGTCAGTGTCTTCGTTGCTCAAAAGCAGTTTGACTATATTAGAGTTTTGTTTAGATTCACATACAGAAAAATCATTTTTTTAAAAGTCTTGAAATTATTGCAAACTCAAAACTTGTTTTAAAAGTTGTTTTCTTTGAAATAAAAGCCAACGAACATACTGTACATATACTGTATGTATGAGAATAAATGAGTTTGCACAACTTTATTCTGCCACCTTGTGGACATGTTTGGAACATCAGTGCCGTAGAACTCCTGCAAAGGTGTATAAACATTTGCTTGTTTTGTTTTGTTTTTTTTTTACAAAAGGGTGTGTCAAATGCCTATCTACTTTTTTATTGTCTGGCTACACACTCAAACAAGTTGCCAATACTTTTCACATATAGGAGATACACATATTGTTTGCTCGTCAACAAACTGAGAATGAAAATGTATTTATGAGCTGTGAAAGCTGTAAAGAGAAAAGCTAGTACATACAGATTCCAGTAAACACATCCCAAGTGGATTGCTCAGGGAGCAATTGAAAGTGTATTCACTCAAAATGTGTTTCCTAGGTGTGCATATTCAGTATATTGCACAGCCAGAGATATTTAATGCTCCATACTCGAGTAACGGGTTGACCTCCTCCCTTAATTTTTCTGGTGTTTTGCTTCCGAGGGAGCACTTTGCTCCTCTCCAAAAGCTATTAAGAAGATTCACAGTGCAAATAGCGTATTCATGGCTCAAGAGCTTCTGTACACTAAGTGTTGCTGTGTGTGTGTGTGTGTGTGTGTGTGTGTGTGTGTGTGTGTGTGTGTGTGTGTGTGTGTCCACAAGAATCCAATTTTAACTCCATCTCTAAAATGCCCTTAATGGTCAAACCAACTATAATACTGAAGATGTTAAACAGCCCATAAAAATGTGAAAATCCCCTGGCAACACATGGATCTGAGACATAATAGTGGCTCACCTTCTCATCATCCTCGGTAAAGGGCGTGCCCATAGGATTTTTATTGATTGCTTGTACAACACCTATGACTTCTCCATCACTGTTACAGATGGCCATGCAGAGGATGGACTGAGTCTTGTAGCCGGTTAACTTGTCTATCTCATCACTGAAGCGGTGGTCCTGGAATAGTGGTCACATATACATATATATATGTGTGTGTTACACAGACATTAAATACATGATCACACATTAACACGTATATAGTCATTGTGTCCAGTAAATGCCAACACATTGCTTGATGTTTACGCGCTGGCGTCACGTAAAAAAAGCAGCCCAGATGCAATTGTTTGGCTTTTGAAATTCACAGTTCTGCAGGAGGCCTATTGTTTTATAAGCAGAAATATATATATATATATATCCCTGACACATATCTACGCTATTGCAGTAATAGACCTCAGGGATCATCCACATCATCATGTTGCCTTAGCCTACCATGCAGCCCAGGGCCATGATATAATGATGTGGTGTATAAGACGAGATCTGGCTTGTGGGGAGAATTATAATGCCTGATTGCCTTTTCATTCTTTTTTTTTTTTTAATTCTGACATAACTGAACACCATTGAAGTAATTAGAGAGTCTTTCTCCATTTCCTTGAATTGAGCACTTAACTCGCAGAGTTAAAAACCACATATTAATATTATTTTTGAACATTTGTGGATACTTCTTAATGTAGGAAATGGACACCCCTGTTTGTGTCCGTGTCTACTCCCAATGGTGAAAAACGTCTTATCCCTACAACAGTCATACATCATGTCTGTAATCAATTATAACTTATATATGCCTATAATATGTATTTGTCTTACTCATGTAGGCTCACGTTTACCTCATACGCGTTTGGGATGTTTACAGTCTCCCCATGCTCTGCCACATATCCAATGATACCTTTCCCCCACGGCACCTGCACTTCATTGGAGTTTAGGGTGCTGGATGATGGTCTAACAGTGGTGCCAGAGTGCACATCAAAGAATTTGGACACCAGCGTCCTCTTGTGCGCGGGTCCCTCCACGAGGAAAAGCGAACACCTGTCGGCATCTACCAGGATGCACACGTTGATCAGGATCTTGTAACTGAGGTTCGTCAGGTCCAAATCGTTGGAGATATCTTTGACTAACTCCAAGAAAAACTCCCTCTCATTGGTTTCCTTGAGTCTGTATTTGTAATCAATGGCGCTGGAAGCGTACTGGGGCACGTTGACTCTGGACTCCAGCAGGGCGCTCAGGATGTGCGCAGTGGTCGGAGGCAGGGAGCTGGCTTTACGCAGGAGCGCACGGCGCCTCATGCTGGACTGGGACTCGTGTTCGCTCAGGCTCACGTGCTCGTCGTAGGTCCAGTGTGCGGTGGTAGCTTTGGACCGGGCGAAGTTTCGTCGCAGCTCCATGTGGGACGATCTGCGCCGGAGCCCGTCTGGGTTGGTCGGCCAAAGCGGGTCCCTGCTGGCAGCAGCGCCGCGCTTCTCTTCGGCTGTGGACACTTTCGACGGCTGATGCTCCTTCAACCATCTGCTCACCTGATCACATTTCGCCTTTCGAACGAGATACTCCTCGAAGAGATCTGGGTGGCAGTCCAAAAACGCTTCTATATCCGAGAAGTCAAATGTTGTCATGGTGAAAGCTGCTGTGGGGACTAAGTCAGGCACTCAAATGCAACAAGAGTTAGACGAGTGGATGATGCGGCTGCAGCTGAGCCTCTCATAGAAGTGATGTCCTCAAAACATTTATTCATTCATCCAACCCTTATGAGCCAGTCCTTCTTGTTCTTCCCTGAAACACTGGGAGCAAAAGCGGTCAAATAGATTCAGTTTATTTGAGACCGGATCGATGAAGCCTGAGAGATGTTACAGCTGTCAGTCAAGTCGAGATTGAACTGTCTCTCTGGGGATTTCTATTGTGCAGAGGTGTAGAAAAACACAGCGCCTATACAGTATATTCTCCTTAGAAATTGAGAAAAAAGCTGCAGGGCAGGCTGTTCACTCGCTCTCTTTATTCTGTACCACAAGAGACACTCTGTGCAGAGCTCCAATCAAAACTGAGCACGAATTTGATGTTTCATTTAGGCTACATTTAAAACGTGCAGGCAGGACGCAGTTGTTTTAAATGTACAGTACAGTGTGTAATAGTAGTGATGTGCTTGTTTTAAAGGGACAGTGTAAGTCAACAAAGAAAAATATGTGCATTTAAATAGTAAAACACCCACACACTACCTCTGTGGTTGTGAAATGTGTGTTGTTGGTTTTTTTTTTTTTTTACCAACTACAACGCAGGCAACTGCCCAAGGGTCCCTGACCCCCTGACCCTTAGGTAGGATGTGGGTGGATAGTTGGGCCTACAGAGTCTGACCTTGACACCACAGACCCCTGCAACAATCAGTGTTGGTGTCTTTTAACCATGAACATTTTTCTCTAACCTTCGGTGGTTTTAGTCACCCAAATGTAACCAAACCTCAACCATCCAGGTGGCAGATCAGAAAACACTCATATTAATAGTTTTATGGTCATGTGGTGTAGCACTAAGAAATCAATGAACTACAGTAATTCATTGTTCAGTGTTGAGACTTGCTGCACTTGCTGTCAAAATCTCATCTGATGACAGTTTATATTGTTATTCTTTCAGTTTGGATTAAAGATATATTTTGTTATCAAATTTTATTGGTCTTAAGGATATGAATTGGAAATTATTAACACATAGAATGACACAACATCTTTATTTGCAGCTGTTATGCCGGCTAGTAAGATACGTCTTTGGTATTGCGATGGATTAGAAAGGATAAATCATTCGACCAAGAGCTAATTGTTAAACCTGGGGCTGGGGTCAGGAAATGGTTTGGGAGTACTACTTGGTTTCAAATGTCATTAGGGGCCCAAATCCAATATTTGTGTCTTCAGCATTTTTTTTTTTTTTTTTGATGCACAAGGTTTAACTGGTAATTTGCAACAACATGAATGGAGAAAATAACCAATGTCATACATTTTTCTTTTAGAGAGACGTGAATTCATCGGAGTGTTTCAGAGGTTTTGGGGTACTATAAGAACTACAGTTGGTGTGCACAACAATGTAGGGGTTCAGCGCTGACTTGTGTGTGCACAATAAGTTAATATTACAGGGAAATCACTGCAGGCCGTGGCACATTTATAATGCAGCAGCAGCAGGGAATGTAATCCGGAGAGCGGCGGCTCCGCTGGGGCAGAGCAGGATAATTGGTTACTGGACTTAGCTTAGGCCGCTTGATAGGACTTGGGTGTTTTGCTGAGACTTTGGACAAGGTCTCTAGGGGATCCCAATTAAAAGGAGAATGCCGAATATGGGCTAACAAACAAGGCAAGCCTTGCGGCTTGGAAAGCAGTCATGTCCAAGGAGAGGCAGCTGCATTGATTATACTGTAAGTATAGTGCCTGGGTGCTGATTGAAAACTGTCATTTAGATGCAGTTTTCAGATCTCTGATGTTTAAAGGAAGAGGGAGCATATCAGTTGTGTTGTCATGTGTTAGCAGTCCTAAAAATGTATTTTATTCAATCACCTTCTCACTGTGAATAATGGGATCCCACATGAGCACACTCTTTTCTGTTGGTTTTTGGATGAGAGATTTATTTAGCCTTGTTAGTCAGGATTTAGGTGCATTTAAATCAAAGTCACACCCATCCAAAGTCCCCGCCAAACAGAGTTACTCTCCCCACAGATACACTGCTCCTGACCTGCCTGAAACACCTCGCTTGAAGTGCTGCCTTATCTTCTATGACATGGTGATGTCACCAAGTAACATGCAGTATTTGCAAAGCAACTAGTTTGGCGCAGCCTCCAACAAAGCTAGTTAGAGCAGAGCTGGAGTCCAAAGAGCTTGGTTCTCTTGACCAATCACAACCGAGTGGACCAGTTGACCAATCAGAGCAGACTGGAGCTTTTTACTTTGATTGCTGTTTTTTTAGTTGTCAAATACTTATGAAGGCAAGTTTTCAAGGGCTTTAATGTTAACAATGTTGTTTTCATATGTAAAGCATGCATATAACTGAGTCAATCCCAAAATGTGGACAAGCTTACTGGGATCTTTTAGTAAAATCAGGGATTATTTTGTTTCACTATTATTTCACTCACAAAGGGCTGACACAGTGAGGTTCCTTAACTGGGATAAAATCTCATCAAATGGAGTCTGAGGATTAATACAAATCCTTTTATATGAAGACTTTTAGGAACTCTCCTGACATACCGCTGTTTTCCTCCACCGATGGGGATATCAGTTTCCATAATAGATACTTTCTGGTCATTTCATACTCCCATCAGAGTCTTTGGTGTCATGTAGAGTGATAAATTAGCCCTATTCATGCATGCTCAGTCATGGCAGAGTAACAGCACCATGGACAGCGCATGTCCATCTCGCCGTCCACTAAATCCTAGAAGAAAGTGTTCTACAAAATGAGCCCGAAATGTCTAAATCAGCATAAGAACAGGATGATCCTCAGACCAAAATCATCTGCTAGATTGTTCCTCAGACTTTCTTTCCAACAAGTTTTGTGGCTTTTGTCTGTAAGGCACACAGTCTGGATGTATAACTGTTTCTATGTTGCATAGGAATGGAGACAATGAAACAGGACTCCTGTAACCTAACACCATACATCAACCGCACACAGTTTGTATCGGGTGTCAGCGTGTGCCGAGGCGGGCCCAGCCTGATTATCATTCCACCCCAGTTGTATGAGTTCACCAAACTGTGAACATGTAATATTAGCAGATCCACAACTGATGACTGGATGATGGGCATCCGGAGCAGTGATTGCCCACTGGATATGAACATATTGATGTAATATGAAAATACCAGCACATCCAGTTATTAAAACTGTACATGCTCAAGAAAAAAAAAATTAAAATGCTTGAAGTTGATATTTTTCCAGTCTTAGCAAACCAAATGTATTGTTTCAGTCTTTAGTCTGACAAAAACTGTCTAAACCACACCTCTGCCCACCCACTGTGTGCTGTGGGCTGGATTGGGTGTCACTCACTCCGACCCTATTGTTTATTGTAACACCATCACTCCGGCTGTCCCAGAAATCTAAACCCACCTCACTGGTCACAAGTGAAGATGACAGAGTCCTGCTCTGTCAAAGAAAGCTTCAACGTTTACACAGTGTTTCATTTGGACCAAGAAGACTGCTTCCCATATCTGCACCAGAAGAGACTTCTCTAGATCCTTTTTTCTAAAACACTACTCAAGTAAGTTAACATGACGATGATGAGTGTTGTGATTTTCTTTGATTAATTACTGTGTAGATGCTGTATTTCATAATTATCAATGGCTGACCAATTGTACCTTTAACTGAAATTTTGCTTGCCTAAAGCACAAATGTGGAGAAATCAGAAATCAAAATAGGCCAAACTGTTTGGCTGAACAGTGAGATCTTTACTATCATACTATATCTAGTCTTGACACATGGGACTAATGTTTTTACAATAGAGTCCCTTATATTTTAGGGAAGGAACAGTGGGCCCAAATACTAGATATAATATGATAAGAGAATGATTGAATCTCAAAAACTATAAGGAGCACAGTCAAGTATTTGGAGTCTAAGAACTCATAACAAGTTGAATATCAAAGATATGCACACATGCAGTGTAAAAAAAACATTTAATATCGAAAACATTAAATCAACGCAATGTTAGCGTTTCTCTTACTTTCTCAAAAAAAAAAGACTTTGACCATAAATAAAAATGGATTTTTTTCACAGTTGTACTGTTAGATACTTCGGTATGTCTGTACCAAATCTCAAGACATTTGACCAATCAGAACCAATGTTGTGACATTTTTCATTATCATACTGGGGGTCACAAATGGATTAGGCAAGAAGATCAGGAAGGAAGAGGCATCACTGGAGATTACATAGTCAAATATCATGATGTCAGAGTTAAAACAGTTTAATTTCATTCCAAGAAAAATACATATTTGAAGTTTTAGCTATGCTATAATGTATGCTAATATGCCATTTACTCGTGTGCAAACATAGGCTACTATTCATTTTAGGAGTCAAATTGATTGTGTGACTTTTAGGGACAAACTGGTGGAATTGTCAAATATTTCAATCACCAGACTAGTGGGCATAACATATGATAAACTGCCATGAGTTAACACTTATGATCAAAAGAATGAGGCAAAACAGCAACAGTGATTAACAGACAAGGTTTCACCACAGATTTGACTTAATTCTCTAAATTTTTCTTCTGTCTTCGTTTCATCCTGCCTTCACCCTCCTCTATTCAGAGTCACAGTTCCAGCAGCCAGATGGAGCCGAAGTCCTCCCTAAATCACGCCATCCCGCCTGATTTAAACAGCCATAATCACTTCGGTTATGGTGGAGCCATCAGATCTGAGTGAGTGTAAAAACATTCTGCATAGAAATTAAAAGTGTAAAATGTATCCTGATTATAAATCCTTATTACGCCTTCACAGGCACATTGCCGGTCAACAACATTATAACAATACTGGCAGAAGGAAAAGTAAAGTTCGTCTCAATGACCAGCTGTGAGTGAACCATTGATTTATCGTAAATATAGTCATCATTAATACAAATGATAACATTCTTTTATTTCTTTTCTCAGCATACCAAAACCAACTGATATAAATATGGCGTAAGTACTTTGTGATTGATTTATTTTTTACAAAGGTCACCACTTGCATTCAAGGTTTCTTGTGTCAGCCTCAAACTCTGATGCACATCTTAATTTCATTTCCTGGTCGCTCTAACAGGGAGAAAATGATAAAAGTAGCAACTTCAAAACAGCATCCCTATTCATCCCACATCTCCCAGTTTGCAATGTTCCCATCCTTCAGCTCTCCAGATGACCCCAAGACAGGAGTCAGAGCTGCCTCCCAGTCTTTCCTCAACCCCCTCATCCCAAATTCTGCACCTGACGTCACTCTGCTGAACAAAACTATAGGTAAAAGGGCAACATGTTGTGGTAAAAGGGGATACTAGAATAGGTGTTTCCAGAGAGGTTAAATATGTTTTCATGTCCATGTGCAGGTAATCCATACAGACATGAGGTCTTGGATACATCCATGAAAACCACAAAGAAAGCTGTAACGTGGAGTGGCGAACATGGTTTCTTGGATGTGAGTAATAAATTACCATATGGCTTCACACTGGGGTCATCCAGTATATCAAATCACATTTGATTTAATTGTTTTCTAAATGTACCAATGTTCTTCCTTCCAGCATACAAAGCCATTGAAGGGAGAGAGCCAGATTTTCTACCCCACTCCTCCAAAGACAGTGCTGCCCAACCATAAACTACGAGACTGGAATATGTCGCTTTCTGAGCGGACAAGCAACATGCTGAAAAATCTGGAGAGGTCACTCTGGGTCACCTCATACCAAATGCACCACACAGGTAAGCCTAAATGTATGTTAATAAATCAATAATAATAATAATAATAATAATAATAATAATAAGCCTGACTGTTTGACTTCATTTAGAGACAGGACTATTGTTCTCCACATATAGCAAAGCAAACCATTATAACTATGACACACATTAAAGATAAGATAAGATAAGATATGCCTTTATTGGTCCCACAGTGGAGAAATTCACAAAGCTGTCGCTGCTGCAAGGGAAGACTGAAATGAAATACCATCCATAACCTGTTCTCACAAAAAAAACAGACTACCATCCCCTTCAGTCAAAAGAAACCTGACAATCCTCTCCTTTTTTTCTGACCCCCCTCTCCTACCGTATAATTTTAATTCAGTCCCTTAGCAAGCATGTATAAGAACAGAGTACTTTTTTTTTTGTTAGAAATGATGAAAGTCTGTGTTCAACTACTTTGTGAATTAATAATCCAATAATAACATATGCATGTTTTTAATATCAATAATACTGTATATAAATATTTGACATTTGATTTTTCCAAGGATCAGGGCCAGCAAATCCTCTTAAGATAGATGACTTCAAGGAGAAAATGTGTGACATTAATAGGATGAATTCACACACTGCACCACTGGTAAAGACCTTGAGAACAATGCACCGTTTTACAGCAACATTTACAGTGTGCAACACTAATCCTATTGAATTCCCTACAGAGAGAAAGGTCCTTTCCTGTGTTTGTTCCCTCTAAACGCAGAGGAAGATGTAGAAGACAGCAGGGGAGCACCTGCAGCCCAGCTGCTACTGAAGTCACAAATCTATCTCCAGCTCCAAAACAAGCCACTGCTTCAACTGCTATAAACCAGCACAGGCCACAAGAGATCACAGCTAGGTATAATAAGGCACCAGATCCAAACCAAAGGGGTCATCACAGGCAATCAAAATACAGTTCTGGCTTCAAAGAAGCACAGAGCGCCGAGCCATCCCAGGAGGCTTTACACAAACAACAAACTAAGACCTCTGCCTATGAGGGCAGGATGAGAGAAAACTGCAAATTCCAGCTTGATGGAAGTCCAATGCACGTACCCATGTCACAGAGCAGCCAGGAGGCTAACGCTGCCCGGATCGCAGGTACAGAGCGACCCCAGGACCTGCACAACTGCCCACTTTCCCAGGAAGAGATGGAGGTCAACAGGGAGAAAAGCCTGACTGAGCCGTGTGTGAAGGATGAACCAAGTTGCAAAAATGAGTATTTTACAGTTCAGAGAGCTGTATCTAGCATTAGTCAGCCATCTGTGGCCAAAGACCTCGAAGGAATTGAATCACATGCTAAGTTATCATCAAGGGCATCTCCATGGCAGGAGACACTGTCACACAGTATCTGTAACCCCTGCATCCTGCCGAGGCCTCCTGTCCTGCCTGGCATTCGCCCAGAGGACAGAGTTGAGACTTTGGGTAGAGAAGGAGCAGCTCTCTGCCTCCTGGACCTGCAAAATTCATTCAGTAAGTCAAAGGCACATCGTGATTTTAACAGCTCTGTCACACATGCTGCTGTGAACCTGAGAGACAACGTAGCCACAGGAAAGAAACATGACTTCTATGGGATCAACTGTTACTACCTGCATGGATAATCTACTGTAATGGACCTGTATTCTTACATCCTGGAAGGAAATAACATTTGAAATGATTTGAATAAATGTAACTACTTCATACTTAAAGGACCAGTGTGTAATTAGTGGTATCTAGCTGTGAGGTTGCAGATTGCAACCAACTGAATAGCCTTCCGCTCACCTCCTCCTTTCCAAGCATGTCAGAGAACAACAGTGGCCTTCAGGAAGAGGACACACAAATTGTTTGTGTGTGTTCTAGAGCCGGTGTTTTATTTGTCTGTTCTGGGCTACTGTAGCAACATGGCGGAGTTCCTTAGGAGGACCCGCTCTGTATGTAGATACGAAGGGCTCAGCTAACAAAAACACAATGATTCTTGGTGATTATATACTAATGAAAACATAGTTATGGATATTATATTCCATTTCTAAATATCCCCCTAAATCCTACAAACTGGCCCTTTAATGTTGAAATTCAAAACCACAGAGTTTATAGCATTGCAATATTTTACTTAGAAAATTATTTATCTGCTCTGAATTCCCTTTGAAATTTCCAGATGGTCAACTGGAGTTTCAAAAATCTGATTTTAAGATTTAGGGTTGACAAATCCAGGAAGAAAATCCAGGCGTCTGATATTTAAAAAGATTGCATCAAGTTGCTCAGTTAGTCAAAATCAGATTGTCCTAATGGGACTGGTTAGATTCATCACTAACATTCAAACATTAACATCCAGCAATAAGCCTGAAAGGAGTCCATCAGACCTCCGATTTGAAAAACTTGAATATAGTGTCTCAGATATGAACATTTGTAAACCTTGAAAAAAAAAAAAACATTCAGATTCAGATAAATGAAAGCAACCAAATTCTGATAGATGGTTTTCAAAGTAAAATATTTGAATACAATTAATTCAGACGTGTTTCAGTTGCAACAGTACCTATACAATTACATCTCAAAATAAGATAATCAATTGCTTCTCAAATTATTACAGTTATAATTTAATTTCATAATATCCACACAGAGAACCGATCGGTACAAAAACAGAGTGACAATAAAGGATGTAAGATTTCTTGTATGTTTCCAATACAATAGTTTGTGATTCATATTTCCAGACTGTTTTTTTAACTCAGTACTTAGTAAACAGCCAGTCTGTAGCATATATTGTTAATTTGCTCTTTGCTTCTAAGCATTTAATTTGCAATATTCATTAGGGCTCAGGATGTATTATAGAAGAATGGTCTTATATAAGGCTCCAATAAGCCACAGATGATTGTAAGGGGGAAATAAAAGGAACAGCCTTCAAAGCTCAGCCTGGGCTCAGCCTGCCTGCACAGTCCACACAGAGGGAATATTCAGCGGCTGTAAATTCATAATGCTGCAAAGATGAATCCTTTGGTCTTTACTGTAACCTTTCTAATTTTACAGGAAGAAAACTTCTATGAAGATGTTTTTTTCCCCTCAAAATGTCACATAGAGTTCAGCACAGAGCATTGTGCTGGCTGTGTTATGGAATCCACCTCTCTGTGTCATAGGTGCTGCAGTAACCTTCTAGCTCTCCAGTGTGAAAGGATAAAAAATGCCTTTTTGCACGTAATCTGTTGCAGTCAGACTGACTCTCTGTGAAAGGTTTTTTTGTGTGTGACAGAGTCCTTGAGCAGCAAGCCTGCAGCCTTGTGCGATATAACAGCCTCTCATTCAGACATTCAGAAAAGAAAAAGATAATGGCTCACACAGCAAAATAGACCAGTACACTTTTCTCCCTGAATATTGTGGCCAATCTCAAGCTGTGAGGCCAACTAAAAGTGGTGGTGTGTTGTTTTTGTTTGTTTCTTTTGTTTGTTTGTTTGTTTTGCTATCGTGCCTGTGCAACAAAACCTGCATTTATTTTTTTTTTTTTTAAATGTGTTACATTCAAGGTCAAATACATTTTCAAACCTGCTTAGTCACTATGCATATGCAAATATTTTTAATCAGACATGGTTTGTAGAAGCTATTTTTTATACTACTTATTTCTAATTATGCCATAAGCACGACTGAAAAGTTGTGATTCAACACTATGCCCAGCAGATGGCAGAATATCATCAATTTTGGCCCCATGCTTTGTCATTTATCATTCTGACTTCATTTCGTTTTTCTGATGACTGTTATCTTGACGTTTCGGTGACTTATCATTTTTAATATCTCATTCAGCTGATAAAAACAGAAGTAATTCCACGTTTTATCTGCAGGCGGACACATTAAGATGGAAATACATCTGTATTTAAGCAGTAAATTAAATACCACAATTAAATGACTCACCTGCGAGGTGATCAGTTTGACGTGTCTGGCCTGTGCGTCCTTGCTTTGCTTTTGGGAGTCCTCTTCAGTACGTCACGGAAAAGGATCCTGTCAATGACACAAACCCCGCCCCTTAATGGTGACGCAGGCTCTTTTCTGCATTTTAATTGGAGCTGGCTTCAGTCAGTCACGCCCGCTGGTGTCCTCCATACAGCGGTGGAGAGACTGCTGCTCCTGAGACTCAGAGCGGGGCTGGACGCTGCATGTGTGTGCATGTCAGACCGGAGAGGGCAGGCTGTCTGATTGAGGCTGTAATCTGAGTATCTCTTCACTGGCTGTGTTGTCTAGTTTTGGGTTAGATAAACCGATTGGTTCCAACATCTCTGTCCTCATCACCTGAACTTCACATCTGCAACTTTGTCAAGGTGAGTGCCTTTTTGTCTTTGTTTAGTCAAATGCATTTGTGTTTTAATAGAGTTTGATTCTTTCTTGGAAATCATGTCAGTTGAATAAGTCAAGTGCATTTAAAAGTTAATGCCAGTGCCTGTTTTCTTGCTCTTTGAGGCAGCATGTAAGCATTTCACAGCAGTTAAAGAGAGTGCTGTAAAAAATCTGAGTGCTCACTTGTAAAAGCTTCAAAGTGAAACAAGCCAAATGTAAACTACATTTACTGCCACATTACTTTAAACACTGGATTTAACTCTACTGCTGGGTTTTCCAAAACAGTTGATCTTTTGCAATATTCCTGTTATGATCATAACACAATTCGTACGATAAACACCAATATATCCCTTTAGTCTCCATGGTAACTATAGCCCTCTTCCTCTTTTTCTAGACAAGTAATGACAAGTTGTGGAGGATTTACTGATCCCATATAAATCAATACACAGTCCATCAGTAGCAAGCTATCAGTCACAAGTCAAAAGTATGAATAATGTGCCTGTATACAGTATGTGTGGCTGTATCTCTCATGCTGAGTGGATGGAGGTGTGTGTGATAGAATCCATTTTCAGATGTAATCAGGGCTTGAGCTCAATATCTCTCCCAACATGGTGCTGGGAGCAAAAATATGGAGGATTTACAATATTTCTGTTACTATGCAGAAGGCAGATGTAAGAGAATATGTATGCCCAGTTATCAGCGCTCTCCCAGATAACTACAATTCTGTATAAATCCACGATAATAACAGTGATTTCCGTGCTGAATATGGGGTTTGTGCCAAAACTTTCCAGTCAAATGTCTGTGCTAATCCTAAAACATTTGGTTGAGTCAAAGCTGTTTTGTTTGATAGTGCAGCTCACTTATAGAGCAGCTGTAATTTCAGGATTTACACAGGGTTATCTCAGCTCTGTTGGGTGTTGCTTCAACAGAGGAGGCTTTTCACGGGCTGCTTGGGCTGTTTGTGTGTATGTTGGAAGGAATTTGTGAGTGTCAATAGGAGCCATTGAGAGTTTCTGTAAAAATGTCTGCCATGACATGGAGTACAGAAGATGGATGGCGCATACATGCTGCCTCAGTTTGGTTTACAGGTAAAGGGCGAAATCACAGTCGGTGAAAAAGACTCGTAGACTGGACTCTTTGCTTTTTGAAATGCTCAACTGCTTCTCTGTCAAAGCTGTGCTCACTTGTCTCTGAGGACTATTTGTTGGCCAATATGTTATTCTTGCAGTTCCTGAGGTTTTTTCGTTCCTAACACACCCAAATCAGTGACTGCAGTCAAACACAGGGAGACAGTGAAGGAGAGGAGTCAATAGAATCTGAGGAATGCAGCAGCAGGAAATACAAAAAAAACTTTGTCTGTGCAAGACATGTATTTAAAACAGCAGTGGGGCATTGCATTGAATGAAGTCACCTCCACTGTAATTTAAGTTCTCCCTGGTGTTGAGCTCAATCTATTATCTATTCATTTAGCTAAACACGGTCTTACAAGTTATACAGGAACCTGTGTAAATTTGCTCCACTAAACAGCAAGTGAATGATGCAGGAAGTAGATAAATAGCATCTTGTGCGTGTGGCAGGTGTTGCCTCTTTTTGCGTAGGCAGCAGGCCTCCATAAATAATTCATGTGGTTTCACATGTGAACTGGTGGATGTGCTTTTAGTCAGCACTGAAACTAAAGTTATGAACCATGACGACTTTTTCTCCAGTTTCAAATTCAATACATTTCTTGTTTGTTAGAAAATGACAAAGTGTGTTTGTAGTATATAGTAGCAGAAACAAAATACCAGTACATGGAATAATGATGTTAAAGTTTCACATTTGTCAGTCTAATTGTTTTCCATCAAACAGACTTGGACTGGATTTCATTTATGATAGGATTTTTTTTTTTTAATGGCAGGTTGTCTCCAGCCTCCTCCAGGCTTCAGAGAGACTGAAGGACGCTGGAAGGCTGGTTTCATAACTCTCTAAGACGCCAGATATCAGCATGAAATTTTAACGAGGGCAGCGCTACACTAACTTTAAAACAATAGCACACGCCTGAACCCATCCACACAGCCTTGGTCATTCTCTTGGTGCCTGAATTATTCAAAATGTTCACCATCTTACAGGATGGCAGTGCTGAGTCTTTACTCATTGTTACGTTTGGACAAATGGTCAGTATTGTCTTGTAAATGTCATTTAAAGTTTTACTTTGAGCTTCTGAACTAATACCTATATTCGGTAATAAAGACTGTGATGTCTGTCGATCCCAGCTGGCATTGGGTGAAGGCGGGGTACACCCTGGACAGGTTGCTAGTCCATCTCAGGGCACATAGAGACAGACAGCCATTCCCACTTATGGGCAATTTAGAGTCAGCAGTTAACCTAACCTGCATGTTTTTGGACTGTGGGAGCCAAGCTAACACAGGGAGAACATGCAAACTCACACAGAAGAGCCCCAAGCTGGATTCGAACATGTGACCCTCTTGCTGTGAGGCGACAGTGCTAACCACTGCACACTTGCACCATGCAGCTCTTAACATGATATATTCTTTTCCAAAATGATGTATGTTGCTGATAGCACCTTATCAGTCTGCACAAGATCAGCTAAATTTCACCCCTGCTTGTTTTCATATTTCATTGAAAGAGAAGGACAGTTTCATCCTAACTGATTAAAAGACAGAGCTGTGAGAGAACATTTAGATGTAATATTGTGCAACATTAAATGCATGTCAGTCTGGAGTCTTTCGGGGTCTTTTGTGGCATCCCTGCTCAGCAGCACATGTATTTAGAGTCAGAGATTCAAGTAACTTTACATGTCATGCAGTGTGTGATGGATGGTGTTCAATGCTGCTTTTTCTGGGGTTCTTTTAGTATTTTTTGCCACGCTAGTAGCTAGTAACTAGTAACTAGCTTCTTGGCCAGTTGGTGCACCACTTCAATCCAGATATCTCAGCAGCTTATTAGGAAGATTCAGGCAAGTCATCAGAAATTATGGGTGGGGTTTTAGGGTGGGGTGTTTAGCTCAGTTGGTAGCACAGGCGCGCCATGTGCCAGTATCTTCACTCCAGCTTTAAAACTGAGCCCGCTACAACAGGTTTTACAGTCTGCCTAGCTCCTCACCTTTGTGCGTCCAGTCTTGCCTGTCATACCTGGTGCTTCTCCAGAAATTTGACCACTGCCTCTCTGATCCTTTCATTTTCTTCTTCTCTCTGTGCCCTGGCTTATATTTTTGAGCCCCTGATCAGAGCACTCCACAACGCTATGGAATATCAAACCAGAGGAAAACAGTAGCCAGCTAGGGGGGCTCGGACACTTTTTTTTAATAAATGCTCAAATTTGGTGACCTGTAGCACACTGTAATGCAACTATTCCTCACACTGATCTGAGTTACTGCGTATTGTAGTGTTTGCCAACCTGACTGTAACGATGTAGTGATTATTGTGAAGGAGAATCAGCCTTCTTGTGTGTTTTAGCCTACATAGTCTGTAATAATTATTAATATTTAAAACCATGACTATTCCTGACTAATTAGAACCTATCTAATTATTATTTATCGACACCTTCACTGTGGCTTATCAAGACATGCCACAATGATGGTTAATGTATAAATGTACTCTTATTCAATGGAAATAAACACAGTTACTTTAAGGGTCTTATCTACCCTATGTATTGATTTAAAATTAAATAATTTCTAAAATAAACCTATGGCAAAAAGAACTATGAAATAACAAAACATGTCAATCACTTGACTCAAATCATGTGAGTCTAGTTAATCAACTCAACTTCTTCATGTTCATTTTCATCTTCACTATCATCATACTTTATCATATACAGCAGGTTTGAATCCGGCTTGGGGCCCCTCTGTGTGGAGTTTGTGTGTTCTCCCTATCTTAGTGTTGGTTTTCTCCAGGTTCTCTGGCTTCCTCCCACAGTCCAAAGACATGCAGGTTAATTGTTGACTCTAAATTGTCCATAGGTGTGAATGTGAGCATAAATGGTTGTCTGTCTCTGTGTTGTCTGTCTCTATGTGTCCTGCACTGGACTGGCGATCTGTTCAGAGTGTACCTTGTCTTCGCCCAAAGCTAGCTGGAAGCCATGCTTGAGTCTGACTCTCTGGAGGTAACATCATGTCTCACTGATCAGCTGGAGGAACTGGGTTCAGGCTCCAATGTTTCCCATTAATTATGCCCGCCACAGTTTCATAATGAGCAGACAATATTTTACACTTATATACCCCCTCATACCCCCCCACCCTAAGGTGTTTCCGTACATTTATTGTTGGTTTACAGTGACAGTTTTATGATTTCATTGCATCTGCATTAATGAAAGGACCAAAAAGCATTCCAAAATTATTAGCTTCAGTCATAATGTTGATCCAGTGTGTTTTATTCCTCCACATGGCTGGAGGCATAATGTTTTCGGGCTGTCCGTTCAATCCTTTTTGTGATATCTCTTAGGCAAATTTTTTTCAAATTTGGCACAACCATCCGCTTGGACTCAAGGATAACCTAGTTAGATTTTGGTGATCAAAGGTGTATGAGCTTTTTGCTATAATCCAAGAGTTCATATGCAAATATGACAAATTCACACAAATGTCAAATAGGATAAAATGATGAAGTGATGATGTTTTGGATAGACATGGATGTAAACTGCAACTTTTTAAAAACAATTCAGTCATTTAAATCAAGCCAGAAATAAATGGTACTGATTCTCTTGTTAGGATCATTAATAAAAATGTCATGCAGAGTTATACATTTCTCTTACTTTGCGGTAAGTAGGTCAAAGAAAAGAGTAAAGGCAGACCAACCTCAAAGATCTGTGGATGAGATGTGGTCACAAAAAAATTTCACAAACACTCGCTGCAAATATTGTCCTCAAAAGCCCAACTGCAGTTAGACCAAAAAAACACAAGCTTGTCAGCTGCAGTTTGAGTCAGTTTGGTGCTGTGACAGTCCATCTTCTATGATACACTATACTACAGCGGAGACGGAGTAATGCTGTGGGCACATCCATACTCCAGTCCCGAGTGCAGGCATGAAGTAAATCTTTCAAGATGTGGTAACTCTTCTCAGCTGGACAGTTTATCTCTGTCTGTCCATAAATGGAAGGTAATGATGTCTAATGTCATGTCTAAATATATCTGCACTTGAGGGACTTAGCGATTGCTTGTGGCAGGGCAGATGTTTTATTTTTTCAGTTTTTTGATACCTTTCCTTTTAGGCCTATTTTTTTCTCCATTGTGATGAGACAGGTTCAGAAGGACCACCTTGATGTCATCATCCTCTATTCTCGGTCACCACCTCTGATATAGAGGTATATAGATATAGAGCAAGGGTTGAGTGGAAAGCACTGTAATCTTTATTTTGGGAAAGCAACAGCTGGATCGTGTTGTCACACAAGTTGCAGCATGCGGCACATGGAGAAGAACACTTTTGCATATTTATGTTTTTTTCCCCGCACTTGTCAGTGATTGTTGAGCTAAGCTGTGACTATACACTGCGCCCTAATGAGCCAGTGTTGAGTTATGAGGCTGTCGGACTCCCCCACACTGTGATTATAACAAAGGAGAGGACCTCTGCTGTGCCACACTCAGGGCAGACAAGAGAAAGAAATAGAGATAGAGAGAGAGGTGGGGGTGTGTGAGGGGAGGGAGCGCATCGAGGATGTGGTTGATTAACAAGAAGCGTTGGTGAGAGTATGTGATACAAAGCCTATCATAGTCAGAGAGTAGTAGACATGAATGAAAAGACATCTTAGGGACTCTATCTCTCTTTCTGACATTATTACAACCATAAATCTACAAGCATTTTCTCTGAATAAGATCATAAGTGAAGGCTTCAAACTCCATTTCATCCCACTAAAAATATAAGATTGCAGATAGGAAGGCCAGACATGCACACTTGAAGCTCAGCAGCGTGAGCCTGGTTTTCGGAGTGGCTTGCCATCTGTGTTTCACTTTCAGCGAAGGTGTGGCTATACATGCAGACGTGGGATGGGATGGCAAACATCACCCCGCTTGGTCGGTCATGTACTAATGAGCGATAGATCTTGTGTTGGCATAAAGCTAGTTTTGTCTCTGTGTCAGCTCTCTGGGCTAATGACTTGCTTGGTGCTGACCTGTGATTTTGCTAGATGAGTATTTTTTTGAAAGAAATACTTCTAGACTCTGTGGTTACTCCCAGTTACACCGCTTAGGTGTTTTTGGGAAAGTAATGAAGTAATGGCTGGAGATGGCAATTAATTACTGCACTTGATAAAAGTGACAGTCTTTCACAGGGGAGACTTTCAGGACTGTTTCCTGTGCAGTTTCCCATGTCCTACTCACTATGATAACTCTTCAGACTTGGAAGGAGGCTGATTCAGACAGCAGTGCAACTTCTGCTCTCCAACTGATTGCAGCCTGGAAGGCCTTATCTGAAACCCTAATCACATCAGTTTTGAATAACACAACAGTGCATTCAGATTAGAATCGCTTGTCTTCCTCTCTTATGGAGCCCAATCAGAGCTCAGCTCCTATTGTTAATGGTGTTGTTATCATTTCATGAAGGTTGCATACTGAAAAGTGTGAGTCACCACTGATATGAGAGTGAAGAGAGTGCTCAATTATCTGTAGAAAAAAATAGATTTTACATTTACATATTAATTCAGTGAAGTAGACTATGCATAATAATTCATTTTTTTCAAGTGCTCTGACTGAGTTTTTGACAAATTTAAACTTGCAATTGATAGATTTCTTGCCAAGATTCAGATGAGATGATGCTCAAGTCTTAAGAAAGCAAATAAGGGTATCTCCCAAAATGTTGAACGCTTACAAATATTACACAAAATCTTTTGCATTTTAGTAAGTAGATTTTTTTTACCCCTCAGACATTGCATTAGCTTGTTGCTGCAGTCAAAGTAAAGAAATATGGAGTAATGAAAAGCAAATTTAAATCACAGTACTCTCTGTATCACAAATTATTTCACTGTGGTCATAGTAACCACTAGCCAGAGAATATTGTTTTCTGCTGATCTCACCGTTTCCTTCACTGCTGTTATGTCAGGGTTTCTCTTCTCCTTCCAAGAAGTTCTGCATTTCACATAATGAAATAATAAAGACTAAGTGGCATCATCGCAGCAGGGTAATGCACAGATGTAATAACATTACTGATATTAAAGTGGTAACTTTTAGGAGCAGCAAATGAGAGGCCAGTGTGTCTCATTTGGTGGGTAGCGGCTGTCAGAAAATGTCCTTAATGGCTGCACTGTTTCCAAAGCAAACAGGAAGAATGATCTGTGTACTCATGACAAACCGGTTTCTGATGAGTTTATCCTGCAGAGGAAAATTAAAGGCATTTCATATAAAGCAAGGGGTTCACTCGTGATTTGGATTTATCCAGACGGATGGATGGGTGGCAGCATTAGAGGGAAGGTAAATGACTCACCTCATCAGAGTTGCCAGAGTTTGCTTTGTCGCTAAAGAGCTCTGTATTGAGAGGAATGATCTGTCAGAGAACGGCTGGTGGACTGCGGAGATAAGGTGGTTACCATAACACGGCGTTAGGCGTTTGGTGAATGCAGAGGCTATTTGTTTTGTTAAGTTTATGCTGATTGCTCCAGAGGTGAACAGATCAGAGAAGCTTCAAGCGTTTTTGCCTTTTGGAGCAATTTTAAATTGACATTGATTTTCTTCTGTTTCATCAAACCAGCCGTCACACATCAAAGGAAATCAAATTAGATTTTGTTCAAGCTGAAAGGAAAATCTCATAGTCTAATGGAATAAAAACCATTTTTTAAAGTCTTTCCCGTGGCTTTGTTTGCTTTATGCATAAACATTGGCTATTTTATAAACATAGGCCTCACAATGTTTATGTGGAGCTACCGCTTTTCATGGCTTGGGATTGGAAAGTAATTCAACTCTCACAGCTGAGTTTTGCATATGAAACGTTATTTAAAAGATTATATAGACCTTTATGTATTTAAAGGTTATCTAAATATCATCTTATCGGCTTGGTCAGTATGTCAGTAATCTATCTGTATTACCGTGCCTACCTCTAGAGTAGCTTTAGGCACATTTCCTCTCTCTTGACATCATTAAAGTGAACTCTGTCTCTGTGTCTCTCCTAAAATTAGTTTTTCTGCCTTCACTTCATCTTTCGGAGCAGTGTGTTTTAGAGTCCGTTCCAACCCAACTTCTTTCATAAACTGTTGTGCATCAGTGTTTCCTGTCATTTTTGCAAACATGGCTCTATTTCCTAAGAAAACTGTACAATCGGGGGGATCCAACCATGAGACGTTTATTCTGGTGACTCAGATCCTAATGATGCCTGAAAGCCTGTTGGGCTTGTCAGCCGTTTGACAGACTGTGGAGACAGTGAAAGGACAGACGAACATCTGCAACATGAACTGGAGAATGTAATAGAGGCTTTCAGCTTCTGTCAATCTAGTTAGTGCAGCTTAAAAGGACATTAAGCCATCTTTACCTTCAGACCCAGATCCATTGCTGATCAAGGATTTGTTGACAATTGTCTGAAACTCCTTAAAGTAACATAACTAAGTATATGAGTTTTGAAAGGCAGAAATCTCAGCAGCTAGTGACATGTTTTGACATTTATAGATATCTTTTGCAACTGGACAGAATGAGTTTTACTCATTATATATTGTAATTACATGGAAGGTTACATGACTGGCGAGTCCTGAAACAATTAGTGGACTGACAGAAAATTCAATGGCATCTATTTTGACAATAGTTTAAGTAATTTTTGAGGTCACAGTGACCTAAAGAATAATCAGTTTATCCCTGAGTCCAAGTGGACATTTGTGCCATAATTTGAAGAAATTCCTCTCAGGCGTTCTGTGAGGTCAAAGTGACAAGGTCACTTTGACCTTTGACCTACAAAATCTAATCAGTTCATCCTTGAGTCCAAATGGATGTTTGTGGCATATTTAAAGAAATTCCTTCAAGGCGTTATATCGCACTCACAAAAATGAGATGGACGGGCATTCAAATGTGCGTACAGATGGACAGGCAAACACATTGCCGGTGTGAAGGAATAACAAAACTAGTCTACAGTCATGCTCTTTGAGGCTGTACTGACAGGCACAGCGGTGGCTTTGAGCTAAATGCTAACACGTGGCAACATGCTTACAATGACAATGCTAACATGCTGATGTATAGCAGTTAAAGTGTTTACCATAGTCGGGACTCTGCATCTTCATGTAAACAGAAAATGCAGTTTGATGGTGATGGGAATGTCATTTGTTTTGAAGGTATTTGGTCATAAACCAAAGTATTGGACAAAAAAATGTTGACCTGCTGGTGGAACTAGATTAAAAGTTAGGGGATCACCAAAGTGATGACAGTTCATCCTGAATGAAACATGATTGTCTGTATTAAATTTCATGGCCCTTACCCAAGAGGTGCCAGAATATTAAAACCACAAATGTCAACCTCATGGAGGTGCTAGAGAAAAAGTCAGGTGATCACCAAAGTCATCAGGATTCATCAGGACTCTCTTTGTTGCTCCTGATCTCCTCCTGTTGTCTTTAACGTTTTATCTATCACTAATAGGCCAAACTCATGTGCATAACTAACAACGCTGCCAGGATAATTGTTCTTCTCACACCCAACCCCACAGAGATAAAAAATGAGGCTATTGCACGCATTGCGACCTCAATAGAACAGGACATCACACACCCACTCAACCACAACCTCACCCTAGAAAAGACATTATTGAGTAGACCTCAGCGTGTACTGATGTCTATCATTTTGTTATTGTTGTTGTACGGCTGTATGTATACTGTCACATGTGTAGTGCTGAAGAGTTCCTCTTGGGGCCAATAAAGTTTAAAGTCTAAAGTCTAAAACCATGAATGTCTATATGAAATGTCATGATAATCCATGTTATAGTTCTTAAAATATTTCAGTCTGAAACAAGCGACCTGACACTGGCATCCCCAGAGCTTTAAAAATTAATATTTGCTGTGATACTCTGACACCACTTCCCAGAGAAGTTGAAACTTTTTAGGTGCAGTCAGATGAAGGCTCTCCAGTAAGATGCTGATTCTATTAAGTGAGAAAAGCAGGACAGCCAGAGTTTGAAGCTCCTGCTACTTACACATCTGTCTCTTCCAGGTGTCGAGCTGGTTTCTCAACATAGAACTGTTGCAGCTTCCACCCACCCACACTTTACTGAAATATTCAAGAGATGTCCGTCACCTCTCCACATCACTCGATTAGCCTTTTGTGTAAGAGACACTTTGAAAAAAACATTTGCATGTATTGTATATCTGTTCCTTTAACAAATAGACTACAGGGTGAACTTGCCAGTAATGATTTTCATGAGTGCATATATTATACTACAAATAGACTGAACTTCATTTAGCTTGTCACTCAGAGAAATTACAGCTTTACTATGATACTCAGGGAGTGCAGAGATGCAGTATGTGGCCACTAATATTTCTCTGTATTTTCTCTAATTTTATTCAGCCCAGAAAATAGGCGTTGATCATCTCTCCATTTGTATTATGACAAAAGATGTCATGGGCACAGTGAAATGTCTGAATGGTTAATGAGAAGCGACATCTTGCTAAAAATGTGACCCATCATTTGATCTCAGATAATTTCTAGTTTGAATACTAAAGACTATGCTGTATATTATTGGGTGTAAATCACAAATTTCATCACAATATGATATATTGATCTTTTAGACAATAATATGATATTTACTGATATCAGAGTGTGCCACAATACGATTTAAATCTCATTCAATTACGGGGGTGCTGATCAACATGAGACGATATTATATTATCCATTTAACACAGTTACATTTATATCAACTCACAAAAAGCAACTAAAATATGATTTGCCAATTTTGTTGAGCTCTTCCAGACATTGAAATGAAAAACAATCTATTTGTTTAATAGGAAGAATGAATATAAAATTTAAATTTCAAAATAAAGGAGTATCTTAAAGATTACGATATGTAGCGATATTTTAACTTGACATAATATTGGATCATTGAATCAATGTATTGATCCAGATCAGTGTATTGAAATTGATTTAGTTGTTGTCCAATAAAACCTGGCACACCAATTTACTCACTGTAATGAATATGAATGTGACTTTTTCCTATATGTCATTTTCATGTTTTTGTTTTTGTTGTTGTTGTTAATTTTTTTTTTTTCAAATACTGCCTGGTAGATATAGATTTAATGGGCTACATGAGTCACAGTCATTGTTTGTAAAGGTCAGTACCATCTTGCAAAAGACTTTTTTATTCAGATAGAGCAGTCAGCAGTGCAGCGTAAGACCGCTCTTTATACTTTACTGCTTTTTTTGACGTTATTGTCACCAAACCTTGCATTTCTTTGTTCGTATTTGTGTTCATGTATATGACTATATATGTCCATGTGTCTTTTTGTGTTCATGCATTTATACATAAAAGAGAGGCCGTCTTGTTGACAGTAGAACTTTCCACCGTGGCTCGTGTTTATCTTTTGTCCTCGGTAGCTGTCAGCGTTCATGTGATCCCCTCTGGTCTCTTTGGCCACTGGACAAACACACTCAGCACTCACTGTCTGTCAGCGTCCCTCTTTTCACCAAGCTCTGGTCTCAGGCATGACTGTTCTGCTCATTAGCATGAGCCACAACCACTTATGTGAGACTACTTACACTGTCTTCATGTTAGACTACTATGTTGTTTTTGCCTGGCCGGAAGCATTGTGCTTTTCTTCTTAGAAAGCCTTCTGGGAATTTCTTCAAATTTGGCACAAATGTCCACTTGGACTCAATGAACTGTCCTGAAATTTGGTGGTCAAAGGTCAAGAGCACTGTGACCTCATAAACACACATTTTTGGCCACAACTCATATGCTATATTTCACACAAATGTCTAACAGGATAAAATGATGAAGTGATTACAGACATGGATGTAACCTGCAAATTGCTGACAGAGGTATAAGCTACAACCGTGAGGCGGTAATTCTAGTTTCTCATATTCTCATAATTGTTTTCTCGTGTTTTTCAGTCTCTAAACTACAACAACAGCAACTGTCAAGTGTTGTAAATATCCATACTAACAGTAACCCCAGCTCCTGCAGTGCTGCTCGTCTCTAATCTAATACAGTTTTATTGCAATCGCTTACTGCATTTCCTCATCGCCATCAAAGAGCGTGTGCTCTTCAGTGAGAAAGGGTAATTACTGGAGCGGTGACGTCTAATACCGCCGTCGCCTTGATGAAAGCCTGAGAAGTGGTGTTTTTATGTCGATGAAAGGGTGCCATGGACGGTGACAGACCTGCGCATAGCTGGTGTGATCAGTGGAAAGTGTATGAATAAATCATTGGAGATAGAGAGGAAGCGTTGGTTGGATGGATGGATAGATAGAATATTTAGCTCAGCTGTTTCTGTCCTGGTTTGGTTGAGCTGACAAAATGCACAAGATATGCTGTCCTGCGTTTGGGGCCTCTTTCTGTGCGTCCAGCCACTTTGATCCATTGTTGTGGCTGCATTTTGGGTGTTAAGCTCTGTCAGTGTAATCCACAGCCTATGGTCCACAGACAGAGCAGTGGTGTAAGCTTGGCCGATGGACAGAGGTTTCACATGACTCCGGTTTTGTCTGTCCAACACGAGAGACTGTGGCCAGTATGCAGCACAAAGCTTGCGGACGCAGGGCGGGTAATGTGATTAACCTTGCTGCTGCTTCAAAGTGGTTTTCAACATGTAGCGTGGCTCATTCATTCAGTGGACACCGTTTGTATGATCATCCGGTTGACAACAAAATAAAACCTTAACAAAAGGTCACCTGCTAGACTTTTCCAGAGCTTTCAAGCACATCTCACAGTCTTCATCAATGGACAGTTTGCTCAGTTGTTATATAAAATGGTGTTTCAACATTGTGCCATATTATGACAAAAGAAGTTGTATTTTTATAGGAATATGCTGAGTGGTTTCTCAGACTGGATGAAGTTCTTTGACTTTCAGTTGAATTGTGACAGTGTTGAATCAGGATAATTTGATCACATTGTGTCATTGTTTCAATAAACTACTACTGATGTCGAAATTAATGGTTACATTTTTTTTTTATTCCAAGAAAATATAATTAAAACCAGAAAAATGTAATTGAAGTTGTTGATTAGGTGTGTCGCGATATACTGGTATTGTTGGTAGCCATGATAAAATGAAATATCAATATCATGTTAATAATACACAAATGATAATATTGTGTAAATAATCCAGCATCTCATAAATCTTTTTATATATCCAGTTACGGTTCTGACTCTGGTTATGACTATCACTACCTCCCTACACTTTTGTTTTGAGAAGTTGAAGATGAATTTGACTTTTTTCAAATTTTCTATAGATATTGCGTCATGAATTATTTTGCCACGATAATCATGTAGTGAAAATCTGACATCATGACAGCCCTATTTTCATGTATGTAAAGTTTTGCCTGATGCATTAGAGTAGAATATTATTTATTATATTTAACTAGTGGCAGGTTGATTAACCAATTAGACGAATAACAAGAAATGAATCAACATTTCAACAAATTGATAATTGATTTGTAACTAAAGAACTGTAACATTTGAAGAAACATTTGCTGGTTACTTGAGTGATTATGATTCTATTATTGGACATTAAATACCTTGTGTAATTTTGATAAAACGAGCAATTTGTAGATGTCACCTTGGGCTCTGGAAACGTGATGGGAATAGTAGTCGTTATTTGTAGCCGTACACTGAATATAGTTTGATTATTTTATGTAGGATGTTGCATACATCTGCCATATCATGATATGTATTCATACAAGGAAAACATTGTTAATAATACTGTAATATTTAGCTCAAACATATTGCCTAAGGAATATTGGAGAATGTATACTCTTTACCCTTACCAAAACTATGAAACAAAAAACACTACTGTGATGAAAAGAAATACATGTCAGACCTGATTATAAACATGACGTCGTGAGAGGAAATCTCACAGATGGTATTTTAATGGAGCAATAATCTCAGACCTGATGGTCCACAAACACAGTACTTCTGTGCATCCTCAGTAAAGCCAAACTAATGACATACTGCTTGTTCCCACATGGACCAACATAATTTACACCTCAGTCTGCTTGTTTATCAGCTTTGCTTACTGCGACAAACACTCAGTGCATTAGCAAAATGTGGCTCTATGTGCTGACGTGGTAGACCGGCACATAATGTTAATTCATCTGTGTGAAGTGTGGCAGTTGACTGAGGGTTGCCATTTCCTAAAGAGGCCCAGTTATTTTTACATTTATTGATGTAACAATATTACATCTCACTGCATCTCAAATGTGACGCTTCCCTTTTATTCCCCCATCACTGAGCTGTGATTGATATCCAGTACTGAAATACCGAATCATGGGGTTGAAATCCCACCTAAGAAAGAGCAGATACTTGCTTAAAATGCATCAGTGGTGTAAAGTACTTTAATTCACACACTGTTAGTACAACTTTAAGGAGCTTGTGCTTTACTGAGTACTTTCAATAATATGCTATTTTGTACTTCCTTTCTACTTTTATCATTGATATGATGGACACATTTCTGGCTTTACTTTTCTATTATGTATATACTAATTTATTTTTATTTGTATTAATACTGTTTTTACATCTATGCTTCTTGTCTTTTATTGCACTATCCACTTGCTGCTGTAAAGTGTGAATTTCCCCACTGTGGGACTAATAAAGGAATATCTTATCTTATCTTCATTCCACAGGGAACTGCTGTATTTTTACTCCACTATGTTTATCTGACAGTTGTATGAACTGTGCAGATTGAGCTTTTAGATAATCTTCAGATCTGATTGGTGCGTTATAGTTAAAATCAGCTGCTTATACATGAATGCATCAGTAACAATATAATACAGTGTCACATGGCTGAAACGATTCTCTATTTTTTAATTAATGAAATAATTGTTTAGTCTGTAAAAGTGACACAAAATGGCAATAGTCCTGCAGAGTGTCCCTGAGCATTAGGTGACATCTTATCAACCAACTATCAAGTACATTTTGCTGTTCTGTAGTTTTCCTCAAATAAGCACCTGGAGAAATTTTACATGTATTGCAGTACTTTTACAGTGTGGTATTGCGGTATTTTATGCACGTAGTTCTAGTGGGGGTTTTAGATTCATATGATCTTTAAATGCTGACAATCCATCTCTCTCGTAAGGGTAAGATATGAATTATTCAAACCTGCGGTCTCATCTCTTTGCAGACCAATTTATGTCCTCCAGTCTCTTCTTTCAGTTCCGTTCGCTTACGTTGGGAACTCCTCTGTGTGAGCTTTTCTCATTACCCCCATATTCTGCTAGTTGAAGCTGGAAAACTAATTGCTCTAAATATCCTAATGCATTTTTCAGTGAGACAGAGCTAAAAGGCTTTTAAAGGGCTTGCCTCTTAAAGGTATCTCTCTCTCTCTCTTTCTCCACCGTCTCTCCTCCTGACCCCATCTCCACCCCGTCTGCTCTTAGTGGGAGAATGTTCCTGGTACTCCAGCCATAGCCTCAACTGGCCAGTCTGCAGCGAGATGGGCTCAGAGGAGCGCAGTTCAGCCATGTCGCAGAAGATATCCTCCGTGTCACGCAGCAACAGCAGCTCCTCATCCAAACTGGACAGCCGACAGGTAACGCACAACAGCGATGACAATGCAGGACTTGAGTAGTTTAAACTTATTAAAGTTGCAGTGGGTAGAAATGGAGCAGATTAAATAAAGTAATTTTTATAAAATGCTCATTATATCCTGACAGTAGTGCATGAGACAGGTAATCTGAAAAAAATCATATTCCTCTGTGTCCTCCGGTGCTCCTAATGGCATCTGCAAGATTTCAAAGACCGAAAGAAAACAACCAATCAGAGCTGAGATGAAGCCAGCTTCAGTCTGAGTCAGTCACTCACAAACTCCAATAAAATAAACAAAAACTGGGCAGAGCTGATCAAATATGAATCAATATTCTGTTACTGTAATGCCTATTTCTCTTCTCAAATGTTTTCACAATCATCTTGCAGTGTACTGTTTAGCTAAAAAATGAGAAAGTTTGTGACCCGGCAACCATGTTGAGCTCTCTTGAGGAAATACCAAGTGCTGCCGATAGGAAGGCTTTCTCTGAAATGACCTGTGATTGGCCAAAGTCTCGTTCACGGGTTAGATTTTTTAAAGCCTGAAACAGAGCCATGAGGAGGTGCAGAAGTCTGGTTTTCTCTCAGAACACCTGAATAACAACAAGCTGGAAGGTTATTATGAAATTTTTGTCCAATGATGCCAAAAAGATTGTTGCCTACTGAAGCTCAGCTTCAGTTATGTTTTTTCTGACTGTTGTGTTTTTTTCCGACTGTACAGTTTGTATATTGCAAAAAAGGAAACTGCCGGTCCTCTGGGGTCTCTGTGTCATGGGAGAATGACCTGACAGTTAATGCCTGAACCACGCATACTTGTGCTAATAGGCCCTGCAGTTTTCTGAGATGGTATCACAAAGCATTATTTGGCTCCTAATAAATTCAAGCCGGAGGAGACAGCTTCTAAATGCTGCCAACATGAGAAAGACCTTTCCCTGCCTCACTCTCAGACCACAGCATTTTCTCCAAATGTGGACAAATTTAGAGTCCTCTGCATGACTAACACGCAAATTTGCGCTTCCCTCAAAGGCATATTCTCTCACATACAAATTAGTGAAGATATTAGCACCATGAACTGTTGTTGCATTTGCCTTTAGCCTTTATCTGCAGGCAGCAGGCTCATTAATGTTTCATTACCTGCAACAGCTTTTCTGTCTGGAAATGAAAGTAATCAAGTTTGACTCCAGTCCTGCCCAGAGGACAAACAGACACTAGTGGTCCATCACTTAAGAGTAACAACAAATTCAGGGACTGTACCTCTGGATAAACAAACAAAATATGAATACTGACTCAAATGGATGTTTCAAACAAACCTCATAAGTCTGGGATGTGCTTGGGTTTCAGGTCATTCATAAAAATAAATTATAAATTAGCATTTCTTCAAAAGGGGTGTTCAGTACATTAGAGGAATAGTTTAACATTTCGGGAAATACTGTATGCTTATTCAGTTTCTGTAGCCAGGAAATGATTAGCATAGCTTAGCATAGACTGGAGACAGGGGAATCAGCTCTAAAGCCAGCATCCCTAAAGCTCACTAATCAACCCATTATACACAGTATTGTTTGATTCATACAAAAAATAGTGTAAAAACATCTTGTTATGGTTTTACAGGGGGTAATTTGGTAGCTATTCCTTGGCTGGTGCAGTAACTTTCTGGAACCCATCACAGCTATTGAATGACAGCTGGGACACTTGTGGGGTGTGGGCATGGTGCCCACTCAGGTGCTCTTTGAGTACGTTCAACCCGACAGAAGTTTTTGGGAACACTTGAATGGATGGCGGCCGATACAGAGTAGAATGTTTTCAAAGAGAAAGCATCTGCTCATTGTTTTTTTAATGAAAGATGTTTTCTGTAATTGCAGAATTGTAATTCTATTGTATTGATACCCCCCCTGCAGATGCCATGGTGAAACAAATCAATCATCCTCATGTTCTATGGTCGTTCGCCAGCTAGAGAGCGTTTCAGCAAGTGCAGACCAGATTTACAATAACTGTGCATGTGTTGTACCCCAATGAAATGATGCAGCAGCTGTTTCCCCATGTTTCCAGTTTTTGTATAATGTAACCATCTTCTGGCAGTAGATTCACAATTATACTGTAGATTGGAGAGTGGCATCAATCTTCTCATTTAAATCTCTGCAAGAGAGCAAATTTCCCAAAATGTTGAGCTATTTCTTATTATTTTGAGATTTTAATGTGTATGTACACCCGGGTAATAGTTGTAGTCCGTGGGGTTATGTAGTGGTTTTGGAAGGATATGTATATTCTCCACTCACAACCATCTTAAAGCTGCAGCAGGACGTACACTGTGTTGGGCAACTGTGGAAACATTCTTGATTTTTACATTTTTTATGCTTAGAGCCGTCCGTGTGGCCAGCTAATCTGAGAGTATCTCTCGACCTTGAAGAAGAATGCTCAGGCAGTGTGTAACAGTGACTCATGGTGTGAGGGTGTCAGGGGGAGCTGTGACTAACCCCGTCCTCTCCGTCCTCCCTACCCCCTGCAGAAATGAGGGTTTATTTTGGACGGCCTCACCTCCAACCGTCAGCCTCTCTAACTGATACAGAGCTGTTACACACTGAAACATCCAGGGATACACCGAGATAACAAACACAGTCACCTCAAACCTCCGCCAAGAACCGAAAGTCCCCTTGGATAGCTGTGATGTGAGCATCATTTGTGTTTGAGGTTTTGTCCCAATTGGACATATTAATAAAGTGTATGGTATCATGCTAAAATTCTGTATTATCAGCATAATGAATTCATACAACGGGGCTCTCAGCTCATTATTAGTTATGATGACATCATCAAGGTTAAATTTTCATATTTTTGAATGCTTCCTTTTGAGCCAAAAAAGACATTATACAACTGTTTTTACAAGATAAGTAATACAAGGCTACACTAACTGAAAGTGAAAAGATGTTACAAAACCCTCTGTCTATACAGTTTATGCTGCCTTCCTGCATTTCGAACCGCTGAAGCACATGACAGAGCTATCTGGATTAGTCTAAAATGAAAATCACCTTAATCTCTTTATTTGCAGGGGGATTTGGATTTGAGCGTTCTAATCTCAGTCAGGAAATAATTATTGTGAAAAGCTGAGATTAGGCAGGTAAGCTAATTTTGTAAATTGGACCATGAGGTGAAAGTTGTGCATAAAGCTCCACACTAGAAATCTGTGGAGATCACAGTAGAGTTCAGGAGGAGCCCCCCTACAGTACACTGCCCCCATAACCATTCTGTATAACACTGTGTCTGCTGTGGAAGCCTTCAAGTTCTTGGGATCCACTACCTCCCAGGATCTCATGTGGACTTCCGACATAGACACCATCAGGACTAAGGCCCAGCAGAGGATGTACTACTGCTGATCCAGTTCTACACTGCAGTAATCAAGTCTGTCTATCACTGTGTGGTTTGGATCAGCCACCAAACGGGACAGGAACAGACCACAATGGGCAGCAAGGACTGCAGAGAAAACCATTGGTGCCAGTCTCCTCTCCATTCAGGGTTGATACATCTCCGGAGTCAAGAAATGGGCAGGAAGCATCACAGCAGACCCTTCACACCCTGGATGCAACCTCTTCCAGCTTCTCCCTGCTGGGAGGCGCTACAGCGAACTGTATGCCAATTGAGCCCTTTTCATCTGCATACGGAGCGAGTCCTCTTCACAGAGCCAGCCGCGGTGATTCTGCATTAGCCCAGAATGGACAAACCAAAAACTGACTCTAGGCCATTCACATATTTGCGTCGGCCACTGCAGTTCTCCTACGTGCTTGGCACACAGGAGAAGTTTCAGTTGGGTACAATCTGCAACCTCACCGCTAGATGCCGCCAAATCCTACCTACTGATACTGGTCAATATAAATCCTACATGCTGTACATACTAATACATAATATTAACACATAATGCATAATGTAATGTACATAATCATCCATTCAGTATTTATTTCTTTGTACTGTTTATATTGTTTACAACTGACAGACACCTTGTTGGTCATTGGTCATATATATATATATATATATATATATATATATATATATATATATATATATATATATATATATATATATAAACCTTTTTTCCACTACTTGTGTATGTAACAGTCCTGTCTTTTCTTTACCTTTATTTGTCCAGCTGTGCTATCCTTGTCCTTAGCTGTTATTTCTGTTTCTGTTTTAGTACATCAAGAGAGATGAAAAGAAAAAAACACAGTCAAATTCCTTGTATGTGCACACATACTTGGCCAATAAAGGTGATTCTGATTCAAACCTCATAGGGCTGAATTTTCCCTCAGCAATGAAACTCTCATCTCCCACGGCCTCCCACAGACTGACTGACACTACACTGAAGGAGAGACTGAAAATCTAAACAACCACAAAATACTATATGCTTTGAGACCTTGACTCTGTTGTGTGGATGATTCATCAGTTACCAGACCTTACTGCAACTTTGATCTGCATGTATGTGCACAGCTGAGTGCTTGCTAGCGTTCATCTATAATCTCAGAGTTGTCATAAACCATCTGTGCCCACAGGATAGCTGGGAAATAGTGGAGGGTCTCCGTGGAGGCTTCAGCAGTGTCTTGGAGCCCCAGAAACAGGAAGGCTACATGCTTAAGAGGAGAAAGTGGCCTATGAAGGGCTGGCATAAGGTATAATCATTCACTTGCGAGGTCTTTAAATGACGCATGTTACCTCCCACTTACTGATCTCTCAGAGTGATCGACTTAATGACATATTTCTAGACATACTTGACAACCGAACATCATTTCGCAGTCTTACCTTACGCTTCCTAGATTCCTTTTCCGAAAAATGTGCTGACGTGACTCATTTGTGCTTTAAGCTAATTGAATGAGCTTGTAGATACAATTGATGATTTCACTCCCAGTGGACCCCCCCATGTGACCTGGGTCAGTGACTGTTCACGCTCTGTCTAAAAGCTTTCACTGGGATGATACCACCTAGCTGCATTAGCTGATGGCCTGTTGGTTAACAGAGCTGTATACATTTAGTATTGACTTACAGTCAGAGCTTTTCAGGCACCAAGAGTCACATTTACAAAGAGGGTAGAGGAGAAAGATTGCAACAGAGTGAGGGGAAGGGTAATAAAGGCAGACACGATGCTAGACGAGAGGCATTAACAACATACATTAACAAGAGGCAGACTGTCAGGATCACAGTCGTAACAGTGTTTTCAGACTTCCTGTCAGGGATGTTGCATATTATACCAACTGCATCTCATTCACTCATTGTCCTCCCTTCCCCATGCAGAGATACTTCTTCCTGGACAAGGGCATCCTGAAATATGGCAAGTGCAGTGCTGATGTGAGTATAAAAGCCTATGGCTGCATACTGTGTGGTTGTCAGTTACAGAAGATAACAAAGGATACTTTTGGTTTTATTGTACTGCTGGCTGTCTTTGCCAGACTATCTATCTGTGCACATAGACACAAAAGACCCTCATTCCCTCACAATCTCATTGTCATTGTTAGGAGTCACACGGTGCATTCTACCTACCAATTTCACATAAATATACTGTATATTTGCAGATTGAGAAAGGGAAATTGCACGGCTGCATTGATGTGGGTCTCTCTGTCATGGCCATTAAGAAGAAAGCCAAGTGCATCGATCTCGATGCTGAGGAAAACATCTATCACCTGAAGGTAAACCACAAGGCTAATGAATGTAAAGCGCTCCCTACAGATTTACAGGAAGTGATGTAAAACATGGATTATTCAGATTATTCCCTTTTGATTCCTGGAACAGATGCTAACATTGAAAAGACCTTAAAATGACCTTATTTATTGTTTATGTGGGTGAGGGAGAATTGCAGCACCTGTGCATGTTTTTTCCACCTTCACACCTCCTGCTTGTCCTTGTGTTGATTTCTGTTATCTGCTCTGCAGATTAAGTCACAGGAGCTGTTTGATGAATGGGTGTCCAAGCTGCGTCACCATCGACTCTATCGGCAAAATGAGATTGCCATGTACCCTACCGAGAAATCCTTCTACTATCCCCACTACCCTTCCCCCAACTCCCCGAGCATTGCGGAGAGTGCCTCTATCAGAAAGGTACCTGTGCACGACACAGCACGCTGTTCCCGAAAAGTATGTGGCCTATTAGAAATTGACTAAACGTGTTCTGCTCTGCTTCTGTTCATAAATATCATTATTTCATCTACAATATTTACTAAAGTCGATCTCCCCCTATTGAAGAAATGTATGAAGCAAATTGTTATTGGATTGACCTCTGGGTCTGTTTCTCTTGCAGTGCATGTCTATACGAAGGCAGTCCACAGTGCCTTCTGCAGGAGCCTTCCCCTTAAACTGCAACAGCCAGGCCAAAGTAGCTGCCTGGCTCCAGTCATCTGACGACATGGACAAATGCTCCGAAGGTGAGACAGTAGAGCTGTCCCTCATGGGAGTTTCTCAACGCTCACTTATATTCTGATGCATGAAGGTTTGTGATCTGTTCGAAGCCTCCTAGTGACAGTAAAGTTGCCATTGACAGTGAGAGAGGCAGGTGGTCTAACCTTGGTGAGTTCATCTTTTTCATTTGTCAAATGCCTCACTTACCGTAATACCAATAAATCTACCTGCCTACTGTACTGGCATGGTGTTGTCTTATAAAGATACAACGCTGTTGATTACTATAAACTGTTTGATGCATGATTGATCCATTCATTCATTAGGATTCTGATGACGTGTCCTGTCAACATTTCACCCCAGCTATTAAGTGAGAAGTTGTAATTTTATAAACTAGAAATCTTAGGATTTCCACTTATTTATTTTTTTTTACCTTGCCTCATTAAAACATATTATTCACATTTATCTGTTCACACCACTTCCTCTTCTGAAACACTGTCCACACTAGGGTTTACGAGGGAAATTGACCTACATGAACTATATAAGGACGCTTCCCCCAACTTAATGTATGTTAAGTGAACATTGTTAAAGGGGAACGCGATCTAAATTAATAATTCTAATATGTTATTTCCATGGCCTTGTAAAGTTAGTTAAGAGAGTTAAGTCTCAAACTTATGTCATAGGGTATCAAGTCTGGAGCTGCTCCACAGACAGTGAATAGGAGACTGATTTTGTGGACCCGCAGAATGTTTGTTTTCTTTTTTATACCCAAATGAGCTTTAGTCTCTTGTAGTGTATTTAGCTGTGAAAGAGAAAATGTTTCCATGTACTCTGGACATTCCTCTGGGTGCTCTCAGTGTTATCTACCCTATGACATTACAAATTTGAGTTTTAGCACTGTAGTTTTAGGATTTGGGAGCCTGCTAACATCAAAGTCTTGGACATCACTGTTCTTCATGGATGGTACAGTAGGTTAGGATACATCAGCCACCTGTACAGTCTTGACAGGGAGTTGTTGATGGCTCTGTCCTTTTTGGCCAAACCAATACATGCAAGTGTTTCTGGGCTGCTCCCTTTTTCTTGATTCCTTATCATTTTCTTTTGCTCTTCTCTCATTTCTTAACCCTTTTGTCTAAATGTGGATCTTTCTTCCTACTCTCAACAGACTTGTCAGTCTGCGAAGCCTACCTGCTGGAGCTCAGCCACCTGCTTCAGAGTATGGAAGTCCTGCACCGTACCTACTCTGCACCTTCTATCCAAGCACTGCAGGTCAGCACTTTATTCCTGATTCCTTTCACCTTTACACGCAGAGCAGGTTTGTTCATCATAATATCAGCTCACGATTGTCTGAGAAACTGTGTAGGAAATGAATCACATCCAAAATACAAGATGATTCAGAATCTTATGCAAAGTAACTTGTCTTGTTTCTTCTTTAATCATTTCTGTCCACCCATATTTTGTGTTGCCCTGGAGTCATTTACTACTAAATATAGACTATGTTGCAACCTCACTGCCAGCAATGAAAGCATTTCCTATGAAAAAAGAAAAAAAAAACTCATCTCTGTCTCAACCATCAGTATTTCATCCCTTTGTTCACTAGGCATCAACATTTGACAGCCCCAAGAAGGAAAAGAGGCTACCAAGGAAATGGCGCTCTAAAAACTACAACAAAGATGCCAAAACAACTCTGCAGGTAGACATTGTGACAATGAAGTGACAATATTTCATCTTTTTTTGTACAAGTCCCTCCAAGCTCTACTCCATCTTGCTCTACTGTAGGTACCCAGCTGCATCTCCTCTGGCTTGGTCCGCCTCCACGCCTCAAACCCCAACCTCTCCTCCGCTGCACTCGCCAATGACAAGACCGACACTGAATCCCTGGATTCCCCTTTTGACGTGGCCAAGCTGCAGGAGGACTTCTGCCGCGTTGCCACCAACTGTGAGTCAAATATTATGATCTGGTCATTTTAACTGAACATTTAGATTTTGATAAGGGCGTCTGTCAAATTGTGGATTTTGAGAAAACCTCCACAAATGCACATAAATCTGTCTGCCTGCTGTCTTATTTATCTGATAAATATGACTGGCATGGTGTTGTTGTTTAGCATGGATGTGACAATGGTGCAACCATGGCAGCTGTTATCTGCTGATAGGCTGTTTGTCTCAGTTTTCAATCATTGGGATTCTGATGTTGTGCCCTGTCAGCATGTCCCCTTGCTGTTGCATAGTGAGAAGTTTACATTTTTAAACCATGAAGCTTGTCAAATAGGGGTCTTAATTAGTGTTCTGTCACTCGACATTGAAATTTATATTCAGATACCTGATGCTTGACTTGGCATAATGAAAATGATTTATGTTTTACATAATGGCATCACAATTCCCATGTTTTATTTAAAATGGATTTAAAGGTTGCCCCAGGGAACAGCTGTCGATTCTGCTGGCATTTCAGTTATGCACATTCAAAATTATGAAGCAAAGGATTTATCCATTTGTTTTGGCAGCGATGCATTGATATTGCCAGCACTTTTAACCAATGTAGCTTCCCAAGCACCTGTTATGAAGTGTGTGGTAAAGTAAACGCTGTAAAACAGAAATTATGGCTTGCTGAACGATAGGAGATAATCAAAATTGCACACTTGTTTCATTTTATGACAAGCGTGGTGTGATAAGATTGTCACTGGACCTACTGTGACTGGATCTGCATTGCTCTGAAATAAATATAAATTGGTTTGCAGTTAAAGCTCCCCTCTCCCTCTCTTGTTGCTGCAGTGCATGCGACCATGAAGACGGCCCTGAGTTCACTAACATCTGAGAGAGAGAGATTAAAACAGTGTGTGGACCACGAAACAATTCCCCCTACCTCACCGCAGGTTGTCGGTTTGAAGAACGCACTGGCAACGGTACATGAAATAACACACACACTCACACACATATGCACAGAAATGTTATCAGTAGAAATAGTGCAAGTTTCTGTTAGACTGTTACACTCCTCTCAGAAGCCGTGTCCTCCCACACCACTTGTCCGGCGTGACACATTGTGGAGCCTCTTAGTGGGATTACTAGTTGCTGGTGTGATGTCTGCCCACCTGAGCATAACCATGTTTAACAGTCATATTTCCTGTGGCTGCTGCCTCCCACCCAGAGGGTTTTTCTATTTTATGCCTTATGGTTACACACTCATTGTCATGCTGACTTCTATTGCCACATTACAACTTCTGTGGTCTCTATGCCAACACTTTAAATATCCTGCTGGGTGTTATGTTCTACCTACTCCACCTCACATAGAGTCAGTAATGGTTCATTAATATAATTTGGACTCCTGTGGCCTCCTGTCTGATGTCTGCAGTGATAATACAAATAAGTCTCTATAGTAAAGGTTCAAAGCCTGACTTTGTAAAAATAAATAAATAAGAAATGGTGGCAATGAGCAGCTTAAAGGATAACTTAGGTGTTTTTCAACCCGGACCTTATTTTCCCATGTTTTTGTGTTTAAGTGACTAATGGGGACAATACTTTTTGGAGTTGGTCCAGTAAGTGTCCAACAACATTATCGAAAACACCATACACAGAAATGATGACTTTATCCGGTCACTTTGTTACTGTGTGTCTTGCTCAAGTATGCTTCGCTCTGATATCTTTCATGTCATCCGTATTGTTGAAATATAAAAAAATTCACCCTTGACATTGAAAATCTTTATATAACACTAAGCTACGCTTTCTGTAGTACAACACAACAAACTCTGACAACACCAGCGTCCCATGGCACTCTTCTCTCTCACTCACGTTTCCATTGTTGTCTCATCTGGCAACAAGTCACGTGACACAGTGACAAACACGAAGCAAAACGTAAGACTTATAATAACAATTGGAGGCTGTCAGTGGCAAAAACAGGCACTTTTAGAGGATATAAAGAGGTGCCAGGTTGCCCCAAATGATAACATTACAGCTTGTGTAGCGGCATTGAGCAAGTGTTCACCCCATTAGTCACTTGGAAAAATAGGGTCCAGGTTGAAAAATACCAAAGTAAGTAAGGAATTCATTTCAGCTTTCAGTATTCAAAGCGTTATTGGTTTGGTGTGTGCTATAAACAATATTTACACTGGTTATTTTTCCAGGCTTTAGCCCAAAACTCTGAGCTGAGAGAGCGCCTGTGCAAGATTCATGCCGAGTCCCACATCGTAGAGCCCACACTAATAAATCTTACTGCCCCTGTGCAGGTGGGTGCGGGAATGCTATGACTCTACTCCCTTTCCCCCCCACCATCACGATGATTATTATTATCTCTGTCTTTATTTTCATCCCACGCAGTCTTGACTTTGCCACAGAATGAATGAGCTGTCCTTTCCTTCTCATCCAGATTCAACAAATGTTGCTCTCCTCCTCACCGCCTCACTCGACTTACTTTCTTTTATAATGACAGTGACTATAAAAAGAGTGAACATAATTTTCTTCAATACAAACTTTTCAGTAAACACGGCCCCCTCAAATAAGTTATTTGAGTGCTGCTAAAGTGCTTTCTCCCTGTCCTGTGGTTGTGTCTCTATAACACACAGCTCAGGGGAAGACTAACTGTCACATTATTGTCTCCTAAAGGAAGCTCTTTGCTCTTATAATCAGATTTGCTGACCAGAGAGTGTGAGCCGATCTACTTAATCATGTCTCTGGAAATTTGTGTTTGAACATGCAGTGCAAAACTAATGCGCCTCCTCTGAGATTATCTCTTGGCTAATTAATCAGCTTCAGCAGTAACAAAGGATGGAGGGGCATGCTCACATCCATGTGTGGCTCTATGGAAAATACTTCTTGTTTGTAGCTGGTTACATGTTTTATGTCGTTTCAGAAGAAATATATGAATGCCGCAAGAATGTTTTATGTCAACACCTTGTCAGACAGAAGAGTGGGTGTGCACACTTGTTGTAACAAGTGTGCACACTTGCACTTCTGGCTGGCTCTTAATAATTAATTCAGTAATACATTGTGGTACAGTCTCAAGAAATAGGATTCATTAGTGCAATATGTTCTCAATATATTTTGAAATTGATCCTTTCTAATTCAAAGTTTAAATTGTGAAGTGTTATGATTTGTTGTTCATAATTTGGGCAGTTTTATGGGTGTTAAACTCTGTCAAACACGTGAACTTGCTGTGTAGTCAAAAGAAAGAGACTCTGTGCACTTTGTTGCAGAATTTTTCTCTCCAGTTGTCTATAAATATCTGCAAGCCTCTATAAAACTGAACTGCATTTCAAAAATGCCATGACCAGATATTATGTGCTGTAGGACTGAATTTTTAGGGCTATTTCCTCCTCCTCAGTAGCACTGATAGAACATATTATAGGTGACTGTCTTTTAATATATTACATATCAGATATTTGTGTGTTGTGATACTCTCATCCACATCTTATGATTGTATTGTGTTCTGAATTACCCTGTGATTGCCACCCCTTATGGCTATGATGATGTTGCCCTTTCCTTGTTTTAATTATAGCTGTGAACACTGTGTCTCCTAGAAACAGGACTCGGTTGATGAATCCCATCCTCTTGTACACCAAGTATCCAATGAGAGCAGAGCTTCAATCACAGAGTCTTTGTCCGAGTTCTTCGATGCACAGGAAGTTTTGCTGTCTGCTAGTTCCTCTGAAAATGAGGTAATGTGAGAGCTAAAGTGTTACCATTAGCAGTTCAGATTCAGCCAATGGCATAAACTGACATTTAGGGCTGCATGATTGAATTATAACTATTGTTACTGTAATGTAATGCGTCTTTGAGAAAAGCTACATGATAAAATGGAAGACAAAAAAATACAGACAGTTGGGTCTAAAACTAAATCAACACCTAAGGATCTTAATTGTTTTATTGCCTATCACCGGACATAAATTTTGTCTGCAAAATATGTTAAGACTTTAAGCACATTGTGACAATTCAGTGCTGTTCTATTGCAAAGAGAAAAAAAACAAAGCAAGATTTTTTATGTGTGTCATAAAACAAGTCAGACCTCACTGCAGTCTCCTCATCCTCCAGTGTTCATGCAGCATGCCAGATCAGCTCACTGCTGGAGCGTAAGCAATGTGAAAATGGATTCATTAATTACCTTTATCTAAAAATACAGCAAGTCAAGATGCAAATTAGTCACCAGAATCATTCATCTCTACCAAAGTAGATTTTCTTCTGATGTGACACGCTGAAAGAGACCTGTCCAGTCTCTTTTCTGCAGGCGGTATTCAAATGTATCAAACAACTATGTATTAGCTTAAGTTTTGATGTTTTTTTAGGTATCAGAGGATGACTCATACATTAGTGACATTAGTGACAACATTTCCATGGACAACTTCAGCAACGAGACAGAAAGTGAGAGACCAAACTCAGGTAAACTATGGGACAACTAGCTTTGGCAATTTCATGGATTGAGTTATGTAATTTTTGTGCATTACATAATCTCAATATTTGCTGCATTCACCACACAAAGAGATGTCTGTGTCTTGACCTTTTACACCATCTGTTCCCAGGCTCTGTGGAAGAAGGCACTGTCCTTTGTCAGCGGAGATCCTGCTTGCCCTCGCCCAGCCCCAACAACAGCACCATCAGTCTGTGGAACATCCTCAGGAACAACATTGGCAAAGACCTGTCCAAAGTAGCGATGCCAGTACAACTTAATGAGCCACTCAACACCCTGCAGAGACTGTGTGAGGAGCTGGAGTACAGTGAGCTGCTTGACAGGGCTGCTAACACACAGGACCCTTTTGAACGTATGGTGAGATGCTGTTTGAGTGTGTAGGCAGAGTCTTTTTTGCTCAGATCATATGTTTACTTTCTCCTCTGAAAGAAGCAGTTGCCCTTGGTGAAGGTACTGTAGCAATCTCTGCATAAGGTTTAAAGGAATAGTGTGTAACAATTAGGGAGCTCTACTGGCAGAAATTAAGATAAGCTAAGATAAGATAAGATGAACCTTTATTAATCCCCCGGAGGGAAATTCGGGTGTCATAGCAGCATCAACACAGTACAGATAAATACAGTATAGTAAAAATTAAAAGAGAAAAGGTGCAATGAAGGGAAGAAGGTGCAATGAAGGGAATTGACAATAAAATAAGTAACAATAATAAGTAAAGTGCAGCAGGTGGTGGGTATTGTATATGCATAGCATATATATACACTCCTGATCAAAATCTTAAGACCAGTTAAAAAATTGCAAGAATTTACGTTTTGCACTGTTGTATCTTAAGAAGGTTCTTAGTAGAGTTTCAAAATGCAAAAAGAAGAAATGAGAGCAAGAGACTACAAATGTTTTGAGCAGGCAATTTATTGAAAAGAACAATTTAACTAAAATAGGCTGTTCATCAGCTGTGTGTGTGTGTAATTATATAATTATATGTAATTATATACATTTGGAATAAACACGGAGCAGATGATCAGAGTCACATGGGGGTCAGACCTTGGTTATGGAGCCTGATGGCCACCAAAAGAAAGGACTGACCCAGACGGTTTGTAGTGTGCCGAGGGGGGATCAGTCTCTGGCTGAATGTACTCCTCATCTGGACCAGTTGGTCATAGAGGGGGTGGGAGGGGTTCTTCAGAATAGACTCCAGCTTCCTCCTGGTCCTCTCCTCTGCCACCACAAATTAAATAGATTATAAATAAGTATGTTTTGTTTAGTGTATAATCACCTGAAGATAAGAATTATTGTGTTTCCGTTACCTTTGAATGAGCCGTTTGTATCTACATTGGGAGCAGGTCCTCACCGCAGTCTGCCGTATTACACCGCTTTGTTCCTTCAGTAGTCCAGAACAGACAAACCAAACACTATTAACTCTTCCTGCTTGGCCTGGAGTCGATAACGCTACTCACTCCCGTCGCCACCACTCTGTCTCTCTCTTGCTTCACCACTCACTTCCCATGTACACACATAAGCACCCTTTTACAACAACTGGCGCTAGATAAGAGAAGCAGGGAGCAGGGAGTCCAGCTGCTAGAGCATGTGCCAGCCATGCTTATTACACATCATGAGAGAGAAACCCTAATCTCTGTCTGCAGATTTCCAGCAGGAAGATGGCACAATTCTCCTTCTTTCAGTTTTTCACTTTTGCTCACATTTGCATTGACTGTCTTTGGAGTGATGGCGTTTGTTTGTTGAATTTAGTTAACTTTTGTGTGGGAGGTGCAGAGATGCAGCCTGTTGAGTCGCTTATGAAAGGCATCAGTACCATATACATCATTTAAATGTGAAATGAATAGCTTCTGAAGTCTGTGCCAGCTCCAATCTTTGGCCTCTCATTATGATGGGGAAGTAATCGTCAGTGTGTCAGTGCTCTCTTGGCTCAGTGCAACCAGTGGAGGAGTATTCAGGCTCTCTGCTTATCACAGTAAAAAATGAAGATAAATGAACTAATAATATGTGGTACTGTAAAGTGATGGCAAGGCTCAGTTAGTTCAGTGTTCTAGGGATTTTTTTATCCTAAAGGTTTTCAGAAAGTAAATTTTTCTAGCACTACTACCTGTGTTGATGTCTCTTTGTGCAGGTATACATAGCTACATTTGTTGTATCAGGCTATGCATCCAGCTACTACAGAACTGGGGGAAAGCCTTTCAACCCTGTCCTGGGGGAGACATACGAATGTGACCGGCCAGATAAAGGCTTGCGATTTGTTGCAGAGCAGGTATGCATGAATCACAGTTCCTGTGCTGTCAGCAGTCCCATTATTCTAATAATAATGCACTGAAAGCATTTGTTGAATCAATTTACTTAACCCAGTTGTTGTCATTGTCAGGTCAGCCATCATCCACCGATCTCAGCTTGCCATGCAGAGTCAAAAAACTTCACCTTTTGGCAAGGTAGTGGAACATAGAATTATGTTGGATCCAATGTCAATTTCTGCAAAGATTACAGTAAAGGCTAGTTGTACAAGATGTGTACAATTGCTTTCTTTCTGACTGATTTTTGTAGATGTGAGGTGTAAGAACAAGTTCTGGGGGAAGTCAATGGAGATTGTTCCTGTTGGTATCACTCATGTAACTCTGCCAAGGTGAGTCTCTTCTTCATCATTTACTCTTGGACTGGACAGACAGTACAAGGCAATGGCCATGTCAGTTAAGAAGCAATGGGAGCAGTTGTCAAGTTAAAAGTAATGTTGTTTTTAATCCTCTCTTCCTAGATTTGGAGACCACTATGAGTGGAACAAGGTGACGTCCTGCATCCACAACATTCTCAGTGGACAGCGATGGATTGAGCACTATGGAGAGATCTCTATCAGAAACTCCAGCAGTGATATTTGTCAGTGCAAGATCACTTTTGTTAAGGTTAGGCAAACATGAAAAAGTGAAAAAATGTTTGTATAGTAGCTCTATGCAGGGCTGCACCCACCCTAATGACCCCCATTACTACTGCCGACAACTTTTTGTCTGATGTAACGTTCAGCCTTATTAAGAAAGATGGGGGGCCCTTCAAAGTGACTATTCTGCAAACAGCGCTAGAGCTACACAAAACTTTTATTTACATTTGTCATGAAATATATTTTGTAAATGTGACACACAAGGCTGAATTATACTTCTCTGCAAGGTGCTGCAAGACGTGTTCATTTGTATAGTGTCTTTGGCCTTAAAACTGCAACTGGTAACTTAACTACAAATATGACTTTAAAAAGGTATTTTTACAAAACTGTTACTAAATCCTAACAGTAGTGCATGAGACAGATACACTGAAGAAAATCATGTTTAACTGGGTCCTCCCGTGCACCTAATGGCATTTGCAAGACTTTACAACAGTGCAGGAAAACAACCAATCAGAGCTGAGCAGTCTCTACCAGCAGCTGTCAATCACTGCTTGGGAAACTTTGTGAAGTCAAATCAAACTGTCAAAACTGGCAGTGTGGTGCTCGGTTTTGGCTTGACTGTTTTCAACATGACAGCCGGGTTACAAACCTTCCCATTTTACCGCTAAATAGTACACTACAAGATGTTTCTGAAAACATTTGAGGAGAGAAATTTTACAGGAGGCATTACAGTAAAAGAATAATTCATATTTGATCAGCAGTGCCTAGTTTGATTGGATTTTGTGAGCTTCGCGAGCGGTAAGAGACAGCTGCTGTAGACACAGCTCTCCTCTGATTGGTGATTTTTGTTCTTGAATCTTGCAAATGCTATAGGAGCAGTAGGAGGAGGCAGAGGACCAGGTTTGTTTTTTCAATATTATCTGTGTTATGCACCACTGTCAGGATGTAGTTGACGTTCTTTTATCATATTTGCTCAACATTACCAACTGCAGCTTTAAGATTTGATGTCGCATCTGCATACCACTTCCAGTCAAGTATATCCAATACTGTAAAATGTAGTGATACATATGCCATAATATTTAAGTATACTCCAGGTCCTTCATACTGTAGTGCTGTTTTTCTTTCCTTTCTCTCTCGTTTGCCATATGCCTGTGTTGGTAGACATCCCCTTGTGAACCCCATGGGGTTTGATAAAAATAGCCTACAAGCAGTGAAAAGGAATTTTTCCATATAAGTCGCCCACAGGCATAGTGAACGCTGTAGTCCCTACATTAGTCCATAAACCTTACACAGATGGTGCTCTTCACCTGCATGCCACCAAGAACCCCTCGATGTTTCCAGCGTTTGATGTATGGAAGCCTTCACTCAGAGGAGAAGGTTAATTGCTTTAGTGTTCCCATTTGAAAGACCTCCTGAAGCTGTGCAGGCTAGCAAGTCCAGACATGTCAGAACTCATTATGCACCCTCATCTCCCATTAAACACAAGGGCCCAACACATGCTGGGGCTTGGGGTGGTTTACGCAACAGCAACATCTGCTGACTGCAAGAGGACACGATCACAATCCCTGCATTGCATATTCATGCTCACTAATAGCATAATACAGGGGTTCCCAAACTGGGGGGCAAGACACCTAACGGGGCCTAGAGTTATAAAAGTGAGGGTGCGGCGAGACTAAATATCCATGATAGTTCTGCATTGACGGGGGGGGGGGCTTTACACAAAAGGTTTGGGAACCACTGGCATAATACTATGTTCTTCTCCAACTATCATTTCTTTTCACAGGCCAAATACTGGAATTCAAGTGTGAATGAGGTGGAGGGAGCTATCACAGATAACAAAGGGAAGGTCATCCACAGACTGTTTGGAAAGTGGCAGGAAGCAGTTTTCTGTGGAGACCCGCCCTCAGCCACATGCATCTGGAGAGCAAGTATGTCAAGTTTCTTTCATAAGAATGCACTGAATGCAGTTTTTACAATTCCTATATCTCTATGACAGCATCTGATGCAGTGGATTTTATTTATTTACAATGTAGATGCAATGCCAGTAGACCTTGAGCAGTACTATGGTTTCACCAAATTTGCTATTGAACTGAACGAGCTGGACCCATCCCTGAAACTGCTGCTACCACCCACAGACACCAGACTACGTGTGGACCAAAGGTACAAAAAAAAATCTATTATTATGCACTTAAAGGTACAGTTTGTAGGATTTGGCGGGCAAGTGCAACTGGCAGTAACACCATTTGTCTCGCTCAGAGGCCATGCTTACCATAATACTACAACTTTAGGAGGGGAGGGAAGGGAGTCGGGCGGTGACTGGTGGTACCACAGTTTTGCACTCTGCGGCTCACATTACCGCAGTTTCACAAGCGTGTTGGAGATTGGTAGCCTTCAGGTAATGTAAAAACGTGAGGAGCTCTCTGTGGAGTGAGTGTTTGGTTTGTGTGTTCTGGGCTCCTGAAGAAACATAGCAGTGCAACATAGCAGACACTGAAAAGAGGACCTGCTCGCTATGTAGATATGAAGGGCTCATTCTAAGCTAAAACACAGCAATACAACAATTGTTAGTTCCAGGTGATTATACACTAATGAAAACATAGTTCTGAATATTATATTCCATTTCTGCTAACAGATTCTGTGAAATGTTACACTGTCCCTTTAAGTAATAAGGTTATTGGTGGCTTTTAATAACCTGATTTCTTAAATGTCATGCAAGTGAGAAAAAGATTTTGAAAAACCTAGTTAAAACAAATTTCTGCCGGAGAATCACTATATCATCTGATATTAAAAAAAAAAAAAAGCAGCAAAACAGCACTTCGTCAGTAAATATCTGAGCGACTTTTATCATCTGACATCATGGATCTCAATTGTATCCTCTTGACCTGCTGTCTTGAAAAATGCTCACCCAACCCTCTGATCAAATTAGCACAAAAATAGGCACATTGATACAAAAATAGTAACTGCAGAGGCTTTCAGATTCATCAAACTAAATTTAGCTCACATTTTAAGGTTTAAAAATCTGTAAAGCAAACGGTGGCACAGAAAGAAGAAACACTGACATCAGAGTTTAAAAAAATGACACTACTTCTAGTCCTTCAGTATCCTGAGTTATGTATTTTCCAAGTTATCTTACTGTCCATAATGATGCAAAACCAAGGAACATGAGTATGAATATTACAGTTGAATGTTTTACCGTGTTTTCATAATGAATGTGTCTCGCTGGCAGACTGCTGGAGGAGGGGAACCTGGAGGCTGCAGAGGAGCAGAAGCAGAGGATTGAACAGCTGCAGAGAGAGAGACGGAGAGTACTGGAGGAGAACAGCATAACACATCAACCTAAATTCTTCAGGTAGCCTAAATATCGAGATTCATTAGTTTCCCACAAAGGTAATTATGGGAAAGTGCTCTTATGTACAGTAATAGTGTTATATGCAGCTTGTAACAGCAGCCTGTGTCAGAATTTCAGTTTCAACATGCTCAGCTATCTTTCACAGTATTTATCACTGCCTCGCTGTTCTTCTGCCTCCACAGGAAGTCAAAGGACGATACCTGGGTGAGCAACAACACATACTGGGAGCTTAGGAAGGACCCTGGTTTCACCCAGTTAGATTTTCCTACACTGTGGTGACCCCTGAACTGCACATCACACACATTTGGACCTGCACATCCTCTACTGTGATCCAGGCTGGGTTCTGGTGATGTCTGTATCCACAGTCATACCATCCACATTCAGCACTGGTCTTCTTTATTGCAGTTCATTAAAGTTATTGCCTTAATAGCAAGTGCTTCTGTAAGTTGTGTAAACATGTTTATGCAAATGTATTATGAGAATGTTGATACATTTAGGCACATTTTGCCCATATTTTCACCTGATATGTTACACTGTACCACTTAAACTGAGAAAAGGAGAACTACTTGGTATAAAGGATGATACATCCTTTTCATAACTGATCTATACTATCTTAAAATGTATTGAATATCTGGTAACTTTAGCTGTTGTCTTATCATGGACATTCTCTACCTCTGAGATAAACTAGCCTTGATATACCATTGATGAAATGCACACATCTGATATTTATTCTGCAGCTGCCTGATGCCTTACTTGTCGTACTCATATTGTTTAATTTATTTTGTTGCATTTTTAAATCTTTTTTTTTTTTTTGTAAGGACCAAATTAGAATTGTTCAAATGATCTTTAAATCCTTACTCAACTTTTGTTTCTGTCTCATAAGAGTAATTCCTGCATTTTGCTATGACTGTATGAATGATGTGCAACTATGAGCAGCAGTAGCATCCATTTTTCACTCTCTCCATTGCACCATTGTCTATCTGGACCCTGTGCTTTGGGACCAAATGTGTCCAAAACTATGCTCCATGAGCTCAAATAAAATCTCTGATGCTTTCTTTTTGGGGAGTAATTTGTGACTGTTTGTTTGAAACACTGAAAGCTATGAACCCTACCATTACTATAACTTCCACTTATCTCAGATGCTGACTTGTCATTGGTTAAATGTGGCAACAGGAAAAGAGAAAACTGAATCATCGGTTTTAAACTGTACATGTCCACAGAAGAGGAAGTCAAAAGTGTGCCTTCAGCACAACTCCTTTATTCTTCTTAGTTATATGAGCAACTGAAATACCTCATGAAATTCAAGTTATGTTAGCTGTGGTACCTTGGGAAGCCATAAAAGGCATCTTGGTAAAAACGCTTGCAAAGTTCATCTTTAAAGAACCCTTGTTAATATGTTGTTTGTTACACAGTTATACATATTAATTATTTAAGGTGAGTCTAACCAGTTTCACCGCTGTGTTTACTTTAAGTGTGGGTGACTGAAAGCTCACTCATTAAATGAGGTTTTGGGCTCCTCCCATAATGGTGATATCAGGTTGACCTCTAATAGTGCTCTCCAAACAGACATAAATACTTCGTACAGTTCTCAATGTGCAGTTCCCAGTGTGCTGTTCTCATTGTGGCTGTCTGACACAGATGCCGGGTGAATCGTTAACTGCCTCAAGACACTTGGACAATTGATTAAATGCTGGCACAAATGCTGACTCATTCAATTCACAGCTGTGATTCAGCCAGTTCACTGTAGACTGGTTGACTTCTTGTCCATACTACTGTGTTTTGCTGTACTGAAACCAGAATTCACTAAACCAATTATGGGGCCCTGAAACAAGTTAGGGTTATCTGACAGGTCAAAAATGTAAATCACAAATTGATGAAACAACACTAAAGAGTGAAATAAAAGTGAGATGTCACTAGTGACCCCTAGAGCCTGCAATGCTTATTACATCCCACAGTACAAAGGTGATTGAAGGGACAAGATGCTGATGATTTTGCCATCTCCAGAGCTTTACCAGTTATAGGGTAAGAACATTTTGCATACAGTATAATTAAAGATTAACATATCTGTACATATTTAAATACTAACTTACACTGAAATACAATGAATCTGATCTAAATTAGAGAAAATGTGTGCACAGTTCAACATGTACAGTAACGCTGGCGAATAATTATTTCCACAAGGTGGCAGCAAATAGCCATCAATGGTGTACAGACAGTACACAGACCTCAGTGAACTTGGCAGTGTTGTTGTAGATCATTGATTATTGAGCAAAGACTCTGAACTCTGTTGATGAGTGACAGCTGGCCAGCTGTCCAACATAATGGACACATCATAATACAGTGTTTCTCAATAACTTATTCTCTTAACATTCTCTAAAATGTAATTGCAATTGTAACAACTGTTTGATGCGACATCACTTCTCTATTGTATGTGTGCAGGAGGTAGTAACTCACCCAAACATTTGTTTCATCCTTCAAAACCTAGTTATTGTGTCAGTAAATTGGCCAACTCCGACAAAAGTTGTTTTGTCATTTTGTGAGCCATACTGGTCAAAATGTTTGCATGTCTCTTATATACAAGTCTGTTTTATTCTATTTGTTGACACTGACTGCTTACTGTACTACACCAGAAAGTCATTTCTGTCTATGCTGAATGCTGCTGTGTATCTCACTGAGCTGAATCCCAGTTCAGGAGCAGGTAAAAGTTTACTGGGAAATGTCAATACCACACAATAAGTACACAGATACAATATATGCACGGGTGTTTATACAGTAAATGTATTTTTGTAGCATTTAAAATTAGAAAATTCACCTTTGAACTTTCATGTACAGTCATATACAGTGAAGAGAAAATTTTCTACAAAATAACATCAATGTCAAAACAACCAACCAACTGTACCTCCGCATCAATATACATGCAGTCTGACAGACTCTGGTAATTGAATGGATCATGACAATGTCACTGAATCAAATCAGCAGTTTTGATCAGCATGACATGACGATATTGTACTGGCTTTGCTTGAATGAATGAATTTTCATTCAAGAATTGAGCCACAGTGGACGAGAAACGTGCACCAGACATTCAATGGTCATATAAGTCAATTTTACTTGTAGCCTAAAATCACAAATCACAGTTTTGCCTCAGGGGGGCTTTGTACGACACCCTCTGTCCTCTAGGATGTGAGCCAAGGTATGTATGTATGTATGTATGTATGTATTTATTTATTTATTTATTTATTTATTTATTTATTTATTTATAGCATGCGTGCCCTTTACGATAAGAAAGACATGAAAACATACAAGATGATAGTGCTGGGGACAAAGAAAATGCAAACAGAAAAACATAGAGAAAACAGTAGTAGTAGTGTGGTTATTGTTATCGAGAAATAATAATAATAATTATTATTATTGTTATTATTGTTGTTGTTGTAACGTTACGTGTTTTGACAGCAGCCTCTGTGCCACACCCACAGCTTCCTGTGGAGAGAAGGCGGAGCGTCTGCGCGTCTTTTGTCCAAAACAAGGGAGCGCTTCATCGCACAGCCGGTAGATATGAGGAAGGCTTCTCTGCTGTAAGAGTCTGCAAAGAAAGTTTCTCGTGGTTCCGGTGGTTCCTCACTGAAACAAGGTCTTCGGGTAACACATGTAGGCTAGCATTTGCATTTTGTTTCGATGCTGCTTTGCTCTACAAGCAGCACAACAACTTGAGACCGAAGTGTTTGCTGATGCTAGCATGTAGCTGATTTTTCTTTGTCAACAAATGTTTGTGTGACCGTTTCTTCAAATATTAGTTATTTCTTTTGTTTTGCTTGACATGCTGTAGAAGTGCAGTGAGTGTCGTGAACCGCAGTAGAGTTAGGATGACTTCTTTTAAAGAAAGAAAGGGATGATGGGAGGACTGTTGAATCAGTAACACTAGTTTTTAGTGAAGGGAGAGCTCACATGGGTGGTACTTTCTTCTCACTCGGTGCTTTTTCAAACATGTAGCTTCATTGTCACCTTCACAGGTTTTATTCAGCTGGGAGATGTTTGCCACAGCCACTAAGAACTTCGTGGAGGAGGTGGATCCTGGAGGTCTGCTGATCCCAGTGTCCAGTCTCAATGACACTATTGCACTTCTGACAGTGGTGGTGAAACGCAAGCGTTTCTGGATCTGGCAGAAGCCCAAGTATATCCCCACTGATTTTAACTTCAATGATATACTAACTGGAGACACACCCATAAAGCCAGGTAAACATCAAAACCATATTACTAGTATACTGTGCTGTATTAGTATAATTTTCCAAGATCACAGAAGACCTAAATGTTTCACTGTCCACAGGTGTCTTAGAGACAGACTTCATCAACTACAATGGTACATTTGGTGACAACATTCAGGGAAATGTAGATGCTAATTTTCCCCACTCCAGTGTCAGTCTGGAGGGTAAAGACTCCTCCAAACTCCATTCATCTTTTGGCAGTTTGAAGAAGGAGGAAGTGGATGTGCAGAAGCTGCTGCGAGACTCCAAGGACAGGTTAGTTCCCCCCACCTGTTTCCACTGTCCTGTCTCATCAAATTAAATAGGGTTAAAATGGAAAAAAAATACATAAATATCACCTGACATGCAGTGTGGTAAAGATCTGCAAACAGCAGGAATGATCTTTGTCCGACCATAAAGGTGCACATAAAACAGGACGCTCAGTTGAATATTAACACTCACAAGAAAATTGCTTGTTTTGGTTTAGGATGAATTAATTTCACATCAATTCAAGACAGTACTTCACAGAATTCCCAGTCTGTATAAATGTAATAATATGTCAAGTATGTTCCCTGTGAAAATTTACGCTGGTGTTTTTGTGAATTCAATGTGTCAGGGTCCTGGATATGTCCCATTGTTTGGTCCAGCAGACAAAGGAGAAGCCCAGACAGGTGTTTGGGATTGTGAAGGAGCGTATTATGACTACTCAGCCCTGCTCGGTCATAGAGGAGGTGCAGCAGGGAGGACAGTGTGGAGGAGGACTGAGCCTCTGCGGGCCCAAGATCTCAAAGGTACACTACAGTATTAAACTCATATGGTAGTGCAATGTTTATAATTGTATGTGTAAAGCTTCATTGCAACAGAAAATCACTCTATCACTGTTGCAGTTTACTGTAAAACGAAGATGATATTCCAGGTGTTTTTAGTGATGGCAAAATTTTATAAAAATGTATTATTGTGCATGCCTTCCCTGAATGAGTTTTAGTTCTGCTTGCAACTGTGAGCTGTTAGAGTAGCTGGAGAGACTAGAGCACTATTTTTTCTAGTGTGAAATCTATGCCATTTATATTGCAAAGTCTTGCCAGCTGCTGGTGGAAAATTAGATTTTTCTTCCTCTTTGATAATTTGGTTCCTCATGAAGAAAAAGGAGAAGCCTTTGCTCTTTGATTCAGAGAGACTTGACTTGAAAGAATTCATTGTTCTTGTCCTAGATAGATGAAAAGCTTTCTGTTATTACATGAAATTGTAGCCACATGCTGATTTTTGCATTCTTTGGAGTCCGTCACAACAGCAGATGGGTCTGCAAATATCCCATCTATCACCAGCAACTTTTATTCAGCAGTAATATATTGTTTTAAAGTGGGTATTTCCTTTAAAAGTTTTGAATTCGTGTTGGACTTGCATGTCTCCGGTATTTTTGCAAATCTGCAGGTTTCACTGAAGGAGAACGGGAGCCTGAGTAAAGACAGTAACATTACCATGGAGATTCCCATCCGTACTACCATTGCCTATGCCCTTATAGAGCTAGAGATCAAACATGATGGGCGCTATGGTGAGAAATCATTCACACACAACTGATTAAACTCTTACTGCACTTACATTTAACATTGTGGTATTTGAAATTTAACATATTGTATTTTCTACAGAGTTGTGTCTGATGTCAGACATCACTGGAAGTTTTGAAGTAGATAGCCCTGTTAAGAAAGGACTGTTGGGTGTCTTTGGAGCCTCTGCTTCTGAAAACAGCCACCTTAAACAAGGTAAATTACTGTTTTCTTCTCCACTGCCATAAAACAGGGCAGTATACATGGCTGTTGCAACTGTTGACGTGTTTAGAAATGCATGTTGTTTTCAAGTCACTAATGACCTCTTAAGATTAGAAGCCGTCTGTCTTATCATAATGGTGTGATAACTGTTGTTTAACATGTGCTTTAACCTAGAGTATAAAGTCTCTTATGTCAAGTTACGCTGTTTACAATTTTGTTTTCTGTACATTTCTTTAAATAAGATTTATTTCTTTAAGGTAGCTTAATTTGATAAAAATATAGGTTAGGCATATATAAGCATTTGTACATAATACAGAGACTATTGAGTTTGTTAATACTGTTTGTACTGTTTATACTTATTGTATTACGTGTGATGACTGCATAAAAATACTACTACTATTACTACTAGTTTTTAGTGACCTGCAGCATACACACATTTAGTCTATGGAGGTGGATAATAAAGTGTATCCATTTTGTATTTTATTTAGAGCTGGAGCAACTGAGCGATCATTTCCAGCTGCTTTCAGCTCTTCCTGCTACCACAAGGTCCTCTCTGCTACAGCAAATCACAAACCTTATGGAGGACCAAGGGGCCGTCAGTTCACTTCAGATTGTGGTAAGCAGGGGACAGAGAGGTGATGTCAACACAGAGTTATATTGTGGAGTTAGCACTTACAGTATATAACACTGACTTGTGTCTTCCTCTGTCTTAGCTGGACCAGATGTGCCTGGATAAGAGACCGGCCTTGGATGATCTCACAATGACAGAGTCCCAAAAACAGAACATCCAAGCAATACTGGACCTTTTGGAGCAGTCTGGTCAAGTGGAGTCCACACCAGTCTTCACAGCCCTTCACCTCGTTATCAGCGCCATGGATGGTGAGAAAGCTGATTGAAATGTTGGTTCAATCTCAATCTGTGAAAAAGATCAAGTTAAAGTCAGGAAAGGAAGTATGTGCATGCATGCAGAATGTCCTGAAAATCAAATTTCCTCAAGCTGTGTTTTCATCCTGTATCTGTCTCTTTGTCTTTCAGAGATGACAAATGATTGTCTTTCGGTCTTGGGAATGTGCTGCAGCCTCCCAGTGTTACAGGCTCTGGAGCTACTGGTTAGTAAAGTTGTTTTTTACCAATAAGAATTAGGGCTGTCAAAGTTAATGCGATAATGTGTTAACGCAAATTTGTTTTAACAATTCTAATTTCTTTAACACACTGACAGTTCCAGCCATGTCATATTAGTTTGTCGCAAAAGAGACTAAATAACATCCCAAAGTTAAGCTAAATTTTAGTGAGGAAAAACAGTTATCGTCCCTTGACCTGAAAATGGGTTCTCACCCACGAGTCTCCTCTTTACAGACATGCTCACATAATGTCACACAGTCATAGTCAAGTCAGCACACTGACACACTGACAGCTGTTTATCATGTTATGTTGAGCATTTTTTTAATAGTAAATGCTGTACCTGTTAGGGGTCTCTTGGCAATATTTGTCATTGTCTTGTGATTTGCAATTAATCCTGAAAAAATATGAATACAATAAGAATGTAACATTGTGTTATGTGAGTTTTTGTTCATGATGCATCACATTGTTTTAGCTGCCTTTTTATCTTCCTGTCACACCTGTTCCAGTTGCAGAGCATTTCGGAGAAGGGGGAGTTGCCTCTGAGCAGTGCAGGCCTAGCTGCGCTGACAGAAGACGTCTATGAAAAGATTGAACATCTGTTTGCCTCCACTAATGTGTCCCTGAAGAGAGACGGGGACACAGTGAAGACAGAAATAATCCACCTGGCAGGAAACCTCCCTCTGGTCCTGTGTATTGCTGTCAGAGGTCTCTCCTCGTTGGCCCACTGTGATTGAACTGAAGACAGTTTTATATCCACCAGAAACTTGAACCAGTACACTGGAATGGGGTAAAGGGGATCACATACTATCGATCAATGTTATTTATCAATGTTTTTTCTCTTTTTGTAGCAGTGGAGATTCCCCTAAAACAGTAATGCATTTTAATGTAGGTTAATTACATAAATCTAGTCCTGAAACAATTACACAATTAATGCTTTAGTCAGTCGATAAATCATCAAAAATCTGACAGTCAATTTAGGTGACTGTTGAATATGTTACCTTAGGCTCTGGGAAGGTGTGAGGGGCATTTGTCACAGATTTCTGGTTTTATGAGAAAAAAAACAATTGATTACAATCTTAAAATCTATCAACTTTGAGATTATTGCTATTATGGCATAGCAGCCTACAAGTTGGGTCGTAACGGCATACAGTGGTATTAAAATTGATGGTTATCATGCTGTGTACATTTGTATACCTACAGGATACCACGAAAATTTCTGATAAGATTGTCATACCGTAAAAATACCGTTACAAGCCTATTTTTAAATTTTGCATTACTAAAAGTTAAGCCACACCTTCCGCCTACCAAAATTGAAGATTTTCAGTAGCCGTGGTATAATAAAAAAATTAGCATTAGCTGCAGCCCTGAAATATTATATAGTCACAGCTGAATCCAGATTCACATGCACAATCTTTGATGTAGAACTTTCACTTGATTTAAAATGTTTAACTTGACACCTGCTAGTGGCATCAGTATCAACATTCACACTAATTTGAATATAATATTCAGAGTTTGGTATCTGATTGAAAATGAAAAAATGGTTCAATGACAGACATCTGGGTCTTACCATCATATTTTGGGTCATAGTTTCTGAAACAAGTATCTATTTTTTAATTTGTTCTCGTAATTGCATTTTATCTACCATAAGATTTGTATATACAGTAATTGTCTTTTATAATGGTCTGGGTGAAAACTCCATTCTCATTGGCTGCAGGGTGTCTATTAATACTATGATAATATGAAGTGAATGTGGCATGGCAAGTCCTGCTATAACTCTGCCTTTATGCCTGTGTTGTTTCACCTTCACCAAAAATAAAAAGCACTTTCACTGATGTTTTTTATGTAAATGTGCACATTTGTTTTCCTTGTGACATTAATAGTATTATCAGTTGAAACACTTTTAACACTAGGGTTTCCCCTGGTAAATCTGAAAAAAAAAATACAAGCATGATGAGTATAATCCTCAGTGGCAGGACTGTCAACACTTTGTTCTTGTTTTGTCTACCAAAATGGTTGGCTGTGCATTGCTGTAGCAGAGAGTCTGGGCCATACAAAAAGTGTTTTTTCCTTTTTCCAATAGACCCCAGCAGAAGTAAGAAATGGGTGAAAGCAATAAAGAGGACAGAGTCAAATGCATTCACATTATGGCAGCCTACAAAAGAGTCAAGGGTGTTCGAGGTAACTTATAGCACTTCAGCCCAAAGAAGCATTTATCTGAAAAGTCAAAAACAAGTATCATCACTACAATATCCCACCATCCCCTCTGATAAAGGACCACTTCTCAAGTGAACAAGTTAATAGCAAACGTAGACTTAAAGGTCTACCACGGTGTTGAATGCATATGAATATTTGAGACAATGTATGGGTTCTAGAACATTTTCACAGGAAAGATAGGTCATTTATACTTTACACACCACAGTTTTACAGAAAATTGGAGACACTTCAGTCACCCTTAACACTGACAATACACAGCCTAGTCCTTTCTCTGGGTGACAATAAGCAACAATAACAAAATCCTCTTTATACCATTTGTATAAATCTTACCTGACAAGAACTCATTGTCTGGAATCCATACCATTTGGACCAGGCACAATCAGTCACAGTGATTTATACCATTATTATTAACTGCATGCTCAGCTACCATCTTCAAATCAATAAATACATGTAAGGGACAATTCTGAGTTGTTTATTATCAGGAATTAATGGACTATGGGGAGGCCAGAATTGTATGAGATTTTTATGCCATACTTTACGATATTTTGTAAGATTTTTCCTATGGCATATTATACTGAGTTATTTCATGACCTATATTATGACTTGTAATGATATGCTATATTATGTTTTTTTTTTCATTCCATCGTTCGACATACTGTTCTTTCTTTTTTAATGACATTTTTTGCACACTTTACCATAACTTGAATGAATTTTTAGCCATATTATACAATGATATTTTAAACATGACTTTTTATTATAAACCATAGCATACCATTTTATCATGACATACACCATGAACTTTCATGACATTTCAGAAATAATATACCCTGACTTTTCAATGACACACCGTAGGCGCCATTTTTGTTTCTTTTGTTAAAGAACTACAAGGCGTCGCAGTTTGTTGTAAATGACGCAATCACCGGGCGTCAGTCATCATATAGAAACAGACACAGGACGCCGAGACGAAATTGTTTTTCAACCACTCGCAAACAAGAAAGCTATGCAAAGGAGATCAGGTGTGTTTAGGGTTTAATATTTTGATGTTGAACTGCGTCTTTGAATACTTTGATTCATGCAACGATAGTTTCTTTATTTTGTTATAAGCGTAACGCACAGCACGAGGTTGCACTTCATTCATTCATTCATTCATTCGCCTGCTGCAACCCAAACCAACCTCAGACCTTCAGTCAACCCAACTCGGTAAGTGAGTGATGCAGAATATCAGCTGTTGTGGATATTATTGAGAAGCGTTGGAATCAATCAACCTATTGTCCTATTGTGAGCTTAACGTTAGCAGTTGCAAAAGTTAACAAGCACTCTGAAGGCACACCAGCACTTCTCTAGATGGATAGTTATGCTTGTTGGATATGACTCATGGGACATTTTTATGGATCTGAACAAAGAGCGGATTACAGTGAGAAAGATTTACCAATCGGTTGATGTACATTTACAAGGACTCAAATGACGTGGTAATTATTTGACCGGTTTGATGTCACGGCTGGAGTGGCATATACCGTTTCCTAAAGACAGGTGCCTCATTACCGGCTACTTATTTCGTTTCTGTCTTTACAACAAAGCGTTGTAAATGAAATATATATATGTTTTTTAAAAAAAGAGATATAGTATGTTGAAAATGTGATAGTACATTATGAATGAAAATATCAGGAAAAAGTCATAGGATGGGATGTCAAAATGTCACGGAAAAAAAGAGTAATAGTAAAAAAAAAAGTTGTATCGTAGGTCCAAAAAGTCATAGTATAGCATGTTTAAGTAAAAAAAACATAATATAGTATGTCGAAAAAGTTATACAAAAATAATGTATGTCGAACAAAAGTTGAAAAAATATCAGGAAAAGTCATAGGATAGTATGTCAAAAAAGGTTACGAAAAAAATCATACTGCAATTTGTAAAAGAAAATGTCAAAAACAATAAAAAGTCATAATGTAGTATATGGAAGAAATAAAAATTTATATTATAGTATGTCAAAAATAGTCGTAGTATTTCGAAAAAAAATGTCATACTATAGTTTGTTGAAAAAAATCATACTATATTATGTTGAAAAAAAAGTCATCCTATAATCCATCCATCCATTCATCGTCAACCGCTTATACCGTTAGGGGTCGCGGGGGGCCTGGAGCCGATCCCAGCTGGCATAGGGCGAAGGCGGGGTTCACCCTGGACAGGTCGCCAGTCCATCGCAGGGCACATAGAGACAGACAACATAGAGACAGACAACCATTCACGCTCACATTCACACCTACGGGCAATTTAGAGTAATCAATTAACCTAAACAGCATGTCTTTGGACTGTGGGAGGAAGCCGGAGTACTCGGAGAAAACCCACACTTACACGGGGAGAACATGCAAACTCCACACAGAAGAGTCCCAAGCCGGTATTGAACTTGCGACCCTCTTGCTGTGAGGCAACAGCGCTAACCACTACAACACCGTGTAGCCCGTCATCCTATAATATATCGAAAAAAAAAATAGTCATGCCATAGTATGTCGAAAAAACTAAAAATATCAAAAAATAGTACCTCGTATAGTATGTCAACAAATTTTATGATTAAAAAGTCACAGTATATTATGTTGAAAATTTCCATCCAAAAAGTCATAGTATAGTATGTCGAAAAAAGTCATAGTATAGTATGTTGAAAAATTTCATGAAAAAAAGTCAGTCATAGTATGTCGAATAATTTTATGATTAATGTCAGTATGGTATGTGGAAAAATTTAATCAAAAAAAGTCATATGTTGAAATATTTCATCAAAATTAAAAAATCTTAGTATAGTATGTCAAATAATTTTATGATATATAGTTGTCTTACAGAATGTGGAAGAAACCATCAACAAAATCAAAGTATAGTATGTCGATAATTTTCTCGAAAAAAGTCATAGTACAGTATTTTGAATAAGTTTATGCTATAAAGTTATAGTATGCGATAAAATTTCATCAAAAAAGTAATCAATCGTATGGTATGTTGAAACATTTCATTAAAAAAAATCATAATATAGTATCTCGACAAATTTCATGAAAAAATATAGTATAGTATGTTGAAAAAAAATTTAAAAGTCATACTATAGTATGTGGAAAAAAATAAGTTATAGCATAGTATGTCATAAAAATAGTCATCGGTAGTATGTCAAAAAAGTCATATTATAGTATATTTAAAAAGTTTAAAAAGAAAAATTCAGAATATAATATTTTGAAAAAATTAAACTTTATTGTCACTGTATAAAGTACAGGCACTGAGACATCAAAATGCAGTTTGTACAACATACAGTATATGCAGGATAAAACACTGTACATGGAATAAACAGCAAGGGTTATGAATACACTGGATATATACAATATGAGCAGTATGAACAGTATTAACAGTGTGTATGACTGCTGTCGCCAAGATGTGATGCAGAGTGCAGCAAGGTGTCAGCTGAGGGGAGAAAGCAGTTTGTGAGCCTGCTGGTCCTGGAACAGAGTCCTCAGGCCCCTCCAAGAGGGCAGGATGGCAACCACCAGGGTGAGACTTGTGCTATTACTGCCATAGTGTATTGAGTCACACAAAATGTCATTATATATCATTCTTCATGAAGTTTATAAAACATCATAGCCATGAAAAACTCATAGAATTGTATGTAGAAAAGTCCTTGTATAGTATGTAACTGAATTTCCCTACAGGGATTAATAAAGGTTCATCTTATCTTATCTTATCTTATCTTATCTTATCTTATGTAAAAAAGCCATTGTAAAATAAGTTGAAAAAAGGTTAAAGTGTAGTATGTTGAAAACATAAAAAAAGTCATAATATACTCTCAAAAATTAAAAAAAAAGTCATTGTAAAGTTGAAAAAGCTCAGTGTATTATGTTGAAAACATGAAAAAAGTCATGAGTAGTATGTCAAAGAGTATATAGTATACTATATCAAAAAAATTTTAAAAAGTCATGTTGAAAAAATGTCATTGTGTAGTACATCGGGGGAATAAAAAGTCATACTATAGTATGTTGAAAAGAATTAAAAATTATACTATGGTATGTTGGAAAAATATAAAAACCATTGTACAGAATGTCAAAAAAAAGTCATACTAGACTATATTGAGAAAAGTCTTAGTATAGTATGTCGAAAAAAATTCCTGAAAAAAAGTCATGGTATAGTATGTCCAAAAATTTCATGAAAAAAGTCACAGTATAGTAGTTTGAAAATTTCATGAAAAATGTCATAGTATAGTATGTTGAAAAAGTCATAGTATAGTATGTCGAAAATTTTCATGAAAAAAGTCATAGTATAGTATGTCGAAAATTTTCATGAAAAAAGTCATAGTATAGTATGTCAAAAATTTTCATGGAAAAAAGTCATAGTATAGTATGTCGAAAAAAGTCATAGTATAGTATGTCGAAAAAAGTCATAGTATAGTATGTCAAAAAATGTCACGAAAAAAATCATAGTATACTACGTTGAAATATTTCATGAAAGACGTCATAGTATAATATGTCAAAAAATTTCATGAAAAAGTCATAGTATAGTATGTCGAAAATTTTCATGAAAAAAGTCATAGTGTAGTATGTTGAAAAAAGTCATAGTATAGTATGTTGAAAATTTTTATGAAAAAACTCAGTATAGTATGTTGAAAAAAATCATAGTATGTCAGGAAATTTCATGAAAAAAAGGCATAGTATAGTATGTCGAAAATTTTCATGAAAAAAGTTAAAGTATAGTATGTTGAAAATTTTCATGAGAAAAGTCATAGTGTAGTATGTTGAAAAAAGTCATAGTATAGTATATTGAAAAATTTCATGAAAAAGTCATAGTATAGTATGTTGAAAAATTTCATAGAATAGGATGTCCAAAAATTTCATGAAAAAAACGTCATAGTATAGTATGTCAAAAAAAGGTCATATTATAGTATGTCGAAAAATTTCACGAAAAAAAATCAAGTGGGGTTGTTGGAAAAAAGACATTGTATAGTATGTCGAAACTTTTCATGACAAAAGTCATAGTATTTTATGTTTAAAAAGTCGTGTAGTATATCCAAAAATTTCACAATAAAAATCATAGTATACTATGTTAAAAATTTCATGAAAGAAGTCATAGTATAGTATGTCGAAAATTTTCATTAAAAAAGTCATAGTATAGTATGTTGAAAAATTTCATGAAAAAAGTCATAGTTTTGTATGTCGAAAAAAGAGAAAGGTCACAGTATAGTATGTTGAAGAATTTATTGAAAAAAGTCATGGTATTGTCTGTCGAAAATTTTCATGCAAAAGAATCATAGTATACTACGTTGAAAAATTCACGAAAGAAGTCATAGTATAGTATGTTTTTGAAAAATTTTCATGAAAAAAGTTCATAGTATAGTATGTTTAAAATTTTCATGAAAAAAAAGTCAGTGTAGTATGTTGGGAAAAAAGTCATAGTGTAGTATGTTGAAAAATATTCATGAAAAAATTCATTGTATAGTATGATGAAAAATTCCATGAAAAAAGTCATAATATAGTATGTCGAAAATTTTCATAAAAAAACTCATAGTATAGTATGTCAAAACAAGTCACAGTATACCATGTTGAAAAATTTCAATGAAAAAAGTTATAGTATAGTATGTCGAAAAATTTCATGACAAAAGTTATACTATAGTATGTCGAAAATTTTCATGAAAAAAGTCATAGTATAGTATGTCCAAAAAATTTCATGAAAAAAAGTCATAGTATACTCTGTCAAAAAAATGTCATAGTATAGTATGACGAAAAATTTCATTAAAAAAGTCATAGTATAGTATGTCAAAAAATTTTATGAAAAAAGTCATAGTGTAGTATGTCGCAAGAAGTCGTAGTTCAGTATGTTGAAAAATTTCATGAAAAACTTCATTATATAGTATGATGAAAAATTCCATGAAAAAAGTCATAGTATAGTATGTCGAAAATTTCCATAAAAAAACTCAGTATAGTATGTCAAAAAAAAAGTCACAGTATACTATGTTGAAAAATTTCATGAAAAAAGTCATAGTATAGTATGTCGAAAATTTTCATTAAAAAAGTCATAGTACAGTATGTCAAAAATTTTCATAAAAAAGAGCCATAGTATAGTATGTCGAAAATTTTCATTAAAAAAGTCATAGTATAGTATGTCGAAAAAAGTCATAGTATAGTGTGTTGAAAAATTTCATAGTATACTATGTTGAAAAATTTCATGAAAAAAGTCATAGTATTGTATGTCGAAAATTTTCATGAAAAAAAATCATAGTATACTACGTTAAAAAATTTCACGAAAGAAGTCATAGTACTAGTATGTTGAAAATTTTCATGAAAAAAGTCATAGTATAGTATGTCGAAAAAAGTCATTGTATAGTATGTTGAAAAATTTCATGAAAAAAGTCATAGTATAGTATGTTGAAAATTTTCATGAAAAAGTCATAGTATAGTATGTCGAAAAAAGTCATAGTATAGTATGTCGAAAAAAGTCATAGTATAGTATGTCGAAAAATTTCATGACAAAAGTTATATTATAGTATGTCGAAAATTTCATGAAAAAACTCATAGTATAGTATGTCGAAAATTTCCTGAAAAAAAAGTCACAATATAGTATGTTGAAAAATTTCATGAAAAAGTCACAGTATAGTATGTCAAAAAAGGTCATAGTATAGTATGTTGAAAAATTTCATGAAAAAGTCATAGTACAGTATGTCGAAAATTTTCAAGACAAAAGTTATAGTATAGTATGTCGAAAATTTCATGAAAAAAATTCATAATATAGTATGTTGAAAAATTTCATGAAAAAGTCATAGTATAGTATGTCGAAAATTTCATGAAAAAAATTCGTAGTACAGTATGTTGAAAAATTTCATGAAAAAATTCATTGTATAGTATGATGAAAAATTCCATGAAAAAAGTCATAGTATAGGATGTCGAAAATTTTCATAAAAAAACTCATAGTATAGTATGTCAAAAAAAAGTCACAGTATACCGTGTTGAAAAATTTCATGAAAAAAGCCATAGTATAGTATGTCGAAAAATTTCATTAAAAAAGTCATAGTATAGTATGTCGAAAATTTTCATAAAAAAGAGTCATAGTATAGTATGTCGAAAAAAGTCATAGTATAGTATGTTGAAAAATTTCATGACAAAAGTCATAGTATTGTATGTCGAAAATTTTCATAAAAAAAGTCATAGTATAATATTTTGAAAAAAGTCAGTATATTATGTTCAAAAATTTCATGAAAAAAGTCATACTATAGTATGTCAAAAAATTTTCATGAAAAAGTCATAGTATAGTATGTCCAAAAAATTTCATGAAAAAAAAGTCATAGTATAGTATGTCAAAAAAATGTCATAGTATAGTATTTCAAAAATTTTCATGAAAAAAGTCATAGTATAGTATGTTAAAAAATTCCATGAAAGAAGTCATAGTATTGTATGTTGAAAATTTTCATGAAAAAATTTAAAAAATAAAAAAGTTATAATATAGTATGTTGAGAATTTTCATGAAAAAAGTCATAGTATAATATTTTGAAAAAAGTCATAATATATTATGTCCAAAAATTTCACGAAAAAAGTCATAGTATAGTATGTTGAAAAAATTTAATGAAAAAGTCATAGTATAGTATGTTGAAAATTTTCATGAAAAAACACATAGTATAGTTTGTAAAATTCTGAAAAAAAAGTCATCGTATAGTATGTTGAAAAATTTCATGAAAAAAGTCAGAGTATAGTATGTCGAAAATTTCATAAAAAAGTCATAGTATAGTATGTTGAAAAATTTCATAAAAAAACTCCTAGTACACTATGTCAAAATTCACAAAAAGTCATAGTATACTATGTTGAAAAATTTCATGAAAAAAGTCATAGTATAGTATGTCGAAAATTTTCATTAAAAAATTCATACTATAGTATGTCGAAAATTTTCATGAAAAAAAACTCATAGTATAGTATGTCGCAAAAAGTCAAAGTATATTATGTTGAAAAATTTCATGAAAAAAGTCATAGTTTTGGATGTCGAAAAATTTAATGAAAAAGTCACAGTATAGTATGTTGAAAATTTTATTGAAAAAAGTCATAGTATTGTCTGTCGAAAATTTTCATGGCAAAAGAATCATAGTATACTACGTTGAAAAATTCATGAAAGAAGTCATAGTATAGTATGTTGAAAATTTTCATGAAAAAAGTCATAGTATAGTATGTCGAAAATTTTCATAAAAAAAGTCATAGTATAGTATGTTGAAAATTTTCATAAAAAAAAGTCATAGTATAGTATGTCGAAAATTTTCATAAAAAAAGTCATAGTATAGTATGTCGAAAAAAGTCATAGTATAGTATGTCGAAAAAAGTCATAGTATACTATGTTGAAAAATTTCATGAAAAAAGTCATAGTATTGTATGTCGAAAATTTTCATGAAAAAAAATCATAGTATATTACGTTAAAAAATTTCACGAAAGAAGTCATAGTATTAGTATGTTGAAAATTTTCATGGAAAAAGTCACACTATAGTATGTCGAAAAAAGTCATAGTATAGTATGTTGAAAATTTTCATGAAAAAAGTCATAGTATAGTATGTTGAAAATTTTCATGAAAAAAGTCATAGTATAATATTTTGAAAAAAGTCATAATATATTATGTCCAAAAATTTCAAGAAAAAAGTCATAGTATAGTATGTCATAAAAAAAGTCATAGTATAGTACGTTGAAAAATTTCATGAAAAAATCATACTATAGTATGTCATAAAAAAAGGTCATAGTATAATATGTTGAAAAATTTCATAAAAAAACTCATAGTATAGTATGTCGAAAATTTTCATTAAAAAAGTCATAGTATAGTATGTCGAAAATTTTCATAAAAAAAGTCATAGTATAGTATGTCGAAAAAAGTCATAGTATACTATGTTGAAAAATTTCATGAAAAAAGTCATAGTATAGTATTTCGAAAAAAGTCATAGTATAGTATGTCAAAAAAATTTATGAAAGTCATAGTATAGTATGTTGAAAAATTTCATGAAAAAAGTCATAGTATAGTATGTCGAAAATTTTCATGAAAATGTCATAGTATAGTATGTCGATAAAATGTCATAGCATAGTATGTTGAAAAATTTCATGAAAAAAGTCATAGTGTAGTATGCTGAAAATTTTCATGAAAAAAGTCATAGTATATTATGTTCAAAAATTTCATGAAAAAAAGTCATAGTATAGTATGTTGAAAATTTTCATGAAAAAAGTCATAGTATAGTATGTTGAAAATTTTCATGAAAAAAGTCATAGTATAATATTTTGAAAAAAGTCATAATATATTATGTCCAAAAATTTCTCGAAAAAAGTCATAGTATAGTATGTCATAAAAAAGGTCATAGTATAGTATGTTGAAAAATTTTCATGAAAAAAGTCATAGTATAGTATGTCATAAAAAAGGTCATAGTATAGTATGTTGAAAAATTTCATGAAAAAAGTCATACTATAGTATGTCATAAAAAAGGTCATAGTATAGTATGTTGAAAAATTTCATGAAAAAAGTCATAGTATAGTATGTCGAAAATTTTCATGAAAAAACATAGTATAGTATGTAGAAAAAAGTCATAGTATAGTATGTCGAAAATTTTCATGAAAAAAATCATAATATAGTATTTTGAAAAAATCTTAGTATACTATGTCCAAAAATTTCATGAAAAAAGTCAAAGTATAGTATGTCAAAAAAAGGTCATGGTATAGTATGTTGAAAAATTTCATAAAAAAACTCCTAGTATACTATGTCAAAAAAAGTCATAGTATACTATGTTGAAAAATTTCATGAAAAAAGTCATAGTATAGTATGTCGAAAATTTTCATTAAAAAAGTCATAGTATAGTATGTTGAAAATTTTCATGAAAAAAGTCATAGTATAGTATGTCGAAAATTTTCATGAAAAAAGTCCTAGTAAAATATTTTGAAAAACGTCATAGTATATTATGTTCAAAAATTTCATGAAAAAAAGTCATTGTATAGTATGTCAAAAAAAAGGTCACAGTATAGTATGTCAAAAAATTTCATGAAAAAAAGTCAAAGTATAGTATGTCGAAAATTTTCATGAAAAAAGTCATAGTATAGTATGTCGAACATTTTCATGAAAAAAGTCATAGTATAGTATGTCGAAAAAAGTCATAGTATAGTATGTTGAAAAATTTCATGAAAAAAGTCATCGTATAGTATGTCGAAAAAAGTCATGGAAAAAGTCATAGTGTAATATTTTGAAAAAGTCATAGTATAGCATTTCCAAAAATTTCATAAAAAAAACTCCTAGTATACTATGTTCAAAAAAAGTCATAGTATACTATGTTGAAAAATTTCATGAAAAAAGTCATAGTATAGTATGTCGAAAATTTTCATTAAAAAAGTCATAGTATAGTATGTCGAAAATTTTCATAAAAAAACTCATAGTATAGTATGTCGAAAAAAGTCATAGTATACTATGTTGAAAAATTTCATGAAAAAAGTCATAGTATACTATGTTGAAAAATTTCATGAAAAAAGTCATAATATAGTTTTTTGAAAAATTTCATGAAAAAAGTCAAAGTATAGTATGTCAAAAAAAGAGTCATAGTATAGTATGTCGAAAAATGTCATGAAAAAACTCCTCGTATACTATGTCAAAAAAAGTCATAGTATACTATGTTGAAAAATTTCATGAAAAAATTCATTGTATAGTATGTCGAAAATTTTCATGAAAAAAGTCATAGTATAGTATGTCGAAAATTTTCATGAAAAAAGTCCTAGTAAAATATTTTGAAAAACGTCATAGTATATTATGTTCAAAAATTTCATGAAAAAAAGTCATTGTATAGTATGTCAAAAAAAAGATCACAGTATAGTATGTCAAAAAATTTCATGAAAAAGTCATAGTATAGTATGTCGAAAATTTTCATGAAAAAAGTCATAGTATAGTATGTCGAACATTTTCATGAAAAAAGTCATAGTATAGTATGTCGAAAAAAGTCATAGCATAGTATGTTGAAAAATTTCATGAAAAAAGTCATAGTATAGTATGTCGAAAAAAGTCATAGCATAGTATGTTGAAAAATTTCATGAAAAAAGTCATCGTATAGTATGTCGAAAAATTTCATGGAAAAAGTCATAGTGTAATATTTTGAAAAAGTCATAATATAGCATTTCCAAAAATTTCATGAAAAAAAACTCATAGTATACTATGTCAAAAAAAGTCAGTATACTATGTTGAAAAATTTCATGAAAAAAGTCATAGTATAGTATGTCGAAAATTTTCATTAAAAAAGTCATAGTATAGTATGTCGAAAATTTTCATAAAAAAACTCATAGTATAGTATGTCGCAAAAAGTCATAGTATACTATGTTGAAAAATTTCATGAAAAAAGTCATAGTATAGTATGTTGAAAAATTTCATGAAAAAAGTCATAATATAGTTTTTTGAAAAATTTCATGAAAAAAGTCAAAGTATAGTATGTCAAAAAAAGGTCATAGTATAGTATGTCGAAAAATGTCATGAAAAAACTCCTCGTATACTATGTCAAAAAAAGTCATAGTATACTATGTTGAAAAATTTCATGAAAAAAGTCAGTATAGTATGTCGAAAATTTTCATGAAAAAAGTCATAGTATAGTATGTCGAAAATTTTCATGAAAAAAGTCCTAGTAAAATATTTTGAAAAACGTCATAGTATATTATGTTCAAAAATTTCATGAAAAAAAGTCATTGTATAGTATGTCAAAAAAAAGGTCACAGTATAGTATGTCAAAAAATTTCATGAAAAAGTCATAGTATAGTATGTCGAAAATTTTCATGAAAAAAGTCATAGTATAGTATGTCGAACATTTTCATGAAAAAAGTCATAGTATAGTATGTCGAAAAAAGTCATAGCATAGTATGTTGAAAAATTTCATGAAAAAAGTCATAGTATAGTATGTCGAAAAAAGTCATAGCATAGTATGTTGAAAAATTTCATGAAAAAAGTCATACTATAGTATGTCGAAAATTTTCATGGAAAAAGTCATAGTGTAATATTTTGAAAAAGTCATAGTATAGTATTTCCAAAAATTTCATGAAAAAAGTCATAGTATAGTATGTCAAAAAAGGTCATAGTATAGTATGTTAAAAAATTTCATGAAAAATTCATAGTATCGTACATCAAAAATTTTCATGAAAAAACTCATAGTATGGTATGTCGAAAAAAGTCGTAGTACAGTATGTCGAAAATTTTCATGAAAAAAACTCAGTATAGTATGTCGAAAAAATAGTATGTCCAAAAATTTCATGAAAAAGTTATAGTATAGTATGTTTAAAAATTTCATGAAAAAAGTCATAGTATTGTATGTCGAAAATTTTCATGCAAAAGAATCATAGTATACGACGTTGAAAAATTTCATGAAAGAAGTCATAGTATAGTATGTTGAAAAATTTCATGAAAAAAAGTCATAGTATAGTATTTTGAAAATTTTCATGAAAAAAGTCATAGTGTAGTATGTTGAAAAAAGTCATAGTATAGTATGTCGAAAAAAGTCATAGTATAGTATGTTGAAAAATTTCATGAAAAAATTCATAGTATAGTATGTCGAAAATTTTCATGAAAAAAAGTCCTAGTATATCTTGAAAAAAGTCATAGTATATTATGTTCAAAAATTTCATGAAAAAAAGTCATTGTATAGTATGTCAAAAAAAAGGTCACAGTATAGTGTGTTGAAAAATTTCATGAAAAACTCAGACTATAGTATGTCGAAAATTTTCATGAAAAAAGTCATAGTATATTATGTCCAAAAAAATTCATGAAAAAGTCATAGTGTAGTATGTCGAAAAATTTCATGAAAAAAAATCATAGTATAGTATGTTGAAAAATTTCATGAAGAAAGTCATAGTATAGTGTCGAAAATTTTGATGAAAAAAGTCATAGTATAATATTTTGAAAAAGTCATAGTATAGTATTTCCAAAAATTTCAATAAAAAAGTCATAGTATAGTATGTCAAAAAAAGGTCATAGTATAGTATGTTAAAAAATTTCATGAAAAAAGTCATAGTATAGTATGTCGAAAATTTTCATGAAAAAATTCATAGTATATTATGTTGAAAAAAGTTAGTGTAGTATGTCGAAAAATTTCATGAAAAAGTCATAGTATACTATGTTGAAAAATTTCATAAAAAGAAGTCAGTATAGTATGTTGAAAAATTTCATGAAAAAAAAGTCATAGTATAGTATGTCAAAAAATGTCATGAAAAAAAGTCATAGTATAGTATGTCAAAAAAAAGGTTATAGTTTAGTATTTCGAAAAATTTCATGAAAAAAAAAAATCATAGTGTAGTATGTTGTAAAAAAGTCAGTATAGTATGTCGAAAAATTTCATGGAAACACTCAGTATAGTATGTCGAAAATTTTCATGAAATAATTCATAGTATTTTATGTTGAAAAAAGTTGTGTAGTATGTCTAAAAATTTCACAAAAAAATAATAGTATGCTACGTTAAAAAATTTCATGAAAGAAGTCATAGTATAGTATGTCGAAAAATTTCATGACAAAAGTTATGTTATAATGTCGAAGTATGTTCATGAAAAAACTCATAGTATCAGTATGTTGAAAAATTTTCATGAAAAAAGTCATAGTATCGTATGTCGAAAAATGTCACAGTATAGTATGTTGAAAAATTTCATGAAAAAAGTCATAGTATTGTATGTCGAAAATTTTCATGAAAAAAAATCATAGTATACTACGTTAAAAAATTTCACGTCATAGTATAGTATGTCAAAAAAAAGTCATAGTATAGTATGTCGAAAAATTTCATGGAAAAACTCAGGATAGTATGTCGAAAATCTTCATGAAAAAATTCATAGTATTTTATGTTGAAAAAAGTTGTGTAGTATATCCAAAAATTTCACAAATAAAATAATAGTATGCTACGTTAAAAAATTTCATATAAGTCATAGTATAGTATGTCGATAAATTTCATGAAAAAACTCATAGTATCGTATGTTGAAAATTTTCATGAAAGTCATAGTGTAGTATGTCGAAAATTTTCATGAAAAAAGTCATAGTGTAGTATGTCGCAAAAAATCGCAGTACAGTATGTCGAAAAATTTCATGAAAAAGTCATAGTATAGTATGTCGAAAAATTTCATAAAAAAACTCCTAGTATACTATGTCAAAAAAAGTCATAGTATACTATGTTGAAAAATTTCATGAAAAAAGTCATAGTATAGTATGTCGAAAATTTTCATTAAAAAAATCATAATATAGCATTTTCAAAAAATCTTAGTATACTATGTCCAAAAATTTCATGAAAAAAGTCAAAGTATAGTATGTCAAAAAAAGGTCATAATATAGTATGTCGAAAAATTTCATAAAAAAACTCCTAGTATACTATGTCAAAAAAAGTCATAGTATACTATGTTGAAAAATTTCATGAAAAAAGTCATAGTATAGTATGTCGAAAATTTTCATTAAAAAAGTCATAGTATAGTATGTCGAAAATTTTCAAAAAAAAACTCATAGTATAGTATATCGCAAAAAGTTGTTGAAAAATTTCATGAAAAAAAGTCATAGCATACTATGTTGAAAAATTTCATTAAAAAAGTCATAGTATGTTGTCGAAAAATTTCATGAAAAAAGTATAGTCACAGTATATGTATGTTGAAGAATTTAATGAAAAAAGTCATGGTATTGTATGTCGAAAATTTTCATGCAAAAGAATCATAGTATACTACGTTAAAAAAATTCATGAAAGAAGTCATAGTATAGTATGTTGAAAATTTTCATGAAAAAAGTCATAGTATAGTATGTTTAAAATTTTCATGAAAAAAGTCATAGTGTAGTATGTTGAAAAAAGTCATAGTGTAGTATGTTGAAAAATATCATGTGAAAAAAATTCATTGTATAGTATGATGAAAAATTCCATGAAAAAAGTCATAATATAGTATGTCGAAAATTTTCGTAAAAAAACTCATAGTATAGTATGTCAAAACAAGTCACAGTATACCATGTTGAAAAATTTCATGAAAAAAGTCATAGTATAGTATGTCGAAAATTTTCATTGAAAAAAGTCATAGTATAGTATGTCGAAAATTTTCATAAAAAAGAGTCATAGTATAGTATGTCGAAAATTTTCATAAAAAAGTCATAATATAGTATGTCGAAAAAAGTCATAGTATAGTATGTCGAAAAAAAAGTCACAGTATACTATGTTGAAAAATTTCATGAAAAAAGTCATAGTAATGTATGTCGAAAATTTTCATGAAAAAAAATCATAGTATACTACGTTAAAAAATTTCACGAAAGAAGTCATAGTATTAGTATGTTGAAAATTTTCATGAAAAAAGTCATAGTATAGTATGTTGAAAATTTTCATGAAAAAAGTCATACTATAGTATGTCGAAAAAAGTCATAGTATAGTATGTTGAAAAATTTTCATGAAAAAAGTCATAGTATAGTATGTTGAAAATTTTCATGAAAAAAGTCATAGTATAATATTTTGAAAAAAGTCATAATATATTATGTCCAAAAATTTCACGAAAAAAGTCATAGTATAGTATGTCATAAAAAAGGTCATAGTATAGTACGTTGAAAAATTTAATGAAAAAATCATACTATAGTATGTCATAAAAAAAGGTCATAGTATAATATGTTGAAAAATTTCATAAAAAAACTCATAGTATAGTATGTCGAAAATTTTCATTAAAAAAGAGTCATAGTATAGTATGTCGAAAATTTTCATAAAAAAAGTCATAGTATAGTATGTCGAAAAAAGTCATAGTATAGTATGTCGAAAAAAGTCATAGTATACTATGTTGAAAAATTTCATGAAAAAGTCATAGTATAGTATGTCGAAAATTTTCATGAAAAAACACATAGTATAGTATGTCGAAAAAAGTCATAGTATAGTATGTTGAAAAATTTCATGAAAAAACTCATAGTATAGTATGTCGAAAAAAGTCATAGTATAGTATGTCAAAAAAGGTCATAGTATAGTATGTTGAAAAATTTCATGAAAAAAGTCAAGTATAGTATGTCGAAAATTTTCATGAAAAAGTCATAGTATAGTATGTCGATAAAAAAGTCATAGCATAGTATGTTGAAAAATTTCATGAAAAACGTCATAGTGTAGTATGCCGAAAATTTTCATGAAAAAAGTCATAGTATATTATGTTCAAAAATTTCATGAAAAAAAGTCATAGTATAGTATGTTGAAAATTTTCATGAAAAAAGTCATAGTATAGGATGTTGAAAATTTTCATGAAAAAAGTCATAGTATAATATTTTGAAAAAAGTCATAATATATTATGTCCAAAAATTTCTCAAAAAAGTATAGTATAGTATGTCATAAAAAAGGTCATAGTATAGTATGTTGAAAAATTTCATGAAAGAGTCATACTATAGTATGTCATAAAAAAAAAAGTCATAGTATAGTATGTTGAAAAATTTCATGAAAAAGTCATAGTATAGTATGTCATAAAAAAGGTCATAGTATAGTATGTTGAAAAATTTCATGAAAAAAGTCATAGTATAGTATGTCCAAAATTTTCATGAAAATGTCATAGTATAGTATGTCGATAAAAGTCATAGCATAGTATGTTGAAAAATTTCATGAAAAACGTCATAGTGTAGTATGCCGAAAATTTTCATGAAAAAAGTCATAGTATATTATGTTGAAAATTTTCATGAAAAAAGTCATAGTATAATATTTTGAAAAAAGTCATAATATATTATGTCCAAAAATTTCTCGAAAAAAGTCATAGTATAGTATGTCATAAAAAAGGTCATAGTATAGTATGTTGAAAAATTTCATGAAAGAGTCATACTATAGTATGTCATAAAAAAGGTCATAGTATAGTATGTTGAAAAATTTCATGAAAAAAGTCATAGTATAGTATGTCATAAAAAAGGTCATAGTATAGTATGTTGAAAAATTTCATGAAAAAGTCATAGTATAGTATGTCGAAAATTTTCATGAAAAAACATAGTATAGTATGTAGAAAAAAGTCATAGTATAGTAGCGAAAATTTTATGAAAAAAATCATAATATAGTATTTTGAAAAAATCTTAGTATACTATGTCCAAAAATTTCATGAAAAAAGTCAAAGTATAGTATGTCAAAAAAAGGTCATAGTATAGTATGTCGAAAAATTTCATAAAAAAACTCCTAGTATACTATGTCAAAAAAAGTCATAGTATACTATGTTGAAAAATTTCATGAAAAAAGTCATAGTATAGTATGTCGAAAATTTTCATTAAAAAAGTCATAGTATAGTATGTTGAAAATTTTCATGAAAAAAGTCATAGTATAGTATGTCGAAAATTTTCATAAAAAAACTCATAGTATAGTATGTCGCAAAAAGTTGTTGAAATATTTCATGAAAAAAGTCATAGTATAGTATGTCGAAAATTTTCATTAAAAAAGTCATAGTATAGTATGTCGAAAATTTTCATAAAAAAACTCATAGTATAGTATGTCGCAAAAAGTCATAGTATAGTATGTTGAAAAATTTCATGAAAAAAGTCATAGTATACTATGTTGAAAAAAATTTCATGAAAAAAGTCATAATATAGTTTTTTGAAAAATTTCATGAAAAAAGTCAAAGTATAGTATGTCAAAAAAAGGTCATAGTATAGTATGTCGAAAAATTTCATAAAAAAACCAACATGTCAAAAAAAGTCATAGTATACTATGTTGAAAAATTTCATGAAAAAAGTCAGTATAGTATGTCGAAAATTTTCATGAAAAAAGTCATAGTATAGTATGTCGAAAATTTTCATGAAAAAAGTCATAGTAAAATATTTTGAAAAAAGTCATAGTATATTATGTTCAAAAATTTCATGAAAAAAAGTCATAGTATAGTATGTCAAAAAAATGAAAAAAGTCACAGTATAGTATGTCAAAAAATTTCATGAAAAATGTCATAGTATAGTATGTCGAAAAATTTCATTAAAAAAGTCATAGTATAGTATGTCAAAAAATTTATGAAAAAAGTCATAGTGTAGTATGTCGCAAGAAATCATAGTACAGTATATTGAAAAATTTCACGAAAAAAGTCAGTATACTATGTTGAAACATTTCATGAAAAAAGTCATAGTATAGTATGTCGAAAATTTTCATTAAGAAACTCATAGTATAGTATGTCGAAAATTTTCATTAAAAAAGTCATAGTATAGTATGTCAAAAATTTTCATAAAAAAACTCATAATATAGTATGTCGAAAAAAGTCAGTATAATATATTGAAAAATTTCATGAAAAAAGTCATAGAATAGTATTTCGAAAATTTTCATTAAAAAAGTCACAGTATACTATGTTGAAAATTTTCATGAAAAAAGTCATAGTATTGTATGTCGAAAATTTTCATGAAAAAAAATCATAGTATACTACGTTAAAAAATTTCACGAAAGAAGTCATAGTATTAGTATGTTGAAAATTTTCATGAAAAAAGTCATACTATAGTATGTTGAAAATTTTCATGTCGAAAAAAGTCATAGTATAGTATGTTGAAAAATTTCATGAAAAAAGTCATAGTATAGTATGTTGAAAAATTCATGAAAAAAGTCATAGTATAGTATGTCGATGAAAGTATAGTCATAGTATGTTGAAAAATTTCATGAAAAACGTCATAGTGTAGTATGTCGAAAATTTTTATGAAAAAAGTCATAGTATAATATTTTGAAAGAAGTCATAGTATATTATGTTCAAAAATTTCATGAAAAAAGTCATAGTATAGTATGTCGAAAATTTCATGAAAAAAGTCATAGTATAGTATGTCCAAAAAATTTCATGAAAAAATCATAGTATAGTATGTCAAAAAAAATGTCATAGTATAGTATGTCGAAAATTTTCATGAAAAAAGTCATAGTATAGTATGTCCAAAAAATTTCATGAAAAAAAGTCATAGTATAGTATGTCAAAAAAAATGTCATAGTATAGTATGTCGAAAATTTTCATGAAAAAAGTCATAGTATAGTATGTCCAAAAAATTTCATGAAAAAAAGTCATAGTATAGTATGTCAAAAAAATGTCATAGTATAGTATGTCGAAAATTTTCATGAAAAAAGTCATAGTATTGTATGTCGAAAATTTTCATGCAAAAAAATCATAGTATACTACGTTCAAAAATTTCACAAAAGAAGTCATAGTGTAGTATGTCATAAACAAGGTCATAGTATAGTATGTTGAAAAATTTCATGAAAAAGTCATAGTATAGTATGTCGAAAATTTTCATGAAAAAAATCATAATATAATATTTTGAAAAAAGTCTTAGTATACTATGTCCAAAAATTTCATGAAAAAAAAGTCAGTATAGTATGTCAAAAAAGGTCATAGTATAGTATGTCGAAAAATTTCATGACAAAAGTCATAGTATTTTGTGTTTAAAAAAAGTCGTGTAGTATATACAAAAATGTCACACAAAAAAATAGTATACTACGTTAAAAAAATTCATGAAAGAAGTCATAGTGTAGTATGTCGAAAAATTTCATGACAAAAGTTATACTATAGTATGTCGAAAATTTTCATGAAAAAAGTCATAGTATAGTATGTCCAAAACATTTCATGAAAAAAAGTCATAGTATACTCTGTCAAAAAAATGTCATAGTATAGTATGTCGAAAAATTTCATTAAAAAAGTCATAGTATAGTATGTCAAAAAATTTATGAAAAAAGTCATAGTGTAGTATGTCGCAAGAACTCATAGTACAGTATGTTGAAAAATTTCACGAAAAAAGTCAGTATACTATGTTGAAACATTTCATGAAAATAGTATAGTATGTCGAAAATTTTCATTAAAAAAGTCATAGTATAGTATGTCGAAAATTTTCATAAAAAAAGTCATAGTATAGTATGTCAAAAATTTTCATTAAAAAAACTCATAGTATAGTATGTCGAAAAAAGTCAGTATACTATATTGAAAAATTTCATGAAAAAAGTCATAGTATAGTATGTTGAAAAATTTCATGAAAAAAGCCATAGTTTTGTATGTCGAAAATTTTCATGAAAAAAAATCATAGTATACTACGTTAAAAATTTTCACGAAAGAAGTCATAGTATTACTATTTTGAAAATTTTCATGAAAAAGTCATAGTATAGTATGTCGAAAAAAGTCATAGTATAGTTTGTCGAAAAATTTCATGACAAAAGTTATAGTATGTCGAAAATTTGATGAAATAACTCATAGTATAGTATGTCAAAAAAAGGTCATAGTATAGTATGTTGAAAAATTTCATGAAAAAGTCATAGTATGTCGAAAATTTTCACGACAAAAGTCGTAGTATTTTATGTTAAAAAAATCGTTGTATTATATACAAAAATTTCACAAAAAAATAATAGTATACTATGTTAAAAAAATTCATGAAAGAAGCATAGTATAATATGTCCAAAAATTTTCATGAAAAAAGTCATAGTATAGTATGTCAAAAAAGGATAGTTTCGTTGAAAAATTTCATTAAAAACTATAGTATGTCGAAAATTTTCATGAAAAACTCATAGTATAGTATGTCGAAAAAAGTCATAGTATAATATGTCCAAAAATTTCATGAAAAAAACGTCATAGTATAGTATGTCAAAAAAGGTCATAGTATATGTATGTTGCAAAATTTCATTAAAAAACTCAGTATAGTATGTCGAAAATTTTCACGACAAAACTCATAGTATTTTATGTTGAAAAAAGTCGTAGTATAATATACAAAAATTTCATGAAAAAAACGTCATAGTATAGTATGTCAAAAAAATTCATGAAAGAAGTCATAGTATAGTATGTCGAAAAATTTCATGGAAAAAAGTCATAATATAGTATGTCGAAAAATTTTCATGAAAAAAGTCCTAGTATAATATTTTGAAAAAAGTCATAGTATATTATGTTGAAAAATTTCATGAAAAAAGTCATTGTATAGTATGTCAAAAAAAGGTCACAATATAGTATGTTGAAAAATTTCATGAAAAAGTCATACTATGGTATGTTGAAAATTTTCATGAAAAAAGTCATAGTATAGTATGTCCAAAAAATTTTGATGAAAAAAGTCATAGTATAATATTTTGAAAAAAGTCATAGTATAGTACTTCCAAAAATTTCAATAAAAAAAGTCACAGTGTCGTATGTCAAAAAAAGGTCATAGTATAGTATGTTAAAAAATTTCATGAAAAAGTCATAGTATCATATGTCGAAAATTTTCATGAAAAAACTCATAGTATAGTATGTTGAAAAAAGTCATAGTACAGTATGTTGAAAAATTTCATGAAAAAAGTCATAGTGTAGTATGTCGCAAAAAGTCCATAAAAAAACTCAGTATCGTATGTCGAAAAAAGTCATAGTATAGTATGTCCAAAAATTTCATGAAAAAGTCATAGTATAGTATGTTGAAAAATTTCATGAAAAAAGTCATAGTATAGTATGTTGAAAATTTTCATGAAAAAAGTCATAGTATAGTATGTTGAAAATTTTCCATGAAAAAAGTCATAGTATAGTATGTCGAAAAAAGTCATATAATAGTATGTTGAAATTTTTTATGAAAAAAGTCATAGTATAGTATGTTGAAAAATTTCATGAAAAAAGTCATAATATAAATTATATTTAAATTTTTAAAATTTTTAAAAATATTATATTAAAATTTTTAAAATTTTTATTTTTAAACTTTATTAAAAGTTTTTAAAATTTTAAAAACTATATTATATTCAATTGTATGTCGAAAAATTTCATGAAAAAAGTCATATTATAGTATGTCGAAAATTTTCATGAAAAAAATATATTATATAAAATATAGTATAGTATTCAAAAAATGTCATGAAAAAGTCATAGTGTAGTATGTTTAAAAATTTCATAGTCATACTATTGTATGTCAAAATCAGCCAGAACAAGAACCAAAAAATTCACGAAAGAAGTCATAGTATAGTATGTCGAAAATTTTCATGAAAAAAGTCATAGTATAATATTTTGAAAAAGTCATAGTATAGTATTTCCAAAAATTTAATGAAAAAAAGTCATAGTATAGTATGTCAAAAAAAGGTCATAATATAGTATGTTAAAAAATTTCATGAAAAAATCATAGTATCATATGTCGAAAATTTTCATGAAAAAACTCATAGTATAGTATGTCGAAAAAAGTCATAGTACAGTATGTTGAAAAATTTCATGAAAAAACTCATAGTGTAGTATGTCGCAAAAAATCGTAGTACAGTATGTTGAAAAATTTCATGAAAAAAGTCATACTATAGTATGTCGAAAAATTTCATGAAAAAACTCAGTATAGTATGTCGATAAAAGTCATAGTATAGTATGTCCAAAAAATGTCATGAAAAAGTCATAGTATTATTTTTTTTTTTTTTTTTTTTTTTTTTTAATTTTTTTTTTAAATTTTTTTAAAAATTTTTTTTTATTTAAATTTTTTAAAAAATAATTTTTTTTTTTTAAAAATATATATTTTTTTTTTTTTTTTAAAAAATTATTATATTATATAAAAAAGGTATAATATACAACGTTAAAAAATTTCATGAAAAAGTCATAGTCATATGTCAAAAATTTTCATGAAAAAACTCATAGTTTTTTTTTTTTTTTTTTTTTTTTTTAATTTTTGTTTTTTTATTTTTTCAAAAAAGGTCAGTATAGTATGTCAAAAAATTTCATGATAGTATAGTATAGAAAAAAGTCATAGTACAGTATGTTGAAAAATTTCATGAAAAAAGTCATAGTATTGTATGTCGAAAATTTTCATGCACAAGAATCATAGTATACTACGTTAAAAAATTTCACGAAAGAAGTCATTGTATAGTATGTTGAAAAATTTCATGAAAAAAAGTCATAGTATAGTATGTCGAAAATTTTCATGAAAAAATAGTCTAAATTTATTTTATTTTAAATTTATTTTTTTCTAGTATAAATATTTTGAAAAACAGTCATAGTATAGTATGTTCAAAAATTTCATGAAAAAAAGTCATTGTATAGTATGTCAAAAAAGAAAAAAAGGTTTCATAGTATAGTATGTCAAAAAATTTCATGAAAAAATCATAGTATAGTATGTCGAAAATAAAGGCAAGATAGTATGTAAAAAATTTCATGAAAAAAGTCATAGTATAGTATGTCGAAAATTTTCATGAAAAAAGTCATAGTATAGTATGTCGAAAAAAGTCATAGCATAGTATGTTGAAAAATTTCATGAAAAAAGTCATAGTATAGTATGTAAAAAAGGTCAGAGGTAGGGTTTTAAAAAATTTTATGAAAAAGTTATAGTATAGTTTGTCAAAAAAGGTTATAGTTTAGTATGTTAAAAATTTTCATGAAAAAGTCATAGTATCATACGTCAAAAATTTTCATGAAAAAACTCAGTATAGTATGTCGAAAAAAGTCATAGTATAGTATGTCCAAAAAATTTCATGAAAAAAAGTCATAGTATAGTATGTTGAAAAATTTCATGAAAAAAGTCATAGTATTGTATGTCGAAAATTTAGCACAAGAACAAGAACACGAAAAATCGAAAGAAGCAAGAAGAAAATTTTAAAAAAAACAAAAAAAGAAGAAGAGAATTTTTTTTTTTTTTTTTTTTTTTTTTTTTTAATTTTTAAATTTTTATATATTCCAATCATTTAAAAATTTATAAAAAGTCATACTATAGTATGTCAAAAATTTTCATGAAAAGCATGTATAGTAGCAAAAAATTTCATGAAAAAAAATAATATTAAAAATTTCAAAAAATCATAGTATAGTATGTCCAAAAAATTTCACGAAAAGAAGTCAAGTATAGTAAGTTGAAAAATTTCATGAAGAAAGCAGTAAGTTTTCGAAAATTTTGATGAAAAACGTCATAGTATAATATTTTGAAAAAGTCATAGTATAGCATTTCCAAAAGTTTCAATAAAAAAAGTCAAGTATCGTATGTCAAAAAAAGGTCATAGTATAGTATGTTCAAAATTTTTATGAAAAAACTCATAGTAAATTATGTTGAAAAACGTTAGTGTAGTATGTCAAAAAATTTCATGAAAAATCATAGTATACTATGTTGAAAAATTTCACGAAAAAGTCATAGTATAGTATGTTGAAAAATTTCATTATTTTAAAAATTTAAAAAATAATATTATTTTAAAAAAAGTATTTTTTTTTTTTTAAAAATTTTAAAAAAAAAATAGTGTAGTAGTTGAAAAAAGTCATAGTAAGTATGTCGAAAAATTTCATGGAAAACCTCATTATATTATTTCGAAAATTTTATGAAATATTTCATAGTATTTTATGTTGAAAAAAGTTGTAGTATGTCAAAAATTTCACAAAAAAATAATAGTATACTACGTTAAAAAATTTCATGAAAGAAGTCAGTAAGTATGTCAAAAAATTTCATACAAAAGTTATGTTATAATGTCAAATATTTCATGAAAAAACCATAGATCATATGTTGAAAATTTTCATGAAAAATCATAGTGTAGTATGTTGAAAAAAGTCATAGTATAGTATGTTGAAAAATGTCATGAAAAAGCAGAAGTGGCGAAAATTTCGTGAAAAAAGTCATAGTATAGTATGTTGAAAAAAGTATATTATAGTATGTTGAAAAAAGTCATAGTATAGTATGTTGAAAAATTTCATGAAAAAAACAGTATTGTATGTCAAAAATTTTCATGAAAAAAATCATAGTATACTACGTTAAAAAATTTCACAAAGAAGTCATAGTATAGTATGTCGAAAAATTTCATGAAAAAACTCAGTATAGTATGTCGCAAATTTTTTTAAAAAATTCATAATATTTTATTTTTAAAAAAATTTTTTAGTATTTCCAAAAATTTCACAAAAAAATAATAGTATGCTACGTTAAAAAATTTCATATAAGTCATCGTACAGTATTTCGAAAAATTTCATAAAAAACTCTTGTTTCGTGTGTTGAAAATTTTCATGAAAGAAAAAAATCATAGTGTACTATGTCTGAAAATAAGTCATAGTATAGTATATCGAAAAATTTCATGGAAAAACTCAGTATAGTATGTCGAAAATCTTCATGAAAAAATTCATAGTATTTTATGTTGAAAAAAGTTGTGTAGTATGTCCAAAAATTTCACAAAAAAATAATAGTATGCGACGTTAAAAAATTTCATGAAAGAAGTCATAGTATAGTATGTCGAAAAATTTCATGACAAAAGTCATATTATAGTATGTCGAAATATTTCATGAAAAAACTCATAGTATCATATGTTGAAAATTTTCATGAAAAAAGTCATATTATAGTATTTTGAAAAAAGTCATAGTATAGTATGTTGAAAAATTTCATGAAAAAGTCATAGTATAGTATGTCGAAAATTTTCGTGAAAAAAGTCATAGTATAGTATGTAAAATATATATTTTTGAAAAATGTCATGAAAAAAAAAGTATTGTATGTCGAAAATGTTCATGAAAAAAAAATGTCGAAAATGTTCATGAAAAAAATCACAGTATACTACGTTAAAAAAATTCACAAAGAAGTCATAGTATAGTATGTTGAAAATTTTCATGAAAAAACTTAAAGTATATTATGTCGAAGAAATGTCAGTGTAGGATGTTGAAAAATTTCATGAAAAAAGTCATAGTATTGTATGTCAAAAAAAGTCAGTGTAATTTGTCAAACAAAAAAGTCATACTCTAGTATATCGAAAAGTCATACTATAGTATGTCAAAACAAAGTCATAGTATAGTATGTTGAAAAAAACAAAAATGTCAGTATAGTATGTCGGGAATAAAATAAAAAAGGCAAAGTATAGTACCGTGGAAAAAAGTCATAGTATGTCATGATATGGAGGAAAAAAACTTTAGTATTTGTTTTTTTTTTAGAAAGTGATAGTATTATATGTCAAAAAAAGTCCTAGTGTAATATGTCAACAAGAGTCATGTCAGAATAAGATAGAGATAGATTGCAGTTTATCAAAAAAAATAAGTTATAGTATGTCGAAACAAATAAAAGTCATTGTTTAGTTTTTCAGAAAAAAATACTTTAATATCTGAAAAACATTCAAAATTATACTATAGTATGAGAAAAATAAAAATTCATACATAGTTTGTTGAAAAAAGTCATAATATAGTATGTTTAAAAAAGTCATACTTAGTGTCAACAAAATAAAAATGTCAAACTATAGTATCGAAAATATTAAAATGTCAATGTAAAAAATGTCAATTCAAAATAAGACATAGTATGAGAAAAATAAAAAGCTCATATATAGTATGTTGAATATTTTTTAAAGTCAGTACTCCCCAAAAAAAATCCCAATTTAATTTTTAAAAAATTTAAAATCACAATATTGTTTGTTCAAAGTCAGTCTGTAAAAAAAGGACAAAAATCAGTTATAATGCAGAAAAAAATTTAAAAAGTCATAGTATCATATGTTGAAAATGGTCAAAATGTTTTTGTTTTTTTTAAGTCTTGGTACCATATGTAAATAAATTTTAGAAAATCATATTTACAGTATGTTGAAATGAGCTCATAGTGTGGTTTGAATTTTTTTTTTTTTTTTTTTAAAAGTATGTCGAAATCAAGTCACAGTAAAGTATGTTGAAAAAGTAAGAGATGCCAAAGTATATATCAAAAAAAGCTCTGTAGTATGTTATCTTAATATAGTAAGTCAGAATAAGTCATACTATAGTATGTTGAAAAAACGTCATACTATGGAGTATTTCGAAAAAAGTCTTTAAGTAACAAAAAAAACTAAGAAAAACACCATTGTACTTACTAGTTTGCTAAGTAATTCTGCAGAAAGAGCAAGGCAAAGCAGATTGTTATAAAACACCAGTTATTTATTTGAAATCTGAAAATACATATTTTTTGAAATCTTTTAAAATATACTTTTCATAAGTAAATATGAGCTTCATTTAAAACGGTTAAGTTTTAGTAATATCACATCAAAAGGGATGGTTCACTGAGATGCAGTACCCTGTTGAAGAGTCCTGTGGAAAGTTTTTCTTTTAAACAAAGACAGCACCATATCGACGGGTCTAACAGATGATCAACATCATAGTAACATAATCTGTTATGCTTGTATAATAATGGGTAAATGTATAGAATTGGCATTACATTTTCCATGTACGAGTTTGAATTACAAAGACAGCAGATCATAAATGCTGCCCAGCCTAGTGGAGGAAAAGGGTCAGTGTCATATTTTAGGTGTCATAACTAGTTTGTAGGGCTTCCTCAAGTAATTTGATTACCAAAAATGTATGCAATTAAGCAATAAAGATGTGTAAAATGAAAACCAATTAGTTGTTCATTTTAAGAGACCCGTCTTATTTTCTCTTTTGTATATTTACTATTGCTCCTTATCCGATTAATCGATGGAATACTCGATTACTGAAATAAACGATGGCTGCAGCCCTACAAGATACAAGACAAAATGAGATTAAGTACTGGAGGCATATGCACTGTAAACTGTAACACTGAGGTATTGTTCTTTTCAATGAGCAAGCTCTTCTCATTTTTGCAGAATAAATAATCTTCACTTATCTTACATACAGATGTAGAATTAAAACAGGACATGACAAAAATCACGTGTTTAAAACATCCTGACACAAGGGCCAGTATTTTCTTCCGAGCCACATGGAGAAAGGATTCTTTAGAAAAATATTTTGCCAATAAATAAGTACACTTACTGTGTGTTGAGAGTTGCATAGTGTGGTAGAAAGGAATCTGGAAATTCAGATCAAGGTGACTCTGATGCAGCTTTGTGCGAGACCCATATTCACACAGGTCTGATGTCCAACACGTTGTCCGTGTGAAGTACAGTGTTGAATCCTCCGTCCCTTCAGGTGTCCCCTTTCATCCCAAGCCCAGCAGCTCAGACAGCCATGTTTGTCCAGTAGGGGGTAAAATATCAGTAGACCCAGCTGACCGGAACCCACTGCGGCTCTATGAATAACCGCTCTACCACCTCCTGCAGTTTGTCAAAAGCCTTGTCTAGATTGTCATTGACAATAGTCAGGTCAAAGTAGTGGCTGTATGCCCGACGGATCCTGGCACTCTCGTCCACAGTCTTCTTCAAATCGTTCTCCTGTTACAGAAAGAGATTCAGCCAATTAGGATGATGGAAGCATCAACCATTTCATGAGTAATAACCCCTGAAATGTTCATCATTATTTATCATCATCAAGTATTTAAGAACCTTCAATCCTCTCAAAGCATACCGTGAGTAGTTTGGTAGTAAGTCCAGCATCTATCACAGCTTTGTGCATAGCTCTTAGTGTATCCAGTTCAGGAGCAGCAATAAACACCACAAATGGCATAAACTCAGCAGTCTTCAACAATTTCAGAGCCTGGGCAGAAAATATAATGTCATAACCACAGCTTTAGGTGACAATAAGGTAGACACATTTAAAGCATTTGCCTCTGACCAACCTGAGGGTTGACGTCCAGGATGCAGGTACGGCCTGCATCCACCACTTCATGGATAGAGTCGATCTTTGTGCCATAAAGGTTGGCATCGTACTCGCCATGCTCCAGGTAACGATTCTCCTTGATGTCCTTCTCCATCTCTTCGCGCGTTACAAAGCAGTAGTTCTGGCCGTCTCTCTCCTCTTCCCTCGGATGTCGTGATGTGACTGGAGATAAAAGGTGAGGAAAGGTGTTACATGTACCTTGGCAGGAAATCTACTTGTAGACAATGCAACTACCTCAGCTGCCTGTCTCACTCACAGGGTACAGTGGTTCCATATCGCAGAGGGTTCAGGACAATAAGTCTGTTCTTCAGGCTCCGCCTCCCAACTCCCTGGGCTCCAATCAGAATCAGGGTTTTCCTCTGAAACGGTGGCATCTTGGCTACTTCCTCATAGATCTGCAGCTCATAACGGTCAAATTCTGTTCAAAGCAATTCATAGGCTGGATGAGTATCATAATGTCATCAATGCACATTCAATTTAACACTGCAAACTTTTCACAAAATCTCTTGTATGTAGGAAAATTAGATCCAATGGGTGATGCACACCTGCATTCTTTGAAGTGAGGTACATCATTTTTTTCTTCTTCTTCTTTGCAGTTCCACAGAGCATCCCTGCAAAAGAGTTTTAAAGAAGTGTCAGATCACCACATGGTGATGCTAAAGGTAAGAGTTTCCTGACTATCAAGGTAACTAAACAAGGAAGAGAATTAGGGTGCATGTGTGAATGAGTTTCCTGTGTGAACATGATTTGAACTGACCTTTACCAGAAGTATCCCAGTCTCGTCTCACAAAGGCTTTCCTCTTCTCCTCTAGGAACTGACTGGGGATGAGACCAGTGGCTCCACCACCAACTTTGCGTGCCTACATGGAAATCAGAGTAGTTGAGAGATGATTGATATTTCACATAGTAAACAAATACTATGCCTAAGTCACAAACATCCTCCTCCTCATCTTTCACTGCCTCTTGCAGCTTTCTATAGTCAGTTTCAACCAGCTTCTAATTAGCTGTGCAGCTCTGGTCGAAGCAACCCTGTCCTTCACCACCATTGCAGAGCAGAATGTGTCTACTCACCTGCCACCAGTTGGGGTCCTCCTTGTTGACTATATGAAGGATGTCTCCTTTGGAAAAGGCCAGTCCTGCCTCTTTACAGGGGATCAAGTTGTCTGTGGCTGGATTATAGTTGAAGTGGGGCTTCAGATAAACCTACAATTTAGGGTTTGAACAAGATATCAGACAATTAAATCTCAGAGAGCATTCACAACAGGATTGAGCGATACCTTAAATCCCTATTACAAGATATTGTCAAATTTAGCTGGAACAATTTGTTTATATTGGTTCATAAATTATCACATCATTATCCACTTCCTTTTTTCCCTACACATCATATTCACTGAAGTCTTCTAATTAACGACTCTTACCATCTCTTAAACCCAACAAGCATAAAACAAACAGTAGGATTAGATCATTTGATCCTCCCCAGCACAAAGGTCAGTGTCTGACATAACCCTACACACTGCTCCTTGGTGTCAGCTGCTGTGTGTGCCTGTTACTGTAAGAAGGGGAGGGGGCACTCCAGTGAATAGAGTGGTGTGTGTGCCCCACATGGTGTTAGGACTGTTATTAATAGACCCTCACTGGCTCAATTTTCAGAGGCCTGGCATTCTGAGAGCCCCCAGGTCAGGCAGCTCTCCCCCAATCCCTGAAAAGGTACAGTACTACCAACAGCCTTGTACACCTGGCACACTGGAACTTATACAACAACTACATCCTTTATTTTGATGCACTTAATGTAATAATTTGAAGATGTCAATCAAGTTTAAAAGAGCTCATAAAAATGGCATTCAATTCAGATTTCCCACTGGTGAAACACTGGACAGGAAAACATAAAATACAGCCTCCTGTTTCCTAACCTACCTGTGGTGGTGCCGGTGTGTCTCTGTAGCTGGGCAGGACCTTGAGTGTGATGCTACCAACGCAGTCCCCCAGCAGTTCCTGGAGTTCATGGGGGTTTCGGCCAACCTCGCGACCGTTCACCTCTCGGATTATGTCCCCCGTGTGCAGCATGCCCTGCCTGTCAATCGAGCTGCCGTGCAGGATCCTTGCGATCACCATCTCTCCCCGCTCCACACGAAACGTCACCCCCTGAAAGAGCCCTTTAGAATCATACATCCGCACTTCATAAATTATACACGAGGTCTATTTCATGGCATGGTCTGTCTGCTGTTAAAGAAGCAAGCAACTCTTGTCGAGTTACAATATAAAACTGAGTTACTCTGTCCCACAGATAGTAAAAGAGGACATGAGTAAAACACACACAGTATGGTTCCTCTGTGGAGCTGTGGTTGTTGTAAATGCCTGGCTAACTTACCAGTGGTTCCCCGGCTTTCTTCTGGATGCCAATCATCCTGATAGCATCAGCTGGCATGAGTGAACTCGTCAATGAAGCATTGCTGTTCACTGCAGCGTGGGGCATTTCATAGCACTTTGCAGCCACTTTGTCATGAGCCTCTATCAAAGACTGAGGCAGAAAAAAATAAAACAGGAGAGAGAAATACAGACAGAAATAAGAGAAAATCTGGTTTACAGTCTCCATACTTAAGAAGTACATTTGACGCATTTTTCTCAAAAACAATCACTGCCACTACAACATGCATTTGGTATACGGTACATATCATACTGTGCACATTCCTTTATAAACAGACACTTATGACTGCATCAACATGACTAATTGATATATAGATAAGATAAGTCAGTCTTGTTCTTACCCTAGCAGCCACAACTTTCGAGTTTGAATTGGTCAGGGACTACACACTACATCAGCAAATGTGAAGATTTACTGAAACAGTAGGGTGACACTCTTCTCCCCCTGACTTTACTCACATAACTCAGCCTGCTATTGGCCCAAGGAAATCCACCCTCCCATGCAGCAGCTTGTAAGTGGTTGAAAATATAAAGGACGATAAGGAAGCAGAGCTGCCACCACTTCAGAGAATATTAGCCAGTGGTTGGTATAACAACCTCTAATGTCCATTCCCACACAAGTAGAACATAAGCTAGACCATTCACTCTACAAAACTCTGGTCCATTCACCCTATTACACTCAGTAAAAGGAGGAATGAGGTCTAAGATACCTTGAAGTGTGGCCCCTGAAGGATTCTGACAAGCTCAGCAGCTGCAGCATCTTTTTCTTGCAGGTTGTTGAGGGAATCCAGGATCTCTGTGACCAGCTGAACGTTATCATCCCTCACAGCTTTTAACTTGACTTCTTCAAGACGCTCATGGGCCTACACACACAAAACAAAACAATGACCACTTCATCAGGCTGTTTGCTGAGAGCTTGGAATGCCACACAGTAAATGTAATGAAACTCAGCCTCTATTTGTACTAGGAATGGGAAAATGTAGTTCTAGTTACCCCCAAATTCTTAGTTTTTGGTTGGCATTTTTGAGCATATAACACCTTACTATGTTTAAAGCTAAAGTGCTGGGCTGAAACAATATATTCACCAACTTTGTTGAGCGGGTGCATGTCACATCACAACCATGATTTTTTTTTTCCCCATAACAAATTCCTAATTTTTTGACTCTGGAAAATCTAATTTTACTGGCTACTTCACGGCAGCATTCATTTTTGTCCACTCTACCTATTCCTTTCATGTAAACCTTGTTTCCTTGTCCTAAGGTGCCTATTTGGTGATCTTGATGTTGATTGACAACTCAGGATAATATGAAAAGCATTCCTCAGTGAATTCCTTCACCAACTACACTCAGTGAGCACACAATGAGCTTTGGTTCTGTCTTGGCATATCAATGAGAAACGGGTAGATAGACTGGCTGGGCACCTGACAGAAAGATGCACAAAAAAGATAAAATGTTCTTTTATGGTAATTTTGTACACCAATATCGATGTACATCGCAATATAGTGCACTTCTGTGAAATCAGTTGAGAGTCCATTGTGCAGAGAGGAGTTTAACAGCCTTAGCCAGTAAGCTTAGGGTTATCACAGGGGGAAATTAGATCATAAGGTGATAATCCTCTTGTTTCAAGTGTTGCTGTGACCACACACTGTATGTGAAATTACAGAAGTGAGACACCAATAAAATGCCATGTTCTTGTGTCCTTTATGCAAAACATTAATGGCCCTGCAATCAGACCATTCCTGTGATACACAGAAGACAATGGGAAATTAACCATTCAAAATAAAGTGTATATGAGCACATTCTATCTGATATGACATTACATAATGCAACTACATAAAGGCTGATGTAGCAGGAAAAAAATGTAATATCCAAGGAAAGCAGTGCTCCGTTTGTTAGAAATGAGGATAAGAGCTAGCCTTTCCATAAAAATCATTCTATTCATAGATATGGTAGATGAACCTTGTGACCTCAATCTGCATTGGAGATGTTTTTTTCTGTTATGTACTGTAAGTCATTTATTCTTCATGCTGTTAACGTCGTTTAGCTATGTGAAAATTTGATTTACTGGTATGAAAGAAACATTTTCCGTCAAGTCAAGCTTAAGCAGATGCTTTACATTCATATTTAAGAGCTATTGTAGATGCGCTGCACCACCCATCATGTAGCAAAACTGAGGCTTGTTTCTCTCTCCTAATGATAAGCACAGTTATACCTCACACTGGCCAGGAGATATTTCCTGCAAGTAATTTAAACCTTGACACCGGAACAGTGGACACACTGCAAGATTAATTAAAGTCACAGGGTAGCACATTACAAAATGCTGTACATATGATTGTTAAAGAAAACATGCATGTTTTAGAGAGAGAGATCAGCTTAAACTATTTCTCTCCTGTCCACAAAAAAATAAGCAATGCCCATTGCCTTTCTAATTAATATATGTTATTGAGCCTCATAGGCTGCACTGCCAGGAAGCTGTCATCATTCTGGACGTGTGGCGACGTGACACTTATTAAACCTTAATTTCCTCAGCTCACAATGACATTTGCTCCTCTTCTAAACTACAACTAGAGCTTGATGGCCAGCTAGCAAGATTGCAACTCTGTGTGTTTCTTTTACCTTTGCTAGGGAGCGTACGATGGGGCTCTCCATGATGCCTTTGAGGAAGATGAGATCAATATCTTTGGCTCCTGAGCTTGATGGCAGGTCTTTCAGGTTGTCCAGTACCTGCTGCATGGCTAAAAGGGAAAAAAAAACACACACATCAAAGATTGGGCTAACACAATGCCAACCGCACTCTTTACTTCTTTTGAGTTTGAGAGGTAGAGGCAGATATGTTAGTGACAAACAAAGCTCATAGCCAGTAATAATGAAAATAATTAAAATTCTGAGCCAGTGAAAACAACAAAAAATGTAATTATAATACAAGCTTACAAGGCACGAACAATAAGAGGACAGTCTATCAATGGGCCAATTCACAGAGAACATCCCTTATTTCCACTGCAGCAGCAACAAGCACGCAGAGGCACAAAGGAATTGTTCTACAAACAGATCTGCCTTGTACAGGCTGAGGGCATGCAGCAAGAGACTGGAGCCCAAGATCCTGACAAATACAGCTCTTAATTACATATTCAATTATTAGAATTTCAATAAAATTAGTAAATAACAGCTTTCTGTATTTCCCAGTAATTGTTTTTTCCCATTGGATTTAAAATAAATAGGGCTTGTCATGCATTCTGTCTTTTTAGAAGAATAAGCAAGCCATTTGCATTTTTTTGGTGTTTTGAAAAAAAGAAGTAGACAGAAATGCAGTCACTATGAGAGCCACAGCATTTGTCTGTTTTGCAAGTACAGCATGTGTTAACAAATGGGTTTTTTTTGTTTCTGGTTTTGCTATGTGTGGTTATTGTATGTCACAGAAGGACAAATGTGAAAGTTCAGAGGCAGCAGCAAACACCCACACAACTATCTCTGAGCAGTGGGCACAGTACCATTCAAATGGTAATGAAATGTCAAATTTTGCACACATCACAACAGCTCAGTGCAAATGATTATTCAGGAATTTGTCATTGACAGCTTACCTCTGCCAGACTTTGCATTGGCCACAGTCATGTTTAATATTCCTCAGCACAGGATGGTGAAACTCTCGGCCAAATGCCACCCAACTGCCCACTTACAGAAACCAGAGCACCTGGGGGTCTGAAGAAGGGAGGAAACCAGCTCAAGTCAGTTACTGGATGTACACCATGATCACCACACTGTACAAGCCATGTTATGAAATTAATCAAGCTGACATTTACTAATATGTTGCTATTGAATAAATGCAGATACAGTATGAATGCATGAGACACAAAATAATACAAAAAACTTTTGTTTGTCTTTGTGTTTCATGTGCATATAAGCACAGAGAGTTGTTATGAATCAAGGGAATGAAAGACGGCCATTGAATGACAAAGGATGAGTCCCCTGTCCGTCTGACTAAAGGTTGTGCCAACCACATACAGGGAGGCCCCCGGGGACTCTGTACAAACATGATGTCCAAACAGAGTGAGGCAAAAACAGCCCTACCAATGCCTAGAGGGTAGGTAGACCAACAGAGGTATGGAGTCATTTAACTGTACACTGTTAACTACATAAACATCATAAATGCAACACTACTCAATCCACAAAATGTTAACAAAGACAGCAAAATCCCAGATAATCACCCAGAGCCAAAAAGAAACTAGAAAGGCAAAAGCTCACCTGCAAACTGTGTTCAAATCATCAGTGCAGCACTCCGACACGGAGCCCCACGTTTTCTACAAAACACTCATCTGGAAACTCTGGACGAAAGAAAGAAGAGAAAAAAAAAAAAATCACATTGTTCTTATTTGGTGAAATAGTCCAAGAGAATCTAAAAACCCTCTTAGGTGGTACTACCCAGAGTTGCTTTCATTGCCCAGACTTCTCCTTTTCAGTTAGTTGTGTGGCAAATGCAGCCAATGTGATTGGCCAAAATCAATCACATGACCAATGTCCATTTAAAAGCCTCATTACCACCACCAAGTCAGATGAAGCTCAGCCCAGAAAGAGTGAGACTGCAAGTATTAATTGTGTTCTGGGGATTTAAAAAGATCAATGCAACTAAAAGAAGCCTTTCATTTTATTGAACACGTCTTTGTGGCCTGTATCACTGAATTACTATGAAGACTGTTGTCATCAGTAGTTCTCACTGTTCTACAGATGCCCACATGGGTTGGAAATTAAAGCATTCACTGTACCTGGCACTTTTTAAAAACTTCAGACATCAGACTTGTTTATAACCATAAAACGTTTTGGAGTAGGCTAAAACTCTCACTATGAAGTCTCTAACTGGACCAAAATTGCAGGTTTATAGATCTTAAACTATCTTTTTCCATGCATCACTGCTGAATGTATGAACAGCACATAAAGCCATTATTTAAACTGAAAAGTTTGGCAGCATAAATACACATTCTCAATAAAAAAAAAAACTTATTTATTTATTTAATCATTATTTATTTAATATGTTTTGTAACATATTACACTGAGGTCTGTTCTTGTCATTTTTGAGGGAATATTTAGATTAGAGTTAAATCAATTAATTGGGCATGTCAATATATGAAAAGCTGATTTTTCAATAGTAAAATGTCTACCTCAGTAGGGATGCACTAAAACTGATACCAGATCAGATATCGGGCCAATACTGACTCAAATAGCTGAATTGGATTTCATTGACAATGGGACTAATGTGTTCAACTGAATTCCACATTTATATACTATATACATTATATAATGGCATTTTAATTCCTGTTTAAGTTTTGAGTAATTTGTTGCTGCATTATAAGGGTTTACACTTGAATTGTAATTCCTGTTAATTTTGAAGATTTTTTTTACCAAGTTGCTGGTGTACCATTTATTATTTTTATAATACACATAAAATAATGATCTCAGTCACTTCCACACAGTGACGCATACAACTTATGAATTAAACACTGGTATCGGAGTCAGTATTGGACCATACCCAAAGCCCAGATGTCACAATCTGTGACTACTAAGGGACAAAATCTAAGGGACCTGTGTCAAAAGTGTTTACGTTATGACTTAATGTTAATAATAATAATAATAATAATAGGGGCGGCAGTAGCTCAGTCTGTAGGGAGTTGGCTTGGGAACCGGAGGGTCACCGGTTCAAGTCCCGACATGGACCAAAAACTGAGTGTGAACTGGTAGCTGGAGAGGTGTTTACCCCAGTTTACCTCTTGGGCACTGCCGAGGTGCCCCTGAGCAAGGCACCAAACCCCCAACTGCTCGGGGCGCTTGTCAGGAGCAGCCCCCTCACTCTGACATCTCTCCATTAATGCATGTATGTGTGTTTCAGGTCTGCATGTACCATGTATAAGTTTAACAGAGTGTAAATTGAATTTCCCCATTGTGGGACTAATAAAGGTAGATCATCTTCTTCTTCTTCTTCTTCTTCTTAATAATAATAATAATAATACGTTATCCATTTTTTAAAAATGCTTAAAATAAATGTAAGTCTCAGCCTCAAAAATCCAATACTGGTCGAGCTATAACTTAGATAAGATCTAATGTGTGTCTAATGTGATACTGGGTAGAAAGGCAAGACACTGTTAAAAATGAATAAAATGAAATGAGACCTACGGAGTATTATACCATTATAATACCAAGACTGTGGTACCAGTGTTAGAATTTGTGAAATGAGATACCTCCGTGAAGTATATTGCTAGTTGTTGTACTAACAGTAACGTAACAGTCACCCACTTTGAGCTCATTCACAATTTTAATAAGTCAGGTCTTGATTAAGGGGACTGTCACATCTAACGTTACACCGCCTGTAACCGCTATATCATCAGTCACATGAGTTCATAAATAGTAAGTTAACTCTAATGTCATGGAGGGACACTAAAGTAATTTACAGTGGCGCATAACTAAAAAAACACGTGCTAGCGTTTCTTGAAGGCTGATTTGCTGTCTAGCTACAAGCGCAAAGGGCACGTGTAACCACTTCCAACGTGAGGAACAAACACGATAACTAGCCACCGGTAGCTAATTAGCGGTGGTAAACACTAATGTTAATTTGGCGTTAACGCACAACAATCCGATATTATTTGAAATATGTTGAACTACAGCGAACTTACATGCTGCCAGGTCTTCTTTGGATTTAACTTCGCTGGTGCCCGTCCCGTACCAACTTGGTGCTAGCCATAGCTAACTTGTAGCTCATGCAGGCATGTTAGCAATGCTAATGATTGCTAGCAAACACTAGCGTTCGCTTACACGTTGGGTACTTACTACCTAGCTAACACATACCGCTATGTTGCCACAAACGACGAGACAAACCAGCGAAATCAATCCATTAACGTAACTTCGCTGATCAATGTTTTCTTGCGAAATAACTGTCGTGAATTGCAGGTGGCTGCAAGTCGTGTTATTAGCCAGCTAACCGTAACATCATGTGGCTCAGACAAGCTAACGTTACCTAGCGTTAGCTGGTCTTGAGAGCCAGGGTGCCACGGTGAGACGATTTCTGGTTAAAAAAATGAATGAATGATACGTTACCCAATTTAATAATCCCCGTCCAGTCATACTTTCGTGCTTTCCTCCATTTCAGAGCTCCCTAATTCGCAGACCACTTGCGTAATAGTAACTTGTTAGTGCGTCTCCACTGAGCCTGCCTGCGCCCCTTCCCTCACTTCCCAGTCCACACACAGTGCTGTGCTAAGTGTCGTTCAAGTTATATCTTGCGCATTCGAATCCTGCACAACCCATATAGATTATTGTAAATTTTACCATACAATAAATATCGATAGTTGAGAAAAGGTAAAGTGGAGATAAACCGCATTAATTTTCTTCAGATAATGATTTCCCAAAACAAATGTAATGACCACTAGATATAAATGTGAATGCTCTCTGGCTGCATGTATACTGTACACACACTGCAATATTAGGAGTTGACACCTCAATACAACTATTATTTAGTCACCATAAATTCAAACAGTAACCATTTGACAGCTACTAGGACTTTACATCTTTGGTTCTGAATTTAAAAATGTGCCAAAAATAATAAGAGGGCTTTACCGAATCTATTCATTGTTAGTAGAGTATTGTAATACTAACATTTCTCTCAAAACGTCATGCACCATATCAGTGTCTACTATTACAAAGCACTTACCTCCACGAGGAAGCTATACTGTATCTGATCATGGTACCATTAATGGCACTGTGATATACCATCCCCACATCTGTCTACACATAATCTCATTTGTACCACTCATCAGCATGAAACTCCAAACAATATCCCATTCACCAAAATCTGGTAATTCAGCTGCACAGAAGCACCTTTAGACAGAGCAACTTGCATATAGTTATATAGTTAACCAAATGCTCAGTGTGACATGACTGGCTTTTGATGTATCCAGGTCACTTGACTGGATTAAATGGTTAATCTGTTTTGAGGCAAGGTGGAGATACCTCTCAAATGATATAACAAGTGACACAAATGCAACACTGTGCTGTATTCAATTTACAGTTAATTTCTATTTTACTCTCCTCAAAATACATTAGCAGCAGACATGAATTATTAACTATTTGCGCCACTTGAAAAATGTTCAAAACATTTAGATGCCTGTTCCTCAGTAGAGTAGTTACTCCATCAGTGAATAACACACAGTATATTGTTCAACATATTACCTACACTGTAGATAACACACCCAGCAGTACCAACTTGCCTGGGGCTACTTGAAAGGCAAGTTATTGCAACTGGTTATTTATCAAGTCCAGTGAGCCAGAGTGAGTCAATGGCTCAACATATCAATAACCTGTTTTAGAGTAGCATTTCCAACATTACAGACCAAAGTAGGTGCATTACACAATGTTTATTCCATGCAGCACAAGTACAATTCAGGTCAATAACAGATATGGTTGCAATTTTGTGGTAAAGTCAGCTTGGATATGGCAGCTCCAGCACAATCACCACAGTGGCAGCCCATCATACCTACAACACAAGGAACTTAAGTAAAAAGGTGTGTTTTGACAAACAGCAAAACCAGTGTAAGATGTTTTCATGTCGCTAGTCACATACAAGAGGATGACAATGTATTAGTACATTAATAATGTTAAATCCAATACTACCACCAGGGTCTGAAAAGTCCCCCAATTACAAACATATACTCAAATTAAGCACAATTACAGCACTGGATCTTATGTTCAAACAAACTTATCAAGAAGTCAAAGGCCTGTAGTTGCACAGTTAAGAACAGGAATCCTTCCTCTGGCCCTTGAGGTCGGTAGAGTTAAAAACATCCAAGACAACAGGTTGTGCAAAGTATGCGAGTTAGGAGAAATTGAAAATGAATCACATTTTCTTTTGCATTGTCCGCACCATGATGATTTATGAACTTCTATTGTAAATGAAATGTCTGTTCAAAATCCAGAAATGTTTTGGTGCTCGAATGATGACGAGATGAAATGTCTGTTTACTGCTAATTTTAATGCTTACAAGTTGGCTACTTTTGTTTCTCAAGCTTGGAAAAAAAACATCAGGATGGTTTATTTGCTTAGTATTATTTGTAATTTATGCTGCTGCTATGGTTTCTGCCTTTGTCTCTTTTTATTTTCTAAATAATGGTGTAAGTCCATTTGGGTTGACCATATTATTTATGCATGACACAATAATAAATAAAATTAAAACCAGCCACAGTTTTTGTCTGCAACTTCTGAAATCCATGTAACATGCTTGAGAATTGTAAATAGTAAATCTGTACCAAACAGTAGAAATATGGAATATATTATGAACCTTTAATCCATAATTATTTTCAATTAAAGGAACTGATTTTAAAAGTATTTCTTAATATAAGGAAATCCCATGGTGGCAGGTGACCTGATATGTTTACCTGCCACAGCCAGCATTTACCCTTTATTTGGCAGGTAGCAGGTGCTAATTTCATGCCCTGACCACCACTAACTACAACCGTAAACATAAACTGAGCATTATCAGATTCACAAGAATTTTGCAGAGCAAGAATATTGCATGGATGCTGTATTGAATTGCACTACATTTTGGGAAGTTGGTACTTTTCTGGTATTTCACATTTTTACCTGATATAGTTTGGTCCTGGAATACTCTCTGTGCTCTCCCTCACCAACACATCTGAAAATACAGTATCTGGGGTGTCTCTTTTCCCATACCTATGCATAAAAAAGGAGTTAAGCAACCTATCAGTACTTCTTTGCATGTACTTTCAAAATTATCACAACCAAGAGTATGTGATAGAAATTGAAGGACTAACCTCTGTCTTGTAATGAGATTGATGTAGTGTCTTAGTGCAGAATAATATCTGGCGAGCTCATCAGGTGCTGCACCTTCCCGGGGACTGGCAGGCTTGGCTGGATATGCGTCTATACCAGAGTGAATGCAAGCCAGCAGGCAGAGAGTCAGAATACTCAGCGACATCACAGCGTGGAGCAAAGCCTGGAAACACAGTGAAAAATAATGGTCAAAATGCACCATAAAAATACATTTTTCAACAATGCCAATGCCAAAATCAGAAGTAGAAGCTCCATATTGGATTGACACTCCACCATAAAAGCTGCAAGGTCCAACATTACCTACTGACCTTCAATCAAAAAGTGTGCCTTTCAATTAAAAGGTGAGAAGCAACAAAAGATGCTTACTTTACAATGCAGCACTTGAAAATCCTGCTGTAGTCGGGTCTCTCGCTGTTCAAGGCACCTCTGCCAGATTCACAATATTGCCTGTGTTTTATACAGTGTGTGTCAGATGGGGAGGGGGGGTCATTTCATTCACTTTTAGGGTCCTCCTGAGAGATATCTACCAACTCATTAGTTTAGTAAACCCTTAGTGTTAAGACAGTGAGGCAAATGGAAACAGTTACATTATTGTGAAAAGACCAAAACACGTACAGTGTCACAGCATTAGATTAATTAAAATGTTAATTATTTGACTTGAAGGTGTACATGTATTATGTTTTTTTCAATATATTGAAATTAAGTACATTACAGATTTACTGCAGAAACACAAACCACAAATTTCTGTTTTACAACACGATCAGCTCCTTTGCAGCAAACGCTTTTAATTATGCATAATCATAGAGGCACACATAAGTGATTCATATCAACCTGAAATGTAATAATAATAATAATAACAATAATAATAATAATTGTTGTTTCTACATTAAATACACTTTGAAGGCCTTATATATTCGAAGGATAGAACAAAGTACCATCGATTACAGCTAATTTCACTTCAGTTCGATAAGATATTTTAATGGCAAAGTATATTCCTTGGCAAAGTAGCAGCAAAAGTGGAGACAGACCTCTATTCATTTAGAGTGTCCACTTCAGAGTCACAGCCAGCATGACAAGTCTCAATAAAACCAATGATGTGTAGCTTCAAATGGCCAACGATGGTCTGTTGTTTTCACATTAAGTTGAAATATATTCAGAAAGATTATGTTTCACTTTAAAGAGAAATGCGGAAGGGGGTCTGCACCAAGAAAAAAAAACATTCATTAATTTAATTATGCATAAATAATCTGAAATATATAATCCTGTTAGAAAACAAATTAAAGAAAGTGCAAAAGTAGTTCTTGTGATCACATAAGTGGCTTTCTCTGCAGGGTCTTGGTTAATAAATGATGCAGTCAAATGTTTTTAAGGGTTAGCGGTTGTTAGCCACATGGGAAAAAATCTCAAACTCATTAATAAATGTTGTGAAAATAAATCCATTGATTTTACATTCTCTTAAAATTGCATCTTATGTATGTAATCTACATGAATGCAAGGCAGTTTAAACACTACTGACTGACACAGTTCTATTAAGACAATAACTAAACCATTTTGGCCAAACCAGGAAGCATAACTCCAAATTAGACCAAATCATACAAGAAAGGGCAGTAAATTGCTCAACCCCATATATTTTCAATTCCAGGTTTATAGCGGGCAGAAAAAGCTTTCAGCCCCTAAATGGTAAGATTACTTTAATAGCAACTATTTTCCTTGAAGGGCACTCTCGTGAAATTTGACAATAGATTGGTACTGTTGTTTCCTTTGACAGTCATATGAGAACTCTGTTCCACAGCGACAGCACAGTCTTTGTAGGAAAAGTAGATACAAACTAAAAGCCTCACATTATAGAGAACATAAGGACATTCAACAAGTGTTCACATTTTAATACTATGACTTAAATAGACAGCACAAATCACAACGTGTCTGTCTGTCAACATGAATGCTCCAAATTTCAAGAGAGCAAAGTAATAAAACATTGTCAAAACTGAAATACAGTACAGTACCTGGGTTTAAGGAACATGGGTTATTTATAATCTCATTATTACTCAACACTGGCAATATTGTATTTGTTGCATTCATGTCAGTACAGCATACGTAATTGAACTGAACTGAGTAGAAAAATTAATAACAATATGATGACTGGTGTTTTTCTTGATGAAGAACCATTCACCACCTTTATCTCGGAAACAATGGATGTGCTGTATGGAGAAATGCCCAAATGCCTGATTTATACTTAGTCACACCAGCGAGCACAGTACCTCGCTGACAAATGAGGACCAGGTGGATAAAGCACAGAGAGCCTTTTAAGTGCCTTGTCTGATAGAGTTGATGTGCTCTCTGGTAATACTCCTCTAACACACCCAGCACTGCAGCCAAATGCCAACCCCCCTGCAGGACACATCTCAAAGAACCTCAATATTCAGTTTTTATTTGATTTATACTGCAACTACATTACTAGATCGCTAACTGTAGAGAGGGCATTTGGGGTTTTAGCAGAGGCTTGAAGCTGAAAGTCTTGGTTGTGGAGATAAATAATTTATTCGCAGCAGATAACATGCACCATACATGTAAGGTTGCCATGCACATATTGAATTCTATCAGCAAGAAAAGGATAAGCTTTATATGATATGCTTGCACTTTATCAAGTAACAATGTTGTGCCACCTAATGTACCTTACACAGCAATAACGCTGCGATGCAAGGCAGATATTCTGCTACTGCTGTTTCCAAAAGCCAACTAATCTCCCTCAGTCTCCTCCATCATAGAGTATATTAACACCATGTTAATGACATAACAGCGGGTAAAATGGCTGTGCAGATAATGAGAACATTAGCCACAGCAGCACCTTTTGAGTCAAACAGAACTAATCTTTTTCTTTCACTCGTTTCAATTTTCCCTCTAGAGTCATTTTGATAATCCACTAGAAAGCAGTTGGTTTAATAGTTTGTAATACAAAAGGTCACAAACTGAAGTGCATTAATTGCATTTGTAAAATCTCACACATGCCACCATTACCAATTTAAAAGTTATTTGACAGTCTAGAAAAGTCTATAAACTATAGATATTTAATAAGGATCTAAAGTTGCATTTTGTCTCTTATGTGAAGCTGTTGAGATTCACTATTATTGTGAGTCATTCTTCACTTTCAGGCCACGTTAGTACAAACAACACAACTGCAAGGCACAAAAACAATCAAACACCAAGTCCCGTCAGGTTCTTTGTAGGCATCTCCCGCTTCATTACATTTTTACATTTAGCTAATGTTCTGATCCAGCATGGCTTAAAACAAGTCAATGAAACAGAATGGTCACTTGCTAAGTTATGAGGGTGTGTATAGCGTGTGTGTGTGTGTGTGTGTGTGTGTGTGTGTGTGTGTGTGTGTGTGTGTGTGTGTGTGTACTCATGTAGTATCTATGCTTCTGTGACTGTTGGGATCGGATTCTCCACAAAAATGCTCTTGTCTGCTTAATAAAAAAAACTGCACTTTCTGATCTTCCAGTGATCATTTATCATCAGTGTATTCAATCTGATGTCATGACAAACTCAAAATGTTTATAGAAATCACAGTGATGTAAAAATCTTAAATGTTCACCCACCAGTTTCATCATGTAATCAAAACATACATATATATTTAAGGTATCTTAAGTGCTGGTTATTTTCAGAAGACTATACAGTTGCACTGTTGAAAGGTCTTTTGAGTTGCACACTGACCTACCTGTATGTTACCAATTCACTGAGCAATCTCTTTGCACATGTAAGCACTGAGTGAATGCATTTCAGGACTTTTTCAGCAACACTTTAGCCAACAACCTTTCTTTTCCTGTAGGGAACAATCAGCCTGTTTGATTTGGTTTAAAGCATCAACTGGAATGGCTTGTTCTGGTGACCCCAAAAAACAATTTCTTTGGAAGACATGTTCCTAAATCTTCCTCTTTTAGCAGATAACAAACTGCTCAGTGAATGGAAACCACAACTTTGATGTTCTGGTACTTTCTTGAATATTTCCTTTTCATGAGGCTTCATTCTTTAGCTCCACTACATTTTTAGGTCGGTCACTTTAACAAAGTGAGTTCTTTTAGTTTTAATAATTATGTAAAATCCACTACTTTGCAGTAAATGTGGCTGAGGAAAAACCCTGACACAACAAGGAAATATTTAGAGAATAATTTGCAGATATCTAGAATGGTATTAAAATAATGTATTTCATATGTTAAAACAGATATTTTCACAAGCAGACTCAAAAATCATTCAAACATAAACACTGCTATTTTATAAATACCACCTAATGCCCTTTAATTGTCAAATAATATGAAAAAGAACTTTGTATACAAACAATCAATATGGTGGGGGCAGTGATTCCTACAGTATTGTTGTTCAAGCAATTTAAATTTCTCAATTCCAAATCAAAATGTTTTCATTTCTACTCACAAGGGTAGGAGAGGATGCATCCTGAGTCACAAATAAGGTGTAAAGTCTGTGCACAGCTTAGATGATTTGTCACTTTGTGACTTCAAGATCATATATGAAGTCTTCTGGTAGTGTCTCAGCGGGCATTCCCTTCAGCTGCTCATCATACGTGCGAAGAGTCCAGAGTTTCTCCAGTTCATACACTTCTCTGCTCTCTGGTAACATGAAGTGAACAACCATATTCCCTGAGACAGAGAGGAATGGAATTGAATTGAACTGAGAGGAGCGGGAAAGTGAACACCACTGGTAACAATCAACAAACAGTTTATATAAACAACTAAAGGTCCAAATTGGACATTAGAAGATGGGATCTCTAAGTTCTACATACCAAAGTCAATACACATCCAGTCCTCTGCATCCTTTCCTTCAATCTTGACATTCGGAGTATCCTTCTTTCTTCAGAAACTTGTACTGGGGGAAAATCATCCTTTGTGTAAGTTTTAAAAACAAGCAGATTGTACATATCAACATTTGACAATGAGCAAACAAATGTTAGCTACCACTTTGATGGCGTAAAGTGCCATTGCACGGAGGTGTCTTGGCGATACACCGCTGACAACAATGAAGTACTCTGCATACTTGATCTGCTCTGGTACTTTAATCACACAGATGTCCACTGCATTTTCCTGACGCAACAGAGACACCAACACATCAAGAGTGAACGTCTCAGGGGATTCTGGAGAAAACAAGGGTGAAACATTTTATTGTGTGTGTGTGTGTGTGTGTGTGTGTGTGTGTGTGTGTGTGTGTGTGTGTGTATATATATATATATATATATATATATATATATACTATATACATATATATACACATACACACATACACACACAACGGTATGTGAATGCTACAGTATCTATCTTTGTTAATCTTGCATGGTAGCCAGTGAGATGAGAATTTTGCTGAGACAGAGAAATGCCATCACATACAATTAAAGTGATGCAGGGTGACTGAGGGACCTCACCCATTGCCATTACAAAGGCAAGTAGCTTAGCACTAACTAACATTTTTGTTCAGCGTCCATTAATTTGCAGATAGTCTCCCTGGTTAATCACGTGCAGCAAGTCATAATCTCAATAATAATAATAATCAATTAGTAAATTGACAGAAAACTACTAACCAACTATTTTGATAATCAATTATTCGTTTTAAGTAGCAAAAAAATAAATAAATAAAGAAAAAAATAACACGAGGATTGGATTTGCTGCTTTTCCTATAATGACAGTAAACTATTTACCAACATATAAGAATTTATAGGGAAAATGATAAATTGATTACTTGGGGAAAATAATCAACTGATTAATCAATAATTAAAACAATTATTAGTTGCAGCCCTAACAGAGGTCTTGTTAGCTTTGATCAGCAAACAAAACCCAAAGACATTTAATTTAGGGTTGCTACATACTATATTATGTCATAACATCATTGCACATCAACTGCCAATATTTGTGTTTTTAATGTCATAATATCATTACGATAATCTGCAACATTTTTTATATTTAGCAATTAATTATTTGCGCTATTAATTCAATTTCAGAAAACAATAAAGATGTTCATCATAGTCACTACGATACTAACACAAACATTTTACTATCATATATTGTGAAGACAAGCAATAAATCCTCACATTTTAAATAATAAGACATTGATAAGGCAATGAAAAATTACTTACAATCAAACAAACTGATCGTAGATTCATTTTCTGTCGATCAACTAATTGAGTCGAGTTTAATTTTTAAACTATTGTCTAAAATGTACGACAGTGAAAGGGAACACATCCTCTTATTTAACAATCAGCTAATCTTTGGCATTTTCTTTTAAAATTACCTTAAAGCTGTCGAGTAATATGTTTTATCGATCAGTTCGTGTATTAGTCGACTAACCAATTTAGTTACTTACTTTGACTCAGGGAACTGCCGTCACTGTCCATCTCATGCGATTCCTCCTGAAACACGCCAGTGCTCCTCTCTGAATTACTACTTTCACAGCCCATCTCTGAATACGACCTTGTTGTGTCTAATACATGATGCCAGTGCTGACATGAGGATAACTTCACTGTAAAACGTCGAGGCCAACAGTGACTGTGACAACGAGCTTTGGGGACCAAACAGACGCTTCTACAAACGCCCGTTTGCTCCAGTAAAACGTTACTCTTAAACACCGAAGATACCAGTTTCTTGGAGCGACTGAAAATATTCATGATTTTGCCTTGTAAAACATGACAATATCACAGTCAAATGTTCTCTTTACACATCCATGCAGTCAATGCCAACCGTCCACGAGCCTATAATCAAGAGCAAGAGCTAAAAACAGGAAGTGCTTCTCGTCCTTGACTTTTGATTGGTCCGCCCGACTTCGTCGTTGGTAACTTGCCTGGAATAAATGAAGAGCGCCCCTATCGACCGCAGTGTGTATCGACTTAAGAACATCAGGCGGGCATAGTCAAATGATGTCGCTCCTAATTGATGGCAAATGAAAAGCAAGATACATGGTAAAAATGTTTTACATTTATTTCATAAGTAAAGAAATATGAATAAAAACTCCTAAAAATATATTGTTTTTCAAAATCAATACCACAGCCCTTAACTGGGCTTCTTAATGTATAAAATTGTAAACAATCTAAAATGTCAACAAATCCATTTTAATTCCACCTGAGCTATAGAGAGGCAAGGTGCTGCCCATCACCGTAGACAATCATGGGACCTTTTTCTGGAAAAATATGAAAGGTAGTCAGCAGGGCGACAAATAATTTTTTTGATCCGGTTTGAATTGCACCATGAATCACACATATGTTTGCCAATTTAAAACATAATTTCGCAGGTCAAGAAAGTCACAGTTTGTTGCAAACCTGTGGAAGTATAAGACTGTGAAAATACATAATTAGAAAGACAACACGCCCAAAAGTGTCGTCTTTCTCACTGAAGCTATGTTGCCTGTGTGTTTCGTACTGGGATGAACTCACACAAGCAACGGGTGGTCTTGCTTGTTCTTTCTCTTCCTGGCTGATAAAAAGACCAACAGTTGCTGGATAAAACACATCAGGTAAGATAACGTTTCATCTGTGTGTGGACCATAGCTGTGTGTGATACAAGAGATGTAGTTCTCCAAGTGTTTTCACACAAAACTAAATGATACCATGACAAACCTAAGACAAACTGACGCACCATTAACTACTGTACATGTTTTTTCTGAAATAAGGTCCCATGGGGTCCACCAAAGGGGGAGGGACTTCTCTATAATCTAATTGGTCAGCACATTGTCATAGAAACCACAAATTCAAGTATGTTAACAAAACACTGGTGTGCCTGAATAGATCAGAACAATGTCCATTTTTGTATATTTTGTTCCCTTTGTACGCAACGCTGTGTTCACCATAGTCGTCATTACTCAGTTGAGTCCATAATTACATTCAGTCTCAAGCCCACCGGAATATGGTCAGTCAGGCCAGCCAGCTGGGTTATAAAGGTAACCTCTTCAATTTCCTGAATGGAGACAAAAAGAGTGCATATCTTTTTGTGATGCTTTATGCTTTTTAATGAGGATAACATGTCATTTTAAGACAGTACTGTCTGTCAGTAATTTTGCCATATGCAAATGTTTCATGAATTATTTGTAAAGTAACTAAACTAAACTTGACTTGTAACTTCCAGGAGACAGAACCAATGGAGAAGAATGAGAACAGTGAGTAGCAGAAAGCATAAAAACACAAAGGTACACGTACTGTTCGGCAGTGCTTTGAAATGGAGCTTTCGCGGTATAAGATGTAGTCAATACGACGTCCGATCCATGGCTGGTCAGTTTCAGGATAAACCAACGGGCAGTCCTCTGCAGGAACAGGAGGGCAGATATACCGCTTTCGTAAATCTTCGCTCTCCAAGGTTCTACACAGATACACAGAAGGAACCGGGTGGATCTTCAGAAAAGCTTCAGTGAGGAGTTCTGGTCATGTCACATACAAAGATGTGCTGTGTAGAGGCTAAATAAAGTGGAAATGAGTGTACCTTTGCAGATTTTCTGGGGTGTTTATGTCATCTTCATACAATGTGGGCTGCTCCAGCAGAGTACCTTTAGATGCAAACCAATGAAATACCAAATTAATTGTCATCATGTGTCTTGTATGTATGCAGTATTTGCTGTAGTCTAATGATTTAAAATGGTACACACCAATGACCCAGGGCTTCTCTTTTCCAGGCCCTGCCCTGCAAGGATCTTTGTATTCTTCAAACAGACAGTGATTCTGTTCCAAGGTGTCATCTATACAAACAGAAAAACATGTGTAAACATGTTATGGTAAGGATGCTTTCACAAAATAAATAATGTAACAAAAAAAAAAGAAAATTGTCAGAAACACACCAGGTGAGCAGTTGTCAAAGTTGAAATCTCCACAGAGCACATCAAAAGCAACATCCTCATCGGGCAGTTTGTTGGCAGCTTGAAAATCACCAATCCACTTGGTAACCATGTTCAACTGCTCACAGCGAATTTCCCCTTCACCTGATTAAAGAAAACACAGACAAGCCATAACAGACCTATTTTATCTTTGTTTTCTTAAATTAACATACCAAATTTTGACTGAGCCCAAGACCAAATCAGAAAATTTCACTTACCTTCTGGTGCATGAAGATGTGTGCAGTTAAAATAGCCAACCACGTTCTTCTGTTTCTGATTCTGCCCAATTGACACCTGTAAATTTAAAAATAATAAACATTACATCTATTTTCACTGTGTTCCTACTGTGACAAAAGCATGGGTAATTAATATGAACTCTGCAACACAAAAAGGATAGCTGCATTAACCGATAGTGGCTTAACACATTATATTAATCAAGGTACCTTTGCAGAAAGGAGGCCCTTGGCAGCCAGCGCGTCTTCTCCACGGCTGTTGGGAAAGCAGTGGTACTGGGCTTCAAGCACAGGGAACCGACTGGCTAAGAACATGCCACTGTTGAAGAACTTGAAAGAGGAACATCTGCATGGTGGCTGGCAGGCATACACACCAATGTCATACAGTATGTGTCCAAACACAGGTTTTAGAGCTTGGGTGAGCTTCTGTGCTGCCCTCTTATCAAACACCTCTTCTAGGCACAGTATGTCCACATTGGCTGGAAACAATGTCGACACTTCCCAGGGTACATCGTCCTGCTGGCGGAGACCCTGGGAGAGCAAAGCTCGGGGAGCACTCCGGTGACCTGCTCGGCCCTGCTGGTTGGAGTTCTGATTGGAATTTAAGATGGGAGAAGGTGAGCCACTCGAGGGCTCTTCTGTATCATCACAGGGCACACAGACCACATGACTACTGGATTTTGGGACTGAAACATTTACTTCAGCTGAATCGGAACGATGACTCACTGTGGGCTGTGCATGTCTATCAGTGGCCCCATATGTAGAGTTAACTGTGGGGAGTATGCTGTTGGAGGGGCTGAGAGTCCCACAGCTGCTGGGGGAGTCAACAAAAATACGGATATTGGGTCGACACACACCTTGCACAATGTGATGACCAATGGCAACCGCCCTGCGCTGGGTGTGCCCCAGGTTGTTGAAACGAGCCAGGCTGTCAGGCAACAGACATAGGTTGGCTGTGGCAAATCCAAATGACGCCTTTCCTACCAGCTCAAAGCCCCTGTGCGTCTCCTTCTCTGGTGAGGATGGTGTCTCTCTGTGGTAGTAAAAGGGCCTGCGGCAAGCCTGGAGGGGTGCCCAGAGCATAAACCCAAGCAAGGCCAAGGGAGCTGTAGCGAGAAAAAGAATGAAGAAGATAATAGAGCCAAAGAAGACCTTGAGGGGGTGGAGGTAGCATCCTTGCTCCAGTCGCTGGCTTTGCTCCGGAGTGATGGACTTGCACACAGCAATGAGGCGATCAAGAAACCAGAAACAAGGCAGGATGAATGCCCATCCCACAGCATGGATGCCTGCAACAAACCCATTAGGAAATGGAGACGCCTGCAGGGCCATGCCTCTGCACCTTTTCTAAGCAACAGTCAGAATGAGCAACATCAAGACTTCCCGTTCTAGCCTCATTCCAGTGCAAAGTCTTTCACATGGGCTCCACTGGACACTAAAACATGAGAAAGAAATTAAAATGTATGACATGTCATGACTCTGTTCTTACAACACAAAGCTATAAACATTTACACTGCTGGTACTCAGGAATAACTGGCTTTCATTCTTGCACTGAATTCATGCCCATACATGCAGTTGTGCAAAACATGAAGCAACAGACAGCTGCACTGACTGAATGCAATACTGCCAGATGAAGAGTAAAGACCAGACCGGCTTACTGCATGCTTACGCAATCCATCATAATCACTTTAAAAAGAGGCAAAATGAAAAAAATGGTGTTAACAGTTGATAATCCAACTGTTACCATCTGCAGAGTTGCTAACCACTGGTGATATGAGCCTGTCTGAACACCACACCTTTGTGTGCATTTACAGATTAATAATACATGGGTGCGTCAACTGTAAAACTACACAAACAGTTTTTTTTTTTTAATTTCTAATCCGATACATTTTTAGTTTAAAATATCTAAAATATAACATATATAAAATATTCACAAAGTGTGATACAATGACATCAACATCAAGGACTCTGGATAATCTATATTTTACTGTGAAAAATCAGACCATAATGTAAACACTGTTTTAGAGTGGATTAACAATAGTATGTTGCATCAAGCGTTCACTCCCATTGCAGACTTTGAGCTCTGACACCTAAGCGACTTAGCCGGAGAAAATAGGACACAATAAAACCAGGAAGTTGCGACCATTTACACCCAGATTACACACACAAAGACTCCACTGAAAGCAGGTTATCATATCTTGTAATGTTTTATTGTGAAAGGGACGCGAGCTTTCCGTGTCACTGGCCTGGTCGGTCGACACTCATACAGGTAACGTCAGGTTAGGTGGGTCTCTGCTCGCTGTGTGCAGGTATGCTATGCTAACAGTTTCTCTTAAATAAACGATTCAGAAAGACTTTAAAATCTACAAAAGCGTTGGTGTGTATAACCGCATAACGTTGCAGCATCATTAAAGCACAAATCTGTTGAAACCTCACACTGAATACATGCCTTTTATAGTCTACATATTTTAGTTGTCTTAAATGAAAGATGTCACCTGTCCTGCGTAGCTTGCTCAAAACACTCGGCTAACGTGGCAGCCTAGATGATCTTACCTTAGCACGAAAACTGGGACACTCCGTCGGGTGAAAACATACAGCGAACAACCTCCTAATTCATCTATTTATGTATTAAGTTGTCACGTGTTCAAAGGAAATGATCCGTTTCTAAGTTAAAAACAGATAACCGGTTCTGGAAAGTTGTCCCATTGAACGTAAACTCACCCTGCTCTCAGCAGCTCATCATCCAGCTGGGTTTATTAAGCCACACCCTTATGGCGTTGTCATGGTGTCGGGCTCTTGTGTCACGTGACCGTCCATGAGGAGACTGCAGGGTAGGAAGTACTTCTTGATTTATACAATCCCCAGCTACTGTATACACTTCTGTACAATTTACTGTACAGCAAGCAGAATACATGTTTACTTTTTTGTTTATTTTAGCAAAATGTTTCTTGCCAATAATCTGTAACTTAAGTATTAATCTACAGGTGATGTGTGCATAAAGCCCAGCGTGCATAGCCTTCCCTAATGTTACTGCAGAGTACATTAAGGAGTAATGAAGATTATTTCACCTGCTGGAACAATTAAAAAGTGTGGTGAGAGAACAGGAAGGTCCATAACAAACACCTCATGGTACAGGAGCTTTTTGTCAATGGTAATATTACTCCAACCTTTGGCTCATATCACTTGTCAACTAAACAAATAGGCTGCTATAGCCTGGTTCAGACCTCTGAACTAAACATAAAGAAAAATGCAATTCAGTTTCATTATCAGGCTCAGTCCATAACAGACTCTCTCACCTCATGATCCACGATGTGGAGCATACAGTATATCCTTTATACTAAGCAGGCAGCATGTTTGATTGATTATTTCTTTCATAGAAAGGCTGTGGTCTGTTCAGTTTCATCATGCATACTTGCAAAGTCTATAATAAGAAAATACGTTACTGTGAACTTATTTGTGGCGCTACCATTTACAAATTTGACCCATACAACATTTATCATGTTGCATTCATCAGAGTTTATTTCCAGTTTGTGGACAGTTCAACCCTTATGTCTTCTTCAGATTTACTATTTTGGCGGCAGTGTTACAGCTTGTGGTGTTAAATTTTACTCTTACATGTCTTTTAAAAAATTGTCCCCCCCAAAGACACACATTCTCCTTATAAAGGATACACTTCCCCTATAAAGGACACACCTCCCCTACAAACGATCCATCCTCCTAAGTGCTCCATACACGATTGTTTTTTTTTACATTTTTGGCCATGAAGGTGTCCAGAGGGTGCAAACTGCATCAACAGAGTATAAAAGACATGTAAGAGTAAAACACATTGGCTTTCAAAAATGTTACTAAAAACAAAAGTTCTGAAAAAATTCATGCCACAAGCTGTAGCACAGCCAAAATAATCAAGTCAAAAAAATTGAGAAAAATATACAAAAATGAAAGAGGAGGGCATAAGGGTTAAGCTTCATTGGATACATATCTACCAGAAAAAGAGAGGACTCCTATCCTTCTTGGCCATGAAGCAGAGGCAGTTGAGCACAAGCAGCAGGTCCTTCTGAAGCTTTTTCCGTGCTGTGGTCATTATCAGCTTCCTCAGAAAGTCTGGATCATTGTCAGAAATTTCATGGATGCTGTTTTTGCCACACCTCTCATTCAGGACCCCATAGGACCGAATGAATTCAGTGAAAGTAGGGTGAAGGGCTGCTTTATACCCTAACTGGTTCAACTTCTTCATGAGGTGAGCATACCTCTGGGTGAGATAAAGTTGATAGCCTTCATCTACCTTCCCTTTCAGCAGGTTTGTGGATACCTGCAAGAAAGGAGTCATAAGTGGAATGTTATGGTCAGTATTGTTTTTTTCCAAATTAACTGATAATGGGACAAATTGTTCAGATTTGTCACACAGCCAGTTTTATGATGGCAAAATAAACAGAAGTCTTCTTTTCTTTTATCTATTTATGTATTAAGTTGTCACATGTTCAAAAGAAATGATCAATTTCTAACTTGAAAACAAATAACCGGGGCTGCACGGTAGTGCAGTGGGTAGCACTGTTGCCTCACAGTAAGAGGGTCGCAGGTTTGATTCCAGCTTGGGACTCTTCTGTGTGGAGTTTGCATCTTCTCCCCGTGTAAGCGTGGGTTTTCTCCGGGTAATCCGGCTTCCTCAGTCCAAAGACATGCAATTTAGGTTAATTGATGACTCTAAATTGCCCGTAGGATGCGAGTGTGAATGGTTGTCTGTCTATATGTTGTCTGTCTCTATGTGCCCTGCGATGGACTGGTGACCTACCAATGGCTGGAAAGTGCTGGACTGACAGACAGCACAGAGGCACTAATCATGGCAGCACAAGAACGGGCCCGAAGTACAAGAGCCATGGAGGCCAGACTCTACCAGAATCGATCAGACCCAAGGTGTAGACTGTGCAAGGATGCCTCTGAGACAGTGCAGCACATAGTAGCAGGGTGTAAAAACTTTCAGAAACTTTTCATACAACAACAGAGATCATCAGGTTTAGAAAAAAACTTTATACATAGCATTAAAGGTTATTCTTTATCTTGGACATAGTTTAACAAAAACCCATGATCTGCTTACTAACCTTATCTAGGGCTTTCAACCATACCACAGTCTTCACCAGCTAATAGAGTCTGCTCAGTTGTCACAGTATGGTATGCAAGCAGCAGATGGGTGAAATCACAATGTCCATGTCTACATGAGAACTGATCAAACTTCCTCTCCTGATGCAGACTATATGACACAGTTGAAAGCTCTGGAAAAAGCTAGTGTCAAATCTTTATACTGTTCAATGAGTTCGTATGGCATAAGATATCTATTGTTAAATCAAAAGTTTTGTACAGCACATCATAAACCTCATAAAACTTCAATAAACCCACAAACTACAACATAGACAATCTATATATTATCAAAAAATAACATTTACACTGGGTGAAGCAAAATATTCTCAAGCAATGTGATCAATGCACGCTACAAGACAAAATGAAAATCAAGATGACGGTAACTCACTCCTCGGCATAAACTGAAAGCAATTTTCTGTCAGAACTTTCCCTCTGTTCTTCCTCCAGCTTAGCTCCCCCTTGCTCTTCCAATGATAGCAAGAATATACAGAAAGACGTTGATGATGTCTGTGTATAGGTTGAGAGCCGCAAAGACATACTCTTCTGGACTCAGAGACAGTTCCTTGTTGCCAAGCAGCAGCTGCGTGTCCACCGCCAAGAACTGTAACATAGGAGACATTCACAATGGGTCAAATACTTGTCTTTTCCTGAAATTAGCAAACCGTAACTCACAGATGATGATGAAAAATTGTCTTTCCAAGTCAAGTCAAAGTTAACCCTAACAACCACAGATGACCAAAGTACTGAATAGGCACAATAAGAACAGAAGAAAACAATAAACATAAAATACACAAAACAGTAGTAAAAGAATTGCAGCACAACAGAAGACGAAGCTTAACTCATCACACCCCAACAAGAAGAGGTGAGTCTTCAGCAGCAACTTAAAGGTTTCTGTAGTTTGAGCAGTTTTTATGAATAGATAAGCTCTTCAACGATAAGGGGCAATCACCACAAAGGCTCGGTCGCCACTATTTCTGTAGTAGTTACTAGTCACTAGATCTGGAGACATCCAGGAAAATATGATTGCTTGACCTCGGTGTTCTAACTGGAGTATGAAGATGCAATATTTCTGCTAAATAAGGTTGCCCCGGCCCATTTAAAACCTTAAAAACAATAATAATATTGTAACATTAATCCTGAAACAGACAGAAAGGCAGTGGAGGGAGGCCAATACTGGTGATTTTGTTTTTCAAGTGAGAAGACAAGTAGCTGCATTTTGTGCTAACTTCAGATGATGAACTACTAAAGAATTACAGTTGTTTAACTAAGAGGTAATAAAGGCATGAATAACTCTCTTGAGATCTTTGGGGGAGAGATGGGCGTTTTGCACTACTAAGCACAATTTGGATCACACAGTGAAAAGTTTGGTGGCGGTATTTTGACAGCCAGGGCAGAGCTGGGAAACGTGGGAAGAGAGGGCAACAAAGATCCCCTAGCCAGGAATCAAACGGGAATATTGTCCAGGGCACATATAAGTCAACATTAGGGCTGAACAATTTTGAAAAAATATGTAATTGCGATTATTTTAACTGATACTGCAATTGCGATATGATTTGCAATATTGAACGGAATGACAATTTTGACATAATTATTCTCATTTTCTTTGAAAAACATTAAAATGATTATGGTGTGAGTTTTGCTGGGATCTGTACCAAACAAAGAAAAGAGAGAAAGAAGTCTTTAGAATATGGTGTGTAGGCCAGGACATCTCTGCAGTATGAAAACACATTTAAAATGGTGATTTGACACACATTTCACCTTAAACAAATATAACACCTCCTGCCAATTTAAATTGCATTAGGCCATATTGCAATTGTGCAGCCCTAGTCAACAGTTTTCATGGGGAATTATTTCTTTGGTAGAAAGTAGTTGTTGACAGCATGTTTGGTTGACAAGACACATTGCTGTTAAACCTTTTTAAATAAAATGTTTCAGTGCGGTGCTGTGGTCAAACTGGCAACAGTTTAAAACACTCCTGTCCACAAGCTGCCTCTACAATATGTCAGGGTTTAGAATACAAACCACTTAGGCAACATAATCCTTAATAATGAGCACTATTTATGTAGCAGGTTTTACTGGGGTACAGATATTACGCTTTTTAATTTGAAACATTTTAACAAATGTCAGAAAACAGTGCAATGTGGTATCATACAATCAAGGGTTTTTCTCAAAAATAAGTTATGACCAATCAGATACCTTGCCTTTAATCTGTAGAAATCCTATTAGGCTATTTAGTATGAATATCCAAATGAGAAACAGTGCAAAAACGCATCATCCCAGAGGTGACTGAGATTTCATGCAACTCATACAGCATCAGCATCATATACAATAAAGCTGGAAGACAACTGTTGGTACTTACACAGGTGAAGAGCAGAGCTCCAAGTCCAGCATACACAATGTGCAAAATCCTGTCACGGATGAAGATGCACAGGAGGCTGAAGATGATCAGGACAATCAAACAGACGAAAAGCACACCATAACAGGAGGTGAAGTCGTACTTGGTCTGTGGAAGGAGGCCAAGAGAGACATCAAGATCATATGAGAGTATAATCAATGCAGTGCATCAATGCAGAGGCGGGGACTGACATACAAACCTGCAGAGAGAAGATGACCACTGTGAAGCACACAACTGCTGTGATGCCCACTGCCATCACCACCGTGTCAGTGTCATGGAAGCTAGCGATCATTCCCACCATGTAGGACATACTGAGAGTCAGAACGGACTGCAAACAAGACAGACAAATATATCAGAAATGCTGCACGTTTCAGTGGAGTTCAGTTTTGTGGCATAAATAGGAAATGTAGTTACCAAACAATGATTTGTGAGACTCAATCTGAATTTAATCTGTGTAAACTTTTCATAACAGGGACGTCTTATAACTGTAGGCTGAAAACTTTCTAAATACAAAATGTGAGCTATGCAGAAAGGAAGCTGTACCGTGTCAGAATAAATTGTTAAAACAAAGGATAATAGAAAAATGTTTTCCAAGACAGGCAGAGCAGGCTTACCAATGCAACCAGGTTCCAAGGATGTCTTCGGCGAACGCTTCCACAGCAGCTGATCACACAAACTGACACAAAGAATATGACATAGGACACCACGTAGGTCCAGGTGTTCACCATGACAAACATCTTGACTTCATCCACGAAGGTGAAAACAGCCACAAATGCGAATGTCACCATCAGCTGAGCAGTCAAGACCAAGAATACCTGGAGAAAATGAGTGGATTATTTGGCAGGACACAAAGATAATATTTCTAACAAAGGACGTCTAGGTGGATCTCAGGTCGTATTAAGTACATGATTAACTCTACAACAGAGGTTATGGTTTAGATCATATTTATTTGTTAGTCAGCTGAATATGTCAAAAAATTTTGGTGCAAATTCCACGAATTTCTAATGTTTGTTTCCTTATTTCATTAAAAGATTCTGCTCTACTTTACATACGTGTATCACATGATTGTTTATCACTACATGTATTTTTTGGTAAATCCATATCTAGATGCAGATAAATAAATCTAAGGATTTTGCATTGTTACGGCAAGTGTAGCTGCTGATAAATTCAGCAAATGTATATAAAGCTACTTCACTGCCAAAAAAGCAGTCCTGCTCTCTGATTTTCAACAATCATCATGCACTCAGTTATATTAATTTGACCTTTTCTTCAACCATAATGTCTCATTACCTTTCGGATAAAGGCTCTTCTTATGCTCTTGTTGTCTAATCCAAAATCAAAGTCTTGATTCTCATGAAAGGGTGGTGGGTCCTCCTCGCTATGGTAAACATCCGCTGCAGTGGCACCAAGCAGAAACAAAAAATGATTAAATTACACAGCAAATGTAATTCCATGTATATAAAAAAAAATCAACAACGTTAGAAATACAAACCATTGAAGTTGTCATTAAAGCCCTGGCCTGGTGGAGAATATGGTGAGGAAGAGGGGTTGGCTCCAAATCCTGTGCCACCTTGAGGGTTCGTGGCCATCCCGAAAGCTCCAGGAACACCCGGTCCAAAAGCAGTGGGTGGGGGGAAAGGGAGACCACCAGGAGCGGGAAACCCACCAGCTACAGGGACGCTATCAGGGACAGGGGCTCCGAACATGTTTGGGCCTGGCATATTCGTGCCAAATGCAGCAGGAAACACTGGCTGCCCGGGAAGCGAGGGTGAAGAAGGTAGCCCCTCCACGGGAGCGTATCCAGTCTTCTCGGTGGTCATCTCCGGCTTAGACAGGGAGCACAGACCCGCTGGAGAATTGGATTATTGGGAGAAAGTATAAAAAAGGAGAAGTCTCATGAACGGTTATTAAGTAAATATAATCAGCACTGTTTGATTAGATGATACCGTTTGACAGACGCCCAGAGAGGAGTCCACAGTGCGATGCGCTGTAACGTCACCGAGCTCACATGACACTGTTCACTTCCGGTATATTAATATCATTAATAATAACCATCTATCGACAACTTATTTAAAACACTTATTTACCTAAGTTGTACATCGTGTGCGGGTTTCTATCACTAGCATCGGCTCTAATTTGAAACGGAGGTTTGGGCTCCGGGTTTGATACCAATGAATTCAACTTCCGAGTTTCCACAACGGGGACTCCCGAGGTTTCCAAAATGTAGGCCACAAATGTCACTTTCAGGCAAGAAACGGCCATTTAGCCTACATAACCTCCATCCAACGGGCTATTTGAGATAAGGATACAGAGATGACTAATGACTGTGATAAGACCGAATTCATATGTTTCTGTTAAACCGTACAACACAAGATGGCCATGTTTTTTCACCAAACAATAACGTTAGCCAATATGATTGGAAAACTGAAAGGCAACACAGCTCGACTAAGTTAGGATAGTTAACGTATTTCCAAACTACTCACATCGCTTGCAATCGCCGTTTCAATCCCAGCTGGGCCCCTCCAAGATTATTTGTGTATTTTTTCGCAGGTTCTGGGCCACTTGGGTTTTTTGTTCACCCTGACTGCCAGTAAACTGCTGTTACCTCTCCGCCCCCAGGATGCGGAATGGTGCATTCAGGACATAAGGAACGGTTGGGAGAAGTGGGAAAACACTCAACGGCAAGAAGCGTGACATATTTTAGCCAACACAATACAGACACGTTTGTTTGGTTTTCAGACTTTTATGTGTTACTTCAATTCAATATTCTTCTTTTTCAGTCGTTTTTTACGACTTGCATGTCGACGCGAATGCTTTTTAAAAACCGTGATTTCAAATTACGATATGTATGAATGCGGCATGAAAGTCTCTTTGACCGGATGGACGTTTTAAGTCTCCTTCAGATGCGTCAGTAAAACTGAAAGTGACGAGAGGAAAAATTCCATTATCTGTAAACATAAGCGAAGAGTTCAGGGAGGATAATACTTAAGATACAGTTATGGACAGTAGCGAAATACAACCATTGAATTACTGTACTTCAGTACAATTTTAGGTGCCTTGAGTATGTCCATTTCATGCAACTTTATGATGCTACTCCACACATTTGAGAGGAAAATAATGTAGCCTACTTTTTACTCCAGTACATTAATATGACAGTTTAGTTACTGGTTATTCTACAGATTCAAATTATTTCTACAAAATATAATCAATAATAATTCCTGATGTTTAAGCTATAAACAATCCCATAACATAACATATACATTTTTGGTACTAAAAGTATATTTTGCTAATACTTATGGTAAAATGCATGCTGAATGCAGAAAAAGCATGACTACACAGTAGTATTGCTACTTTCTAGGGACACACTGATACCAATATCAGATCAGATATCGGGCTGATACTCAAATAGCTGGATCGGATATCAGTAACATCGATCGAATAAATTCAGTTCCATTAATATATACTGTATCCATTATTTACTGGAATTTGAATTCCTGTTTTGTTTTGTTGCTGCACAAAAGGTTTACACCTGAATTCTAATGCCTTTTTTGCCAACTTGCTGGCATACAATGTGTTATTTCAATAATAAATAACAATTCACTAAATTCATATCTATGTATTTATTTGTTAAATTGTGCTTTACAAAGTTAAGAAAGCAATGTTTAACTCAAGCCCGATGTTGCCTTACACATAAAAGAATTATCTCTGTCACTTCCACATAGTGAGGCATACAGCTCATCAATTAGAGACTGGTATTGGACTCAGTATCAACTGATACCCAAAGCCCAGGTATAGCTCTTGGTATCGGGACTGAAAAAGTCGGATTGGTGCATCCCTACTACTTTTATGTAAGTAACAGTTGTGAAACCTTTTTACACCACTGCTTAGCTGCATAGCCAGGCCTAATGCTTGGTAATAAGGAGCACCCGGGATAAACCAGCAGGTGTCAGGAGGCCACAGCTATGGTGAAATAGCTAGAAGGGAGCATCACAAAACAGCATTTATTCAATTGGACGAAACTGTCTGGATATAGATTCCAGATCCTGCAGCTGCCTGCCTGCTCCCTGTCATACCCCAGGTCACATCACAAGTTTCTTCACAGCTGTATTGAAACATAAGCGGCTGGACTGGTGAAGGATTGTAGACAGGTGAACAAAACAGGGAATGGACTGTGTGATCGCAAATGGTCCCAGAGTAGTGTGTATTTCAGCTCTTCAGCAACAGCAGGGCCAAGATATCGCAGTATCAATGTTTTTAAATCTTTTATCATAATGCATAACCTATAGAAATATTGCAAACACATCTGCCACTGTAGATTATTTTGAGGTTTTTGATTTATTTAATTCAGCATAAGTGAATCTGGCAAACACCTTCTTTCAACTAATGGGTTGTGTAATGTGGGAAGTGGAACTTCACCTACTTACTATTTTGGAGTCACAGCAGGCCAGATTCATGTTGCGCAAAATCTAAGTTGATTTAAAATGTAAACAGACAGTATAAACAAACAAACAGTATTCTTCTTCCACAGCTGATAGCATCATGTGACATGATTTCATCAAAACAAATTATATGCTATAGGAAAATTGACATTACAAAGAACGCAGAAGAATCAAAAAGCTGAAGGTAAATTTCCTTTTATTTCACATATTAAATATTTGCATTATTTTGAGTCATGCATTACAAAATGCAAGGTGAAACATGATGTCCTTGCATTAGAAAACATTTAATGTCTAATGACATCAAATGTAAACAACTGAAACAGTTAACAGGTCTCACACTGTCCTTTATCAAACTGGTCAAGTATAAAAATCATCATTAATGAATTAAGAATATATTTGAGACAACATTAAATCCACAGAAAACAGAAAAAGCATTGGACTTATTGCTACCTTTTCACTCATCTTTTGTTCTTTATACACAGTGTTATCGCTTTGTTAAGCCAAGTTCAAACATCCATCACATGCACTTGATCATTATCTAGCAGCACATGTGAACATGTTCTACAGTAGGCTTCATATTAACACATGAAGACAAAATAAAGGGTTTATTACTGTAAGGCTCCATAATAAATATATAAATAGCATAATTTAAAAAGGCACATTATGAAACATTTTGTCAAAATGAAAGATTCACATTCAACAATGCTTCTTCCCTTATGCTGAGTTTACTTGAGGTGCAATTTTTAAAGGGAAGAAAAGTGAGTGCTTTTACCAGCTTCAGCTGTCACTTCAGCATTTTGTCTTACAAACTATCAAGAAAAAAAAAACATTTTAAAGAGAACTAGTTAATGGTGTCTAATCTATCTCACTGCAAACTGTTATTAAAAAAAGAGAACAATGCTAACTAAACACTAATTTCTACATTAATAGTCTGCATAGCTTTACCAAACAAAATACTGGTCCAAAACTATGAAATACTGAAAACTGCATGATGATGTAACATACTGTTCTCATATGTATGCAAGTGTTTTGGTTTGTTTTCAAAGAAGTAGGGAAGAAACCTGATCATAAGACGCAAATGCACTTGGAAATTTTATACAAATTCCACTGCAATATATTTACAAAATTCAGCAATGGTTGACATGAGGTCCAGTGAGTCTACTTCAATTAACATTAAATATTTTCCTGCTGAATAAATATTAAATATTCATATATATTCAATAGTGACAAAATAGCTATCTCACTTGTAAAATATACAGTAATTCCTCATTTCTCTGCACATTTTTGGTGATTTTCTTCAGGCTCTTTGGTAGAAGGACTGCAAAGTTAAAACCTGGGTATGACAACCGTCATTCTGTCCCTACAGTCTTCCCCCTCAACTTCCCCCTCTTTATGGGAGGAGGTGACTCCCCTGCTTTCCTCCTTAAAGGTAGTTTTCATGGTTTTACTGCATGCGATCTGTCTGGAGCTGCTGAGGTTGGTACTGGCTGAAGGCGGCAGCAGCAGCAGCAGCTCCTGGGGTGGCAGCAGTGGCGAGTGGCTGCTGGACAGCATATCCATACCCTGCTGTAGTCATGTAACTTGTTGGTGCTGGCGAGGCCGCATAGGGATACTGCTCATATGCAGCAGCGGCGGCGGCAGCAGTGGCAGCAGCCGCAGAGTACTGGGCATATGCTGCTCCAGTATAGTCAAGGTATGGGGAAGTGGCAGCAGCAGCTGTTGCTGTAGCAGCAGAAGGTTGTACATGAGGGATCACCACGCTGGGTTGGACAAAGGCCTGAGGGTAGACGTAGTGGGCAGGGACTCTGTAGGACACAAAGACACACAGGGTCAAACAGAACCACAGCCAGTCATCTTTCCAATGGTGAAACTAAAATCTGGAAAACTGAAAAGCAGGCGCCTCAAAAACATCAATCCAGTCCTCAGAACACAGCAAATCCATTCATTAACAACTGAAAAACCCTACCTAGAAATAAAAAGTTAAGGAAGCAGCAAAACCACAAAGAAACACAAGCGCAGCTTTTAATTTCAAAAAGCACCTGAATCTGTAACACAGTAAGGCATTAAATGAAGACACAGCCCAGCCCTGCACCCAGTGTTTCACTGAAAACGATATTTGACAAAATGCGAGCGTATCGCACAACACCACAACATATCAGGAAGAGAAGTGGACATTATTCTGCCCACATACGGTCACATCAACACCACACATACAGGCATGCCCACACATGTTAATCGGCCCTTAAACACAAAAAGAAAAAAAAAAAAGGGCAAAAAAAAGAGGCTTTTGGTTTCTTTAAAATGCAAAAAATTACAATGTTGCTGCTGCATATTAACTATACAGTACTGGGAACTTGGTTGTGCTATATTCTGCAGAGGCACTGTTGTGTTTATTTGCTTGAAAAATAAATAACTTGGACTATTTTAAAAGGGAAAATGGTGTAAGAATATATTAGATAAGAGCTCTCTGTTAGAAGAGTAATATTCTGTATATAGACCAGGCAGGGTATAAACACATAAATACAAGCCTGGGTATCTGGGTAAATATGGCCCCCATTTAAACTTGTGTTAAAGTCACCCTCTGTAAATATATTGAGGAGCAGGTGTGAAACTGTTATATCTGGCCATAGACAAGCACCCCTTCCCCCCTTTACAGACATACACCCCCACACAAACACACACACACCAGTTTGACTGACAAGGGAGGCTGGAAGCATGCTATTTTTGCTCCCCTTGTCATCTCCAAAGTACAAGCTGATCTTCTCCTTCAGTAACACATGGCAGGGCTGGAGATGTCCAGGCTGATCAAAACGCAGCGCCCTTGTTACAAAATGAGATGCTGGAGATGTCCAGGCTGATCAAAACGCAGCGCCCTTGTTACAAAATGAGATGCTAAATACACTTCTGTAAACAAACTGTGTTGTTCTATAGGTGCACAGAAAATATACCAATTCTTATTAAAGGTGACAAATGTAATTACATGTATAATTTCCAACTTGGCAAGACAGGGACTAACATGCTGGTACCCTTTGTGATATGACCTTGTTTTAATATCAACAGCTCAAGCGCTAAAAGGGCACAGCTGACTTAAGCCACCTCTATTGAAAGAGATGGGAGGAACATTTTGTGGTCCTGCACGTCGAGAGCTAAATAAAGGTGCTTTGTAAATCACCAGGACACATGGGTAATCCCCAGCACATAACCAAAAGGCTTCATGGGCACATGGCTCGGCCCACCTGTTGTCCACAGCCGAGTGGCCCTGTCTGTGCCATACATTATTAACAGCGATGCTGAGTGACTCCTATTTTCCATCTGAATTTGAGAGGCTGTGGAGATCACTGTAGCCAACAGCTGCTGCCTAAGAGACCGACTAAGATCTCTGTCTCCAACATGCAGCGCAGTGAACATTACAGTTTACCGCAAAGCTAAATAATGAATCCATAATCACATCTATTGTTAATTAACATATAAAAATTGTGTCTGAACCAGCTTCAATTTGAAGTTTCAACATTTTCAATCAACTTGCTTCAAGAAACTGGAGTTTGCTACTAAAATACCAACATGGGGGCAAGTAAACATATTCTGCTGTGTTTTCCTGTGGTGATATAACACTATTTGTGTTTGCTATAATTCCCCCTGCATTTTATTTTGATTGTTAAATGACAACTGCTGGAGTGATGAGAAAAATACAAAAGAACAAGTATACTGAGTATCATGTACCTGTAGATGTAAGCTACAAGTGAAAGCAGTGGGTTAATGGAAAAAAAACACAGCATCATGGGTAAGGAAACAGAAAAAGAACTCCAACATGCAAGCCAGTGTTTGTTTTGTTGCGGGGGGGGGGGTCGATTTTGAAATTAAACACACTGTGAGTGATCATCAGCCCCCTTTTGACAACAAAACACGATCAACGTAATGTTAACGAGAAACTAATAAACCACAGGCTAAAGCACAAATCAATTATTAAAAGGGGAAAATAATCAACACCCCATTGCAGAGTTACAACTCCCTATCAAAACTCACAAAGTCTGCACAAAAACCTCCTGCACCCCCCCACCTTCCCCACTGCAAGTGGAAATAAGCACACAGTTAAGCTGAACACCACATCATACTGAAAACAAGGCACACACCAGTCTATGTACTATGAAAAACTAGGAGAAAAAAAAAAACAAAGCAGAAGACTTCCATGCATCTAGTCACCATTTCAGTTCGTTTGTGTATGTCAGAGTATACAGGTAACACTTTAGCCCTCTGCCCAATGCAGACTCAGCTATTCCTCAAATCATCATGTCCCTTCATCAGCTATTTTAACCGTTACCGACCCTGTCAGATCAGAAAGAGATAGACAACATGAAGTCAAGTCCTGCAGTGGCTGGGGACAAATATTCACTTCCTTTACAATCAAGCAGGAGCACACATCCACACTCACGTCCTCATTCAGGATTTAACAGGTGATGGCAATGATAAAGGACAATTTTACAACAATAAAAACACATTACATAAGATCATGAAAGAAAATAGTAAGATTTCCTCCATTTTAAACAGACAGATTTTGTGAAACAAATGTAATTTCTGCAACTTAACATACCCGTAAGGTCTTTGGATGAATGCTGGATGGATCTGAGGCATGCCAAACGCAAATCCTAGAATGAGAAACAGACACTTAAAGTTATGTTTCAAGCACTGACACACTTCTATTACAATGGAGATGATTTTGAAGATAGTGTTTTGATCTTTTGCAAGATTGCAAGAGAAAATAACATGCAGGTCAGTCTACAGAAAACTTGAATCATCTAAGATTAAATTACTCCACAGTTCCTGTATGTGCGTGTGTATTTGGGCTGCTGTCTTTGTGTGCCACCTTGATTATCTTGAAGTTGGGAAAGAAAGCTGTAGTCCAGTCCCTCACCTGGCTGTATGACCCTGGGCTTGGCCCCCAGGTAGGCCAGGTTCACATTGGCTTTCCTGCCGTCTATTATGGGGTTGGGGTCCTTGCAGGCTCGGTCAGCAGAGGCCCGGTCTGCCATGGTCACCTGTGGGAAACAGCACATTTTCCACTGACCTCATGGCGATTTCTTACTGTACAGTTCATGATCACAGCGTGGTACCCACTGCATTATGTGTTTTAAGGTCCACCTTAGAGTAGTCAGGTCATAATTGACTAAAAGGGCCCTGCTACATGTGAGCAACAGCTGACCTATTTCTAACAGGCTGTCACAGAATAGGAAACACCAGGTATCGATACTGGATCAATTGACTATACCCCCGGCTGCGCACGTGTGCCAGCAACTTTTAAGAAAATGGCAACTCAGAGCAAGCAACAGGTTGTTACTTACAAAGCCATAGCCTCTGGATTTCCCCGTCTGCCGATCGGTGATGACAACAGCCTCCTCGATGTCTCCAAACACCTCGAAATACTTCCTGAGACTAGAGTCCGTCGTGTGATAAGGAAGACCCCCCACGAAGATCTTGGTGAACGTGGTGTCTTTCTGTGCCGAGTGCATCATTAGTAGCTGTGTGTTTAAAGCGATTCCCTGGAAGTAGTGGGGTCAAGATAAAGTAATGAACAGCGATCAGATCAGTTGAGGGAGAGAGTTTGGACGCGGAGAGGCAGTCCCCCGGAGATGTGACTGTGGGTCTGAAGAAGGAGGAGGAGGAGGAGGAGGCACCTGTTAGTTTGGTGCGGGAGGTTCCCCAGTTGTCAGTGTGTGACACAGATACTTAACTCCACCCAGATCCAGACCACCACCCCGTCCACTGGCTGCCTACCGGCCCACAGCTGCTAAAACAGGAGCAAGGCCACACTGCAAAATCTGTATAGCAAAAACTCCACAATGCTCCAAATAAAGTTGGTCCAAATCATATTTGGTCAAGGCAAGTTTGAGAAAGACTTTTAGGCTTTGAGAGTATGGGTTGTGAGGGTATTTTGTCAAAACAGGCCTGCATTGTAAAGCATGTCTTCCCCACAGTGGAGACTCATGCAGTCAACATAAAAGTTTCACATCCCTATCATACAGGATCAGGATTTTACAAATAGGAACTCATATAAACCCCCATGCAGTGCAAGCTCCTGACCCCCTTGAAAACTTTAACCAGAAGCCAAATATCGGAAATATTTAATCCATTTATGTTTTTTGCCTAAAAGTGCTCAAATTAACAATGAAAAGAATCTAAAAAGCCTTTAAAATAGTAGTTTTCTTAATTAACACTCCCCAGGTCGATAAAACCTACAAAATCTCAAAAATACCAACAGTACCTGCAGCCCGAAAAGTCTGTTATTAGTTCAATAGCCTAATGTATAATATTGCTTTATTGTCTTTTTTTCAGGGTTGATTTATAAACATCATCACAAATAACAAAACTGCCCATTAATGAACATATTGCATATTTACAGCAGTATCTGTGGCCTAGATGTTAATAGGGATCAAGTTGTGTCCAGCACGGACTCATGAATATTCATTTTTGTTATAGAGAACAATTTTTGAAAAACATACGCCAGTCGACCCAAATGGGGACGCTATAATTAAGTTAACTCAAATGTGACGTCTTTGGCACCACTGGCCTAATTATGAGACAGCTTGGAAGGACCATGCATTTTGGCAGTGTTTGATCGGCACTATAATAACCAAGACTTTAAACAATTACAGGCTTTCAGTTTAAGGGCATCTCTATGACTGGTCTGCAGGTGTCTGAATCATACATAGGAGACAACATGTTTACATGTTGGTGTTGTTTAGCTTTACCTCAGTCACAGATGGGGTTCGTTCCAGGGGAACACACTGTGAATTTGCCTGTGACATTTTTGCCCCACATTGAGAAGGCAGAAAGTAGAGCACACATCACTGATGACATCTAATCTAAGAGATGTAGTGAAGAATCACACTCCACTTGGACCTATAGGTTGTGTACAGTGCTGACTTTTGCACATTTGGTTATAAAACACAAGCTGTTATAATAACATAATTTAAGGTAGGATGTTTTTGGCTATATGCAAAATAGTACAGTATATAATGAAAGAGTTTTTTGGGAATGTACAAGCAAATATCGAATTTGGGTGACAGCAAAATCCACAGCAGATCTATTCCGTCTCTCTGGACACCATAGATATGGACTTATTAAGGCCCCATTAGGGCATAAGGTATTTCCTGGATTTTCTTGGATACATTGCATCACAAGAAAGAATGGGAAATAAAAAAAACCCGATAGTTACGCTATGCTCCTACACTATCACACCAAACTTTGAAAGATCCTCAGAATACAACCTGTGACTAAGAAACGTAAGGTTAGAGTGGATTTGAAAAGAAATTGCAAATAAAACGACATCTTATTATATTAAGATAAAGAGAAATTTGACATGTACTGGAAACATGTTTTGTCTATGATACAGAAACTATTAAAACCACAAAATATGCAAACACGGAGCCAAATGAAGAGTCAACACAGCGCAATGATTGTAAATGTTCTACTCTAGAACATTCTGTACCAATTAAAACAGTTTGCGATACATTATAAATACAATTCTGTACATTATAATAGTGTAAATACTATGTTCAAATACATTTCTATTTACAGCTCCTTATGAGGGAGAGCAGCTTTGTTCTCTTCTTTAAAGTAAGGTCTTGGGTTTGTTTCATTTACTTCAAATTACAGCTTGGATATACAACCATTTCTAGTCAGATCCACAGTTCACAACTTCCATAAAAATATAAGTTCATAGGACAGCTCTTCTTCATAACTAAACTGCTTTTGCGTCATTTTCTGTAACCGTCCATCACCCATTCATCCAATGTGGAAAAAAAAGCATTATTGAGTACCTTTTGACATGTAGTGTTATATATCAGTCAGTTAACATAAAATGCAGATGGACAATTAGTTAAAAAGGTATTCAGTCAGTCAGCGAGGCTGCGTGGCATTTTGAATGCCTCTGGGCATCATGATATACATACACAGGTTTCAGGTCCATACAGTTATATTAAAACTCAGTGAACGGAGTTACGGAGTTCACTGAGTGGTCGGGGCTTTATGTGCCTGCCTTTATGGAAACAGGGCATTTAAGGCATCAGTACGTCCAGGCCCAGCTGCTTTGTCCCCCGGATTAAAGTGATGACGCGGTTTCTCAGTCACTTCAGTTAGAAAATATCTCATCAGTCCAATATGGAAGACGGTCGGCGAACTCTCCAAGAATCCTTTCCAGTGCAAGCATTCAAACAGCAACAGTCTCATGCTGGATGGGGATTATTTCCTCCACAGTGTTACAGTACTTCAACAGGATAATTTAACATGATATAACTGCAGTCAAACACTGAGAGCAACTCAGGTTTAGCAGATTTGTCCTCTGTTCAGGGTTTGTGGCATTACTCCTAGAGATATGGCACTAAGCTTTACTTGGACACATTGATATATATATATATATATATATATATATATATATATATATATATATATATATATATATATATATATATATATATATATATATATATTTTTGTTTAAATCCACATACGCACATTAGAAAAATAACATATTACTTAAAACAGCAGATATGGAACCGTAGTTCTTTGGTTACCCCTGACAGATCATATTGATGTAAATATCAATGCTTATTAACAGTAGTACATTCTTAATCTTCATATCCCAGATTACTCCACTATAAGCCTCAGGGAGGATGCATTGTCTTACAAAAATATTATATATAATGTTCGGAAACCAATGTAAGAAAATGCATGTGGGTAATATTTCCATATGGACTCCCAGTTAAAAGTGAAGCTCCCTATCAAAAATATTGCCGCATAGAAAACTCAGATATGTGCATAGTGAATTTTCAGTGAACAGTTATTAGGATATACCTTCATGAAATGCACAGATCAGATATGCTTTAGGAAAGCAGACACGCCCATAGAATATATCAGCATCTCCATCACAAGGAGTCTGCAGTTCACCCATAGGCACTGGATCTGAGGACCACCCTCGGGTCCCTGTCTTTCCTCAGAAAGCTGGTCCTTCTTTGGGTCCTATCTGATCAGGGTCTGGGGTTCTGTGTCCATGGAGGGCGGTCCTCTGGTGAGACGAGATGGCTTCACAAATACACCGTGACCTGGGGGGCAGCGGAAGTACACCCTGCCCTGGACAGTCCCGTTGTGCTTACCTATAGGAAGATCGATCATAACAGATACTGTAGAATAACTGTGGATCATTTGTAGCTGCAAGCCTTCATACTATACTATGTCACATTTTGGACCTCTGATACACAAGGGAAAAAGTATGCCACTTGCTATCTACAGTATATTTAACAGTAGAGCCTGAGCAAGACTGGAATTTTAAGGCTGACACCCATGAATAGTGGCTCATGGCCACTTTTTTTACCACATGGCCCCATTGTGGGTTAAGCTGGTCATGCTGATATTGATATTTGTTTTTTTTTTTTCACAAAGACAAAACAGGATTTTTTTTGTGAGGATCACTAAAATGTAGTTGTTAGAAACCTGTGACTAAGACATTTTCTGAGTGGAACCTTTGAAAGCGCCCTCTGGTGGACAAACTATGTGATGACAACACAATTTCTAAACTGCATCAACATGTGCAAAGCTAAAATTGTCCCATCATTATTGGAAATCAATTAACAATACAAGACAATAACAAATATTGTCCAGAAACCCTCACAGGTACTGCATTAACATAACATAAATCTGCTCAAATCATAACATGGCAAACTGCAGGCAACAACAGCTGTCAGTGTGTCAGTGTGCTGACTTGACTATGACTTGCCCCAAACTGCATGTGATTATCATAAAGTGGGCATGTCTGTACAGGGGAGACTCGTGGGTACTCATAGAACCCATTTTCAGTCACATGTCTGGAGGTCAGAGGTCAAGGGACCCCTTTGAAAATGTCCATGATAGGTTTTCCTCAACAAAATTTAGCATAAGTTTGGAGTGTTATTTAACATCCCTCACAACGAGCTAGTATGAAATGACACTGAAAAATCTCAAGTTGCGTTCAGGCATTACAAAATTTACCAAAACTTAACAAATTTATACACACACTGTATATTTATAACAGAAAGGGGTTGTTTTGCAAAATGTTTTAAAGGGACTCACCCACTGCCATGTCAAGCTTCACACCAATCCAGATCCCCTTAGCAAACTCCACCCCTCCGACATAGTGGACCGTTCCCCTCCTTTTCCCCACCCACACCTGCTCTCCTGGGGCCATCCAGTCAGGAAGCTGAGCTACAGGTGTGCTCTCATCTCCGCTGGAATCTCCTGAGGGCTCTGCGCTGCTGGGGTTTGGGCTGGGACAGGGACTCCCGTGGGGCAGATCTCCTTGTGCTGGCTCCTCCATTGGAGGTTCTCCCCCTGCTCGTGGTGCTGGGGCAGAGGATGGGGCTGTAGATGAAGGTGTGACTGGGGATGGTGATGCTGGAGATGGAGCTGGGACTTTGTCAGGCACAGATACTGGGGCTCTGGCTGAAGTGCAAACTACAGTTGAGACTACAGAGTCTGTATCATTTGGACATTTGCATGTAGCAGTTGAAGTATCTTCAGGAAAACATGTGTTGATAATACCAGAGACATCAGAGGAGCGCTGACTGCCAGCGTCACATGTTTCTTTCTCTGAATCCTCCTGCTCCCATCCATCTGTAAAATGTGCTATATCACTGTCTCCAATACTGTCATCAGCTCCTTTAAAGTCAGTAAACTCCTGGCTGGCACTGAGAACACAGTTATGCTTGTCTCTGCAATTAGAGATACTGACAGGTGAAGAGGCAGGGTCCTGAACCCCACCTGCTGACAGCGGAGACCGCTGGGTGTCACCCCCTACAGGGAAACTTTTGGTTTGGGTGCAGCGTCTTCCAGCAGGGCTTCCGAGAGGATCATAGGGGTCTCTGGAGGTGCAGCTGAGGTGGTCTGAGCTCTCACTGGCACTGAAAGGCATGTCAGACAGCGTGGCATTGGAGGCACTGTGTGAAAAGTAGCCACTAGTGCAGCTGCTGGCCGTTGGGCTTCGAGGCACTTCTCTCTCTCCGCTCCCACCTCCACACCGGCTTCCCTTCAAGTCAGACCGGGAGGATAGAAACTCCTCCTGGTTCTCCAGAGTGGCGTTGTAGATCTCAAAGTTCGCAAAGTCCTCTGGGACGTAAGGCTGGAAGCTGCTGTGGTCCTGAGGGCCCCGATCCAGATTGAGAGTCATGTCCACATCTGTCTCCTCGTCCTCAGAGTCCTGCTAATCAAAACAACAGCAGCAGGACAAAAGACATATCCCACCAGACAAGATGTCAGCTATAGCCTGTATGAAGTATTAGCCTGTATAAACATTACTTTTAAAGTGAGGGAGGACAATGAAAAATGGTGTAAAATGTGATAATGGACCATGAACATAGTGTATGAATAATGTAACACGTTTCTTTGTTTTTTGCTTTAAGGTCTTTGCTGCTGTACACTAGTGTGTGGGTTTACACATGGTTGCTGAACAGTTAACAGTTAACATGGCAGTGTGAGGCTATACAGCACTATGTTACACCTTTTTAAATGCTGTACGAGCCACTGCCACAAATTCAAAATGTAAACTTACTGGTCTCAAGGCACTGGTGATGTTGAGGTTGAGAGAAGCATACATCATAATGTGAGAGAAGCACAAAATATGGGTGCTCCAATATAACAGAGTAAACTAGGTATATTAAAAAAAATGATTATTGGGGCCATAATTATCCCATTTATCTTGATAACACTTTTTTGAAACCTAAGTTTTAACATACTTTGGACAATGTCCACATTGGTGAAGAACAAAAGTTCAGTTGTCTCTTTTTCTATTTTGCAAAAGACATGAAATGTATATGTACACAATCTGGCACAGTGTACGGAGCAGGAGGGGGTTCATCTTTTGTGTAAAATCAGTTGACCATTTATTTATTTATTTATTATTTACTGTTGGAACTTGAAAACAAAGTATGTTTGCTGCTCGGGAGCTCACAATTTCATAATTTGTCGTTGTAAATCCTGCCAGTTCATTTGTACTGTCACCAGCACAGAGACTGGTTGAAAAGTGTTCATGTGTTTCCCTTAAGGCACTGGTTCCCAACCTGGTGGTCCTGACCCCGACTACGGGTCACCAAAGCTTCATGGGGGGGTCGCAAGACCTTCTTGATTTTAAGGAGTGTAAGACAACTTCTTAAAAAATATATACAGTTGGCCAATATCTCAGCATTTCATTCTTTTTTGTATGGAAAAATCAAATGAAATGAAATTTCTACCTTTAAAGTTTGGATTATTATTTAAGATATAAACCAAAAAATATGAAAAGTATGCAGTTAAAACAACAGAAGAGCTAATAAAGCAATGGCCAAATGTCAGGGAGAAGAAAACTTTCAAATTTGTCAATAAAGAAACCTATTAAATAAATATGACTGTTTAAAAAAAAAGAACTGAATTAATAGCTCCTAAAAATAATAGGAAAAATCAATTCTGATGCCCATATTCACTTTAAATCATCTGCTCAAAATTAAATCGCTCATTTTAGACAAACCAATGCCTTAAAGCAAAGTGTGGCAGTGTGTACGTGGCTAAGTGCGATACTTATAGGAGTGTGAGTGTGTGTCGTGTCAGTGTGTCATGGGGTGTATGCATGTGAATCTCTTACAGTAACCCTCAGAGCGGTGTGTGCTGGTGTGTGTAGCACTTACAGCAGTGTGTGGCATTGTGTGGCTGAGCTGTCTGCTGGTGGGAGTGGTGGTGGTGGTGGTGGTGGTGGTGGTGGGGGTGAAGGTGGAAGGCTTGCAGTGGCCCTCGCTGCCTGCCCTGGGCCGGCGCCAGGGGCAGGGAGGGGGGAGCAGTGCAGGGCTGTCCACACATGAGCGCATGCTCTGCGGATGGGTCAGAACAACACTTCACACACACACACACAACACACAGCATGCATGGAGCTGGGCAGGCCAGTACACTGTTAGTGCCATGCAGTTTGATATTCATAAAAACACAGTGCTTGAAGTGTCCTAAGTGTGAGTAACTGTACGTTTTACTGCACCACTACTTCTTGTGATATGCTTGTGGTCTCTTGACACTTGTTCTCTTATATCCAGATACTATTATAGCCCGTAGCAAACATCTAAGCTCTTGCCACCTTTTAATATCATATAAAAGAGCATTTTATCTAGACTGCAGCTATTTATGTACTCTAATCCCACTGCTGACTGAACCATTTTGCTGCTAGCTAGAGACACATCCACAGCAACCACAGCATTCCCGACATGGACTGATTTTTAAAGAACCTGCTCCTCTTCTAGTCCACTTCAAGCACGGATGAAAACAAATATGCAAGGTTAGTTTAAATGGTTGCAACAGCCACAAACTATCAGAATCCAGTCATCACAAACAAAATCAGACATGAGACTTGATAGCATAGTTTTGTCTAATTTCGAGTTGCGGCTCGCCTGAGCTGAAGTCACGTTCCTGTGAGTCATGCCCTTTCATTTCAACAGGGTGACATCAACACAGAGGATGGTGCCATTACATCAGCCAATCACAGCAACAGCTAAGCCATTTTCACAAAAATCATCAGCTTTGGACAATTAGTCATCAATAAGTTAACCATGTTGTGGAAATGTAATTTAATATAAGTGGCATGATAAAATGTAAAAATGGGGTTTGACGAAACAAGAATATGTGGGAACAACATAGCAAACACAAAGACATGAATGCTCCCCTCTAGAGAAAGAGTAAATTAGTCCTCCTCACCTCTTGTCCCAGCAGCGGCCGGGCCTCCAGGACTTTCTTGGCCTTGTTCTCCTCTTTGACAGGCAGCAGGGACTTGAGGAACTTAGGTGGCTGAGGGGAGAGGACTTTGAAGGGACTGGAGTTGAAGAACGTGGGGCTTTCTGGAACCAAACCTGTGTGGCAATAACATTCAGTGGTCACCCAGTTATATTGTAGCAACACACAAAAGAAACATGTAATGTAGCTGCTGCACATTTTCTGCAGTCTACCTGGATTCTCCTTGCTTTTGATGGGCGTGGTACAACCCGAGCCCTCCAGGGGATTGCAGTTGGTGCTGTCAACATGATCACAGTGGTCCTGGACAATAAGACACTGGGTTTACTGGAAAGTATTGTGAGGTTATCATAGAGCTACAGCTTGAAGGGTTTTAACCATCCACAAGCTCTGGGCTCAAGAGAGACGCCTAGTGTAGGGAGGAAGAAATACTTTAAAAAGTGTAATTTTTACACACAAGAGGCTTTTTAAGGTTTTGATACAACCAATCCATTATCTCTGTAGAGTGTGCAGCACTTGAGGCCTCTGCCAACGGATGAAAAATTAGCTTTTAATCATATCTGGTAAGATACATTTTTTGTGCATTGTCTGCTAAATAAACAAATAAATAAACAATGAAAAGGGTAGAAAAGCTATGCAGCAGCCAAGTCCAGTTAATTGTAGTCCAACATCAGAGTCTTATGATTACCATGTTGTTAAGGCCCACTTACCTTACAGTCTTCATCCTCACACCCAGTCAGGTCTGTTTTACTACATGAAGACTGGAGAGCAACAAACAACATGTTAATATTTAGTAATGCTATTATTTATTAATAATTATTTCCATAATGGTTCTGTGGGCAGTGCAGTGAGTGATGAATCCATTACATGCTGTACATTTGGTGTGCTGATACTCCTTCTTAGGTGTCTCCCCTTGGTAGTGAGCGCCTCCTTCACTGTCACAGCCTTCAGGGGAAGAAACAAGAAGACAGGTACATCTTACATGTCACCCAATCAGATTGTTGGTGTTTCAGTGTAAATGGTAAATGGACTTGCATTTACACAGCACTTTTCTAGTCTTCCGATCACTCAAAGCACTTTACACTACATGTCAGCATTCACCCATTCACATTCATATTCATACCTGAGTGGCAGAGGCTGCCAGCCAAGGTGCCAATCTGCTCATCAGGATCTAGTCTATGTATTCATTCACACACCGATGGCTTCAGGAGCAATTTGAGGTAAAGTATCTTGCTAAAGGACACTTTGACCGGAGGAGCTGAAGATCAAACCATCGACCTTCCGATTGGTGGACGACCCGCTCTACCTCTGAGCCAGTGCATCAGCATACTACTGTGTAAAATACCTGTCGTAGCCTCTCCAGACTGAGGATGTTCTCCACTTCAAGAACTCCCCGTGTGTACTTCTCTATGTAGGTTTCTCCATCCTGAGTCTCCTCGCTGTCCCCGCGAGCAGCCATGAGGGCCAAGGTTTCCCTTTCCTCCGGCTCCTCTGAGGCCTAGAACAGAAAAAGAAGAAACATACAGAAACATCAAATTGGTTATTTGTCACACATCTGGAAAGCAGCCATTGCCGAGAATGAACAAGTCGTACCTTTGGTATGTTGGAAACAATCTCATATGTCACACCACAGGAATAAAGCGCGTTCTTTAAGGACATTCTTCTTTTGAGACTCTGAGTGAAACTCTGCAGGAAACAAAACTATGTGGATCATCAAAACACAATCCATTGCAGCAAACACCCACCTCTGCTGGGGGCTGATTAATCTGATCCCTCTAGTATTAACCTGCTTGTTGTAGATGTTGACAGCGATCCTCTTGCGGAGCACCAGCTCCATGGAGGCCGGGTGGCTGAGCTGCACCGTGGCTTTGATGATCAGGTAAATGCGTTCGTTTGGAGACGTGATGCGATTGAGGTGCACAGAATCATGGATGGATGAGTCCCAGGAGCACACTGCCGACACCTAGTGAAGTGGAGGAGTTGTGTTTTATTAATGTAGCCCCACAATCATCAACAGAGAGACGATCTGTGCCAGTCGGCTGTGAACGCACACACAGACAGTCAGTCAGACAGATTACAGTCATGTAGGTGGGCTGTGGGTTTGGGTTTGTAAGCAGTTGGCTAATGAGCAGAAAAACCATCATCTCATTACACTTAAGCACAGTAAAGAGGGTGGTAATTACTGTATGGTTAGCGCTGCTGCACATCATGAAAGAAAAAAAAAAGAAATTAAGATAACTTTTTTTTAATCCTTGCTTCCATGCATAATGTCATGCAATTACATGACTGTAATTGCTCAATTATGCACTTAATTGTAGGAAAAAAAAGATGTTGCCCTCTTGTCTGTGTGTGATTATCGAAGAAAAAATAACCTCCAGCAACAATTAAAGCAGTAAAATACAACAAAGAGCCTCAGTGAAACCACCAAAACATGACAAGCATTTTTTTAAAAATACGCAACATACAACTAGAAGATGAAGAAGCAATGGAAACGCTAATGCTTTATGTTTACACAGTGTCACTCAGCTTTATAAGAAAAACCTCTGGAAGTACAGCTGCATTGGTACCCGAGTATGCCAAGCAGAAGTCCCTTTGTAACCACAGGAGGGCAGTAAAATGAAACTCATTGCTTACCTCCTCATCACTGTGTCTGATAATGGGCAGATAGAAGAACTGGCTTCCATGCTCCTTGGGCAGGATTGAGTTGACGCCTGCAGCATGTGGGCCGGTCAGCTGCTCATTTACCGTCAGATTATCCGCTGGTGGAAAGAGAGACAGTCGTGTTTATACAGCCTGAGGGGAACCTGTGAAATACAAGTAAATATAAAGGATGTGTCTGCTTTACCATTTAAGTCCAGAAAGAGTACAGGGATGTGAGCCTCCACTCCTGCAGGTGGGGTCCTACAAGGAGTTGAATATGATTAATAGTGGAAAAAAAGCAAAGGGCTGCGAATGAAGTGAGTCTGACATGTGCATGGAAGTGTGTTTTTACCAGTCTGCAGGAGCTCCAGGGATGCCGCTACCTGGTGCAGGAACCAGCACTGCGTTTCTCTCTTCGGTCAGGCCGACCCACTGCTCCACCAGCCGAGCCTCACGCTCAATATCCTCCTCAGACTTCTCTGGATATGTAAATGAGTAGAAAGGTTTCATCAGGGATAAAAACACTAAAAATACAGACAACACAAAGCAGCCACGCTTCTGGTTCTTCAGCATGTGGTAGCTGTGACATCGGGCCGGACTCACCCTGTTTGTTGATGATTTTCTTTATTTGTTCATCGAGGTACTCCCGACGTTTGATCAGGGCCTCTGACCAGCGCTCTCGAACGCAGTTGAGATCTTCCTCCTGCAAACAGGCAGAGACCAGAATCAGTGCCACTGGACTCAGCGAGGCAGAGGATCTGCTGCAGGGCACAGTGTGGTGTTAACAGGGCAAAGTGAGGCCCTGATCAGACAGAACTCATCTTTGCAGCCTGGAGAGGCTTTTTTGTAATTGTTTTCAACGAGACTGAAGCATTTTGTGCTCTACTTTTGCATTGCTGAGCGACACATTTTTACAAGAGCGCCCTGAACGCCTAAAGTTGAAAATAATTCAACTCGGAGTGAAAAAGTGCCAGACGTCATTAGCTTTTTTGACATTGTGGTGACTTTTGTTGGATAAACAGAGCTTACCATTTGGTACGAGTTTACCAAATGTAGTTACCATAGAAAACAGCAGGAGGCAAATTAGTGTAGTACTTGAGATTTTGATGAAATTGTTTTCGTTACTGTAATCCTGCAATTTTTTTTTGGCTCCCCATAACATGTCTGCATCGATTAACTAGACAAATTTAACACTGCAGTTCTTCACAGTGACCACTAGAGGGCAATGAACATTGTAAATGCGCAGATCATCTCTTTGCTATACAACCTGCCTGCATTTAGTTTTGCCTTTTACGTTAGATTTAACAGCAGTGACTTATTGTTAACCCCTTACATCTTCTTGTCAACACAACACGGTAATACAAAGGAAAATACTAAACAATTACACTAAATATTGTGTATTTGTCATGTTATTATTGCTCTCAGCTAATCATTGTCATGACGATACAGTGCCCTCCCGTGGTGACGACGAGCAACTACACCTTTGTGTATGTTGAAAGTTTTATTTTGAAAAGAAACACAGGAAGTGTGAGTATGCTATATTAAGTCCGCACTGACGCCACTGTGACTAATTTAGCAGTTCTTGGCTGTCACCACCAGATGGGTTTAAATACACAGACCGACATCTCCGAGCATCTCTAGTAGTAGACTCAGGACCTGCATTATCAATATGACATTTATATGTTCATAATACTACATGTATTTCTAGTATATACTTTGTTATAAAACAATATAAAGCGCTGCATCATACTGTGCTTAGAAAGAAGTATAAGTATGTTAACTTGGCTGCATTGATGCTACCTTGATGAATTTAATATTGCAATTTTTCACCACTAGAGGGCAGTAAACACTCCTGATTTTAAATACACAAAACAACATAGAGACAGACTCAGGAACTGCTAATAATTAAAAGATAAATGTCTTATTGATACCTCTAAAGACTATAATCAGTATGGACAGCTGTATTATTCCTAATAAAGTCTGCAGTGCCACCAGCTTGATAAATTATATGATGCAGTTCCTGCCTGTGACCACTGGAGGACATTAAAATTCATGGTTTAAAATACAAAGCTCAAGTTATTAACAGGCCATTTATATTAACCAATTATTTTACCTGAATATTGTTTATATTTTTAATAGGGCTGTCAGTTTAACGCGTTAATTAAATTAATTAATTACGCTGCAAATTAACGCACTATAAAAATTAACGCAATTAATCATGAGTGGCAAGTCAGTCATTTTAAATTTGGCCCATTGAGTGACCCGTAGGCTGCAGTGGCGCGTTACTTCATACCTACGCCACTAGTCAAAAGCAGGATGACTGACAACAGAGATGGACGCGACACAGGAGAGCGAGCCCACTCGGACCTTTCACTCGGACTCTGACTCGGACTAGGAGCAGCAGGGGCCTCTAGCCCGCTACAAAGCTGAGCCGTGCATTGGAATGCATGAGTGTCCACTGGAGTGGTGGCAGCTCACGCAGGAGCTGATGAACAGCTGTCCTCTCCTCCTACCTGGCTACCGCTGCCACGTCTGGGCCATGTGAGAGACTCTTTTCACTCGCAGGTAACATCATTGAAAAGAAGAGGGCAGCCTCACACTCACACAATGTAAACAAGCTTGTTTGTCTGAGCAACTGTTGTCAGTTCCTGTAACGTTAACTGACCCTTTTAAAGGAAATGCTGTTGGCATCTTGCTATTGATGTTGCCTTATTTAGAGGCATGTTAAACTATTTATTTTGAATTGCTGTATTGAGTCAGCTTTAGTATTCATTTTGATTGAGAGTTTGCTTATGTGCCTATTTGAGACTCAGCCTTATTTTATTTCTGAATTTTATTTATTTTAGTTAACTGTATTTGTATTGCATTTTTGAGAAATGCACCTGGCCTAATTGGTTTGCTGATGTGCTTGACCTTTTTTCTTTTGAATTTCATTGATAAAGCACACTTAACCAATAAAAATGTGGATTTCAAATCTTCTCTTCTGGGTGTATTCTATTGATTAGTCATACACTACAATTTTGTAATGTCCTAGAATTCAAATTCTTTATTTGGGGGCCTTTAGCAGGTATGAGATTAAAATGCGATTAATTAGATTAATTAATTACAAATCCTGTAATTAATTAGATTAATTTTTTTAATCGCCTGACAGCACTAATTTTTAAGTATGATCAGTTCCTGAGTCTACCTCTATGTTGATGCTCAGAGATGTTGATCTGTGTATTTAAAATCACGAGTGATTGCTGCCCTCTAGTGGTAACAGCCATGAACTGCAAAATTAGTCAAAATCGCGTCAATGAAGACATTATAGCATACTTACACTTCCGGTACACGGTTTCAAAATAAAACTTTCAAGGTACACAGAGGTATAGTTGCTTGTGGTCACCACGGGAGGGAAGTGTACAGTCATAACAACAATTAACCCAACGCAATAATGACATGCACAATATTTAGTGCAATTATGTAAAGCTATACAGAGTATTTTTGTAGGTATTATTTTGTACATATAAAAGAAAAGAAGCGCAACATTTCGGTAGTGTTTCCTTCTGTGTTTTCTGTATTGTTGTTGACAAGAAGAAGCAAAGAATTAACAATAACTCACTGCTGTTGAATCTAAAGTAAAAGACAAAACAAAACTCTCACCAGTTGAACAAATCAAAGAGATAAGCTGTGTATTTACAATCATAAATCATCACTGCTCTCTAGTGGTCACTGTGAAGAAGTGCAATATTAAATTTGTCAAGTTAGCATCAACGCAGCCATGTTAACATACTTCTAGGAAATGTCCAGTTTCTTAGCACATTATATGATGCAGGGCTTAAATATTGTTTTATAATAATGTATACATTAAAAACAGACATATACTGTTATTAAAGTATACATGTTTTATTGATGTTTATAAAGAAAATTATTAGCACTGATAACTGTATTATTCCTACTAAAGTCTGCAGTAACCCTGCATCATGTTATGTGCTAAGAAAGTGTGCATTTCCTGGAAGTGTAAGTATGTTAACTTGCCTGCATTGATGCTAACTCAATGAATTTATGAATTATTTACCAGAAGTGAGTATACATTGACACTTTGACTAATTTTGCAATTCCTCGCTGTCACCACTGGAGGGCAGCTTTAAATACACAGATCAACATCTCCCAGCATCAACACAGAGGTGGACTCAGGATGCTTCAAAATACATTATTCAGGTTAAAATGGCCTGTCAATAACTTGAGCTGTGTATTTAAAACCAGGAGTTTTAATGTCCTCCAGTGGTCACAGGTAGGAACTGTGCCATAAAATCTGTCAAATTTGCATCATTGCAAACTGAATAATACAGTTATCAATACTGATTAGATTATTAAACAATACGACTACAGAAAAAATTGGGATGCCGCAAACTGCAAAAATGCTCTGTTCTCTTTACACATCCATTGTCTTACCAAAAAGGTAGTATGCCCTGTCTGATCAGGGCCTTAGGGTGCACATGGCTGACTTGTCTGAGGGAGTACCAACTGCTCCTTAATACACCCACTACCAGCCAAGCCAAGTGAAAGTACTTAAGTTCCAAGGTGCATTTCTTGCAGAAAAACGATTCTCAAACACACACGTTTAAAACCTTTTAACCTTTTAACCTTTACAACTCACACACATGCATTCAAACACACACACACACACACACACACACACACACACACACACACACACACACACACACACACACACACACACACACACACACACACACACACACCAACAACTCCTCACATGCAGCCACAGCCACCCAAAGTCCTACCTGGATGTACAGTGGATCACTCTGAGAGGGAACCACAATGTCCACACGGTAACCAACAGACCTCAAAGCCAAACCTTATTACGCCTCTGACGTCAACACACTTCCACCATGCAAAGTACTGTAAATCATGCAGCCATGCAATGCCCATATGGTTGAGTGAGGTTTATTATTCCTGCAGCTCTTCAGTAGTGACAAGCAAACAGCAGCATTAGTGCGCAGTAACCTGAGGGGAGGAAGGCAAGAGAGAGCGGGGCAGGATCCCTGGCAGATGGACTGCTGGCTGGGAGCTCAGCCATGGGTGGAACTGTATTTTTGCATAGTGGGCTGCCAAAGAATGGTTGGTTGGTGTGATTGATAATTACAGCATCAGGAATTATCCACATGTGCAGCTGCTTTTTAATAAAGCACTCATTTAGCTGGCACAGCCCTCTGCCTCCTGCCTCACATGCCTTCAGCAACAGGCCTAGTCGCAAACACTCGATGAGGTTGGTTTCTTTCATGCTGCAGAGTGAGCTACAGGGGGAGCAGCAGCAGGGGGAGACTGAGAGGGTACCTGATAACTATCCATATCGTCTTCCTCCTCTCTCTGGCAGGAGAGAACACACTCAGTCAAATGTGGGGAACCAGTAAAAGGCCCTGATATGACAGCTCATAGCTTATGTAACTTTCTAGGAATCTCAGTGATGTGAAAAAACAAAGTACGTCCATGTTTGTATGCTTTTGAGTAATGAATGCCTTTGAAAACTATAACCAACCCCAAAATTTTTTAGTCTAAATGTCGAAAAAAAAAAGGAGTTGTCAAATTGTTGCCTCGGTTCTACATCAGGGCGCATCAGCGCAGGTTAACAGAGCAATCAGGGCACTAATGAGTGTGCACATTCCTTGGCCTTCTTTAGACTCACTGCAGCCCAGCACTCAGATGAACCAGTCATGGCACGAAACCAGAGATGGTCTAATTTGGCTAAATCAGCATAATATTGTATATTGCTGGCACACTGAAACAAGCAGACTGCTCCCAAAATGCAGACACAATTACATACAAATCGTCGTCCTATTTACATTAAGCTATGTTAACAGGGTTGTAGTCTAAGTAGCGTGAGTATATTCAGAAATGTGCGTTAGTGTTTCACAGACCTGGTAGCTGTCGAGTGGTCTCTGTAGTTTGGTGGAGCGAGCCGACACACAGCCGATAGAGACGGACAGCACGGCCTCCACCAGCAGAGGCAGAGTGCCTGAGTTCTGGACCGGCTTCACGCACACCTGCAGCCTCCTGGAGTGACCCTGCTCGGACAAATCCCCATAATTCAACATCAGCATGCTGCTGCCAGCGCTGCACTCTCAAAGTACTACATATTTATAATAACATCATTACTTATGATCCTCTTAAGTGTGTTTGATGAGGGGCAGCTAGTCTCACATAAAGGGAAACTTGCTCATAGTTTTTCTCTGACCTGTCGGAGTTGGAAGACTCCTCCTGTACTGATGTCTTTTCCAGGATGCAGCTCCACAGATGAGTACTCTCCCTGCTCATTCAGCTCCTGGATGGAGATCACCAGCTCGATCCTGCGAGACACCTCACTCCACCTACAGCACACAACAGCCAAGATTAGCTAGATGTGAAAAAAAAAAAAAAAAACAGCAGAGTGCAGCATGTGATACCCGTACCTGTCTCGGAGCGTCTGGGTCTTGGCCTCTAGTGCGTCTAACTCCCAGAGCGAACGTCCGTTACCAGCACAGCGGTGACCCCACACTTCTATGGCCAACGCTCCATCTGATATAAACTCCAAAAACTCATCTGTCACATGCACATTGTAGTCCTGCACAAAAACAAGAGGTTTGTAGCAGAGTAACAGTAGTTGACAAAAGTAAGAGGAATTTTAAATTCTGTTTTACGTATTTCTCTTTTTATTGATTTTTAGAGATACAAAATGAACAGAAATGACAAAAGCAATATTTATACCACATGAACACAAAGACCTTTTGAGAATGAAAATGATAATAACAGTAGTATTAATAAAATGAAAATAAAATAATAGCAATAATAATGATAAAAATATATAGTATAAATAGTGAACTGGGAAGTAATGATTACACTAGTATGCTTCTGATGCTTATTAGGTTTAACGTTTGAGGCGTACACTTCTATTTGTCCAGTTCACAATAAATGTGTCCTTCTCTCTAAGTTGCTGAAGGCTCAGATATAAGTTTGAAGTTGTCTTTTTATGAGGTCCATTTTCAAAAGCTCTAACAAATATTTGAAGTGGTTCATTTTCTACCATCACATTTTTTAATTTTTTTTTGCCAATATAATCTCTAATCTGTAAGTATTATAAATGGTCTCGATTCTGTAAACTGACTTTGTCCTTAAGGTCCTAGAGGAATCGCCTTATCTGACCTCATTTTATAAAAGTTGGATATGCTGAGAGACAGGAATTTTAAAGTCTAATGCTTCAAGGTAGGGCATTAAGTGGACAACCAGCAGCTCCTTTTCACGTACCTTGCAGTGATCAAACTGGACAGTAAACTGGGTATCTGGGCTTCGAGGTGACGGTCTGTCTGGGCTGACCATGGGAGGAGCCACAGTGGGCTCGCCGTGCTCCCAGAAGGTGTACTGACAGAAGACAAAGTTGGACAGGTTGAGCGGCAGACCCGTTGCCTCCCTGATCCGCACCTGCAGCAAAGGGACAAGCAGACAGAGTGAAGCACTGTCGTACTAAACAATCCACATACAGTTGTAAAACATCCATCTTTGTTGAAATCCAGTCACAAGTGACTTTTACCCTGCAGGTGAGCCTCTTGGCCATGTGGACGATCTCCCCGTTGGTGTCCATCACCTCATAGCAGCTGCTCTCACTGGAGTTCTCTGACGAGTCGTCTCCCCCGGACAGGCGCTCTGGAACGACTCCACTCACTCGCATCAGCTCAATGTGCAACCTGCCTGCTACCTGTACCGAGAGGAGGACATCGAGAGTTTTTCTATACACATACACTGGCTTGGCGACTGGGTTTGACTCGGCACAACAGTCCAGCACAACAGGGATTTGCTTCTCCGTTACAACAAGGCTACCCGCTTGAAGGTGTGTGTGTGTAGTGGTCAAAGGAGCAGCTGTAAACACACATTTCATTTTCTATATTCATTACAATAAAAGTCCCCCATTATTTTTCCTGCTTGTTCTCTTCCTCTCTATAGTAGACTTGATTTTATTAAGGAAAGCTGCTAACAAAGTTCTACTAATTTGGAGATAAAAATATTGTTTCCTATAATCTCTTTCACAATAAACTTTCCCTGCTATGTTGTTGCATGCTAAAACTGGTAATGGCCAAAAGTGCTAATGGAAAAGCCCTAATCATAAACCCCATTAAAAAAAAAATCCCCCAAATGTCTATATTTTAAATCTATGCACATCTACTTTTAATACGGACCTGACGTAATAAGGATATTGGAACGCTGCACCATGAATAATTTATGTGTACTAATCTGTTGATGTTGGTGCAGCCTCACCTCTCCCTGTTGGCTGATGATGGGGACCGCGTACTGCAGTTTGACATCATGGAAAAGGCACTCCAGGAAAATGTTGGCCACTCCTATCAGGTTGTGGTTCTCTTGCGCCTCATAGAACGGGTCGCAGTGTTTACTGTTTGCCTTGTTATACTGAAAAAACACAGAAACAGCCAGTTAATATTTTATTACCTTCCTACTTCGTTTCCTGTTTCTGATCCTCACCATCTCCTCTGTGCCTTCCTTCCAGTCCCTGTAGTGGTCTCTCATGTCCACCAGTTTGTTTTCCAGCTTCTCAATGGTCCACACCTGGGTCCCCTTCCCTTTTCTCCGCACCTGAATAGCCGGCTCGCTCACTATCGCTCCACGCTGTATAAAAACAGGTGAACAGACTTCTTATATTTCAGCAGATATTCACACCTTGAAATAATAAAATCTGTACCAATGAGACCACATCTGGTGGCGGTGTGTGACTGCAGGCGGTTCAGAGGCCTGACCTTGCGGTTAGCGCTGAGGTTGGCTGCAGGAATCTGAAGGGTGACCTGATAGTCAGTCAGTTTGTTCATCTCTTCTGCCAAAAAGTTGGCTTCTCGCACCAAGGTGTTGGCTTTCACGACCTGCTCCCTGAGTCGAGAGAGACTCTGACGAAAAAGCTCATCCCTGACAACAGACAGAGACGGCACAACACAGAGATCATTCATTCATGGAGATGAAGTCCTGCCACCTATGTACCCTCAATATGGACTTAAAGAGGCACACCATCCTCATTTACAGGAACAGGAAGTGTAAAACATCCAGAGTTGAGAAGAAAGTTACTGATTGACTGAACTTTGATTTAATGTAAACATGTGATGTCTAAGTTTGAGAAGAGTCACTGATTCCTGCATCTCAGATTTGACTCTCAAACTACAGTGGCTAGAGTTTTGCCAAAGATCAGTAAAAATGCTAGACTGTGTATAAGAAGTGGACGTAGCCACCGTGATATCATCCATTGGTTTGTGGACTGCTGTTCTGAAGCCTCGAGGTCAACATTTTGGCCGTCGCCATCTTGGTTATTTGGAACCAAAAGTGACACGAGACGGTGGAGCAAAGCACAACTGAATGCTAGATAAGACATTTTTCGTGACTAAAATATTACAATTAATGTTCATGAACTGAAAACACACTGTGAAAGGGTTAAAGTTGTAAGACAGAAACATGGACAACTCCCACACTGGACAACGGCATGGTAGCAACCTGTCAATCACAAGGCAGCCACGCCCCAAAGCATCCCCTGCTTCGTGGTCTATTTGACTCTAAATGGGACCATAACTGACTAAATGAACCTCATGCTGTATTGAAGAAGATTTGAAACTAGTGATTGAGACCATAAACTCAAGTTTACAATGTTTACTGAGGTAATAAATCAAGAGAGAAGTTGGGTCATTATCTCATTTTCTTTTCTTTTATACAACTATAAAATCAGACTTCTTTTTACAACCAGAGGAGTCGCCCCCTGCTGGCTATTAGAAATAGTACAAGTTTAAGGCTCTTCAGCATTGGCTTCACTTTTCAGACCAGGAAGTAGCCCACTGGTAAAATCTCAGTGGGGTTAAAGGATAATGGCTAAAGCTAACTGCAAATATATTCAAATAATATAAATGTTTAGCTATAAAATGAGCCAGCTCAAGTCAGACGAGCCAAAACCAAGTACTGCCCAATGTCCGGTGCAAACTTTCTTCTTATTTTAAAGCAAAACAGTATACAACATGTTTCTAAAACATCTGAGACTGATATTTGCTCAAGGTTACGGACTGCAGCTTTAAATGTAACCAGGTATCTCACTGCTGCACTGATGTACAGAAAGGCCTGGTTTCTCTCAGTAAAGAACAGAGTGCACACAGTACATGCTGACATAGTACTGTAGTAATGTTGTATGATCTCTTGGTAAATTTTAAGCCCCTTTGGACACAATTCTGCATTGCTTCACTGTGCCATTTTTTAATGATACTTTCAGCAGGAATGAGTGGAATATATCTCAGGATTATTACAGAACTATGACTAGTATCTTATTTCATTCCAGATAACATCTTTAATAAGGTGAGGAGGAACTTTATAGCATCATGCCTCGCTGATAGAGCTCCAACACTTGACTGACTCAGACCAAGTCAACATCGAACAAAATCAAAGTAAGACAATTCCAACAATTAACAGTGCAGCTGGTAATTTTGAGCAAACATATTAAAAAATATTTTTATAAAACTGTCACTATATCCTGACAGTCATGCATGAGACCGATAATCTCGAATAAATCTTGTTCCACTGTATCCTCCGGTGCTCCTAATGGCATTTGCAAGATTTCACCGCTCCCATATGAAAAAAAAACAATCAGAGCTGAGCTGTCTCCTCGAATGTTTTCAGAAACATATTTTAGTGTACTGTTTAGCTGTAAAATGACCCTGCTGAAAACAGGCGAGGCAAAACCAAGTACCACCCACCGTCCAGAGCAAACTTTCTTCCCATTTAACAGCAAAACAGTTCACTACAAGACATTTCTAAAAACATCTGAGGCTCATATTTGCTCAAAGTTACCGACTGCAGCTTTAAATGACTCCAATACTTCTACATGATAATACAACCAGGTATATCTAAGAGGTGAATACTGCGAACATTCCTGTGAACAGTGAAGAAAAACAAAACAAGGGGAATGTCTGCATATCTCAGCCTCCCTGCGGTGTTCAGAGAGGGAGTGTGAGTGCATTCCACTAACCGCTCCTCTGTCCACAGCCGCAGCTTGCCGTGTGGTGTGTGCGTCGGGAACGTAAGGCGCTCGCTGCTGCTGCGGTGGTGCTGCGGTGTTTTTCGGGAGAAAGCTGTTGCCGTAGCGACTCCAGCTCTCGTTCATACATCACCCTCTGCTCCTCCAGAGCGGTCCGCTTCTCCTCCAGGTACTGCTTCTCCAGGACCTGGACCACATTCTGCATCGGGTCTAAACACACATGAGAAACAACACGGTTCACAATCCGATACACTCGTCTTGATTAGAAGTAACAGGAGCAGCACCGGGCAAAGCCTCTTTAGAAAACTAACCAAACACCAACCACCACAGCTGAGGACAAATAAAGTTATTAAATAAAATTATTACTGCCTTAATATGCAGTTTATCTCATGGACTCCAGCTTTGTTAAGGTTAGCTGGATTATCCACAATTTCTCTCTGAAAACCCCCAGATGAATAATCTTTTTCCACATGAAGTCAGTGTGTTGATAGCAAACGATCTCCTTATCGTAATGTGTGTTGTGTGTCTTACATTCCCCAATTAAAGCAGGGGATGAGGGGAGTAACAACAAAATTAAACCAGGGAAAAAGAATCAATGGAAAACTGAAGCACAAGCCGAAAATAAGGAATATATTAAATTAATTATTAACCCACAAAGATTACCAATCATTGACTACAATCTATAACAGAAAATAAAAAAATAATTAAAAAAAAAATTAGATACATATTATTATAATATTATTTTAATTCAGCACAAATGCCAAATATTTGGTGACTCCATCTTCTCAAATGTGAAGGTTTGCTCCTCCTCTCTGTTTTGTGAATTACCCCACTGTGGGACTAATAAAGGAATATCTTATCTAATCTTATCTTATCATTGCAGATCATCCTTGTATTGTGTTATGTCCACTTTTTTCTCAGCTGTGGTGTCGTCTTTTGCTCGTCTCTATTCAGCTCCACCCAGGAGAAAATATAGTCAGCTGATTGTTGTAATTAACGCTAGAATTGTGCTGTTCTATATTCACCATAAGGAGATAAACAGAGCAGAGTATGGCTTTACAGTAAAGATGTTATGATTTGGTCAGAGTGTTGGAAGAAGCTGAAGTTTCAAGAACCTGAGTGGAGTATATACTGTATACAGATGTGGCCTGATAGCCTAAAGGATCATGTAGATTGCATAAGGCAGGTTATCCTAATCATACCATTGTTCCCCAGGGTCTTCATTATGACCTCCATCTGGGCAAACTCATAGCTGTAGTCCTGCTCAGAAGAGGCCTCGCTGGCGGTCTCCACATCTGCCTCGACGAAGCTCTCTCTGGGGGAAGCTCTCTCCAGCTCCTTTAAACGATCCCGCCGCTTTCGTTTAGGCAGATTAATCCTACAGAGTGATAGGACTTCCAATCAGTGTCACTTTAAAGAACACCTATAATGCTCATTTTCAGGTGCATGCGTACATTGGGTTTCTACCAGAACATGTTTATATGCTTTAATGTTCAAAAACACACTGTATTTTTCTCATACCAGCTGTGGTGCTACACCTTTTTCACCCACTGTCTGAAACGTTCTATTTAAGCACCTGCAGCCCCCCTCAGCCCAGTCTGCTCTGATCTGGCTCACTCTGTTGTGATTGTTCAACTGAACAAAACTCTTTGGTCTCTGCTCCAGCTCCGCTCTAACTAGCTTTGTCTGAGGGCGAGCCAAACTAGCCGCTACGCAGGTATTATGCAAATGTATTATTTGATGACATCACCACTTACAGAAGAAAAGGCAGGATTTCATGCAGTTCAGAAGCAGTGTTTCTGTTTGGGAGAGTAACTCCCTTTGGTGTGGACTTTGAGCTTTGTACTTCTGCAGACCTTTTACATGCACAAAAAACTACATAAGACACTAAAGGAAAGGGAAAAATTTGAATGTACCAACATGTCTCATACCTGAAGAAGTGATTGTTGCCCCATAAGATACGATCTCCGTGCCACAGGTGCACCAAGGAATCAATCATTGTTCCGTTCACACAGGTCCTGTAGAAAACAGAGAAATTAAATTCTGATAATGGCGATGTCAGATGGTATTATAATCTTCATCTTTAAACAGGGAGAACTAATTGAGAAGGAACAATCCTTTTGCAGAGGGAGGGAGATGTGGCTCTGATATCAAAGCAAGCGGCTCAGATCATAGATTCCTGTACGGTGAGGTCATGTGAAACACTGAGGTCCAGTCATCCATAAAGGAGAGAGACAACAGAGAGATACACAGAGAAAGACAGCAAGTATGTTGGACGTCGCTGTATAGTAGCTCACCTGGAATTGCCGATGGGCATCAGGGTGACATCACCATCCGGGCAGAGCTCCAGGATGCAGTGCTCCGACTGGATACCGATCCCAAAGAGCTGGATGTCCTGAGACGTGTCCGCGCCCACACGCGTGTGCTCCTACACACAGGTGGAGGACAGATTAAACAAACTTTGATGATATATATGAAAATAATTACATCCAGCACCTTGTTCCAACTTTAAGGTCATGACCCGATTTGTACAAGCGGTAAGTCATTTGTGACATACAATTTCAAACTTCAAATTCAAGAATAAAACCAAAGTAAAATCAGGCCTGAGTGAAAACAACTTGTGTCTCTCTCGTTGCAGAGGGGGAGTTGTTAAACAAACATCCATTCTAGAGGATGTCCTACCCTGCGGTGAACTAAACCATTTCACATAACCATAGTCATTCCACACTGATATGCCAGGCTGGCTTGCAGAACCCAGACAAAGGCCTGTTGTTCTGTACATCGCACAGGCTGCTGCTTTCTCACATGCCTCTGCTCTTACAGGTCCAACTAGCCGGATGGTTTGTTCCACTTCAGTGCTTTGCAAAGTCCAGACCTGCTCTGCCAGGACTCATCTCTGCTCTCACAGCGTAATTTGGATGACTGCACCATGTGTGCTGCGTTTCAGTGCCTCAGTCTACGGTACATATTGCCAAGGTAATGGGTCTGTGTTGTTAACAATATGCTGTAATACCAGGGAGTGAATGAGTAAGTGACTAACCGGCTTTTTGGCAGCAACTAATTCCTAAACTGACACAGTATTAAGAAAATTTTCTGGCTTTTGTACAAACTTCAGCCATTACGAGGTGTTCGTGATTTTAACAGCCGCTATACACAAAGTTCTACGGCATTTGTCGTCAACATGGGGACATGTCACCAAGATTCATGGCCGTTACCTATTGAATTGTCTACAAATCTACACAGTAGTGCATGGTGCCAGTAGTGGTGCCATTAAAGAAATGGGTCTACATCTTTGAGTTGTATATTTATCTTCTTTTAGAGCTCTTTAAGCAGAAACTAAAGGGGAACAGATGCAGGTGCAGACGTTACTAGAACCACTTAAATACAGACTGATACGTATACATTGGAAAAGTCCTAAAAAAGGCATTTAACTGTTTATGCTATTTGTCCACCTGGGACTTTGTAATCCTATGAATAAGTGTATACACTGACATGCTAATGGCAAAACTTGTAAGGCAGCAGCGTGATGATGATAGTTGATGCATATGGTAATCATCTTGCCAGTATTGCAATACCATATAGTAAACTGTATTACCTTCAGGTAGTAGACTAGTAGCTCATTTAGGGCAGGATCGGCATTGAGGTTGACCAGGAAACACTTGTCTTCACCCACTTTAATCCCTGATGTTTCCAGAGAGATGCCCATGCTCTCCAGCTGCCTCTGACGTTCCTGTAAACATACAGTAGATAATAACAGTGTTACTGTGCGTATAAATATGAGTTAGAATGGAGGTTTTGGAGTCTGTTTATGGCTGATGTGCATACAGTGGCAATCTCCTCTGTCTTTCTTAGTTTCTCCTCCCAGGTAACAGTCATCTCCTGAATGAGTTTCTCTGACTCCTGCAGTTTCTCCTTCAGCTCAGGAGCCTTCAGTGACTGACAGGAATAATGGAAATAAAAAACAATCAGCATCGGTTCAATCTGGTATGAATTCATTCCTATAATTTGGGAGCCTCGCCCACCTCGGCCTGAGAGAGTTGAACTTTGAGCTTCTCCACCTCTTCCCTGAGCTCTCTGATGATCCGAGCGTTGGGGTCTTCGTTCACCACGGCGTGGTTGACAATTCTCTTGGCTCTGTCGGCGTAGCGCAGTGTGGACAAAGTTTCCTCGTAGTTGTCAGCCGCTGGACTCACTGTGGCTATCATGGCTGTCTTGCTGTTGCCGCCGAGGTTATCCTGAAGACAAGAAAGCATGTTTCAAGGAAGCAAAGGACAAAGGTGCAACAAAGGCCTAATTTTTGGTCACCTTTCGGCAGTGGTGGAAAGAAACTAAGTGCATTAGTCAAGTATTTCAGCAGGCTACAATTTTAAGGTACTTGTACTTTACTTAACTTTACCACTGCTTTTACTACACTTCCTTGGAAATCAAATGCATTTGTTGGTCTGTTATAGTGTTCCTAGTTTGTGTGCTTTTGCTTGCTTACTTTTATTATTTTTATCATTTGTTTCTTGTGTAATCTGTAAAGCAATTTGTGTTGCTTTTGGGTATGAAATGTGTTATATACGTACATTTACTTTGCCTTATCTTTATGTAGGTATTTCCATTTTATTCTACTTTATACCTCTACTCTACCACACTACAGAAGGAAATATTGTACTTTTTACTCCACTACATATATTTAATATCCTGAGTTAATAGTTATTTTATTTAAGATTTTCTGTGAAGTATGACAAGTTTCTGTGCACTAAATCTGCTTACTGAGTATTTTTTGTCCTTTGAGTTGTTGCTTTAAAAGAGTGAAAATAAAGTATTTTCTAAAATGTAATGTGTAGTGTAGCAAACTGCCTTATTTCTCATTTCAAGCTTTGTAGAGTTTTTTTTTAAAACAAGTTGATTTAAACTGAAGACAAACAAAAGAAAATATTAAAAGATTTATTTAACTAACATGACTCAAACATATATAAAATATAAAATAAAACACCATAATATAAGCACGACTACTTCTACTTTTGGTTAAGTACATTTAGCTGATAATATGTTTTTACTATTCTGAATGTGGGATTTTTTTTTTGCATTTTTAAAGTGTGGTATCACTACTTTTACTTAAGTAAATGCTTTGAATACTTCTTCCTTCACTTCCTTTCAGTCACATTTCAGCACACCTCGAACAACCAAATATGTTTATAGCAACTAAAACAGTAGACAGTAGACAGTTACAAATATGTGTAATTTGTGAGTCAAACCTTCAGGAGCCAGGTGAGGACTGAGTCTCTGTATGGTACAAACTTGGCCTTCCCCTTCCCTGCAGACTGGTCCGCCAGAGCAGAAATCACACAGCCTAATGTGGTGAGAGACCTACAACCACAAACAAAAAAGAAAAACTATTTCAGCTTCATCAGTGTTAACCTGTCAAATGATTAACTGCTTTCATGTATGAAAATATACTGACTTGTTAATATTGCTGCCCTCTTTGAGTCTCTCTCCAGCAGCTCCAGTTTTGGACACTCGCTCACTTCCTGCCAGATCAACCAGACTCATCTTGCTCACTTTCTCCCCTGAATTCTGTTCGCCATCACAACATGAATAAACAGACCCATGATAAGACAAACAGGACAAACACAAATTAGATTCAGAAAATTGAAGCAACAATTGATTGACTGAAAGTGGGTGAAAAGCAAGAAAACACTGACCCCGGACTGTAGATCATAAAGCGTTTGCGTGACGATGATACTGAAGACGGCGTGCGATCGACTGCTCTCCTCGTTCATGTTGGTGGCTGCAACTGTGCGAGATTTGTTCCCCTCTGACATTAACACCTCAATGTCCTAAAAAGATAGAGAGCGGGGTAATAAAAGAGAATATGTTAAAAAAAAAAAAAAAAAAACACAAATTTAACGCATTTCACTGGATTTAGGTAATGCTTGCACATGGATCATTGCGATAACAGTAAAGTCAGACGTATTCACGTATGGCTGCGTGCCATGTGAATTAGCTGGGTCACAGCAGACAGTGGGCCAATGCTGTGGGAAAACCACTGCACTAATATCAGCCAGAGCAGAGCACAGAGGAACAGGGTGGAGATGTTTAAACTTGATTAAGGAAGGCCTGCCAAGGCTTGGCATATAAACTACACAAAACCCCATGACTACATCCCACATCAAGAATATGTGTCATTATAATTTCTGCACTTGGGAGGATGTGAAACTAAATGGTTATTCCAATTGTAAATCAGCGGCTTCTCAACTACGGATATGATATAAATCATGTCCGTGCGAATGTGAAATATGAGGCGTGTGGTTGGTGATACAGAGAGGATTCAGGTTTGCCTCCGGTTGCAGTGAGAGGACAGAAAGACACACCTCAAAGTTGGTCACAGCCAGCTGAGACAGACCATCCACGTAAGGACCCAGGACTTTGTGTTCCCGAACTTTCAAGGACTGGCGGCTCCTTCAAAAATAAAGAAAGCAACAGGATGAGTAAAAGAAAGGGAAGACGGACGTTTGAAAATAAAGAATGAAGACATATTTCAACAGGATTTTATAATGCACATTTGATTTAACATTCCTCTCTTCATGACATCCTGTTCACATAACACTTCTCAGCACTTTTCAGCTCAACAGATTCTCTCTTTGGAGAAGCTACAAGCATTTCCTCTGACCTTCAGTCCTTGATCAGAATTAATGAAAATTTAATTAATGTCTCAGGGTTTTGAGAACATGACTCATTGACCCTCGTCTTGGGACAGTAATTCAAATTCATTTCTGGGAAATAAGAAACAGCCTCCTATCGGTAAGATTTTCAGAATAACTTCAACAGCATAAATATCTCTCTCTTTTTTTATTACGTTCTACTGGAAATGGAATGGCTTGCATGTTATTGTAATACTGAAATAATTAACTCTACAACATGCACTACAACTGCAATGAAATGTTAACAGGCATTTGATGCCAAGTTGACACATGAAAAACATCATTCATGTAAAAAGTTTCTGAATTTCTTAAAGGACAAAGCTGGCTATTCTTTTTACTATCAATAAATCGTATCAAAGACCAACAAAAATAACGCTACTCCATCTCTCAATACTGTTTCACTTCCCCAGCCTTCCTGTGGCTCTCAGTCTCAAATCCATTGGTTCCTGCAGAAGATGTAAATAGCTAGTTAATTTAAAATAAAAGGGTAGAGGGGTAAATAGTGTATTTGTTGGGAACTAGGGATGGGAACGGTTTGGGTAAAAAACGAATCGTTCGGTTCAGTTAGTGTTTGTACCGTTCGGTTCATTTGAAATAGGTTATGAGGCTGACTGTGTACTTCTTTCGTCAACTGTGTACTTCTTTCCGAGAAGGTTGTGCCGAGATTGTGCGTTGTGATTGGCTCAATTTTGGTGAGGGCGGACCAGATTTTACTGCGTATGTCTCTCAACCACCGCCACTATGTTTACATTACCAGAGTTAGCACGTTAGCTCATTGGCTCACAGCAAATGGTAAACATGGAAGTAAATGACTTTAGGTCCTTCTGGCCAGCAGTGTTCAGTGGTTGTTTAGGGAATTTATTGTGAAGGGAGGAACAGTAGCAGTGAAGTGGTGGTGTGCTGTTATTGATCCGAACTACAGAGCCTCCATGTTATTAATTATTATCCTTATAAAGTTTAGGAGCAACACAACCTTCTGCTACACAAGCTGAAACTAAAGCTGGCAGTAGGCTCTGTAGTCTGACTGTTTAGGTTAGATTGTTTCCAGAGAGATATTAATGAGTTTATATGGTGACTTTGCTGTTATAGACATTACTGTTGCTGCTCTAGAAACAACATGTGTCCTAGTTGCATTTTAAATATTCAGTTCTAATCTGGTTCTGACTTTAAAAACAACCAGGCTGACACAGGTATAGCTAATCTGCACACTTTAATATGTTTATTTACCTGATGCTGCACTTTTTGTTGATGATTTGTTTTTATTTATTAATTATTTTCAAATAACACAGTGGCACTTTTCTTTTAGATAAGAAGTCCAGCCATAAGATGTGATAATGAAGAAGTGTTTTGTTCCTTATAGTCTACTGTTGTGAAGACAGCTGTTTATTTTGCCAAATAAATGAAAAGCATTTTAAATTGAAGTTGGAAATTGGCCTCCTTGCGGTACCATAAATGCACCAAACCAAATCATACACATGACCCCAAACTGTGCTATGAACCAAACCGTGAATTTTATGAACCGTCCGACCCTATTGGGAACTATTTGCAACTGTGGATTTGGGAACTCTGGTACTGTTATATACAAGAGGACAGTGTGTGGGATTGAGTCTAACCCTAACCCTAAATAATTAGAGCTGCAATGATTAATGAATCAGTTGTCAAATATTTGATTAAACATCAGCTATTCCAATAATTGATTAAGAAAAACAAATCTTTACTTTCTCTGTACTCCTTTATGACAGTAAATTGAATATCTTTGAGTTGTGGACAAAAAAAAAAGACATTTGAGGATGTCATCTTGGGCTTTGGGAAACACTGATCAATATTTTCAACATTTTCTTACATATCATAGACTAAACATCTAATCGAATTAATCGAGAAAATAATCAACATTAATTGACAATGAAAATAATCGTTAGTCGCAGCCCTAAAAATGATCTTACTGATGAAGGCCTTTGGGACAGAGGGATAAACTATATCAGGCTTTGACTACACAGACAATACTTGTAAGTGTTTTATTGTTGGTTTCGTCTTGGTGTGGTACTTGTTGACATTAATATAACTTGACTTATATTTTAAGACAATGTGCAGTGTAACAAACTTAAACTGAGGGCAGGTAAATGAAATCTTCACCTGGCTGCCTGCAAGGTGTTTAGGAGGAATCCAATAGATCAGTAAGAGTCACTGCATGTCTTTCCAAGTCCAGAAGGACTGACATTAGCAGAAACCAGGTTCCCTTCTTCCACTTAATCTAGTATCCACTACAGCAAACAAGAGGATGCACCCACTCAAAGGCCAGCTCATAGTGTGACAGAGATCCTATTTACACTTGACTTTATGTCACGTGTCTATAAAACAGCCAACGTCTAATCCTAAAAATCACAGAGGTAGATAGACAGGAAGATCAAGAGAGTGTGAGGCTTGTTATATAAGCAAGAGGAAGTTGCTAGCAAAATGGCTCTGGCTGCATCTTCAGACATCTGCAGCACACAGAGCGCTCCACTGTCGTCCCTCTCTGGGGCTCGGCTCACAGGCTGCTCTGACCACTCTCCTGCTCCCAGCTTCACTAACAGATGTCCCTGAAACCCACTCTTTCACAGCTCGCTCTCCCCTGCAGTCTGTCTGCCAACCCACATCAGACCGCGGAGGCGAAGAATGCAGCAGTGTCAGAGGATGATGCTGGCCGCTGTTCTGCAGGAAATGACTGGGTTGAGCTTCCTACTCACATCTTTCTGTCCCCGTCCCACATTCAGGCTACTAGACACAACAGAGCTATAAACAGAGATGCAAAGCAACAGAAAGTGGGAGCTGACGGAGAAGTCACAGCTCGTGCTGGAGTTGGAATGAATCAAGACTATGAGAAACTTTGACCACAGTTTATGCAACCAGCGGTATCTGTGTCACCCCAGGTCAAAAGCATTACCAAAGCATTAGCTCATTATATTCAGAAAGGTTATGCAGGTCACAAGCTTAATCTGAAGAAAAAGTCCACATGTCAGACTCACCCTTTGGGATCGAGCAGGTCACGGACCTTCTCATTGTAGATCTCCATATAGGAAACCTCCACCTTAAAAGTGTGGGCTTCGTTCTCCTCTCTGTGGACCCTCTCAAACAGCGAGCAGCAGAGTCGAGGGATTAAACCCGGCTGATCCCCGTTCCCCATCATGGAAAAGGACTTGCCTGAACCTGGATAGACAATGCAGAAATGACTGTATCCCTACAGAGAAAGGTCTATACAGTGCAGTGCTTCAATTACAGTAACTTAATTTGTCCTCTACTATGACCACACAAACTGATTTCAGTTTTTAATTAATTTTTGAGCGCATCTGCAGATAAATGCCATAAAACCCATCTACACTGCCATCCCAGCAGCTACGCCAAGAGAGACACTAAAAATTAGGGTTCTTGATGAGACTAAGTGATACAACAGTAGGCTACAAGGCATTTACAATGGAAGCTGGTGACATGAAGCTACAAACTGACGCCTGACACTTATCATTGTGTGATGTATGTGACACACTACAAATAAAGTTAAGCTAATCTCAACTTTTTTCAGCGCTCCATTGACACGATGACCCTGTTCTGTTCCATCTAAAACAATCAAATTAGTCACTTCTCAGTGCTATTTAACATGAGTATGCCAACTAGCATTTGAGCAACACTTCAACGGCGACTTGCCAACATTGTGACTGGCCACACTGACCGTTTTGTTGCTTTTGTTGCCCGTAGTGTGAACATAGCATTGGGCTGCTATGAAAGGCCAAGTGTGCTACTTGCAGCAGGCAGAAAACTTTTTTTTTTTTCCTCATTCAGTAGGTGATTGGAGGACCACTGAAATATTTGTGCTCTTCTCTTCCAAACCTTTCAGTAGCTGTGTCTCTTTACAGTATTTCGCACTAAGACAGGAAGTGGGATAAAGGAGTTAATTTGATCCAGGGTGAAGGAAGGATGTGAGTTAAGTGATTCACCAGTGTGATTAGAAATACAAGTCTTCCTGTTCTTTAAACTTTCTATGCACCTCTAGAGAAAACCCAACCTGCAAATATGCTTAAAAACTTCAGTATGATAGAGGCAATGCATTAATTAGAAATATTACAAAATGTATATTTTATCTGGATTTTCATTTACCTGTTTGTCCATAGGCAAATATGCAGGCATTATATCCCTGGAATGCATTTTCAAGTATTCCCTCTCCAAGGCACTTGAACACCACCTCTTGACCTTTTAGACAAAGAATCACCATGGAGATTTTGGTAAACAGATAAACCATTCATATATATACGTACTACTAGTTGTCTGGTTTGCATCTGCAGTGCAGTAACATTAACACAGAGAAATACATCAATAAGGGTCACAAAACAAGGAACAAAGAAGAAGAAGATTTCATGAAAGATGACAGATTCCTGTCTGGTCATGTGGAAAATGCCGGGCCGTGTAGAGAAATCTCTTGTGTTGCTCACTGTCGTGCTCGCTGCTGAATGGGACAGCTGTTTAACGAGCTAAATAAAGCCTTGGCTCGGGCTCTTGAGGCAGCCCTTCACTGAACAGATTGCCTTGTCGGTTCAGCACAAAGCAGCTGTAAGAATTACATTTCCATCACAAAATAAGACTGATATGACAGGGAAAATATGTACAATGATTATGTAAATCAGCCTCGGCCTGGCCGTAATAACCTCTTCTCTATAGATGTTACAAAAACTGTAGCTGTAACCTTTTCTGTGCAGATACTCATTAGAGAAATGAATTGAAGATGATTACCTAAGCACAACAGGAAGTGTTAATTTACTCTGCGTGTTTCAAATACATGTCCAATATATTAGTATGTATTGTAGAAAAGCCCATGATGGTTTTGAGACAATGCAGAGACCCAAACGTGTTCTCTCAAAATGCAAATTAGGAGTATGAATTGTGTATACCAACACAGTGCTTTGCTTTGCATGATGCAAAAACAGCTTTCCATCAAGTAGGGAGTTTCCCTGATCTATTGCTGCACAAAGCTCAGCAGGTCTTTACATGGGGCGTGATTTGAGTTCTTTAGTGATGAGTGAAGGATCAGTTTCAGCATTTATGACTCACCAGCATATTTGGGAACGTTGGACTCATCCATGGACCAGAAACAGTGGTCAAAAGCAAACACCTGCAGAAGAGTCAGCACATGGAGGGTAAACACACACTTCTCACACTTGTCTGAGCATGTACAGTACAACACAACCTGAGCTTTCTAAGTAGTGATCTTCTGCGATACAAAAAACAAGCTTATTGTGTCGTTCCATGACACCCTACAGTAAATCAGCAGGGCTGAGCTTGTCTGAGTGAGTAAGATGAAGTCTAACCGTGTATTGTTCGAGGTAATGCTCGTTAAGACCGCGCCATGACTGTCTGCACAAATCCACTGTTAGCTGCCCCGAGTTTTGTCATAGTGGCTGGAGTTAAATGAATTCATAAATCAGGGTCAGCGCTCCCAAGAAGAAATTCCAGCACCCAGTGACCCCCGTCTCCAAGGAAACGGGGCCGTAGCCGTTCCCGGTGGTGCAGGCTGGCTCTCAGCCCTCAGCGCTGGGTCTCACAACACAGACTTCAGCAGCAGAGACCCCGTTGTGTCCCCCAGGCACCTGCATGAGCTCTGGGTGGACAACACACAGAGAGGATGCTCTCTGGGAAAGAGCAGTGGCCTCATTTACCAAGGACCCCTACTAACCCTCACAGACAGAACAGCTCCTGTTACTGTATATGCTGCAAATCCACACGCATCTTCAACCTTTCAATCTTTGAGTAGTTTCAGTAGTTTTATAGAAATGTCTCATATACATTTTGTTCAAAACATACTGCTGTTGTTGATAGAAGACATATAACTTCCCAAAGTCCACACTAGGTAATAGAGCTTTAATGTATGCTGCTCCCTCCCTTTGCCTTAAATCTCCTGTGATTAAATCTAAAATTACATGTCTGTGGTGTCTCTTTGTGATCAAATTATCGCTGCAGAAACGATGCGCTTTCTCTCTTAATTTATTGTTTTAGGGTGCTCTTGGGCTGTTTAAAGCCATTTAGGTTGTTTGTAGGATGAAATCTTTTACTTGATTGTAGAAGGTTTATTGGTGATTTTATAATCACACTTAAATTTAAGTCTGATTTTGTGGCACATTTTGTGTTATCTTCCTCATGTTGCTTTTCTGCAACTCACTATCAGGACACTCTTGAAAAAGATATTTGTCACTCTCACTGAGGCTTTCCTGGTTAAATCAAAGCCACATAAAAAATAAGGCTGTCAAAGTTAACGTGATGTATGATGATGATGATTCATGATGATGAAATGTGTTCAAGCAAATTCATTTTAACACTTACTTTAACGTCTTAACGTAACTTTTTTAGGTTGTAACGGGCTCTGTTTTGTCATATCAGCTTGTCTCGAGGGAGGATAAATATATGCTCCAAACTTACACTGCATTTTGGCGAGGAAAAACTGTTATGGCAATTTTCAAAGAGGTCCACTGACCTCTGACCTCAAGATATGTGAATGAAAATGGGCTCTATGGGTACCCAAGAGTCTCTCCTTCACAGACATGCCCACTTTATGATAATTACATGCTGTTTTGAGCAAGTCATAGTCAAGTCAGCACACTGACACACTGATAGATGTTTTTGCCAGTAAAGCAGCATATTTGCCAACCTCCATGTTGATAAGAGTATTAAATACTTGACAAATATCCCTTTAAGGTGCATTTTGAACAAATAAAGATATGGGATTAATTTGCAATTAATCATGATTAACAATGGACAATCATGCAATTGATCCTGTCTGAATATTTTAATTGACTGACAGCTCTAATTTTTATCCCACCTCAGCCAAAAGATTTCTTCCGAGATGCAGAAACACTGTCATCCTGCAGTACCAGCAGAACACTGCTGCATGTTACTACTCCTGGCTATCAGTGCACTGCTGCTGCTCTGCCAAAGCACTTTCCCCTACACAAATGCCCCAAATAATTGAACTCCCTTCTAATCATAATAAGGGCTACTAGCCAGGGAACCACTGGTTGCACAGTCAGCATGGGAAACACTGAGATCACTGAATGCTATGAAAGCAAGACCTCCTCTTGTGACTTCAGACTAGTGAGTGGGTGCCATTCAGAGGAACAAAAGTGCCATCACTCTCAATTAGGGCTGGTTTGGTAAATAGGGCTCTGCTCTGGTTTGTCTCCGTCCGGCCTGAGGGTGTGACTGTGCAACAAATTGTTCCTGATTGGACAATTACTATTAATCAGCAGTACAAATAATGATGAAGCTGAGAAACACAATGCCCTGCTTGTCATTTCTGGGATAAAAACTGGTCAAATGTGATTGGACTGCAACCTCTGTTCACCCTTTTAGAAAGCTGGGACACTAATTTGATTGCCACGATAACTAAGCAGACAGCCACGTGCTCATCTAGCTGAAGGGTATTACAGGGTAGCTCAGGTTCACGGGCCCCAGAGACCACGCACGCCTCTGGCCTGCGCTAACGCTCCCCCGGTCTCGTCAGCGGCCGAGTGCACTGAGCACAAAGCCCGTCCCTGGTGTGTGAAACATCTCTGAGTTAGTCACCAGCGTGTTGTCAAGGGGGGAGGTGGGGGTGCACTCCAACAATGCAGCTTTGAATGCGCACACACACTGCCCCAGTGTCCACGCTCATCCCTCTCTCATTGTAGAGCCTTTGTGGGTGTTCACGAGATCTTAGAGCGCTGACACATTCACACGGACATCTATCCGGCTCCTGCTGACCTACCAAACTACTAAAACACTTTCAATCACGTCCCGAGAAACAACGCTACAACTGTAGATCGACCTGTTCAGGATGCTTCTCATCCCCTCAGGGGAAAAGTGTTGCCTGTGCAGCATCCTGTTTCTGGATGATTTCAGATTTGAGAAGTCACTATAGATGACTGTTCCCGCTGACACTGCACGTCAGCTCTGTTGATGCTGGCCAGGGTTTTTTTTTTGTAACAACAGAAACTGATGAAAGTTACATACCTTAGATTGTTTCCTGTTGAATGAGAGGAGCCATCCATCATAAAGAGAAGAAGCCCATGGGTGAACCAGAAAAAAGACACAGAGAGAAGAAACAACATGTTAGTACTGATAATATTTAACAGTCAAAACATGTTCACGCTCAGAAAGATGCAGCTGCACTTCTCACAGCAGGAAACTTCCCATTGTCTGTCAACAGAAACAGCTTTTCTGAATTGAAACATGCATTTTAAAACCAAAACAACTTTTTTAACGGCACCTCGGACTCCTTTCAAACTTTATACATTTCTCAAATTCCTGGCTTGACTTCATTCACTCTTTCCCTCATTTATTCACTCACTCATTCACTTGTACACAGTGGCAGTTTCCTGGTGGTAGGTGCTGCTGTGATTGGGTTCATAATTGAGCCAGTGGAGCGTGAGGAAGGGAAGAGATTTAGGATTCAATGTCCCACTGACTCTGTTGAGTAAATAGCTGTTATGCCTGTGGACTTAACAGAGAGGCCAGGTTGGGGAAGCTGCACTCAGCATAAGCAGCTGCCGGAACCGAGGACAAAAGGATAATATATAGTATGGCACTGAGTTATGTAGGATTATTCTCTTAACTGGAGAGGGAATTCCCCAAAGCTGGAAAACTGTAACAAATCCAACAAATGTTACAGCCATTATAACACATGGCTAGGATATTCTTATTTTTGCACATGCATGTTGCAGTATAATGCAGTAACAACATATACACCACCCCAGTGCTTCTACATCTGCCACAATCCTGTCCTTCAGCAGTCAGCAGATCCCTCCTGCAGACATCTCCTGGCACAGAGACAGAGGTGTGCATCACCTTCACACAGTAACTAATACAGGGTAAGACTGAAACACTGCACCACGCAAACTGAGCTGAGTCACCAACAACAGCATGACTGGAGAGCTGCACGACAACTCCCACAAAAAATACTTTTCTTCAGATTTCTTTAGAAAATACTAGGGGTGGGAAAAAAATACATTCACCTATGTAATACAATTTTTAACAATGAAATAGATTTTTTTAAAGCCAGAGTCGGTATATTTGCTTGATTTGAGTCTATGCAGAGGTAGAAGGATGTTACCACCTCGATGGAGCAGACCATGGATGATAGAACGGAGTTGATGGCAAGGTTAGCAGACATACATATGCGTGACTATGTCCGGTTTTCAAAATAAGATGTTAACAAAGGGAAATGTATATACAAAATACATTATAACATTGATTGGATTACAGTATGTCCCTTATAGATTAAAAATTAATGTCGTCATTCTTTGTTTTTTGTGCTGCTGGAAAAAAATATTATATATAATTCCAGACAATGACTGATGTATTTGACTTCGGGACATCTCTGACTACATACATGCTGAAAATTATAAATTTTTTACTGTATTAATTCAGATATTTTTTTATAAGTAAAAGTCCCTAGAAGTGTATCATTCAATTTTTCCCCACAGTCTAGTAAAATTAACAAAAAATGCAATACTTCTAGAATCACAATACTTAAAAACCACAATACACATCAAATCAGCACCCAAGTATTGTGATAGTATCAAATCGGGAGATACAGTAGGTGTATCGTCCCAGCTCTAGAAAATACTGTACTATACCCCAGCCGTTAAGATGAACCTTTATTAATCCCCGTAGGGAAATTCCTAAATTCAGTTAACTGCTCATTGTGATGAGGGACAGAGAGAGTGGGTAGAGGAGTAAAAGGAAGAAGGCCTTGTTTGGGTTCATACCCTGAACCTCAGTCTGGGCCACTGACAACCATTATGACTGGATCTCAATCAGAGCATCAAAGACTGCAGCAGGGCCCCGTCCTCTAGTCAGGCCCTCCACGCTGCAGAGAGGGGACGCCCGTGAGGAGCTATGAGATATGTATCAGCAGCATGAGACAGCAGGGAGCACACATCTAAGACTTCCTATGGGCAAACTAGGAGGTGTGATGAAGCACCACTGACCAGGACCACATGTAAGCTAAGTTGAAAGGTAAAACAAAACCTTCACATGGCAGCGCTACAAAGCGGAGAAGCCAAAGAAGAAAGAAGCATGTGGGAGAGTTATGACAACAAACAGACAGACAGCAGCAAATGGACAAAGAGAGAACTGATGAATCCCTACGGAGGACAAAAGGACAACAGACACAAGACCGGAAAGAGAGACACACATTAAATATGGAGACAAAAGACATGCAGTTATGGAATGTGTGCAGTCTAGTCTAGACTCTGCAGCAGAGGAAACTAGCTCTGCTGAAGCAGAGCTGCTGCAGTGGTTTGTTAGCTCTTGCTCATTGTGTCATATACTGTATGTACAGTATTATGGTATGCCGGGTATGCTGAACAACACAATGGGGGGAACTGTTTCAAACTGGCTATATTTAGGATTTAATAGAGCTGCTATTTCCTCAGTAAGTCTCATAGGAAATGTATTTCATTCCAAAAACTGACTTGATGCCATCCTTTTTGTCATGTTACGAAGTGCTTGTCTTTACCTCCTCCTCTATAACGACGTTAAGACCTCCCCCTCAATAAGTTAAAGTACATTAGGCTCCAGTTCTCCCACTCTGCTCTGGACATAATCCCTTTAATCTCCACAGAAATCTGTGTCCTTCTCAGCAACTTTGTACCTTGCTTGTAAAAAACATGTATGCTATGTCCTCTACATTTGTTTGTACAAACCCTTTATTACTTTACACTGATGTTATAACATTTATTATCATATTAGTTGTCGCGAAAATAATTTATTTTCCAAGGTAAAACCATCAAAATTATTAATTAAGACTGTAAGATCTACTCATTTGAAGAGCACCTTTCTATCATCAATACCATGACTATGTTGAATACAGTGGGTGCTGCATGTGAAATAAAATGACTCAGCACTGTCAATATGGCAATATTCTACTCTCTACTCTTTCTCTGAGCTGAAGTGGATGCTTTTTTCCAAGCAGCTCTCTGAAAACCAGAGATATTCAGTTACTATGATATATGACAAAGAAAAGCCACAAATCTTCACAGTTAAAATGCTGAAACAACAGACAAATGACTGAAACAACTGGCAATAAAAATAGTAATAACATAGTTGCAATGTATGACAACACATGACTAATTGATTCCTAATTACAATATCTTAATGCACCAGTTAATAAATGCTACCAGTGGCAGCGCGGTCACAAATGTTTCTGAGTGCAGCTACGAGTGATTCAAGCATGAAGCCCGCGGGCCATTTGTTTAATAATCAGCACGCCAAATCATGGTTTGAGGGCTTATTAAAGGCTGTGTTGTGGTTGACCAAGTGTGTGACACACACTGCGTGTACTGTATGGCATAGAAGTGCCAGATAACATCAGATTCTTCCCCCCACAGAGGCAGATGCAGGCGGACACTGCAGACCTAGCAGGGCATGGCTGAAGTCTAAAAATCTCTTTGGGGGCTGGTTCTGCATGCTTTAAAGTGTGTGTGTGTGTGTGTGTGTGTGTGTGTGTGTGTGCGTGCGTGTGTGTGTGTGTGTGTGTGTGTGTCATCAAGGGTACGCTCAGGCTCCCACGCCTCCAGCTACCTGATGCCAAGGCACCCATGAATGATTTGCCGAGGGTGGGCATTGGCCTCTTGTGCTGCTATGATTCTCCCCCTCTGTACTGATCCTCCTACAGACAGATTAAAGGAAGGCATTTTGATCTTCTAAAATCCTCATGTCTTATCACTTTTAGTAAGAAACACCCCCTCAGAGTCAGACAGTGATTGTTTTTAAAGTCACTGTTGAGGGTCAGATTCACTCAGATCACACATACTGGTGAAAAAATGGCTTCTTTCTGTGCCTTGCAGCTCAGTCACATGGTTCTGGTACCCAAAAGGACATTACGTAGAGTGGGAGAGCAGCAGTGGAAATCCCCCCCCGTGGTTATGGAGCAAGATTAAGGCCACTGGGTTATTATGCCACCAAAAACTGCACTCTTCTAGCCCAGTAGGGAACACACCAGATTAATGTACTGTATCATCCACCTATTGAAGCTTCTATCAACCCTTAAAAAATGACAACGCATGCCCACGCTCACAAACAGACAAATAGACATTTCTCATTTTTAATGTATCACTTAATCTGACATCCCTTCACACCCCTCCAACTGACAGATCTAGACTGGTTCAAATTAGCTAACAGAAACGATGTAAGTGGTTTTATCTTCTGAAATCAGAGTTTGACAGCCCAGAAAATGAGTTTCAAAACATAACGAAAAGAAATAAATCCAAATCTCAAAACGCACGTCGTAGCTTCCCATTTTCCAACGCATGAAGGATATTATTGTCAGATTCATCAGCGTGATTTAGCAGGCTTTGCAGGAGTTTCTGATGATATAATCCCGCTGCTCAAATGGAATATGTAAGCCACATGCATGAGGTTCACCCCCCTGTTGAGATGACATTCACAACACTCATCTGCCCTGCACACACTCACACACACAAACATGGTTTTAGCTGGCACCCCCCCACCATAGATTCAAATTCATCTTCTCGAACTGTTGCCCAAACTATGGTTCCCCGCCCTTTTAACCTCCATTTAACCACACATATGACTCTTTCCCGTTTGGCTGTCGACATGCTTCAGAAAATTACAATTCAATAAGCCCCAGAGCCAAACACAACGTTCAGAGCTCAGTGTGTGTGTGTGTGTGTGTGTGTGTGTGTGTGAGAGAGAGAGAGAGAAAGTGTTGGGTTACAGCGCACTGAGCTCTCACAGGCGACAGGCTAACATTTCAGATGGTCCTCCAGTATGTTTAGAACTGAACACGCCGGTCCCCACCCACCCAGAGGTCACCCTGCTGCACAGACAGACAGGAGAGAGCAGGAAAATGCCAAGCAGTTAGCTACAGTACGAGAGGGTGGGTCTCTTGTCTGACCAATTACAATCAAGATAATTCCAAGAAAGCATAGAGCCTAATGTGGGATCACTTTTAATCGCATGAGGGATCCAACCGTAAACATGACAAGTGGTTAAAGCCAGAGACAGGACATGCAGAAGTATTCAAAAAACAGCACTGAAGGAAGTTGGCTTGCTGATGACAGAAACAGACCTTCAGGATTGATCCAAGTTACTGAGACAGCTAATTCTGACTTCACCCACACAAACATTTTCTGGAGCTTCTTCAGATTTATTACATAACATATCCATTTAAGTATGCAACGTGTTAACCAGCGCCGAAATAAGTATTCAATTCCTTTACTTAAGTACAAGTACCAATACCACAATGTAAAAATAGTCCATTTCAAGTAAAAATCCTGCATTGAAAATCAAATCACTTTTTATGTTTGGAGCACTAGGAAGAGCATGTGTATATCAATTTGTGGAGAATTTATGGATGATCAATGATGGCTCATTGATGTTGTTATTGTTATTTTCATTATCTTATTTTTGTTTTATGTATTGTGCATATGAGATCAGCATTAAATTGATTATTTAAGTAATCTACGTTATACAAAGGGGTAGGACCTTTAATCATTTGGGAGTAGAGTCGGCATTTTCTCACATCAAACTCGAAGTTAGAGTTGAATTCAACCAAACCACATTCGGTGATTGTTGGAGACATTAATGCCGATGGTTTAGGTGAGTTTTACTATGTCCAGTTTGAATGTGTGTTTTATGTTTACAGTGCTCCGCTGTGTTTCTGTCCAGTTTTAATTAAGTGTTTTATGATGCTCCGCTACGTACAGCTAATATCAACATAAACAAAAATACATATGAATGATAGCGCGAGCTGAACGGAGACGGCGGGGGCAATCATACTCGGGCACCTTGGCGGAGGTCTGCGCTCTCCGAGTGCCATTCTGGTTCTTGTTTTTTTTTTTGTTTGAAATAAATCTATCTAATCTTCTAATCTAATTAATTACATATTAATACTGAAGCATCATTTTACTTTTGTAGCTGGAGCTAGTTTTTACTACTTTATATACAGTTTGGTAGTTTCATGCAAAGGCTCACAAGATAAATGTGATGGGTTGTGAGATGAGTATTGTGAGAGGAAAGAAAAGAAAACAAATCTCACAAATCTTCATTTTTTTGAACTTTTCATTTTGCATTTCTGAGAAACAATGGATCATTTGAACAGGTACTGAAATGAAATCATGTGAGAGGTTCAGGGGGGGAAAGTCTCTTTAACAACAAACTAGACAAGTTTTTTGCTCTCTAAGGTGTCACAGCTTGACAGGCTTCGTAACAATACACATGAGAGTACCTGGAACCCAATTATTAGACACCTAACTCTCCCATTAGTTAAAGTCCATATTGCGTGATAACGAGTTTTGCTATTGCTATGTGTTCAATTCTAATAGCTTGAAGTAACTACACTTGTAGACAAATGTAGGAGAGTAGAAGTATAAGATAGAATAAAATGAAAATACCCACATCAAAGTAAAGTAAACGTACTTTGTTACATTCCAACACTGTTCTCGGCTAGTTGAGCATTTCTGAGACAAACGTGTCCGTGGTTCATTGTTCTAAATGCTAAAATTAGCTTCCTATGAAAATATTTGGGGGTGGCTGGGGGATATCACTCATTAGGTCATCAGCATAACTCCATAATGTTTCTGTAACTTGGCAACTGCTGTTGCTAGGCAACAGTGGTAAACATGGAGGCGAGACAACCTACCAGCCTCATGAGTCAAAGTTCCAACATGAAAGCCAAGCTGAGGATCTCAAAAACAGCCTTCACGAACAGCACCGCCATCAGCGGCGCACACGATGCTCATACTTCTGTATGGGACGTTCGAAGTTTCCATAACAAATGTTAACAACACAACATATGATGCAGACAGGGTCTAATTTAATCCTCTCTGGCATTTCTGACACCACTGTGACAAGCTGGGTCAGCAGCAGGCTGCCTGTATGCTAAAACACAGAGAGGGATTTTGGCCACATTTTGCTGTAAAGGTTTGTTTCAAAGGCAATAAAGGAACCAGAAAAAAAGTGAAGTTCATCACTTTGTTCAATATGGTGAAGCTTCTTCCCCAGGGGATATTAAGTGACACATTTACTACCAGGACACACCTCCTTTGACCCGGTCTGCTTGCTAGATGTCACTTATGTGAATGCATGTGTCGTGTGGCTGCTCAGGACAATAGACAACAAAAGCAAGAGTAAGCAAGCTCATGAAGTGGAAAACATATCACAAAAGTCACTCATTGCAAAGATATATGCCAAATAGATGTTTACAGTAATTACACAGTTAAAGTTAATGAAAGCTAATGAGGAGAGTATTTCTGTCCAGACAAAGCGACAGAGTGAAAAAATTGTTTCTTAACCGTTTGTTAATGTTGTCTGGCTCCACTTCCCCTGACTGAAACTGAAAGTGAGTCCACAATAAACCTATCCCACCATGTAAACACAACAAGCCGGCTTCAAAACTTCAAAAAGGCCTCATCTGAGACAATCATGCAAGAAGCCAGAAAACCAGAATTGTTATGGAAGAAATGTCAGAGAGTGAATTTTCACATAGGAGCAGCCACATCTGAGATTAATGAGACACAGACTTGACAAAGAGGGAGGGCGCCATCTTTTCTCAATCCCCGATCAAGATGTAAACAATGTCCCACCCTCTAAACAAACTGGGAACGGTCCTCGAAGGAATACAATTGTTTATCAATGCCACACAACGCTTTCTCCTAATAGCACTGAATAAAGCCTTACATAGAAAAGCTGGGCTGATTTTGGGCCAGCTAACTCTGAGAACATCATACTTACTGAATGGAAAGGTTGATTATTGGCACATAGGGAGCAAAATGGAAAGACAAAGGGAACATTCCTGAGGGCAGCCATTAGACAAGGCAGCACTGTCACTCAGTAAAGGCTTGTTCTGGAAAGCATGATGACACTTGGTCATATGTGACCTGAGAGAAAATGTGACCAACCTCCAAAACTTCAACAACACGAGAGACTGTCACGTCTACTCAACACCTTAACTTAACAGATGCGACATCTGTGTCTCATCAGGGTTAGCGAACAGACAGACAGCATTAGGGGCTATCTGTTAAGGCCTTAACAAAACACATGTTGACCACATTGGGTTCCTCTCTGGCAGCAGCCAGGGAGAGACTGCAGGGCAGAGAACAACCAGATTTTAATGAATACTTCAACATTTTGGCAAATCTGCTTATTTTTTTCTGGCAGAGAGTTATATGGGAAAATTGATACCACTCTTATATCTGTCTAGTAAATATGAAACTACAGTCAGCTGCTGGATATGTTAGCTTAGCGCAAATACTGGAAACATGGGGAAATGGCTACCCTGGTTGTGTTCGAAGGTAGCAAATTTACCTACCAGCATGACAATTTTTACCACTTTATGGGGCTGTTGTGATGACCATTTCTTAGCTGCGAGCAGTAACTTCCCTGAGTCTCCGCTGGTTGCCTGGCAACTTCTCCCAGCCAAGAAATAGTTTGGCACATACCAGTCATAAAACAGGGGATTATAGTTGTCACATCTTGATTATTGTACGAATTAAACATGTGATTTTTTGCTTTTGGGACGAGGCTGGCTAGCTGTGTTCTCGTTTCCAGTCTTTATGCTAAGCTAAACTAACCATCTGCTGGCTGCAGCTTCAAATTTAACAAAGCCTACAGGCATGAGTGATATCAATCTTTAACCAATTGCCTGTCAAAAAGCAAATGAGCGTATTTTCCAAAATGTCAATGTCTTTTTTAAAACAGCAGCATTTTAAATAACCTTTAAAGAACCAGTGTGTATCAGTTAGGGGGATGTATTGGCATAATATTAATAGGTATGTTTTTTTCACGTATAAACACCTGAAAATAAGAATTGTTGCCTTAAAATGAGCCATTTACGTCTACATAGGGAGCGTGTCCTCAACGAAGTCTGCCATGTTGCACCACCATGTTTCTACGGTCACACAGAACGGCTTGAGCCAGATCGTCAATAACGATGCTCACACCTGTCACCGCCCCGCTCTCTCTCTTGCTTCACCACTCACTTCCCATGTACACTCACACTCTACACAATGGCTCTGATCCAAATGACCTATGCTACTCTTACAACAAATGGATGTAGAGAGGGACATGTATGTTTTAGCATCAGCCACCATAGTTCTTCTACACATTTGGCACACGGGAGAGATTTTAGTTGGTTCCACTTTCAACCTCACTGCTAGATACCGCCAGATCCTCCACACTGCATCTTTAAGATTGTGAGGAAAAACACAAGGAGGACCTAACCACACTGCTACCGCTGAACATACGTCAAAAAATATTAGTACAAGATAATTTAAAGTTGAGGTAGCACAGTACACTTAGCAACATCCTATTCAGATTACAATATCCAAGTAATGGGGGCGGCAGTAGCTCAGTCTGTAGGGAGTTGGCTTGGGAACCGGAGGGTCACCGGTTCAAGTCCCGACATGGACCAAAAAAAAACTGAGTGTGAACTGGTAGCTGGAGAGGTGCCAGTTTACCTCTTGGGCACTGCCGAGGTGCCCCTGAGCAAGGCACCAAACCCCCAACTGCTCGGGGCGCTTGTCAGGAGCAGCCCCCTCACTCTGACGTCTCTCCATTAATGCATGTATGTGTGTTTCAGGTCTGCATGTACCATGTATGAGTTTAACAGAGTGTAAATTGAATTTCCCCATTGTGGGACTAATAAAGGTTGATCTTCTTCTTCTTCTTCTTCTTCTTAATCACGACAGCTCAGTCAAGTGGAAACAAATCCAATTGCACTCTTGTAACCATTAGCGATAAGGAAGAGATTAGAGCAGAAATTACAAGCTTAGTTACAGACATTATCAGATAAAGACATACTTCCACTGATCATCCTGAAATGCTGGACTGCAGAGCTATAGTAGCATGTAGGATAAGATAACACATTCTGATCCCAACAAAGAGACATCCACATAGTTTTAAATACGACATGTTTTAGTTAGCGGCAATGAAAATAAAATAAAAGACATTTCTCTGATGTAAACCAGACTCTCGACTGCCTCTCTAACAAGTTAGCTGTGGTTAGCTTTTGGCTTTTAACATAACTCTGTGTATTTAGACTGAAATATGCAGAAAAGGGTGGGTTTACATAAAGAGGCCTTTCCACGGCTGGATGGCCCTGTATTCAATTGTTAAATGTTGACAGACGTGCTGGGGCATGATGGATGTAATACGGCCCCATTGTGTGAGTCGAAGGGTATTTTCTTGTCATGATGCTCCACCACTCAATCCCTCTGCAGACAGCAGCCTCAGGTATTTCTCTGCCTCTCCACCCCCACCGTCATTGTGTCTAAACCCCAAAGAGAGCAGACTGGCGCATGAAAACAAAACTACTCTCCCAGATTCCCATTTCAAATATGACATCCGTGCCAACCCAACAGGCAGATGAAAGATTAAACTCGGGAAACTTAACCTGTCGCCCTGGAGTCACAATCCATGTTTCATTCGCCCACCACTGAGATTATTGTTCATTTCTCAGGGAAACAGGAGAGGGGGCGGTGGGTCATGAGTGTTGCTATAATGCTTGGCGGTGCAAAGAATGAGGCTTAACCATCAAAGGAAATCCCTTATATTTCTTCACATTCTTTAGGTGACTTGCATGTTTTCGTGGCGCTGTGTGGTCTCTGCAAAACCTGATTAAAATTCACACATAATTAGTAAAGTTTTCAATGTCTAACTGATTATCCAACATGAAAGTGGTTCCAAGTTCACCCACCAGAGACTTCATTTCTGTATCTCATCAGACTGAGGTTATATTTTGTATTTTTAGGTACTGAGCAAAAATATTGGACAAAAACAGTTTCAAAGAAATCCAATCAGTGTTATGTATTTTTTTTCCATTGTTCAATACCGTATTTCAAAATCTACAGCCTAAGAAATGGACATAAAGATATCTATTACTGCTGTCTCCTCTTTGAGCCTGTGCCTGAGCATTCCCATGAGAGAGGAAAAGTTCCCATGATCTTGGCCCTGCAGCCATATTTGGTGCTTTAATACCCCCTAAATCTGACACACAGGAACAGGTGTCTTAAACAAGGCAAACTTCGTGATCAGGGTATCCCCCTCTGCGGCTCCACAAGCTGAGAGGAAAATTATATGGTTTAAGAAAACCATGGCAGCCTAAACACAGAGACCCAAAACACACATACACACACACACATAGCACTGAAATGTTAAGTAATTATATGCCAGAACTACACTATAGAAAAGAAATGTGACAAACTGAACTGAAGTCCCTCTACAGCTACAGAATGTATTAAGAATTACAATTGATAAAATTGCTGAAATTTATAAAAAGGTTTGGCAGAATAAAAAAAATGGCCGTAATTAAAAACCAGTTGGAGTGAAACTGAATCCAGCAGCAGTTGAATAAATTTAAGACTGACATGATATCTAAATCAGATATGGAAACTTCCCCTGAATGTGAAATGTGTTTGTCTCTCACACAACAACATAGCAACAGGTAGCAGTAGAATATGGGCACAGGGACAAAAATTAAGACTACTGAGAGGCTATCCCTGTCGAAGCCATCTTACCAATCTGGCCAATGATGAGTCGGTACTGGTAAATGAGAGGCCAGCGGTGGGAAATGACAAGCTGCCTAGTCATTCACCCAGGATGGTAACTCATGCATTTAACCAAGCAACCCACTGGATCAATTAATGGCCTGGCTGGTCATTAGCTTCTGAGGCTAGCAACTAGCACACTGAGGCTACCAACCCACTGAATTTACTTCCACTATCAGCTTTGCTGCTTAGAAGCCACTGCTGCAAAACCATGGTGATGCCAACTTGCAACCAGTGGGCAACCTCCGAGTCTGAAAAGCGAAGCCAATGCAGAAGTGCCTTCAACTTGCATTATTTCTAATATCCAGCAGGGGGCAACTCCTCTCGATGCAAAAAGAAGTCAGCTTGTATATCCACAAAGCAATGAATGACGTCACGGTGACTTCGTCCACTTCTTATAAGCAGTTTATGCAAGTACCACATTACTTATAAATCATATCATTTACAGATACAACAATTCTCTTAGCATTGTGAAATTGGTCCATTTAAAAAACTGTGCAATACAAGTAGTTTCCTATTCAGTCAGAACTGCCATGGAGAAATCCAGCATCACACCCAAATACTAATCACTTAACTGAGAAAATATTGTAGATACAGTCCCTCTAAATCTCTGTACCCTCATTGTCATTCCTCTGACCTCTCACCCACGAAAGCTTTGTATTCTGTTGTTATGTTTCCTGTCCCAGCATATGTTAGATTTGAGCGTGATTTGTTTAATTGCCTGGAACGCCGCCATTGTGTGGCAATTTCTGTTCTGATAATTGCCTTAAATACAGGTTAATGTGTGGACTCGAGCTGCTGGGGGAGCAAGCTCATTACCATTTAATGCTGACTGTTGGTTACATGGAACAGCAGATAAAGTGTTTAACAAGACTGGATGTGGGCCACGAGAAAAGGCTTGGCTGTGGCATGTATTTGCCTCCTATGACTTTGACATTTTTCATGCTATGGACTTTTACTGCAGCCACTACATATACGGTAAATCTTTTTTCGCCTATCAAGTATCCCATTAGATTTATTTGCGCCTGTGGATAATCAGGTCAGCTGTTTAATCATGCGTGACACCAACAGCAGAGAAGAGCAAACAAACCAAGCGCAAAATTTGTAGAAATTTGTCGAAAACAACTTCAACTACAATGAGCGAATAACACATCTGATCATTAACGGTCATGACAGTTCAATGACTTCCCAAGCATACAGCCACCATTAGCCTACATGGTGTGTGATCTCCTCATTTCAGTCTGACAGCATGTCAAACCACGAGCAAACAGAAACTGCAGCTTTTTTTTTTTTTTTTTTTTTTTTTACTGACCTGTGTGAAACAGAAGATTCTTGCTTTTCCTTTTTCTGCAGCTTTTCACCACAAAAACGCCTAATAAAAGTGTGCAGCATCCTGCCATTTCTAACAGACACAGTGTGGTCTGATACTTCTTTGAACGCTACATACGTTAAATTACTCCTGACTCGTGATACCCTGAGGCTCCACATTAATCTTTTCAGTCTAACAGCCATCTTCGTGTGTCAAACACGCTCAACCACCTCCCCTGGGCCTGAAACACAACATCAGCAAACAGCATGAGGGTAATATTATCATGTTGGGTTGATTAGTATTGGGAAGTTCACATGAATTACATAACAGGCTAATATATCCTGTTGCAAGCAGGTTGGTGACGGTCAGCAGGGGTGCAGCATTCCTGTTTGTCTGCTGCATTTATGTAAAAAATGGCTTGAATTCAAGATCAAAGTTTCCAAGTTTGATCCTCTTTACTGTGTATCAGGATCAGTGTTGTCACATGTTGTGATGTATTTTCATCCGAGCTAGACTTTTGGTCCAGAAGCTCACTGAATACATAGTTATATGCTAACCTTGAATAAATATTGTTATTATATCACAACCAGGGTGGGATGAGGTTATTACAGTGAGAGTGCACTCTGCATGTTTCTGCTCTTTCACTTACAAAAACCCAGACTGTACGTGTACTGCAAACACTTTTTACTCTATTCCACTGAAACTAATGCAAAAGATGCCTTTGCTACAAGCTCACTGCATTATATTGCTTGCTAGAATATATTATATCTATATTATATATGCAAATACAAACATTTGGCAGTGTTTCAGCTTTGTTTACCTGTTGTCTCCTTTAGCATTTGAGGGTGGTGGGTGCAGGACTGTCTGGTTGTCCTCCATATCCACGACACATTTTGTGTTCAGTTCAATTTCTGTGGAGAGAAGTTTGTTGAGGGAAAGTAAAGCGTAATGCGGGGGTGTTAAAAGTAAAATCCTAGCAACTTTGACCGTGTTCAAGTGTGACTTCAGGCTCATAAGTCGAGCTGAAAGCAGCAATGGCGAAGAGATCCAAACTTTATGATAATGTGGCATGAATCCGAGGAGACAGACGTGCGAGTTTACAAAGAGAAATCATCGTTTTTACACTTACCCCTGCGGTTCATGGGCCGAACTCTCACTGCAACTTTTACCTTTGAATCCGACATTTTCGTCCACTTTTCACTCCCACCCTGTTTATGCGCCGAGCTATCGATGTATAGTCTGTGAATCCCCGACAAGAAGCCCGGATTTCTGCCAGAAAAGGGGCAGCAGACTCTAGTTATACAACCCCAAAAGCGTCCGGACCTCGAGGAGAAGAGATAGCAATATGCTCATTTTGTCCTTTACATCCATCCGGGTTCGCTTTTTGTGCAAATCCAGCACTCCGCTCCAGCCCCAGACAGCATCCCCACCGCCATCTTCCACTGGGAGCACGACTGCTATCCTCTGGCAGACTGGAGACGGCTGTGCCAAAGAGGGAGAAAGGATTTACGCACCGCGCCGCTTATCGGAGGGGAAACAAGTGGACGAGAAACGAGAGGCTGTCTGACAAGTTAATTCACATGCACCCACGATAAGCATCATTTCTAGACGATTTGGAGGTCAGAATGAAGAGCAGAGGGTTTATTAAAAAGGACGTTTAAACAGCCTCAATAAAAATATGTCTTTCTCACCCTTCTGACACACATTAAATTATTTTATATTTTTTGAAATAATAAACACGAGATTATTATTATTAATAAACTAGTATTACTAATAATAATAATAAACACTTTATTACATAGGCTATTATAGCAGCAGGTTTTTAAGAAACACTGAGGGCAGGGGTCCAAGTGCCCCCCACACCTCTCACCACACCATCCAAAATTAGTATTAACAAAATAATGTCACAAAAGAAAAAAAAAATGAATAGTCATTTAGCATTCATATTTTTTTCATTGACCAAAAATATATCGGATATGTAATTTCATATCTTTTTGTATATTTTCCTGTATATGTATGTTAATCTTTTTCAACCCCCCCCCCCCCCCCAAAAAAGAAAGATCTTTGAGGACCCTTAAAAATGATGAGTGTAACTGTCAATTATAGATTTTTTTTTAATCTGAAAAGAAAAAATAATAATACAGAAGACATGGACGTGCAACTCTCACGAGACTTGCTGCCTGATGACCTGTCTTAATCATTCAAGGTCAAAGCTTCTCCTTAACCATTCAAGGTCAATAACTAACCTTAACCATCTTGCAAGCGTTTCACAACTTAGACATGACCAGAAGTCATAACCTCCATTGCTACAGCACAACAAAATAAGAAAAAATTATTTACATAAATATATTTATAATCCTTTAATCATTGCACAACTAGCTAAAAATATCTTTACATTGTCATTAAACATTTACCTAAATGCCAAGTCAACAAATAGGATACATTTCACACAGTCTACCGGCCTGTTCATGCGTGAGTTAAATGATGGGCCCAGCATCAGATTTAGCAGAATAAACCTTCACTGTTTGGTCTCCACTGTCCAGAATGACCAGTGTGTTGTTCACTGACACCAATCCGACTGGGTGGATGAGGTCTCCTATAAGTGGGGTCAGGACTGGGCCATTCTGGAGCTTCCCCAAACTCCAAATTATCCCCTGATTGGAGTCGATCACAATTACATCTCCATCTTTGTCAAAGGCCACACCTGACATGTTCAGCCTCACCGTGGACTGCAGGGTCAGGCTGAAACTGTCTGTCTGATAAAGGAGGTGGAAGTCTTTTGTAAACACTCTCAACCTTGTGTGTTGGTGCCTCCTTGGCGGATATGTGTCATCAAGTAAATGCTCCATCACGGCAGTGTTCCCAGTCACATGACAGCAGGCCACCATTTTTGGATGCTGCAGGTCTGAAATGGCTGTTTGATGCTCTAGAGCGAGACCACAAGTATAGTCCACTTTTACCTGGGACAGCGTCCCGGCCTGGACATCTGAGACCAGGATTTGCCCACAGCTGTCTGTGTCCACACCCCAGGGCATCTGGAGGGAATCTTTGACCGTCAACACGTGGTTCCCCCTGGAGGTGAAAACCTTCACAGATTTATCTCCTGCATCCGTCACCACCACGTGACCACAGGGAGTCACCGCCACATCCACTGGGTAACAGATCTCCTGACTACCTTGTCCTCTTTGCCCAAAACTGTGCAGCTTCCTGCCCTGTGGACTAAACACCGCCACCCTCCTCTCTCCATCGTGCACCACCACTATTGTCCCTGAAGACCCCAAAACAGCCATCCCAGTGGGATTGATAAGAGTCCCCCATCCTCCAAAAGCTGTGCAGAGGTGGAGAGCTGTTGTGGCCAAGCCAAGCCCAGCTTTTGCCCTATGAGGAGGTGCAGAGGATGTGGGACTCTGAGACAACAGCAGCTCCTGCAGGTCACTAAGAGCCTGGCAGTGGGAGGTGCTGTCGATGCTGCACAGCTGCCGACAGAACGGGCACTCCAGCTTCCTCAGGAGAGGGTGGGACAGAGTCCTGATGCATTCCAGACAGAGTACATGTCCACAGGGAAGGTTCTGTGGTCTCTGCTCCTTCTGCTGAGTGCTGAACTTCTCGAAGCAGACTTTACACTCCAGCAAGTTGACCTGGATCTCTCTCAGAATCCCTTCAGGACTCAGGCTGCCACGACTCTGGGAGGCCATCACTGAAATATCCTGATGTTCGTTAAACCTTACAGAGAGACAGATGAGTCAGTTGATGCAGGCTGCAGCAGCTTCAGGATTCTGACAAAGAAAGACTAAATGAGATGGAGAGAATGATGAAGAGAAGGATATGGAGGCAGAGAGCACTGCCACATTTTTGTCAACACAATCATGTCCTGTGCTTTAGGCCCGAAGGATCACGTGACATTTTGCACACCACTGAGGCTCTCTGCTGCCCTCTTCTGGAAGGCAGCTTCCACACATCTTTTCAGCTCCTGTTGTCTTGTGCCCAGAAAGCAGAAAATATATATATATATATATATATATATATATATATATATATATATATATATATATATATATATATATATATATATATATATATATAATATTAATTCCTTATTCATAAATATATACTAAAAAGCCAGGTACTCCAAAAGCTGGTTCATGGTGTTACAGTGTGCCTGAATACTCACTGCTGGTTGAGCTTCTGATAACTTGAGGCTTTTTCATCCAGCACTTGAAATTTCTAGATATACTTCCTTTACTACTGTTGGACTAAACAACATTCTTTGCTGCTCACTTCAAAGGGAACACCAACTGTACCTTCAAAAACATGTTGTTATAGGTCAGCACGAGGCAGCTATTTCAGTCTCTGAGTTTCATGGTTTGCAGACAGAGTGAAATCTGATCCGAGACGGGCAGCGCTTGAGTCAGCCAATCCGGCACTCCTTTGCTGCTGCAGGGCGCTCTTCAGGGGTCGAGCAAGGTCATTCGTGATTTCCTATTCTTAAGTACACAAACAGCCTCCTGCTTCTACAAATATAATAGAGGGTAAAAAAAATGTATTTAATGAGTAACAAAGCCATTTATTGTTGAAAGTAGGGTATAAGTGTAGTGCTGCTGCAAAAAAAAAAGTAGAATTTCTGTCTTGTGGTCGTATGCCTCCACCGACCAGTGAAGTTATGGCCAAAAACTTATCAGTGACCTTGACAATTGACCATCAGATTCTTATCAGTTCATCCCTGAATCCAAGTGAAGTTTGTGCCAAATTAGAAGACATTTGCTAAAGGCGCTCCTGAGATGTTGCATTCCCAAAAATGGGAGGGACACAACGTCACAGTGACCTTTGACCACCAAAATCTAATCATTTTGTCCTTGAATCCAGGTGGACGTTTGTCCCAAATTTGAAGAAATCCCCTCCAAGCATTCTTGTGATATCGTATACACAAACAAGGATGGGACATACTGTACGTACCGACAACCTGAAAACATAATGCCGGCTGTTGCCGGCACAAGGCATAAAAAGGGCACATACCTAAAATAATAACTCGCAAAGAGTTTAAGAGGAAATGTAAAATATTTTATTATGTTTCATTACTTCACAGTGAAAAAAAACAGCCATTTTCATCGGAATTGTTTTTGGCAAATGACATCTAAATCCAGAGACAATGTACCATTTATAGTGTCTACTGCGGCACAGGATCCTGGTCCATTCCACAGAGGTCAATGTCTGGATTGTCGAGGATTATGAGGGATATATCTGTACTGAGATGATGTTGATGGAGCAAATGAAAATAAACATTCAAGAAAGCACTCGAAAGCAGAAGAATCAAAACATGAAAAGCCAAAATTTAGTCGTAATACAAACTGAGAAAAGTTGGGAACAAAAAAAAAGAAAGCATGCAAACAGGCACAAGGGGTGAATTAAAATATTATGAAGACGGTGAAAGACATAAAAATAACAATACTGGCGCCCTGGTGTGGGGTGTTATACAAAGATCTGTTGACCACTCTGGTAACATTTTCCTACTAAAACACTTGATTTGACACAGCCATGCAAATGCAAAATATGCCATAACAAGGAGATTAACAGTAAAACAAAGCCACGCCTGCACTCAGACAGATAGAGCCTGACAATACATGCAGGAATATGAATAACTGCCCTCTGTTATCAGTACAGTAAAAAAAAAGAAAAAAGATAGCAGCCACAGATGAATAGGGAGAGTAAAATCACTCAAGGTCACGAAGAGTCACAAAATACTCAAGCATCACAAAATGTACAGTATTTGCAAGAAAACATTCTGAAAAGTGCTTAAACTGTGTGCTTTGCTTTATTCCAGATCAAACGCAATCCTCAGTGTCAATGATCCTACCAAGCTAAAGCTGTCTCGCGTTGAAATCCTGCCCACATTCAAGTTATAAACACGAAACAGGTGTGAACATCTGTGATGTAAATAGACAATAGATGGCATATGCTAGTAAAAAGACTTTAGCCTTTCTGTGCTATAAACATAGAAGCTGTGATAAATTCTATTTAATGGCTTTTAACATTGAAATGTGTTGAACCAACATACTGGAGTTAAGGCTGGGGTAAACCAGTCAAATGCACATTGACCATCAATGATATACTGTATCGTAGAATAAATGTTTGTAAATTATAGTTTATCAGCTACAATGATCATGCAGTCACATCTACAATCGGCAGTTTTTATTGCCACCTCTTTCTCTCTCACACACAAAATACTACGCTGTCTGTCTCTCACAGAAACCTGTGATCAGTGGTTTAGGAGTTTTTATGACTACAGCACACAGTTTAGTGTGCACCTCTGTAGTCCAAGCCTCTGTGCACTCCTAATAACACTGCATGGGCCTGCTGATCCACTTAGCCACTCCTGTCTCCACTCCCTCTCCTGTAGGTGGGGGCTTTCTAGACTTTAATTACACCAAGAAGTGGTTGTATCTTTACCCCTTGCTCAACCTGTGATCCTTCACACCTGGCTCCTTGGAGTGAGTTCAGGAGTCGCACGCCAGTCTCTGGCTCCAACTCCTACTGGCTGTCCAGGCCGTTGATGGATTTGGTCTTTCCGGAGCCCGTCCCTCTACGTCTGGTCGTAGGGCCGTCGTCGTCCACCTCTGTCTCTTCTGGAACGTGAGGGTCAAACACTTAGGAATGAGTTTAGAAAAAGATGTAACCGAACTTTGCAGTATGAGTAAAACACCATTCCAGCCACTAGAGGTCAGCCCTTCACAAGATTACAGTTGACGAATTCTTTTATGAGCCATTTTTATGTGGTTGATGATTTACAGTAAAGTCACTGTACCTTTAAATACTTCTGACACATGGTCAGCAGATTCAGTGTAATTACTGTCTTCACACTCTGAGAGGCTCTGTGAGGGGAGAAGAGGTTCAGACACATGACACACATACCATCAACTGGACAGGGAACATATACGAAGCAGCTAACTGACCCTGTACAGCTTTCATAGTACACTCAATGATAATATTTAACAGAAAAGTTTATATTCGCAGAGAGTCCTCAAGAGTAAGTCGGGTGATTCTTTAGATATGGAAAACGCAACACTGCTGGCTTCACCTATCTGCTGAAGAAATGCCTTCTCATCTCTCACACAGAGGTGTCATGGATTGTTGCAGCTCACTATACTTGTGCAATATTTAGCACCTGGCACGTGAGAGCAGCTGTGACTTGAAAAATAATGATATCAAAGAAGTGTATTCTCATTTTATTAGGCTGTATTAAAGGATAACTTTCATGTTTTTCAACCTGTACCCCATTTTCATGTTTATGTATCTCAGTGACTAACGGGGACCACTCTTTTTCAAACTGGTCCACTACTGAGGGAGAGTGCTGTAACCAAGTGAGCAGCATCAGTGTAACTTTGTTTTTGTCATCGACAGGCTCAGATTGTTATGAGAAGTGTCTGACAACATAATCGAAAAGACCCAACAGAGAAATAAACATTTTTCTTACCTTTCACTTGATCTGGTCTGTTTGCTATTGTGTTCAAATCCTGCTAAAGGAGAAGTCTCGTTGTGAAGCCTAAATATCCGTATACTCTGGCTAAAATAAATACAGACGGCCATCGAATTCAAAGATCTCATCCACACTGTTGAAATCAACTAAATATTCAGCCATGACATTGAAAACCTTTTAGATAACACTAAGCTATGCTTTCTGAACTCCAACACAATATACATGTATACTTAGTGGGTGTAAATGACAGCGCCAGCTTGTCCTGACAGGATTACATTGCAGCCTGTGAGTAGCTGTCGTCTACAGCGCTCTCCATCAATATTACACCAGTCTGAGAAATTGTTGTTGCTATTAGTCAGACAACAAAAGTAGGGTTAAAAAATATCAAAGTTAACCATGAGCATGATAGTAGGTCAACTTAGTAAGACTGCTGTGGTGACTTTTAAGTAAAAGTGGTGCTTATCTGACCGCATGTCAAATTGACACCACATATACATAACCATATCCAAAAGGGACTTTGCTTTAAGTAATACTTGTGCAAGCCATTATTGCCTTGTGGTTTTAACAGAAACATCATATACTAACCAGTTAATAAAACAAATGGAGTTTCCACACATCCCTGACAAGATTAAAGACAGCTTTAAACTGAGGCCAACACTAGTTATTATTTTTTATTATGAACTACATGACAGACTTTGTTTCTACAATTTAAAGCAACAGACATACCTTTTCTCTTGGACCGTAAGTTTCAGCATACCACACCATTCCATACAGGCACAGGAATGTAATGAAGGCCTAAAGATAGATCAAATGTAACAGAGACAGTGCAATGATTCACTGAAAATACTCAATCAATAACTTACAATACTGGACATTTATGATGCTCAACTGTTTTTTTTTAAGTTTAAACATAAAGATGTGTGTCAATTTTGATGGTGTATTGGCGGCAAAGTTAATTCACAACATTTCATGCATTTCAAAGCATGACGAGCCTACAACTGACTGCAGAAGACCACAGTAATTCATTTTGACACAGAAATGCAACACTACTGTGATCCTGATCTTACCAAACACAGCAGCCAGAGGATAACATAGAGGATCTGTGTTTTTGAGAATAGGTCCTGTCCGAACTTAATACATGCCAAGGCCTCCAAAAAGGCTATTGCCCTGAGAATGAGAGGAGAAAAACAAACACTAACAACTGAAGCCTCTGACCTGCAGTAAACTTTTAACTGAGGAAAGCTTTATTTGGGTTTCACTTACCCAAACACCCAGCACTGCGTCCCAACTCTCTTACACTGTGTGTCTGTAAGGTATGCATAATACTGCCTAAAGAAAAAGCAAATTGCAAAGCAAACAGTTAGTTATTTGCCTAACCGTCAGTTTCTAGGGATCATTTCCCTACTAATAAAATTGTCTTTTGTATTATTACCTCACTGTTGGAGCTGTGATGATACCAACAAATAAGATCCGACACCAGCTAAGAGCATGGCTTGCAGGAAAGATGAAAATGTGCTTGAGGAAGAATGTGTTCAACTCTGTTAGCTATGGACAAAGAGGGAAACAGGTAGAAGAGAGTAAAGATTTTCATGCTGTATATAACACAGAGAAGTTGGACAGATACACATTTGTGTTCTAGCCTCTATTCAAGCACACTGAGGTTGAAATTAATAGCGTAGGAACGTAGGCACTTTTTATACATAGACCCCAATATAACTAATCTTACATAAAATATTTAAAAAGAAGTAAAGTATTCATATTTCATGTTTGGTTCCAAAAACTGTGCAAATATTATTAGCTGAAATTAATATCCATAGTGATGTTGTTTGCTTCAGTGTTTTTTAGCACACTAACACAAGGCACAAGTTGGATTATGGTCAGGTGACCGACTTAGCCAGTCAAGGACATTGGCCCTAAAACCTACTGGTTGTCTTGGCTGCGTCCTGCTGTACTGGTGTAAAATGACAGATAAGAGATAAGATAAAATATTCCTTTATTAGTCCCACAGTGGGGAAATTTACAGACTGACTGACAGACTGTAACAGTTCCTACTATGTTCACCCAGTATGGACAAGAATGCCCTTCAACACCCTTACACATCGTCCACATTGTCAAAATCACCTAAATATTCTACCATGACATTGAATATTGAATATTTTAGGTAACACTAAGCTACGCTTTCTGTACTAAAACACAACACACTCTGCTTGGCCGGCACTCGCGTTTCGACCATGGATGTATTCCACTATTACACCGTTGTCTTATCTTCCGGCAACACGTCTCCTCACAAGAGTTCAGAATAAGACTTGTCCTCGAGCGAGACTCTTTCCATGATGTCAGACACAAATCATGCACAAAAACAGGGCCCTGGAAATGGCCCACCTCCAAGGAACACAACCATTATTAATATTTTAGACACACCTAGGGGTGCACCGATCCAGCTTTTTCAGTTCTAATACCGATACCAATACCTGGGCTCGGATATGGACCAAAAATGAATACCAATCAGATACCAGTTAATTAATCATGAAGTTATTACTAAAATCTAATAATATTATTAAAATAATACATTTTATGCAAGCAACTTGGAAAGAAAATCTTCAGAATTAGGAATTACAGTTCAAGTGTAAACCTTTAAAATGCAGCAAGAAATTGGTCAAAAAAATTAGGAATTAAAATGCCAGTATATAATGTATAGAATATATAGATATAACTGAACTAAACAGATCAGCCCCATTGTCACTATATCTGATCCACCTATTTGAGTCAGTATTGGCCCGATATCTATCGGTGTTCAACAAGTCAAAATGTGTGCAAGTCCCCCATGGACCAAGACCAACTGGTTGCTGGAGAGGTGCCAGTTTACCTCTTGGGCACTGCCGAGGTGCCCCTGAGCAAGGGGCTCACCCAACTGCTCTGGGCGCTTGTCAGGAGCAGCCCCCTCACTCTGACATCTCTCCATTGACATGTATATGTGCTGTGTGAACAACAGAGTGTAAAACTGAATTTCCCCTCTGTGGGACTAATAAAGGAATATCTTTCTTTCTTTCTTTCTTTCTTTTCTTAAGATCTACTGGAGACTTGATTTGTGCTTTATGACAGACAGATACACCAGAAAGGTCAACCAGTTCAGCCAGGACACTAACAAACAAAGATTCTCCTACAGTCACAATAGGATAAACAAGTTGGCAACAATACCAGCAGTTCATTGAGGGGGACACGCTGTCCAAGTCCCTCTCATCCACACTGGAAGATAATGAGGGAGGCCTGCTGCTATGTTATTCACTCATTTGGCTTGGAGCCAGTGAAGAGCAGCTAAACTGTCTCCACGCTGAGTAGAGCGGAGACGTCCTCCATCTCTTCAACTAATTCTCAAAGACTGATAATTACTATTTAGAGAGTTGCCTGAGTGACAGAGAGGGGAGGACAATGTTGTGTCATCACAACACAAAAATGAAAGAAACGGCAGCTTTCATCGCCATGGTTGCCAGTGAATAGAAATTTGGCAGCCACAGTTGACTCTCAAGTGGAGAGCAATGGAGCTTACTCAAGTTCTCCATACACGGTTTACTCATTACAATAAACTGCTCTCAGGTGATCTAATGTGTCGTTCACCCGTATGGGATTAGCTGTTCATGTGTAGACAGCAGGACACTCATGCATTATATGGATCCATGTGAGCCAGGTTTTAGATTTCAACAACAGAGGAGACAATTAGATTAGCCTGGATTTAGCACATGGAGCACACCGGATGATCCCAGACTAGTCAGCACTTAGTCACCGTGAGATAGTGAAAGAGGATTTCTCAGTGACCCACCTGCCAAATGATCATGAACAGATAGACGCCCATCACTCGCTGCAGAGAGGACTTAGGGTCAAGCCAGCGTACGTAGGTCCAGCTTGCGGGGGTGAACTGTAACGCAGCTCGCTTGATCTTCCCTGTGGTGGTGTGGATGTCCCTGGACGGGAAGCGCAAGAGAAGGATTACAAAGACTTGCAGATAGATTTACAAAAAGTGTTATGTTAGTAAAGTAGACAAAGCCAGATGAAAGTAATGCCGTCACATTAATCATTCACATCCACTCTGCCTTGATGAACACGTGTGATCATATTTCAAAACAATTTATGCACTTCATTACGGTTTCTCAAATGCATTCCTTAATGTATATTTCCATTCTGACGCCTTGTGATTTTCTTACACACAATTTTGACTTTCATAATATGGTTAAAAGTGACCAATGTCAATTAAATACAGTGAAGCTATCTTTCATTGGGCTCACAATAAAAAAATAATCTTGAATTAACATAATAAAACATAAACCAAAAAATGAAATAACTATATAAACATTGTTTAGCTTGTAATTTCATCCTTTAAGGTTATAATTTACATTCAGTTAAAATTCAATGTGATAATGTAACTGTCAGTAATTAAGTACTTTAATTAAATACACATTTGAGGTACATGTACTTTACTTGAGTCTTTTTTTGTCATGCTACTTTATACTTCTCGTCTACTACATGTCAGAGGGAAATATTGTTCTTTTTACTTCACTATATTTATCTAACAGCTAAAGTTACTAGTTACTTATTACTTATGATTAGTAAGATTTTTGCACAAACAACATTGATAAGTATAACTGAAACAATTTTAATAATTATTCAAATGATAAATTTTAATCGATTTTAATAATCCTTTAAATTCTTTTTCATGCAAACATATTTGCTTTTTTTCCTCTGAATTATTCATATTTACTTGTTAGTACTTTAAAATTTTAATAAATAATAAATTATTAAAATAATAATAAATAATTAATTAATTTAATCATATAAAATATAATAGTAAAACAGTCACAGGGGACATTTTCTGCATTGAGTATGTTTACTTTTTTTTTTTACTTTACATTTTCCTGATTATATTTAGATAGTTTTACTTAAATAGGAATGACTTTTACATGTAACCAAGTATTTTCATAGTGTGGTATTAGTACTTTTACTTAAGTAAAGGTTCGGAGTACTTCTTCCACCTCTGATTACTGTCAATATATTAACTGTGTCATTACTCAGTTAGGCCTGATAACATGAAATGCATGTACCAGGCTTAACATATAAGCCCCACTTCCCTTATCACAACCTATAACTAACTAAACAAGTCCAACAGACTAAAGATGAACACAGAACTGGATACTGTTAATTGTGGTTAATTTCCAGACTGCAAGGTCATACTTAATACTGGCCCAGTGGTAGGTCCTCATCTCCAAAAAGCGGCAGACAGTCATGCCAAGCCAGATGCCTCCTCCATTACACAGCAGAATGTCCAGAATCACCTGGTCCCACCAGCACTCAGCAAAGTTAGGCAGCAGATGCATGAAGAAAAGCTGAACAGAAGATTAGGAGGCTATGAGAGTCTATTTCATAAATGAAAAAACTGTTTTCAGCCTTCAGTAATAGCTAATATTGGTTATATAATAAGATTGAGAATGGCCAAAACCAATCAATTTCCCCAGATAAAACACTTACATCACCAGCTTAGTTCACCTTAAATTTCTCCATTATCAAGAGAAAGAGACTGAGGGAGATACAGGCCACCAGAGAGAAAGTGATAAGCCACAGGATGCTGAGGAGTGTCTGTGATAACCTCATCTGGTGTGTGCTTCCTTACCTCAGTGAGCTCCCAGGTGATACTGATGGTCCAGCAGAGGCCATAGCTTCGAATGAGCAGGGCCTTCATACCCCAGCCCCAGAAATGGCTGAATGCAAAAATGTCAAAATGGCTCAGGATTCGCTCCCAGGTGATGACATGGCAGTTCACAGCATATTCCTGCAGAGAGCAGCACAGATTGTCTCATTACAGTGATGGATAATCCCCTGCTAGTGAATGCAATTGGTGCATGTGAATCAATATGAAAATTATTTTCTGTGTAAGCCAACATCACTCGCCATTATGTCTGCCTCTCTCTTGGCATAACGCAGGTTTGGATCCAACCAGTACATTAGCTGCTTCACTTGCTGCCAGTTAAGGAAGATGATTAAAACCAGGAACAGGAAGTAGAGGACACTCAGACCTTAACAGCAGAGAGAGAGACGTGACATTAGGGAAGGTCGATACAAAAACAGTTTTCACTCTCTGAGGCTTTTAGCAGTACTCACCAAAAACTATTCGCCATATTGCTGGATGTGGTCTGGTGAAAGGACCTAGTGCAGCACATAAAGATACCATGTCAACTACATACTCTACGACAAGTGATGCCAAAACAGTTAAATCAGATTTTCTTTTACTGCACAGTTAATCGAATATTAATCTTGATCACAACTTTGATTTGAGGAACATGGAAGTGAAAGCAGCACTCTTCTTCTTTATGTGTGAACATGCGTTAAAAATAATTTGTCACTAAAATCAATGAATAATCAGGATGTCAATATGCATCAAAATAATCATGATTATCAATTTGGCCATAATTAATAGAGCTGTGTATTGGCAAGAATCTAGCGATACAATACGTATCATAATACAGGGGTTACAGTTCAATATATTGTGATACTGTAAGTAATATCTCTAATTTTTCTTAAATCTAATTTTACAAAAACTGTCAGTATAAAGAACACACCACCATATGCATAAAAGCTGAGTAAAATCTATTTACTTTTTCAAGCAATCACAAGAACTGTGGTTCAGAGGGTAGAGCAGGTCGTCCACCAATTGTGAGGTCAGAAGTTCGGTGGTTCGATCCCCAGCTGCTCCGGTACATATCGATGTGTCCTTGAGCAAGATACTTAACCCCAAATGGGTCCCAAAGGCATAGCCATCAGTGTGTGAATGAGTATTTAGATTAGATCCTGATGGGCAATGTGAACGGGTGAATGCTGACATGCTCAAAGTGCTTTGAGTGGTCGGAAGACTAGAAAAGCGCTATATAAATCCAAGTCCATTTAACAGTGGGATCTGCGTTTTTCCCATTTATCAGCTCTTGTAACATCCAACGTCATAGCTGTACTTTAAGAGGGCACATACAGATGCAAATTAAATATTAACAAAGTTAACCTTTACTTGTAAGCTAATCAAAAATCAATAGTGTTTTTGAGAATCGCCACAATATCACAAAACATAAAATCACAATTTTCAATTTTCTTACACCCCTAATAGCCGTGCTGCCCTAGTTTCAAAAATACCGGCCGAAAGCAGAAACACTTTTGCTTCCTTGTTTTGTTTTCATGGTATCACAATGAGGTTCTTCCTCATTCCAACTGGGTGTCATGCAAAGCAGCCTGCCATAATGTTAAATAGTAATGTTTGTGGAGCAATTTCAGGCTAACTGTAATTCATGGCAGACACACTTGACTAAGTGAAAATAATAATTTGAGGGTCATTTTTTTGCTCACCGTTAGGAAATGCCAAAACACTGATGACAAGGAAGAAGGAGATGACCAAGATGAGCCCCACCCAGAGATTACTGTCGGGATTTCCATCATCTCTGCAGGCAGAATAAACACAAATTTCGGTTAATAACTCTTAATATCACCAGTGATACTGTGGTATATATATATATATAAATATACATATAAACAGCCCTTATTATAAGTACCGTAGTCTGCGCTTTATATCCCATCCACAATTCTAGTGAACCTCACATACATTCACACAAGACATGAGGGTTTACATTATATTAGATTTCTGGGGTACAGTGAGGTTTGTAAAGCAGATAACAATGTAAATTTAACGTTACGACTCATCTCCATGCTAGTTACATTGTTGTAGCTAATGTCAGCACAGGAAGCCGTGTCCATCACTGCACTACCGTTATATAACACATTTCTTTTTATTAGCTCAGGTTGACGATTAATGACAGCAAAATGTAGGCAGTCGTCACGGAGGAAGTTAATCCGGCGTCTTCGTGTGGATGCAAGGTTACTTTCAGTGAGAAAACCCCATCAGAGAGGCAGCTACAAGCTAGCCGGGGTACCTGGCGCTGTCAGAGCATCACTGCTGCCGTTAGCTAGCTAGCTAGCTAAGCTAACTAACGCTAACACTTACCTTGTGAAGGCGAAATACATCAAGCTGAGCACCGTGCATGTCAGCAGCGTTATCGTGTGCGGCCTGTAGAAAAACTCTATCGTTATATCTTCAACCTGCTGCTCGTTTATCATTCGGAAATGCATCCTGTAATTCACATCATCCTTGCTCAAGGTGTGGGATCCGCTGTACACGGACGCCATAACACGGGAGAACAGCAGGCAGCGGAGGCGGTGGCGGCTCCTCACGGTAGCATGAGAAAGTGATCCACCACGAACTGCTACAACAGGGCAGGAAGGTTAAAAGAAATATGTACGCTTACATAGCACAGCTAGGCAGAAGGAGCAACAGATGGTTAATAAAAGAGGGGAAACCAGTTTAAGAGAAAGTGTTCACTACTGATTGTGATTGGTGTTCATGTTTGCAGGGAGTGTCCCAAAGCGGAAGAGTTCACGCGTCCTCCCTCATGTGCTGGTGCTCCTCCTGCTACGATTGTTTTCAGCGTGACCTCCGTGCAAGGACTTTAAGTCATGACGCATGACTTATTTACCTACCAAATCAGTTAACCACCGTCAACTGTGAATTATTTAAAATATGCAAGCCTACAGTTTTGGGGAACTTGCACATAGCAGGAAAACTGTGCAGTTTTTTGAATGTGAAATGAATGTGTTTCCTAGAGTACATCCTTCACTGAAAGGTGAATTTACTTCACTGGAGTTTGTGTGTGTTTATCTCCCCCATGTGGCCTCTCATAGCTTCACATGTCACTGAAACCTAAAACCACCCTGAGCTCCCAGCAGGGGTCCCCAATCCTGTTTCATTCAGAGCAGCCAGTTAATCATGATGACAATAATCATTAGTTTTCAGCCATATAAGGCAAGTCAAGTCAGTTTTATTTGTATAGCCAATGTCACAATATGTGCAGGATATGACACCTTCTGTCCTTTATCGAGTAAGGAAAAACAGCTCACTCCCCCACCAAAAAAACAAGCAGGGAAAAAGTTGTAAAATACAATTAGCTCCACATATTCAGCTAGGGTGACCAGATGTCCCACTTTACAAGGGACTTCACAGCATTTTCATCCCTTGTCCCTTTTCAAATGTCAAACCACTGCAGGACAGATGCTTTTCTAAGATCTGGCCTTCATCCAATGGCTGTGAAGAAAGGGGGCTGTGTTTGCTGCCGAACTGCACACAAATGGGTCAAGTGCAGGTCAACATATCACCGTCTTTGCTACGCTATGCCCACCGAAAAGTCATAAGCTGTGTAGACTTAGGCAGAATATGATGGAAACTATCATACAGAGAAGGAAGAACAGCTACAACAAAGACTTGGAAACCACTTAGAAGTGGATGGAAGGTGATTATCCGAGTTTTTTGTGATATTTATTAGTTGTTTTTCAATTTCACACAGGGGGGAATACAACATGAAGCAACAGTTCATTCAGGCAAAGCAGACGAGATAAGGGGCAGAATAGAAATGTTTATTATTTAAATTAGATAGACATCATATTATAATTGTAGACTACCTCTCAGCTTTGGTAATGTGTCCCACAGTGTCCCACACAAACTCCTTGTCCCATGTTTGGTTTGTTGGAATATGGTCACCCTCCATCCAGCTGCAACATTACAATGCTGCTTATGTTAATGCATGAGTAATACTAATCTAATGATATATTACTTAATAGCAGAACAGTCACAGGACATTTTCTGCATTGAGTACTTTTGCTTTTAATACTTTAATACTAGGACATTTTCCTGATTATGTTTACATACTTTAAATTGTGTACAAATTTCAGTGCAGGACTTTTACAAGCAACAGAGTATTTTAACATTACCTTTGCTTAGGATCTGAGTAGTTCTTTCACCTATGATTTCTGCCTAGATATTACAAGTGTTTTTACTCAGTTAGGGCTTTAACAAATCCAACAGACTAAGGTTGAACACAAAACTGGATACTGTTACTTGTAGTTAATTTCCAGACTGCAAGGTCATACTTACTAGTGGCCCTCTGGTAGGTTTCATCTCCAAAAAAAACGGCAGACAGTCATGCAAAGGAGTGTGGAAGAGTTCACATGCCCTCCCCATGATGCGCTCCCTCATCATGTCCTCGTGCTGCTATGTTTTTAGCGTGACCTCCATGAAAGGACATAAACACATGACATGAGGTTGACTTCTTTAACTATGAAATCAATCAACCATCTTAAACTGTGACCTTCTGCATTAATATATATATTTAGAAAATATGTCAGCCCACAGGTTTTGGGAGCTTAGTAGGCTACAACTGCGCAGTTATGGGAATGTCAGATGAATGTGTTTCCTAGAGTACATCCTTCACTTCACTTGAGTTTGTGTGTGTTAATCTCCAACATGTGGCCTCTCATAGCCTCACTCACTGAAACCAAAAAACACCCTGAGCTCCCAGCAGGGGTCCCCATCATGTTTCATTCAGAGCAGCAAAAACCATATGGGCACCACTTTTTTAAAATTTTTTTTCAAGATTTACCGTTAATGTTATCGCTGGTATTTTAGGAAATATATCAGAGACTGTACCAACCTGTCCACATTCAAAACACAAATCAAAACTCGCCTTTTTAGAACAGCTTTTAATGTGTGATTAATGCTGTTTTATACTGTGTATTTTATGATGTCCATGTTTTATGATCACTTTATCAGTGTAAAGTGGCTTTGAGTGTCTTGAATATATAAATAAAATGTATTATTAGTATTATTGTTATATTATTATTATTATTATTATTATTATTTAGAGCAAAGAGATTTGAAAAGTTAATTTACACATATAGTAATACTACAGTGTAAAAATACTGTCCTGCAATTAAATCCAAATTCAGTAAAAGTACAAAAGTATTATTATATAGTAGTATCATATACACACAGCCCGTTAAGGTGTGGCAAATTTTAATAACTATTTCATAATCATAACTACTTGGCAGCATTATTCATTTATAAATCTGTAAAGTTGCCTAACTAAAGCTGTCACATGAACGTAGTGCAGTAAAAAGTGTAATATTTACCTCTGAGATCTAGTGGAGTAGAAATGTATAGTAGCAGAGAATGGAAATACTCAAAGTACAATACTTGAGTAAATGTAGTTAGTTACATTCCACTACTGGCAGTAAAACAATATTGCTTTATTTTAAACTAAAATGTAAAATATATCCTTAAATAATGAAATAACAAGCTAAAGACTTTATTGTGAGCCCAATGAAAGATAGGTTTAGTGTATTTAATTGACATTTTCTAAAAGTGAAACTTGTGTGTAAATTTTATGAAAAGCATAAGGCGTCAGAATACGTAAGACGTAGATTCAGATGAGTAAGGGCTATTTAATGCATCAAGAAAGGCATTTCAGAGACCATCTAAAGATGCATAAATTGTTATTTTGAAATGTGATTCCACAAGTTCATCAAGGCAGAGTGGACGTGAATGATTAATATGAAGGCATCGATTTCATCCAGCGTTGTCTGGGAAATTTACACAAAAGACATTATGATAAGGTTGCATAAAGATAGAGTCCTACTAACCATCACGCTGGGGTCACACTTCTTTAAATTAGCTGCAGGAGTGATTTGAAATATTTTTACAAAATTCCCAAATAACTTTAAGTTTGAATGGCAGTTATTTTTCATTTTCATGGTAGTAGCACAGCATGTAGAAAATGACTTGTCTCTCTGGTAGTAGTCTTGATTATTGCATCTTATGGTTACATAGAGCATTTCATTTGTATCATAACAAAATGTATTACATTATTTTTTAACTGAGACCAGACGTTGATTTACAATTTTGGGGGTCATTTACATACGTTGCTGACCTTAAAACCAGTTAATTATTATTATTATTATTTTTATTTTCTATTGTCCAAAGTAGTGAAATGTATTATAAATCAACAAGAAGACAAATTAAGCATAAACAAATAAGATAATTGTCTTTATTTGCTCTAAACATTCTTACAAAGTGATTCACAGAGACCAGAATAAAAGCAAACCATGACTGCAATGCAAGATGTAGCTCATTCACATGCAATCTGCTGTTTGCATATTTTTCAAATATTTCTGAAATAAAAACAATACTTATACAGTATATTGGGGGGTATATGACACTTGATAGGCTGTTGTACAATTTGCATACAAAAAGGAAATTAAAAGTACCATGTAAATATGTGGTTGGTCCTTGGCTTGCTGAGCTCCATCAAGTCTTAGTCTACCTGTTTCAGCAGTATGATGGGCTGCAGAAAAAACATAACCACTGTAGTTACAAATAATCATATTCCTCTTATATGCAGTTAATGTGTATAAAAGAAGTCGACATACCAAAGTGTTGAAATGTTGTCTGCATACAGCTTTACTCAACCAGTAGATCAAGGAAATGGCGATTAACTTTTCAACAACCAGCAGAGTCATAATCAGTCCCTTGATTCCTTCATGGACCTGTGAAAGGTGAGACAATGGTGGGGGTGAATACAGGTTTGTTTTGTATTTCAGAAAGGTTATACTAAGAAAGGATAGCTGCTGTTTTCTTTGACCTGGAGACTCTGGTAGTTATCTTCTGGTGAATCATGAATTTTGACCACACAGAGACAAACAGCCACAATTGACCAGAAGAAGCTGACGATGTTCAGAGAGAATGACAGCTTCGTCTGCAAGGTGAAACATGCACGAATGATGATTAGGAACAAAAAAAAAAAAAAAAAAAACGTGCAAAACACTTAACATTCGAATTTGTCACTTACAGTTGTTCATTTAGTGGTGCAAGTGTACACAGAAAAATAACTTAAAAACAGCAGTTCAAAGTCTAATTGGATGGCAAACATGATTGACGCTATTCACTTCAAGTCCTTTTAATTTTGTCCTCTACTTCTGCTGCTGATGTTAAATAATGTGTTACTTTAAATAACATGCTATTCTGTGTCACTATGTTTTAGTTATTCAAATTCCATCATTTTTAGCACATATTTTTATTCTCCAACACTGTATTTCATATTTAGGAGATAGAAATTGGGGTTTGTACTGTATTATCATACCTACATCTCAATATAACTGAAATGAAGCCTGTTATTTTTGTTGAAAAAGAGTAAATACATTTAAAGATGAAATCTGAAACAATATCCTAAAAAAAACAAACAAACTTAAAAAAAAACCTGTTAGAAACAATGCAAATATTAAACATGGTACTATCCAGTCAGTACATGCCATTATTTTTAAATCACCTCTAATTCATTTATAATAGATGATCTTTCACTAGTGAACGAAAACTTTTTTTTTTTTAACTTACCACATGCATGTTTGGATACTGTCCAGCTGCATAGGACAGCATACCACAGACCACAAACTAAGATATTGATTAAAAAAACAACAAGAAATACAAGAAGAGATTAAATAAGATAAGATAAATGGTACTGACCCCATGCAGGGACATTGAAATACAGCAACAAATACATAGATATACTGTTCTCTGTTGAACACTGAGTAAATAGCATTGGAAAGAATAGGTTTCTAATTGTATTTTCACATAGTTATACTGTTTACTTTCTTATGGGAGTTGATTATATTTGTAGTTTTGTAACTGCATTTACCAGAAAACTGGGTAGCGTGTAGAGCCTGATGAAGTCTTCTGACTGAGTAAAGATCAGACCGAGTGTGAGAATGAACACACCAGCGATGGCTTGGGCTGCCTAACAAATAAAGAGAAAATACTGCATTGCAATATCACAGTTTTTGTGCATTAATTTTGCCAGTTTCTAAAGTAAGTATAAATCAATGAAACAGTCTGTGAGCATGACAAACACAAAGATCATCAAATAATTCAACTTACTCCGAGAGGTTTGGGTTTCCCTCTAACCACAAAGACCTTGTAGGAGTCTCTGTACACACACTGAAAGTTCTCCGGCAGCAGTTGCCCATCTCTGGTGTCCCTCAGACTGCCAATGGGAATGGTGATGATCATTGATTCATCACATACAAATGTCTTCTTCATTCTTCTGTGAACACAGTCAAATCAAAGTCTGTTGAAGCAGGTTTTTTATCATCTCTGGCGATCAGCTGTTTTCAGTAACATACCTTCTTTCTTCTCTTGATTCAGGCCTGTAAGTCTCTGCTTTGTCAAGTGAACTTGACAAGGAAATGACCTTCACGCCAGTTGTCTTTGTCTCTAACACACACACACACACACTGCCACCTCTCTCTCACATACACACACAAATACACACAAACCCACAAAATGTTTACGTTCAGACTGATTTGGAAAACATCTAAAACCGCCAAGATAGTTGAACTATGTTCAAAAATGTAGAGAAAAGTGTATATATTGAATCTGAAATACTGTACTATAACAGCTTTTATCATTGCGTGTTGAGCGTAATGATTTTGTAGAAACCAGTAGCAGAGTGAGGAAGTTAAGTTGTGAGGTGACCACATCTTTCAAACATTTGCAGGGAAGTGAAAACCATGCCTAAAGAGTGAGGCGCTTGTTTGAGACAGATAGTGTGTGAAATAGATACTTCTCACGCCAAATCTGGTAAGATCTTCATTTAATTGCATTGAAAGAAAAGCTTTGCTGTTTGCGATAGAGGATATGAATTTGTGTAAGTCAGAAATCCTACGTTGTTGTGAACTTTAAATGTGTCATCGAAGAAACACTATAATTCTGCTAAGTATATGTGAATTAGAGTATTGGGAACTGCAAAAGCGCTACAATAAATCAACATTCTATATGTTTACATTTTTTGATACAACTCCTTTATTGTTTGGGTGTTTACTTTGTTCCATGGTTGCTTTCAAAGCTGTACATTACGGTGATTATATAATGGATTGCATTATAGTGAAATAAATGTGTAATATGTTGTCTGACTTATTTTGTTCATAAATGAAGAAAAATGACACCTTCAAATATAATGTAACCCAACATCGTCACCTCACAGTGTCAGTAACAATTAAAAATCTTAATTTTCATAATTTATTACAGAACTGTTGTATGCATTGTGTTATAATATGCAAGGGTTTCAACCTTTCTGGTCACTTCTTTAAAGCTCCTGTGCTGTTTGTCTGACATAAGGAGTCAGAAGTCACAGTACAAACATATTATACACGAGAAACCACCATCCACCGTCCACCACCTCCCTACAGGTCAGAGAAGCACCATGGCCTGTGCCGATGTTGACATGGACATCCACGGAGGTGACGCGGCGCCACACAGAGCCGGGTCAAGACAGTCGCCTATGATCCGACATTACCAGGCTTTAGAGCTCATCCCAGCAGACAACAAAGGGCCGCTGCATGACCTGCTGCAGAAACAACCTGCTGTGCTGGGGGTGAGTGTCAAAACTGCTGCTCAGGGTATCAAACCAACAAACAAATCCTTTGAGAAGGTCATACTGTTGAAGGCTGACAGAGGTGTGGACTCTTTAACTTTCTGGCATATTCCTAATGTTGTACACTAATTGTACTCTAACCCCATTTTACAGTAAGAAAATCGTGGTATTTTACACATTGAATTGAATTGGGGCTTGTGACGAGGGATACCAGATACCAGACTGGCTGATCCAGACTCAAATAGCAGGATTGGATATCGGTGACAATGGGGCTGATCTGTTCAGTTCAGTTCTGTGTTTATATACTATGTATATATACACATTATATACTTTAATTCATGTTTAAATGTTGACCAACTTGTTGCTGCATTAAAACAGTTTAAACTTGGACTGTAATTCACTTTAATTTTGATGATTTGTTATTGTAAAATTTATTATTTCAATAATAAATAACAATTCAGTAAATTTCTATTTCTTTCACACACAGTGATTCACCAGTCGAGCTGACTTGCATATCAGGAGCAGTTGGGGGTTTAGTATGGTCCTCAAGGACACTTGAATACCCAGTTAGGAGAAGCCTAGATTGAACTACCATCCCTGCCTTTACTGGACAACATGGTCTACCTACCATGGTCTCTGCAATGCAATTAAAATACATTAGAAACTACTTTCTCAAAAAGTGTCCAATTCAAACTTAATTGAACAGTATAAGCCTCATGTGTAATATGATTGTAATCAGGTCTTTACAGATGCCTTTTATTTAATGTAAGTACTGCTTCACAGTAAATAAGGCGCAGCAGCCGTATATAGTCATAGAAAAAGGAACTAAGATAGTAATTTCTTTCATCATACACTTTGTATTATATACTGTATATTTTACTTTGCAAAGACTTGAGTCCAGGCATTAGGGATCAAAATCTTTTTCTCATTTCTCTGTGTGCGATTTCATGTCTAAAAATATTTACAACACAGTTTATGCAATGTGTAACTAACAGATTAGAGGTGCAGCAAAGGCGGATGTCCAAAATAACTTGTACCCATTGTGCAGATTTGGACAGCAGTAACAGGAAACGCTTGGTTGAGGGTTTTGTGGTATTCATCTACCTCTGAAGAGTAAAATCTCACTTATAATACTGTGAATATGTGCACAATGTTGAGTTATTCACCAGTATAGACTGTTTATCCATTATGATTTGGATGAACATATATCTTGTTTTGGGAAAAAAGATTTTTTTCTGTGGAAATGTTGCAAACATGAATTAATAACAACGTGGTTCGTGTGACATACTGATAATTTATGTAGCCTATATATATATTGTATTTCTTCTGAATATTATTTTAGTGTGATTAACTGGTAATGATTTCTAGTAAGGACACATCATGAACCTGTTGTCTCAGTCTCTGCAGATGGTGAGCGGTCTCCTCAGCGTTGGAGTGGGAATCGTTTTTGCAGTAACTCAGGAGATGCAGCAGTCACTTTTCACCCTGTTCAGAGTTTCCCACCTGACTGGAGCACTCGTGAGTCTCTGCTCAAATTGCCTATATTAAAAATCACTAAAATAATGCACTAAGCAGATAAGTACTGTAAGCTAAAACTCAATTTAAAACAAAACTAACACATACAACTTGTCCTCTGCAGTTCATCATTGCAGGAGTTGTTTCCAACCTGTTGTTCAAATATCCAACATTACTACCTGTAAGTACAGCTCAGTACAAGCCCATCAAACAGCTTACAACAGTTAGGGAATTAATACAAAAAAATAATGAAGTTATGGCTTTTGTTCTAGGTGTCCCTTGTGGTTAACTGTGGCTGTATTATTGTAGCCGTAGCTTCAGCTTGTCTGATAAGCGTTGATCTGGCTCACTGGAGTCCAGACAATGATCAGCACTGGAGGGTAAGACCATGTGAAGAATGTAACAGATATCTACATACAGTATATTCGCTAATACAATAAAACTAATGTGCACTTGATGATGTTTGTGTTTCTAACAGATGGAGTTACTGGAGCTTTGTGTGTTGGGGCTCGAGGTTTTTCTCTCTGCGATCCTCTGCTTCTGGTTCTCTAAAGAGAAACGTGCCAAATCACCATGATCAGGCTGAAGACTACATTTGAGGCTGTATATTAGCGCTACTTAAAAGAAGTTAGGAGGTATTAGCATTGTTTTTTTCTGTTCTGTCTCAATTGTCTGTATTTGAGATGAAACCCTGCCGAGCAGCCCTGTTCAGGCTGTGGTCTGCATCTGGTGTTTGACTCAGACTGAGAACACAAGACTTGTGGTAAATAGATGTCAGCTTTTCTCATGTGAAGGAAAAACAAAAAAAACACAAAAAAAACACTTAATTCTCGTCAACCTCTGTCTCTCTGTGAAATGGTAGCAGAAGCCCACGCGGTGCTGCTCTGTCAGTCTATCTGCGAGGGTCTCTGTGTGTGGTTTGACACTTGTGCTTCGTTATCAGTGGAAATATCTGCAGTGTTTTCAGCTGCTCCCATATTTCACAAACTGCTTTACTGAACCATGAAGAATCTGTATGTTATAGGTAGAAATAATTAATCGTGGCAGAGAAATGAATACATGTTTTAAACATTTTAATCATCTGTACAACCTTGTCATAACAGAGGACTGCCAACAAAAGAAAAGACTGAATAGATCTGTCTGCTATTTTTGTTTGTTTTGTAAAATACATAAAAAAACCTCATCTACAATATAAACACTGATTCATACCTAGTTAATTAAAACAAATGTACAGACCACTGACGTACCATCATGGCAGCGTATATTATGTGTCAATTTCCAATTTACAGTATCCTAATGAAATGACATTTAATAGTTGAGCTTCATCCATTAAAGTTCTTAGTGCTGCGAAGCTGGACTCCTCTTATTTTCATCTCCTTGTCCTGATGTACAAGCTACCGCTGCAGCATTCAGCTTGAGGACTTCACAGCTATGAAGACGGGAGAAAAACACAAGAAAGGGGATTTAAAAAAACATCTTTTCTAAACATCATGCATTCAAATTATGTTCCTTGAGTAAACATGCAATATTCAAAATGCCAGTCAACTTGTTTGAACACATTTCAACACCTGTTGGTTGTAAAATAGCATTATACAACATAGAGTGTATTTAAAAGATTATAGATTATGTTAAACCATAAATTCTTGTACCTTAAATTTGTTTCACTACAAGATCAAATTTAACTCAAACAGCCTATTGGAGATAAAATGAGTTGCAGAAGATTTAACAAGTAACACAGCAATGACTGATTTCAACATTATTATCTTAACCCAGTGGTTTTTAGGTGTTTTACTTTACCTGCACAAAGTAAAAGCAAGCACACAATGTATCTTTTAAAGTGCTGAAGCAATGTTATTGTCAAAATATGCAAATATATAGTCTATCAAACTTATTTAAAATGTTTAATGCTGTAACATTGCTATTACTTTATCCTACATGTTAATGACTAGATTAATGTGCAATTTACAAATGAAAAGACACTGAAAATGACTTTTACACTGACTGCACCTTGCAAAATTAATAAAGAAGGTTTCTTAAAAATTAATAATGAAATAAGCCGCAGTGGGAGGGGAGCATATTTAAATGCATTTAAAAAAATACTTTAACCTTGATCAAAACATGTAAAGGAGCCAAATACATTTGTTTCTGTACTCTATTTGATGACAACATTTTTAGCAGCCACATATTTAAGTATTTAAGACTACTTTTGGGGTCCTGTTGGTTAAGAGTTGAGCATACATTTAAAGCAATATCTAAACATGGGGAATAGAAAAAATGTCCTACAACAAAGAGCAAGACTTCAATTCAATTTGCTTAAATGTAATTATAGATTCCCATTCTGCTCAGTCTATTTCCTACTACAACCAATTTAATGATGCTATTTAAATGGTAATATTTTATGCACTTAGTGTATTGTGGTTATGCAGTTCATTTTTTTTTCCAAATTAAGTACAATTAAAGCTGAATTTCAACATCAGAAACAAATAAAAACATCATGTTAAACAGTTTGTTAAATAACACAAAGCTCAGGCATCAATAAAATAAATAAATGCATTCCAAAGCCCCGAAACAAAGGTTGTAACAGAGCATGCGTGTGTTCAAACATACACAAAACACTTGACAACACAGATTTCATGACACAAATTTAATCCTCATGTCAAGCAGATGCACAGAGGAAAATGAGAGGATAAGGAAAACATGAACGAGAGTCAGAAGTTTACAAATCAAACGACCCATCAGGAGGAGAGCCCTCTAACCCACCAGGACACACCGCCATGCAGGACACACCAACAACACAGGCAGCAAAAGCACATTTTCACACGGATTAGTAGTCAGTCGGGTTCCTCACAGTTGTTAGTGAGGCTGTGAAGGGAACAACACAGACGTCCGCTCCGGTGACACTGGTTACTTACTGAGCTAAAACCCCTCAGTTCTGAGTCAGACCACAGTAGAGAGGCCTACTGATATATGAGAGGTCTTGCTCTAAAAACAAAACAGCAAAAAGGTGGTGAGTGAAAAGTGAAGCTTCAAATACTCTACCACTGAAATCCTCAAAGTCTGAAAAGAAAATATATCCCATCGTTTAACTACTTCTACTACACTGGTTATAATACCAGCTTGTGTAGTTTGTTTAATTTCATTATACGTAGCTGTTTGTAAGAAGGCTGTCTGTGTGCAAGTGTTTTTTATGAGCAAGTTTTCATGTTCTTTATTTATTTTTGTGATATTTGATCTCAATGGGTCTAACCTGGGTAAATAAAGGCAAAATAAATAAATAAATAAAAAGACGGTATACATATGTGAATGAATGCTCCACATTCAGATTACTGTGTGAATGGAGAGTATATGAATACTGTCACCTAAGGATTTTTGCAGATGACAGTTTTCTCTACATGAAGTAAAGATTCATGTTCAGATTTATAAATTTTACAGGTCGAAACATTCAATATAATCTTAACAGCTTCAAGCTGTCTAAAGTTTACTCAGAGAGAGAAAAGATTTGAATCTTCCCTCCCTCTTCATATGACCAGTTACATGATTTTTATGATCAATCATCAGATACAATCAGGCTTCACCAAATAATCAACATGGTGCTAAAATGTCTCTAATCACTACTGTTTCTAACCGTTATTGCTTTTGTTGAGTAATAGTAAAAACTAAATCACAGAGCAGGAGCGCTTCAGAATGATATGAGGAAATGAAGCAGTGTCAATTTAAAGGGTAACTGTGGCCATTTTTAAAATTCATACGTTATTCCTATGGTCTAAGACAGTCCATAAATATTAGCAAATACAAACAACTCTCTTCCAAATCCAAAAATCATAGTCCTAAAACTCAAATTTGTGATGTCAAAGACGAATTAAAAGTATGAACCACCCCACAGACAGTGAATAGGGAGAGATGTTATAGATGACACTGAGAGCACCCAGGGTAATGTACATGGGAACATTTTCTCATTCACAGCTGACAACACTACAACAGAATAAAGCTCATCTGGGTATAAAAAAGAAAACAAACACTCTGCAGGTCCACAAAAATCAGTCTCCCATTCATTGTCTATGGAGCAACTCCAAAAGTTTGAGATTTGCTTCTCTGGTTTTGAAAGTGGCTTTGAGAGAGAGTAGCTCATGTTCACAAATACTGATTAAACTTTATAAGACCATGGAAATAACACTCTATAATAAAAATAACACTATATAAGCACCATAGCTTTATTGCTTGCAGGGTATCCGAATGCACAAAATTATCCCAATTGATAAAAGAAGTTCAATGAATAAAATTACATAAAACATATGTATAAAAACAAAACAAAACTAAATATACCATGTGCCTTTTACCCTATACCAGTGGGAAAACAGTACATTTTGGACTGAATTTTCCATACTAGTAGATGAAGTCTGGGATTAAGGAGACTCACAATTTCAATAGAAAAAAATAGAGACTACTATGGAGTAAGTTCAGGGAAGAGTTAAAGGTCTAGTGAGTGAAACTTCTCCCATGATCCAAGTGTGTAGGAAAACTGTGGTGGCTGATGTGAAAACGCAAATGGCCCTATCTAGAACCAGTGCTCTGGGTTAATGTAGAAACATGGTGGTCGGCGTGTGAAGAGGACCTGCTCTATATGTAGCGATACATCAATCCTCCAATCAGCCATAACATTACATTACATTATCCTCCCATACTCCAATCAGCCATAACATCATGACCACCTGCCTAATACTGAGTAGGCCTGGCCCAACCCACAGATGCTTGATTGAATTGAGATCTAGAGAATATGGAGACCAAGTCAACTCTTCAAACTTGTTGTTGTGTTCCTCAAATTACTCTTGAACCTCTTCTGCAGTCCTCTACCGGCTTGCTTTCTTCCCATAGTGCATCCTGGTGCCATGTCTTCCTCATGCCATCCACATGATGTAAAAGAACACATGATTCATCAGATGAGGCCACCTTCTTTAACTGCTCCGTGGTCCAGTTCTGATGCTCACATGCCCATTGCAGGCGCTGTCGGCGGTGGAAATGGGTCAGCACGTGTAGGTCTTGACCGCTGCAGACCGGACACATCCCACAAGAGCTGCAGTTTTGGAGATGTGCTGACCCAGTTGTCTAGCCATCAGAATTTGGCCCTCGTCAAAGTGGCTCACATCCTTACACTTGCCCATTTTTTCTGCTTCCAACACATCAGCTTCAAGGACAAAATGTTCACTTGCTGCCTAATATATCCCACCCACTGCCAGGTGCCATTGTAAAAAGATAAACAACGTTAATCACTTCATCTGTCAGTGGTCATAATGTTATGGCTGATTGGTGTAAACGGCTCAGTCTACAGTAACGAAAACATGATTCTTATTTTCAGGTGATTGATTATAAACTAAAGAAAGCATACTTATTATATTCCCCCTAAATACTCCAATCTGTTCCTTTAAAATGTATAATCATGGAAATTACTTCTCTTTCAATAAAAATACATAATGGAATCAGGAAAACAAGACAAGGTATGAATAGGGTAAAAAAAATCAAGTATTTCATGTGATTAACTGTCCCTGAACCTAAAAAAAACACATGCAAATATTCTGGGGTGAAGTGTTCATACCTCTATACAAAGGTAGACTTGAGCTGAAACACAGGACTTAAATAAATAATAAATTGACCCGACTGGAGAGAGAGCAACAAAATATATGGGTACCACTGCAGCTATGGTTTATCTAATACTTCTCAAAATACTCAAGAAACAACTTGATGTTAGCAGTAGTAAGACATCAGGTCATCCTAGTATAAGAAGACAACAAGGAAGATGATCCAACACTCACTGCTGTGATGAACTTGGTGCCCTGGGGTTGGAGGTCTTCCTCTTTCTGGAATATCGAAGGAGACGCGATGGAGGAGGGAGGTGTGGAGGAGCACAGGAAAGAGGGGGTTTCGTTGTTGTTGTAGGAGTCCATGACGATGCTGGGGTGCCCGGGTATAGCGAGGGTGTTAAGCCCTGTCACACTGTCACTGGAGTTACACTGGGAGGATGTCTCTGAGCTCTCAGTGACTGTCACACAACACACAGAAAAAGACACATATATACTGTAATACTGGATAAAGCAACACAGAACTCTATTAATGTCCTGTTATGGCAAGAGTTAAAGGAAGCTCAGTCAGTGTGCGGGCAGTCACCAAGTTAGTCGAGGCTTTTATGTTTTCTTAAAGATCTTTTTATTTAAAGTGTTCAGACTCTGGCAACCCCTAGTGGTAACAGCAAAGAAGACACTGACAGACAGTAATCTACCCCTGTAAAAATGTTACACATAGATGCTTTAAGGCTAACTATATATATTTTAGCATTTATCTATTTATATTTTACCCTATATATTCTTTCTTTTGTTATTTCATTGTACCGGTATATAGCTTGTTCTTTCATCTTGAAGCGCTTCAACATTTTAACACTGCTGGAGCAGGTGAACACTTACGTAAACAAGTATTTTGTATTTTATATTTGCAAATAATTTATATTATCTTGAAGAGAGCTGTTTTCATTTTGACATAATAAGGGTCTCTTTCTGTTGCTATGTACAAAATCCCTCCAAAGGGGGGCGGGTGTTTTTCTTCTTTGGATCTTTTTGTGGTGTTTTTTTTTTCTCCCCTTTTAAGCTCGGCTTCCTCCCACCTCCAAATAAATAAATCTACTTTTTTTATTGTAAGACTGTAAAACCTGAAAACGTCCAAGGGGGAGGAGTTTTTTTTTTTTTTTTTTTTTTTTTCTTTTTCCCCCCCCTTTCCCCCCTCCCCCCCCCCCCCCCCCCCCCCCCCCCCCCCCCCCCCCCCCCCCCCCCCCCCCACACACTTCCAAAATAATAATAATTTAAAACCTAAAACTCCAAGGTGAAAACTTTTTTATAACACTGTTTTAATCTTATATTATATCATTATAACTGTTTAGTTTTTTTCTGATTTTAAACTGTTTTTTTTCACACATATTTAATGTCCCTACAATTATTACAGTAGTTCAAATTAATTTAGACTCTTACATACCATTGACAGCTCAGAAAATAATTCTAGTCATAAAATGTGAGAAAAATGAGGAGAGAGCATGAATGTGCTGCATATTATGTGCCAAGTATAGGAACAAGAACAATTAACAGTCAAACTATGGGGTTTATGCAGAAAATGGTGTTTCTAAAATCTTATTGAAACCCAGAATTTTTCTGAATCTGATGTTTTATCATAATCCAAATAAACCCAGATACATTCCCTGACTTAACCCATAAGTTAAGGGCAGTACAGCAGTAAAAACAGTGACTCACTCATGGAGGGCTGGCTCCCAGTGTCCTGCTCCAGCTCATCTTCCTCTATGCAGTCGTAGGGCCACTGGGCAAAGGAGGGAACGCTGGTCACTAGGTATGGATGTGTGTGTGGGTGAGAGGGAGAGGAGTAAATATGAAGATTGAGTGAGCCCAGCAGAGAGGAGGACGACTGGCTGCTGGAGGAGGAGGTGCTGCTGTTGGAGATGGTGGAGTGAGGTCTCTTGAATGAAGTGACATGGTCAAATGAAGACACTGCGATAGATGCCCTGGTCCTAGACTCTGTTGGTAGAGACAAACACAGAGAGCTGTGAGATCATGGGAGGGATGAAAAGTAACAAGAATACAGGAAAATTCCTGTGGTTGTTAATGACGATAATTAAGGTATGAATGTTTTTTTTTTTTTTTTTTTTTTACAGCATCTGGTGAGCCATGAAAGAGGAATAATGTAAAATAGCTTACGGTGGTTGTAATTACTTCAAATCAGTATGGGTTAGATTACATCTTGTGGTAAAACTCTCATTATACTACTTGCATTAAAACACCTGAAAGCAAGAGCCAAATTTTTGTGGTTTCTGCAAACAGACATTTTGTGTATCTGCATAATTACAAGGTGAGTCAAGAAGATGCAGAGACTGTACTGTAGAGAGGAGAAATGAAAGTATGTTGAGTCTAAAATACATAAAGTGCACAAGAGCAGCTCACCTGACCCCTTCATGATATAGTCAATGGCTCGATCACTGATAGCTGCATCACTTGGTTTTATGTCCATAAAAGGTTTGCTTCCAATCCCCATGGACACCATCTCCTGCATGCGCAACTCTGGAATCCAGAAATGAAAATCTTTAATGACAAAACCTTTGTCTTACATGGGACTAAGGGCCTGAATGTCACATTGATATACAAATCCTAATTACAATTATAAACACCTCTGTTTCTGAGCGCCTGCCTCCACAGAATCTTCCCTATGATGGCGGTCCACACAGCCTTGACCTCTGCGGAGCTGGCTTGGAGTATAAATGTGTCCTGTGACTTCCTCCGACGGAACCAGATCTCAAAGCGTAGGCCGCTGTCACCAACATTTTCAGTCATTCCTATCTCTGCTGTCTACGTAGAAAAGATAAAAAAAATTTATTGTCATTATCCATGCAGAAGAAACTACCCAGAAATAATTCTCAAACAATAAACTCTTACTTTGAAGGACTGTTTATAGATGTAAAAGTCATATCCTCCTTCTATCTTCTTGGTTTTGCTGAAGAGGATGAGGTCTTCAAACAAGAAAACATGGCGGAGGTATTTCCTGCGTCCACACCAGACTATGAACTCATCCTGGCAGCGGAGTTGACCCTGTTCTTTTAGGTTCACCTGGAGAGGAAACACGGCCGTTAACATGCGTCAGAGAGAACAATACAGTTCCTAGTGGGACTCTGACCTCACTCTGCTGTGTACATAACAAGATGACCTCCACTTCAAAAATAGTTTTAATGTCATGCCTTATAATAGTGTTAAGTAGTATTTGGCATTTATGCTGACATCAAAACATTCATCATAGTACCACATGGCTCTGTGTATTTCTACTTACATCACAGCCCCGAATGGCATCCATAGCCAACAGGTCGTTGCCATGGCGAAGCTGAAACTTGACCATCTCCTCTGCAGTGCGGAGGTCGCTCAACTCCTGCTCCTGGGACTGACTGCACTCCTTGATCAAGTCTTTCAGCAACAGCGCATATTTACTCATCCTCTGGATGGGTTTCAGCAAGTAGGATGCCAAGTCCATCTTGTCTCCGAGCTCCATCTGCTTATTCTGGGGAGAGACACATGCTGAGGATTATTATCATGGTATTTATTGTTTTTTGAATATGGGTCAACTTATGTAAATGTCAAAGATGTGGTGGGTCGTGCAAACTGTGGGTCAAATATGTTTTCTGGTATACTGTTTAGCACCTGTGTTTATTAGAGCCTGACCTATACTATTTTTTGTTTTTAAAAGATATCTTTTGCTTTTATTAAATAGTGCAGCCAGAGATAGACAGGAAGGGGAGAGAGAGGGGACAACATGCAGCAAAGGACTGCAGATCTGATTCATCTGGGCCGTTACTAAACACTCAGCCTTAGCTCATAAAGTGCCCACTCTACCATGTGAGCTAAAAGCCCTGATAATACATGTTTAAGCCAATATCAATATTGCTATTAACGAGTTTCAATTTTTCATCATAAACATAACAAAAACAAACATTTTGAATAAAGATCCCTTAAACATCCTTATTAAGTTATTGTGACAAACATATGAACTGGCCACATTTTACATTTGAAAAATAAACTTTTTTGTGCTCTCTGGTGGACGAATTATGTAATGGTGAACTGTTTCTATAACAACAACAACAGCAATGACAACAGGGGTTATCACTCCTACCATCTCCATCCGCTGAGGAAGGCTATCGGACATGCTTGACATATTAGAAAACAACACGTTGGACCATGCGTTGAGAATAATTTTGTCAAACTCAAACATATTTTTGGGCATTTCTATGCATTTCTTAAGTTTATTGTTTGGGCTTTTTTGGCTTTATTACAGACAACTGAAGATAGAGAGGAAAGGGGGAGGGTGGGGATGACATGCAGCAAAGGGCCGCAGGTTGGACTCAAATCCGGGCCTCTGCAGTAAGGACTCAGCCTTGAGGCCTTTACAAACAAAGGGCATTTTTTTTTTTGCATGATTAATTTACAAATTAATACATTTTTTCAAACAATTTTTGTCATAAATACTTTCACACAGAACAGTAATATTGCACTGCTTTTTTGGAACAAGGTCCATTTTTCTGGCAAAGGCATCAACCAATCATCCTGGCAACAACTGAATCGAAGGCAACTCGACTTAGATTTGTCCAGTTGCCTTCGATTCAGTTGTTGCCAGAATGAATATGACCTGGATGAATGAGAACATTCACAGACAACCAATCATGTTGTGTGGAACAGGTTGAGTTTTGCCAACATTTCTGAAACAACAATGGAGGCTCCTTAATAAGAACCAATACAGTAAGCTTGATTACTCCTTTCAACGTTGCCCATGACAGCGCAGACCAGATCCACTCCTTCCATTCTTACCTTTCACAAAAAAAGCCCTAGATGTATCATATTTGCAGGGAATAATTGGCCATGTTGAAATATTGCTTGGAACCTAATATGCTTATATTTTTGTGATCCATTTAGTAGTGTACAAACAAAACACCATGTGACCTGCCACTGTGTGAGGAATGCAACCAGAGTTTCCAGACGCACCTTAAAGAATTCGTTCCCATGGCTGCTGAGCAGAGCATCGGACTGGGGCTTATTCTTGCTGTACAGAGCATACATTCCAAACTGATCCTCCTGTACACAAGATTAACAAGTTACAACACTGACTACAGTAAGAGGTATGCATTTCAGTTTGAATGATTCAGCTCCCAAGACACTGTAAATGTATCTTTATGGGTTCATTATGTTGCTGACGAAGGACCACATGGGTATACAAACAATAACAGCCCCACCTGACACTACACTGGAAACACTGTGGTAAGTTGTTTTGAAAAATGTCAGTAACAGCAAGTCAACACTTTATTACATTGACTGTCATTGGGTGCCACAAGACCTTAGTGCTGATTTTAGGCTTTCAGCATGCCGCCTCAAGGCACTCTGACTGCCTGGACTCACATGTCTGAGAAAACAGCTACTGATGGAAAACGGAGAGTGGGCACATGTCTCCAGCTCCTTCAGGAAGTACTGACTGTGGAAATCCCATAGTTTCTCCACATTCCCAAAAATGATGCTGCGCTTCCCCCGTAGGTCCTGGGGCAAGTCCAGGCGCTCCATCTCGGGGAAATAGTGCTCAATGATGTAGCTGAGAGAGCGAACATACTCCCTCTCTGTGGAGATCATCTCATCCATAATGTGCTGGACTTTACTGATGAACAAAAAAAAGATGTAAGAGAGATATTTACAGTGCATTGGTATAATTATTAATATAATATCAAACAACTTTAGTTAATCAACAAAAACTTAACAATTTTGATGTAGTAATTGTTAAACTGTACAATTCAACTGTGCAATATTGTCTACTTAAACTGCAAATTTCAAGAAATATTCCCATTCTTATTCATACTGTTCTAGCATTTATACAAGATTATAGATCAATGCATTTTATTTACTTATTTACAACACAGTTATATATTGCATGTGTGGTGCACATATTTCTTATTATTTTCTTTTAAAATTAACTACAATTTTGATGACTGAGTAATTGTTTTGCATCACTTGTAAGCTAAAATGCCAAATACTTGACAATTTCAGAAACTCAAATAAGGATACCTTAGGATTTACTGGACCATAATTAAACCATATTTGTCAAGGAATCTTTACAGAGGATGACAAGATAAAATAAAAATAATATCCAAACAGTATGAGACAAATTCAAAACAGTTACATTTTTTGTGAGATTTTAAAGCCCTTCCAAAAAAACGTAACTGAAGTTTTACTCAAGAGTCTATTCACAGTGTTTGGTGTTTCTGGTATTTTGATTATGCTCTTTACATATGTACTGTTTTGTTTAATACAACATATATGTAATGTAATATCCCAGTATATGTTTAGTATCAGTGGCTCACTTCCTCACCTGCTCTGTTTCTTGCCATCTCCATCACTGCGTCTATTGTGGACCCTTGAGGGCGTTGACATGCTGCGGCTGCGTCCTAATGCAGGACTTGTCACATCAGGTCTCTGCAGCTTCTTCTCTGCAGACACGTTATTAGCCACCTCCAAACCCTTGATGTACACACCCGTGTAGCCATGAATGTGGCTGACGTCAGAGTGCCCGCTGTCCCTTGGGGTTAGCTCAAAGCTCATGGTCTTCTTCATGATCTTCTTCATTGGCTGCTTGCGGAGGCGGGCGGTCCCGGAGTAGACGGGCTCCGAGTGGCAGGAGATGGTCGAGTCGATGGTGCAGTCACTGTCCGTGTCATCAAACATGGACGGACTCTGCCTCAGTTTGCTGTCACAGTCCAGGGAGAATGTGAAGTGTGAGGAGGAGGAAACTGAACTCGTTGGGCTCTTAGAGAAAGGCCCGGCAGAGTGAGGCTTGTTGTCCTCAAAAGTCAATGGATTCACAGGTAACAGCACACATGCTTTCATTGCATGCTGTTCTGTAGTGGCAACCTGTCTTTCTGCAGAAGAAACTGGCGTGTCAACAGCTGTGGAGTTCGGAGCTGCTGTCATGGCTCGGGCCAAAGTCTCTTCCAACTGCTGTTTGGTCTGCTGACATTTGTGCCACACTGCGTTCCACTGCTGCAGCTGCTGAGGACTCTCCAGGGAGAGCACCATGTCGTTGAGGGTGCTGAAGTTGTCCATGGAGAACTTGGATGCCTCGGTGTAGTAATCCTGCAGGATCTGCACCACAGATGGCGAAAACACAACACCTGTACCGTCCAGACTCAGGTGACGGAAATAATCCTGGCAGTGCTCCGTCCACTGATTCGCCTACAGGTTTGAAAGTTAGAGACATAGTATGGTTAATCCTGACAAAAACGTATTTTAGAAATATGAAGAAATCCCTTTGGAATATGCTTTCTTGTATAAACATTGACAGCTCAGAACATAGTTTTAGTAATAAACAAGAGTACAGAAAAATGAGGAGATAGCACAAATGAGCTGTTGATTACTGTAAGTGCCCAAGTAAGAAAAAAAAATACAATTATAAGTTAAACTAGGCTTAATCCTAAAATGAAACATAACTTTTGACAGGATATCCACATTAGTTTTAAATACTTACTGAGTCATAGAACTCATACAGGTTGGTAAGGATGTCTAGCTGGGTCTTCCGTCTCTCCACTCTGCTCAAGATGGAGCCTAGATGTTGCTTAAAGTCAAGGAGAACTGAACCTGGAAGGGACTCCGGAGACTCTTTCACCAGCTGCAGACCATGCCTCTGCTGGTGCTGTCAGGATAAGGAAAAAACTGATTAATTTAGCACGACTGTCTTCTAAAAATTGCACATAGAGCCACAACGAAAACGTGAGGCCATATTTACCACAGACTCTTCCATAAACTGGTCCAAGCTCTCTCGCATCTCCTTAACTTTGTCCCCAGACAGAGTCAGCGATTCTAAAGGTGTGAGCCTCTTCTCTCCCTCTACACTGAACCAGAGTTTGATCTGGAAAGGGAAGGAGATTGTTTATTGACAGAGTATCCCATTTTATTGAGAAAAGAAAAGCAGCAATAAATCTGCATTCACACCAGATCTGGTGATGCGGCAAAAAATGTTCCCATTAATCCTGAATGGGGGTTGTGCTTTAACAGCGGACACAGCGGGTGCTGAAAAAAAATGCAGTGGCCTGTGGTGAAAAGTAGAAACAGAATCAACTTTTAGAGGAACACAATCCAGCCTCACACTGTGGTGGCCAGCCATGCAACAGACGATCCAGAGCTGTACAACCCGGCCATGAGGGAACAAAAGACATTAATCGCTGCAGTTAATGGGCCATGTGACTCGCACAGACCTCCTCACAACCCTGTGTCGAGTCGCAACTCCTGATCTGGTGTGAATGCAGGCTACATCTGCAGCACAGATGACAATGTCAAGAGTAAAGTAGTTGATGCTCACCTGTTGTGTTTGCTCCTCAAAGTTGCGCACCTCCAGCAGGCTCTCTAATTGTTTCTGAGACTTGTTGGAGAGGATCACAAGCTTATGGACTTCTTCATCTACTTGGTTGTACAATGCATTCAACATGTCTACAGCATCTCTAAATGAAAAAAGATAACAATAACAGGGCAAAACGAAAGGTTATGAAAAGTTTATTTTACAATCACCACAGGTTTTACTCATGTTTTGGGTCCACCTATTCTTCCTTCAGTACCTGTAGTGTTCATTCTCACAGGCCTCTTCCTTCCTGATGCGGGCAAGAACAGTTCCTCCTTCTAGTCGCAGTCTATTTAGACGGGTGTCATCGAGTACACACTTCATGAGATGCCTCTGCTGTGCCATCACCGCAGACACCTCCTGAATCAAACACACATGATGAAAGGAAGGACACAAAAATGAAGTGAAATATCTACATTTCAAACTCAAAAAATCCTGTTATGAAGCTCAACAGCACAAACAAATCATGGCAACCATAAAACAAACTCCTGACTTGTTTACTCCAGTTAAGAGGAAAGAGGCCAGCAGAGGGCTATTGTGTCAGTGGAGACACATAAATCTGAAGGCCAGACTGCCTGCAGGGGGTGGGGACTGACCTTAGAGGTCTTCATGTTGCCACTGTTGCTCAGTGTGCTGATGGAGCCCTGAAGGGAGGAGATGGCTGCGCTACAACTGCTGGCAAATGGGTCAATTTTCTGTGAGTGAGATAGAGAGAAAGAGATGGAGGGAGATTATTAGCACTAGACGTGTCAAAACACAACAAATAACTGAAGCAAAAAAAGTACAAAACTGGCCCCCGTCCCTGCCTGAAATGCAAGGGACTGACTCCAGAAATTTCCATATTACATCATTTTTTTTCAACAAACACTCAGCAATGTAAACTGAAAAAAAATATACTTTTCGAAATGTATCTCCACCCTCGCGAAACTCTTGGTTAAGTTTACAAATACGTTTATAACGTCCAACCACCTCCGTCACACACCCACCTGTCTGAAGTGGATCCAGTGGTTGTGGTCATAGTGGAAGGTGCCCTCCAGGTCTCGTGTGAGCTGGGTTTGGTCAATGTGTTTCAGCAGGGCTTTCAGAGATGACAGCGTTTCAGTCTGTGGCAAGAAAAACAAACACTCTTCATCATCATGGCCTACAGCGATGACATTAGAAGGGAATTCATCAAATCTAAATCCAGTAACAACTACTTGAACTATTACAAATCCCTTATCAAATATCAATCTGATAATAAGAGTCTTTGGTTACCTGTACATCCATGTCTCTCTCAGGTTTGGCAGCTGTCTCCTTGTCCACCAGGAAGAGAACAGAGTAAAGTGCATTTGGTGCCAACGCCTGAGAAAAACATGCACAACCAATTAAATCACTTAAAATAAAGAAAATACATTATAATTCCTTTTTTTTTTTTTTTTTTTTTTTTTTAACAGCTAAACTGACTTATAATGCATGTATTGTGGTTTACAGAATAATCATCCTGACATCAGTAAGAAAACTCATCATCATAACATGATGATACATCTCTTGCAAGTTGGCCTCAGCCAGCCTGCTCCCAGTGTGCGGTTAAAAACAGACAAGTAAGCACAGGCTTCTCCTTGAAAGCCCTGAGGCCAGCCTTTTTTCAGAAAAATGTCTTGGAACTGCAGTCACTATAAATTTAAAGGTGTGCCTCTTTTAAAAACACCAAACTGTGTCAAAGACAGAAAAGCAGAACAATAAGAAATGTGTAAGGAATGCCATAGTCTAATAACTCTTGAGACTTAGCATTACAGCTCAGAAGACAACAGAGATTTACTGTAGCTGGCCCTGAAAACGTATTGGGCGTGTGCTGGAGGGTAATTACATACTTTCCACTGTGGGCTCACCTGCAATTCAGACAGAGATGAAAACAGAGCTGGAACAGGCTGCTGCCTCCTGCTGTCTATTACTACAGTTAGGCCTTGCTCACGCCTTTCTTTCCTGAAACCAGAGTGTTAAAGTTAGTTTACTCTTGGGCTGGGCGATATGGAGAAAATCAAATAACACAACATTTTTGACTACCTCTATATTGATATTGCAACACTATTTTATTTTTGACAATTGCTGCTTTCACAAAATATTTATATAATGAGATGAGACAACAGCGCCCTATATAAAAATACTGACTTTGTCATTATCCATAAGCTCTAAATAAAGCAGTCATGTTCACCTCAGGGGTAAAGGGACAGGTGTGAAAGTGACTGGAGTCATTCTTAACACAGACAAAATAAACCCAGAGTATGTGTGACTCACCGCAGCGTGGAGTAGTAGTAGCCCAGTAAACAGGTGAGGTCATTGACCGTGCAACTCTCACCTGCCCACACCTGAGCTCTCGTGCACACCTGCAGCACTGCCCTCCCACTGCGATCTCTGTTTCCTGGAAGAGGGAATGCCAGCAGGGGGTCAACACTTACCACTCACATGTCAGCTATCTCTTTGTAGGTCAGAAATGTTTAAGCAGCTCAGTATTATCATGTCAATATTATCCTCTATGTGGGATCACACACTAAATTAAAAATTAGGGGGTCAAAAACAATGGCCTGATAAGAGAAAACCTAGTTTTGCATTTTAGCCTTTTACCACAGACCAGACACAAAAGATCATGAACTAATTTGAGGGTAATGGCACTGTATCTTCTAGTTAGGCCTGTTGCTATTTTCCATCAGTAAAGAAGACACGTTGGACATGTGGTATATGATGATTTCAAAGGGACTTTCACAAAATAATTACAAGATAACAAGCAATGCAATGTATTTCATTTGGAAGTGATTGAACTGAAATAAAGACGCACCAATTCATCGGCCAAACATCTTTATTGGCCAAACATCTTTATTGGCCAAACATCTTTATCGGCCAAACATCTTTATTGGCCGATATCTTGTTGACTGCCATCGGACTATCGTTAAATAAGATGACATTCATCGATGGCAATGGCTGATGTTTATCCGTTGTGTCCTGTCAATTTTGCATCAGCTAAATGTTGTGTTGGCTATCTGCAGTTGGACTCGAACAACAATGAAATGCTGAATTACTTGAAGATTTCTTTGTTTCCCCAGCATAAAAGGGGGATTAAATGACAACAAAAATAAACAACAAAAAAACATTGGCAGTCAGCAAAACGGTTAAGCCCAGATTGTCACAATTGGTGCATCTCTAAAATGCATCAAATACTTAGATCAAGATAAATGAAAGCAGCTAATATCAGGTGTGTCTGAATGACTCGTCCCATACCTGGCAGGATCACAGCGCCTGATGTGAGCAGCTCTTGATTGACCTCTGACACCAGTTTGGGGAGGGATGAGTCACTCTCATAGGAACAGCCTGATGCTGAAGCCGGCCTGATGGCTGTCCCATTGGCAGCTTTAGGACTGCGTGACTCTTCTCCACTATGCCTGTGCCGCCTACTCTCACTGTTGATGATGTTATCACGCTGTCCTGTAGAAGTAAGTATAAATAGTGAGCATATATTGTCTAAGTGATACTTACCACAGCACAACTGTACAAAAATACAGCATAATCAATAGAAATTAGAAGCTAACCGTAATACCTCAAGAAACAGGTGTTTATTAGTAGTGAGGTAGGTGTGCTCTAGTGGTGAGTTCACCCTGACTCATCAAGGAGACCAGGTGTGTCATCAGCCTGAGTCATGTGTAACTTATGGCGCTGTTAGACTGTCATATCTTCACATCCTGCTCTCTGGACCTCCATACCTCAAGGCTCTATTTATAGGAATGCTCCTGACACAATTTATAGACTTGATCCTATTCCTGAGGCAGCGAAACACACTCTCTCTGTATACTCAACTGGATCCTTCACTCTGCCTTGGCTAAGTACTGTAAGAATGTCAAAATGGATAGCACAGTATGCACAATATATAGTAGAGCAGCAGCATTTATTTAATGAATAGCTAAGTTGGTCATTAATTGGCAAAAAATTTGAAAATCGGTTAATCATTTCAGTCATTTTACAAGCTAAAGTAACATAATCATAATCCCTTAGGAAAGGGATTAATTCATTCAAAGAATTAAGTGAAACTAATCAGGTAAACTAAAAGATAATGAGGGGGCACCTTTTTCCGAGCTTTGTCTGAGGGGAGGCCCAAACTATCAGACTTTGAAAACCCCTGTTTTACACAAAATGATTAATCAATTAAAATAATTGGAAATAAGTGGCAGATTATTTGATAAAAAAAAATAAAATGAATGAACATTAGCTGCAGCCCCAGTATAAAAACAGAAAAAGAGAGCTCCAGGTATTTGATTTCTAGTAAAAAGTGAGATAGTGTGTCTCTTTTGGTTGCTGCTTGCTGTTTTTTTGTTTGCAGGGGTTTGACTTGAAGGCAGCTCCGACGGTGGTACACACCTGGGCCCAGTGCGCCACATGTTTACAAGGCCAGATTATAGCAGACAGGTCTGCTCTACAACAACACACCCCTGAGTTGTGGCTGCTTTGTTGGGTTTTCCTTTTTTATTTCTTTCTTTTTACTGTTTTATGCTCTTATTTTTAACCATTTTTATTCATGTGAAACACTTTGTGACCTTTTTCTGTGAAATGAGATATATATATTATATTATAACTTTACTTACTTGTTTTGGCAGGACAAAACACATGCAGTTCATCCACTTTCTACCCTACTGATTTCACAGAGTTGATCTACTCATTACTTTTGACTAATTTGTGGTAAATACATAGATTTCTATATAAAGTATACTGTACTCTTATCTTACTCCATCCTTGTTTTAGTCTAAGGGCTGCAACACTTATATTTTATGAGAACATTTAAAATACCATATAATGAGACTGTTTACAGCCATGCATGTGGCTACGTTAGGTTATAATTAGGCACAGTGATGCTTTGAGCTAAACGCTAATACCAACATGCTAACATGCTGATGTTTAGTTGGTGTAATGTTTACTGGGTTCACTAGGTTCACCATGTCCATCTCACCATCATTCAACAGTTTAGCATGTTAGCATGACAGATTTTTATATTAAGCACTAACACAAAGACGCATGGCAATCCATCTAATAGTTATTGAAGTATTTCAGTCTGGACTAAAGTGGTGGACTGACCAGCTGAGCGGCAAACCGACATTCCCATTCCTAGAGTCATACACAGTTAAAAACAAGGTCCTTTCAAAACACCAGCCATCCAGTAAACATAGAACTTTGATAGATCTGCTGATAGATGTGTAATTATAAATGTCTGATGGACACCTGTTGAGTGTTATCTTTTTAAATAGTTTGAGGCCTCTTGTATTGTCCTGCTCTGTTCTGTGACAGTAAACCCTCCCAGCTCAGTCTCTATTGTCTATAAACCGTCAGTGCATTTCCTGTGCGACTGTGTGGCCAGGCTTGTGTTTGCTGCATGTTTCCTAAATTGCTTTGTTTTCAGAGGAAGTGACAAACGTAGAGTAAAGCCTCCTGAGTATTGTCCTGTGTGAAAGTCTGTTTTTTTGTGTAGTCTGTCGGACACATTTGTAAGCTGTCAGAGGGGTTAAATCTGCACTGGTTGCTGGAGCTTTGAGTTACTGATCACATAAATCATGGAGGGTGTGCTTTGATATTGCAGTGTTTGCTGGCTCATGAGTAAACCAACCCTGCTGGAGTATGTGATCAGAGTGGTGTGAGTCAGTGCAAGTTAGGTCTTGTGTTTCTGGACTGAATGGACTCTCCAAAGACACAGGCGTAGTTTGAAAGGCTTTTTTTCCTGGATCCCCAGTGGCTGATTGATTCACAAAGGAAACTTTTGTAAATGAGGCAACCCATCTGGGATCAGTGCAGCCCCCAGCCCCAATAACACTGTAGGGTCATCTCATTGTGGGATGCTGGGATCCCTGTGGTTGGTTTACAGGGTTTACAGGATCCTTTGTTAACTTTGAAATGTCGCTGTGGGAAACCTGCTTTACAGCAGTTGAAATACAATCCCCACTGAGGTAATCTCAGCAACACAACAGTGATGTGATCTAACTACTGTATTTTTGCTGTACGTGTGCTGTATAATCACCTTAATCTATAATATCAGCCTTAGCTTTGGCCTGGCATTGTCCAGGGTTAGGATTCAGAGATTTAAATAACCTAGCTCAGTTTTCACCTCACATTTGAATTCACGGAAGAATCTGTGTTTTCTAAAAACAGCACAATTCCCATGGTGGTACTCTCACATCACCACTTTCCTGAGCTACCCTGTATGAACCAACACAAAAAAACAGACTGACAGTGGTAAAGAAAACACAGGGTTGTGAGTAAAGCTCAGTTTCCAGGGTAGGGCCATACCTGCAATCTGAACGTGCCAAAGCATACACAGGGTGGGCTTTGAAAAGCAATCTGTCACCAATGACAGCATTAATGCTTCAGAGTTATGAGCTGTCTCAACTCAGACTCCAACTGCAGCAACCTAATGAACTGCTGTTATCACCTGCTGCAGGGTATGATTACACACCACACTGCGAATCCACCATCATCTGGCCATTATGAGTGAAACTTGGTTTTCACACCCTCAGGTTATATTATTTGATAAGCAAGAAATGATGAGTCATAGACTGTCACTATGCTCCTACCACTGTTTGAAAACTCAATAAGGTTATGGAAAAGAGCATATTATTTACTACAACAAAATCAATTTGTTAAAACATAACAGTATTGTTTTGATAATCTGACGCTCATTCCAAGTGAGGATGTAAATCTTAGAAAAATGTGTCACAAATATATAGTTTCTTTGTCTTTTCTCAAAAAAGCTGAACTACAGCTTTTAGAAAACATTGCTCAAACAGGAGAAAATTGTACATTTATTGAGGACTATTTTCAGCCGTGGATTAATACACGTTTTGGTGCTCTAGTGAGTAGTCACAGCAGCAGCATGGTGTATATGGGATTGACTCAAAATAAATCATGTTCATTGAGATGAAGGAATATGTCACCCCATACATTAGTGTCGCTCACTGAAGTGTTTTCATAGTTTTTGGACAAAAATGAAGGTCTATGGTACCTGAAGAATAAGCTATGTTATGCTTTGATTTACAGGCAATACTTGTTATTGTTGGTTTTGAGGATTTCAAGACATAACATAAAAATGGAAAAATTGCCAAACTTATTCTTAAGTAAAAGTAGCAATACCACATTGTACTATTACATTATGAGTAAAAGTCCTGCATAGAGCTGCAACGATTATTCAATTAGTTGTCTATTTGAACAATCTATTAAATTATCAAACAAAAACTATTTTGATAATCAATTAATGGGCCTCAGATATTTTTAAGAAAAAAAAATGCAAAATTTTCTGATTCCAGTTTTTTAAAGGGGGAATATTTCCTGGTTTCTTTATTCCTCGATAACAGTAAACTGAATATCTTTGAGTTGCGGACAAAACATGACATTTGAGGATGTCATCTTGGGCTTTGGGAAACACTGATCAACATTTTTTTTTGCTATTTTCTGACATTTTAAGACCAAACAAATAATCAATTTATAGTGAATATAACTGACAGATTAATCAACAATGAAAATAATTAACTGCATTCAGAACTTACTCTGGAAATACATATACAGTAGTATTATCAGCAAAACACACAATGTTATTATGAAAAATGTCCCCTTACAGGTCATTTTAATACTGTAGTGAATAATATACATACTGTACTTGTGGCTGAGTGCTACAGGAATGAGTTCTAGTCAATGTTTTTTGAATGGGTCTATCGTTAGATGCCTGAAATAAGGTCTGTGGTTAACACAACCTTAAGATATTTTAACGTTTTGTTCTACAATATAGAATACCATTCATGAATTTTGAAGCCTTTATATGTATTGAAAAAGGCAAGAGCTAACATGTGGCTAAATGAGACTCCTAACAGTCATCGCGGCAACTCATCCACGTTTACAGCCTCATTGTTTATACTCAGGTTCATGCGACTGTGGTGTAGTTTGTTTATAACCTTTATAACCCTTTATAACGTTGGCTTTTTATTTCTACTGCATTCATGCCTTGAAAAATCATAAAAGAGGTGTTCATTTGTGTAAATTATCTTGCTGAACAAAATGTGCACGTATCATAAATGTGTGTTTGACAAGAGCTTATTTTCTGCAATAATCCAAAACCCAGTATAAAAATCCCATTGGCTTTTTGTTGAGGGAACCCAGGGCGTTGCTAACTAGCTGTGAAATAAATGTGGAGTAAAAAGTGCAGTAAATCAGTTGAACATTAGTGCAACATCACATACCTGGCTCCTCTTTGCTGCTTCTCCTCTCAGAACCAGGAAGAGCCGCCTCCACATCCAGCTTCCCAAAACGAAGAGCATAGCCATTCATCAGCTTTTTTGGGGAGGTGCTCACTGAGCCTCCAGAAGAGGATCGTTCCCGGTGGCCTTTAACTTGGCCTGCTTTGTTAGTCCTCTCCAGCGACTTTGAACGTCTTTCTGCCCGTCTCTCTGCACTCCTCAACCCCCTCTGTAAGTAAAGTAAAGGTGTGCTGGGTCTGGAATCATCCCCACTGAGCCAGCTCCGGCTACCCAACCTCCGAGATAAGTGTTCTCTGGAGGAAGTCCGGGTGTCGGGGCTGCTCCCTGGTGTGACTGTGTTCTCCCTTAGGGCAGCACTATGGTCTGGGCTTTCCTCCAGGATGGATTCAGAGCTGGACCCGAGGCTCATGGGGTTCTGCAGGGCCTCCATGTAAGATTTCCTGAAAAGTCTCCGGCTCTCAAATGCAACAGAGTCCCTTGGGAGGCGGCGTCGAGGGCCTGGGTTACTGAGGTCCGTACTGAATGAGAGCATCCTGGACCCTGGCCCTCTCTCTCCCCCACCACTATCCTCACTCCCTACCCCACATTCTTCTGTGGATCTATCGATTTTAATGATGGGTGTGGCAGCATCTGGTGCACCGACACCATGGTTCTCACTGCTGGGGTCCATGTGGTCTCTGTTTGGGGAGTTGGGCTCAGAGAAGATGGAATCAGCTCCCTGAGAGTGCAGTGACTCTCTAGAGCTGCGGTGGCTGTCCAGAGTCCCTGTGGATCCGCTGGTGCTGCAGGTGCTGAGATGGCCACGGAAGCCACCTCTGCTGCAGCGTGCTTGCATGATGGCGTCCGCCGTGCTGCTGACAAACAGTGGGTTGACCACGTTCTTCCACGGCGTCCTGTACACAGCTGTACCAGTGGTAAGCAGACAGTTCTGTAGTGGCTGCAAGTTTCGGTCACGTGTTACATTCTGTAAAAACTCAGCTGTGAAGATGCTGCCATACATGCTCTCTGCAATGGGGACTTCTGTAATGGCCTGCCCACTGACCGACAGACATTTTATTACTAACTTGGCAGATTTGCGGCCTAAAGGAACAATCTGTAGGTAGAAGTCTCCTTGCTTTAGTCGCACTTTGTGCAGAGGGGCAAGCTGCAGGACGACTTTCTCGTGGATGCAGAGAGGCCACCCCTCATGATAGAACAGCAGTCCTCTGAACCTCACCTGAGTAAAAACAGAGAAATCAGTCAATACCCACTCTTGAAAAAGATTATCATCTGTGTGTCATGGCTCAGTTGTGGTACGACTGACATCTGCAAAGCTGTATTCAAACACATGTTTAACTTTAATGGAGTGGCAAGTTGTTTTCATGGGATGCACTGGATGAGTCACTGTCAGCAATCACTCAAATGAAGAGTCAAACCTGTCTGATCAGGCCTAGTTTCGCAGCAACTACATCACAAATGTGACAGAATAAAAAACAGGGCCTAAGAGCAAAAAACGCTGTGCCCAAGGGTGGACTTTTTTCATCTCTTATGAATGTCTAGAGGATGTGATCTTCCTCTGAATCCTCTCATATCGCCTGCAATACAAAGAGTCTCATAAACGGCAAGCTGTTCTCAGGGGCTAAGCTTAGGTGAAACTATTGCTCCATGGCTATCGTCACTGTGTAATCACTGTCAAGATGAATACAGAGGAATAAAGTTTCAGTGCTTTGGATGTAAAGACCTAACCCACAGTAATCAAAGCTTGTGAGAGAGAATATTGAATTTCACTTTGGGCCCAAGAGTCCAGGACAGCCTCTCAAACAGACCACAGTTTCCCTATTCAGAGAAAGACGGCTGCTTTTCAACTTGTTTTCAGAACAATAATCAACTCTGTCTGAGTCCAATGCTCCCCCTTCCCACTCAGCAAAGATATTCACACTCAGCAGCACTGTTCTCAGTCTTTTGTCACAAACATTTTGTCTTATCACTTCAGCCACTTATCTTTCAAGACGTTTAATGAAGTGTTTAGGGAGAAGGACATGACTTAACATGCCCTGACACACAGATACATGTTCTAGTGTGGCTTTTATTTGTCCTTGTTGAGTCCTCTCTTCCCCTTTCTTCAACATTTCATTTCCAGTAGTCCTGCAGTAACTCAGTAAGGTAAGTACCACGTAAATATCTGACTATGTTGTGAGTCAGAGAATGTTACATTGATTTAACCTGAAGTGCCGCATCTATCAACAACTCACACAGGTTTCTTGTTGGATGATTTGCAGGATCCTCTTGGCAGGAAGCAAGAAGTCAATGAGGCAGCGGAGGCCGTCTCCTCTGTACTGCCTTTCCACCACACTGAAGAGCTGCCACAGGACGGTGGCAGCGGTGGCACTGAAGGGGCGGTACAGGGCCGACAAGGTGCTCTGGATACAGCTGTCCAAAGACTCAGTGTCCTGAGGGGTTAAAAAAAGAGCTGGATGAAGTTGGATATCTTTCATCAGGTGAAGATTCTGCTAAATATGTCATAGTACAACAAAGGGCAAAGTCAAATCAAAGGTCTTTTTTTTCACAAAATATAGCAATACAATAAAACATATGCTACATGGACATAGAGTCTAGAACAGGGGTGGCTTGTGATCCTTAGAAACAAAACAATGTCTACCTCATCACAAGTAAGGCCTTGGAGTGACAATGGGCTGTGAGCAGGCTGACCAAAGAATGACTTTCCCCCTCAGGGCTTTCAGAGGCATGAAATAGTAAAGTATCTAGCAATTCACAAGAAAACAAACAAACAACAGAAAAAAATAAATAAAAAATAACAACAATATGTGTTGAATAGATTTTTTTTGTGTGTATGCCCTTAATCATCCTGTGGCCACTCCAATTTCCCTTTGGGTCCATTGAGGGTCCTGGCCCCCAGGTTGGGAACCACTGGTTACATTTAAACAAGAATCTTTAGCCATGTTAGTGCCTCAGTAAATTGTACTTTCAGGGCTTAGAGCTAAATGCTAACGTTCAGCATGCTAACAAGCTACTGTTTAGCACTTAGCATGTATATCCATGTAGTTTGGCATGTTAGCATGTGCTAATTAGCAGTAAACACAAAGTACAGCTCAGGCCAATGGACATTTCCTAACAAATTCCATGACAATCCATCCAATAGTTGTCAAGGTGTTTCACAAAAAGCTAGAAATGTCAACTCTGTGAAGGCCTTCGAGGAAAAGTTAGTAGATCACAAACATCAGGAGGATTCATTCTCTGGGAATCAGTAATGTTTATACACAATTTCATGATGATCCATTCAGTAGTTGTTGAGATGTTACAGTCTGGATCAAAATGGTAGACCAATCAACCTACCGGCGAACCATCCCAAGAGCCATGCCGCTAGCATGGTTAAAAATTTCATATAAATGTGCACAATTATGACCAAATAACAAGGGATCTGCTTACTGTACATTAATTCAACCAGATAAATATACAGTTGCATGTGCACACAAGTTACTGAGCATGATCCTACTTATCCAGACAGTCAGGAAGTTTCATCATGACAGGAAATGTTGGCCATGATGGTCTTTCCATCAGAGAGAAGGGAAACACCTGGTGGGAATGACGTCACTGCCAGTGGACACAAACAGCAGAACTGGAAAGTACAGACTGGACTCCAGTCGTGGCCGGGATGGGGACTTTTTTCTTTTTTCACTTTTTTTGACTTTTTTCTGACCCCTACATGATCTGGGCCACCACCGCCTGTCCCCACCGGAACAGATGACATGCCCGACACCATTAGATACAACTTGTCCAGGAGATGAGATGAGACATTTGGGATTACAGTAGTCCTGTATGAGGTTGACCTACTCTTGTAGTTATGTTCACGGTTCAGACTATGACCTTCCTCTCTGCAGTCAGCGCCAAGGCCAAACATCCCTCGGCTATCTGTCCTTCCCGAATGGAACACAACAGTGGAATAGAAACATCTGCCACCAATGATAACCACACGGATGGAAAGCAATGCCAGGGAAAGTCCCACACTATGACAACTGTATGCCATGCTGAAGAACATGGGGGTTAAGGACGCAGCTTTCACTTGAATGTCTACACTGCATTTACATGACAATAAAATTGTGTTAAAAAAAAAAAAAAAAAAAGATGCCTAGGAATCAAGCGATTGCCTGTGCTCTAGCAAATTTAGCCCATCAGACAGCCCATGTTTCACCCTTTGTAGGATCTGTCCTGTTGATCTAAGCAGCTCAGCACCATCAATTAGAGGAGAGTGAGTACAGTTCAGTGCATTGGTACACATGCCACGACTCTACTACAAGGCGCTCATTGTGCACTCCGCCTCTCTAAGTGGTATGTGCTGTACAGTGTTTGGTGCCCTGAAACAAAACGCCCACCTCCATTAGCAGCCAGCCTGTTTTAGTGAGACAAAAATGTCTCTGGGCATTAGTCACTGTTGCACCCGGGAGGAGAAGAATAACATGGTGTTTTATTGGAGGAAAGCTAACAATGGGAGGAAAGCCCTCACTACATAGTTGGGACACAGCAGCAAGTTTCTCTTGAGGTTCCCAAGGCAGAAAAAAAAAGCAGTAGTGACAGAGGTGCTGTTTTGAAGAACAATTATTCAACTTAGCAGAAACTTATGACCCAGTGATCAATCAAACGCTATTCAGCCTGTACAGGAGTGGCCGTCCATGTAATCCAATGCTACAATAGGACCACAAAAAAAACACCTGAACAATAGCTGCATAACTAAATGTTCACATTCAGAATACTGGTAAATATACAGTACATCATCACACTGTAGATCATATCTTACAAAAGGTACAACATACAGTATATTGCTTTCAGTTGTCAGGAAGCATTTGAAACTTTTAAGTGTCACCTGGCTAGTGGGAGACATATCTGCATGTCTCAGCAGAACAACTGAGCTTAGCCACCAGAGCTGAGCTTCCCATCCGCTCTAAGCCACAGAGGAATGCAGTGTATATGGTTGTGTATGTCTACCCTCAGACCCTCAGCCAGGACAGGAACAGATTGGGAAGCCCCACCCTTTCTGATGCTAGGTCTTTGTAAACGGCGGCCTGTGTGATGAAGGACTGAGGTGGTAATTAATGGCTTCGAGCTCCAGGTGGGACACTTTTGTCTGTACCGTTGGTAAACCAGCTGTTCAGAAGGTGCACAGAGTGAGGTAAGCGAGTTAAACGATGGGAGATTTTTGTCTATGAATGATATCAACACTAATATTAAGTTGTGGTGATAAAGGTTTGTGAGCCACTTCAAGTAAATTATATAAGAGACACTAAATACACCATGGGCAATTAGCTGGTAACTCTAAAAGTACAGCACCTTTTAAAGCAAGTGTCAGACCGCAAAGTGGAAAGGAATCAAAGGCAGAGGGATAGATAGAGAGATAGAGAGAGAGAGATAGATAGAGAGAGAGAGAAAGGGGGAGAGAGAGAGAGGGAGAGACCTACAAAGACAGAGGTGGCCACTGACACATTTAGTGGGTCAGGGACACAAAAGGCACTGCCTACCAGGCCTCCAGTGGAGCATGAAGCCACCAGGGGAGTGTAACAGGAGAGCCCTGGAGCCCCCATACAGGCTGCTCACTAACCAACCTGCTAACAGCCTCAAAGGCAGCGGGCTGACAAAGGCCACAGGTTGCTCAGACCTGCCCTGCTGCCTGGTGCCAGGATGCCGACAAAAGAGTCCAGTGAGACTTTACGACTGAACCTGCAGTTTGATTCAGCTTTTGATCCGTAGCAATAGAAATCCTATCTTATGAGAGGAGGAGAGGCTGGGATATTAAGTCAGACAAAAGATCTGAACATTGCACGAACAACTCCCAGTAAATTTAACATGTAACATTACTTAAAATGTCAACAAAGATCTTAAATCAAAATGTTGTTTTATGAAACTGGATATATTGAGAGCTATCAGTGCAGTTGTAAGATCTTTTATCTGACTTCTGCTTTCACACAAGTGCCTCTTCACAAGTGTATTCACAAAAGACGGATCCTGATATATCTTAGTATCAAAGTAAAATTGCATTGTTCACGAACATACACACATACAGAAACACAGAAAGTCCGTCTCTCTCTGTGAATGAACACTATAGAGCACGCTCTTCGGTGGAGAGCTGCATAATACTGGAATGGCATAGTAAAAAGACACTTAAGTAAATGTTATGTTATCTCAGAAGATAAACTTTAACCCTGAGAGGCCCACACTGATTGTGTGCCAAACACAGATGGGCCTGTGAGGTGACAGCAAGATCAACAATAAATCTGTCTGGAGGTCGAACTGCCACTTCAGCAAAAGTTACTATTTTTAATTTTCCCTCAATTTACATATACATTCCTATGTAGGAGAAACATATCTGCTATCAGACTATATGATATGCTGTAAGGCCTACACATTTACCTCAAGCTGGGTCATTAAAAAGCACGGCACAAAGCAAAAGATGCAAGGGAGACAGCTGTAACTTTTCCTTTTCAAATAAGACAAATAGGAAACGGTATCCTAATGGAGTAGCGGAAATGATCTTAAATATTCCCATGTTGGTTATCAGAAAGACTTGATTTATGTAGTCAACGAATGACTTTTGTCCCACAGGATGTAAACAACACGGACGGGATATTGTTCCTGAGCAGCCCTGACAGACCTTATAGACAGATGTTGTACTGTATACCACACACACACACACACACACACACACACACACACACACACACACACACACACACACACACACACACACACACACACACACACACACACACACACACACACACACACACACAATTAGGCCAAAAAGTGAATGTCCTTCAACCAATCAGAGCAGTGATGAGCAGTGACAGCAGAGACAAAGGACACTAACAAAGTCTGTTGATACCTCTGCAGCGTAAATATAGCATGGGGTTGCATACCAAGACAAGTGGAAGGATGATAAGGAAACTGACTTATCAGAGAGGATACAAACTTATGTACTTCACTGACCTTCAAACTAATAAAAAAATCAAATCTTGTTTTTTTCTTTTTTTTGCAGATAAAAGTCCATCATTGCTGAATGCACACAGCTGAGATACATCTGTAGCTACTCAAGAAATAAATTTAAGATTTGAAATACATGATATTTATGAGTTTTGTTGTTCTATTCCAGTGTTTAGCTCCCTGTCAAGACTGCAGAACTAATTTGTCTTTAATCACATAGAGATTCACCACATTCAACAGATGAAAACATGCTGAGGGGACATCAATGAGGATTTACTTTACTCACTCCCAATGCCCTTCGACGTGAACACAAAGTACTACAAACAGGCAAGTAATTGAGCAGCAGACAAAATGCAAGTATTTCATCACACTGTGACATATTAAGTTCTTTTACTGAAACAAACCAGAAGATAAAGACACGAAATATCTGAAACAGAATTAAAATGAAGAGACATAAATATAAAACAGGTAATAATAAATCAGCACAAACACACTCCCTCACTGCATGTCTAACAAGCTACCTTCTATGTTTTGGCTACAGAGCAAGAAGTCAAAATATCAGCTATCTACAAGCTGAGACATTAAAAACATCCATCCCCTGAAGGTACACAATAACATACACAACAACTACTGCAGGTTCCCAAGAAGCCAGGTTTACACACGATACAAAACGCGCAAAAACACAAAGAAAGAAACAGCAATGTCTAAAAAAGACATGTTTCAAGCTCGTACCTTAATACTCAAGTAGTTGTCACAACTCCGGGACTTTGCTCTGGAGTGCATTTTGCCCAGTGACAACATTTAGCCACAAGACAAAATACCAAAGTTCAATAAATAAATAAGTGTCGTCAACTCCAAGTGCTAAAATCCAGTGTGCAATCCGCTCTGTAAGTGCTGCAAGTCATTGCTGTGATATCAACAGGTCGTCAAGCCTTTTCTCTCTCCAGCTCACTGTCTGTGTGCTGTGGTGAAGGCAGCTGGAGCAGAATAAACTCCTGTCGGAGCGTGAGAGAGGCAGTGCGCTGGCTTCCCCGTCACTCACCCGCCCTCCCTCCAACATAACCTCCCCCGCCCTGCTGCTGCTCTGCTACCGAAGCCTCTTCCAGCTGGATAAATGCACACTGCTGCAACTTCACGCTCATCATTCAGAGAGAGAAAAAACACACTACCTGACCTACACACCCCCACCGCCCCGAGCCCCCGACACTCCACCCAGCAGGGGTCGGACTCCTCTCTGCCCCCCCTGACCCCTTGCACCCCTACCTCCACCGGCAGCTCCCCTCCACCCCCACTGCCACAATGGTCTCTCTTTGTCCTGACAATACAAATGGACTAGGGTTTCAGCTTATTCTGCTGCTTTTCAAAACGAAAAAGAAAGGAAGACATCAGCATAGGATTGGTGGCTCAGGTCACTCATTACAATGGCGTTCCCCTTAAATATTTTCAGGGGAATACCCAATCCTTTAACAAACCACTGACATATGTAGGACATCCTCCTGTTATATGAGACAGATATGACATCTTCAAAACAGACTGACTCTAAAACAATAATAAACGGATCTTCTTTAATGAGCTTTTCAAGGACAGGGCGTCTTTGAGTTTCAGACATGGCACAATAAACTCAATTATATCATTAGGAAACATTCCTTGATGATGACATCTGACAGGCATCACAAGAAAACCCTCACAAGACACAAAAGCACAGTAGAGGTGAGCATGTTTTTACCGCTGGAATGCAGGAAAAGTGACAGTTTGTTAGCTCCTTCTCATCTCTTCCTGAACACAGGAAATCCTTGTCAGGGGGAAAACACGCTCTGTGAGAATGCACGCTTTGTGTGAAAATGTGAAAATCATATTAAGCAGTCTGTGTACACAGAGGTGGTAGTGAGGATAGGTAATTGGGTTGGTTTATATTTAGCGAGAGGCACTGGATTCTTGATACACAATGACCCAACGGAGACAAGAAGACACATTGTTGCTGGCTGCAATCACACAGCAAACGAGTGCTCACACAAACACACTGTATGTTGATAACGTATCCAGAGACATTCACACTTGTCACAAAACAGCAGAGACGCTACTGTAAACTAAGAGGTAAGATCATGAATAGTTACAGAATCTATTGTTATATATACAGTAGATCTACATTTAGTCCTGTGTATGCATACATCTACTGTATAATTCTGCTATATAAACAGACATTCATACCTTGCGTATGCACTATGCAAATATACACTCCTCTCTCTCCAAGTCACATACTGTTGGTGCCATAGCTGACCCTATAATTTCTGCTGCCCTGGGCTGGTTTCGCTGTCAGTGAGGGCAGATTTTATTCTTTTAAGTCTCCTCCGTTCCCCCTTTTTTTCTCCTTTTCCTTCTTTTTAATTCTTACTTATCTTTTTGGGTTGAAATTACAGCACTGAGCAACAAAACGGTTCAAATTGAAGTCAACAAATGTTTCGGGTCGGCATGCGTCCAAGATGCAGGCGCGTCAGCCAACTAAGGCAGCAGGATGCCCACAGAGGCAGCTTTTAGTCAGCCCTGTGTAATTTTGGCCGAGGAAGTGAGGCTGCAGCCCTGTCTGCCATGGTTGCATGGTGAGTAGTTATGTTTTTAAAATTCTGAAGTGAATTAAATGATGCTGACAGCAGAGAGATGACAGGAAGTGAGAGGGAATGACACGCAGCAGAGGTCCCCAGAGGTTCTCCTACTGGGAACGTTGTGTTCCACGGCTGGCGCATAAGCCCGAGGCCACCAGGGCACCCTGATTTTGAACTAAGTAATCTCAACTTTTATAATAATTTTCATTGTCAATTAATCTCTTGATTATTTTCTCGATTAACTGATTAGTTGTTTGGTCTGTAAAATGTCAGAAAATGGTGAAAAATGTCCTGAAATATCTTGTTTTGTCCAAAACTCAAAGACATTTACTTTACAGTCAGAAAAATAAACCAGAAAATATTCACATTTACGAAGCTGCAATCAGAGAAATTTGACTTTCTCAAACTGATTAATATGTTATCAATTTAATATTTGACAACTAATTGATTAATTGTCACAGCTCAAGTGTACACTATGTGTTTGTTATGGGGGGTGGGGGGTGGGGTCCATCCCAGGCGACATTTGAAGGCGGGATACACCTTGACCCTGGACCGGTCGCCAGTCCATTGCAGGGCTGACACGTAAAGACAGACAACCATTCACACTCACTTTCACACCTACAGGCAATTTAGGGTCATCACTGAACTTAACCTGCATGTCTCTGGACTGTGAGAAGAAACCGGAGAACCCGGATAAAACCCACAGTGACACGAGGAGAACAAGCAAACTCCTCGAACTTGCTACCTTCTTGCTGTGAGGCAACAGTGCAAACTGTACTGTATAGTCAGCTATTCCAATACATGCATAAAACTTTATCCTAAGAAATGCTGCACACAAAAAGGTAGAAAAGACTCACAACAAAAAAAATCTGATTATATTACAATTTAAAAGTAAAGCTTAATATCAGTTAATGTCAGATTTAACATTAATTGGAGGATTACAGGTGGATTGGAAGAAATTAAAATATTTAAGACTCCTAACAAATTTGAAATTTTGGTCCTCCTGTAACGGAGGTATAAAGATTCAAAGCGCCTCACTCAGAAGTATTTTTTGGTTATGTGACTGTCACCATCTCCTTCCAGCTATATATTTATTTATCTATATTTTCCCTCATTATATAGATAGATATAGATGGATAGATATGTGTTATTAGTTAGTTAGTTTTGAGTACAACAACATGTCCTGTTTCAAAATGTAGGCATGTGGTTCCTCTGTGGCCACTAGAGGAGGCATCAGTGTGTTTGTCTTCCTGGTGATTTAGGTCAGGATCAAGCCCTGCTGCACTGGGATACACACTAAATGACATGTATCCTGTAGTCGTAACTTGTGTTTAAATTTGTGGTGATTTAGTCCACAGTGCTGAAGTCCCTGTGCTTTGAGACAAAAATAGATCCACAGATATGTTCTTATCTACAGTATGTTCTGATTCACATTAGGACAGCATTAAAGTTGTGGACAGCAAAACATCAGCTCCATTTTAACTAACATGTTTGTACAACTACAAGAATCAAACGTTTCCTGCTGTTTTTCCATAAGGTTTAAAATAGCCTAGTTTACGCAGACTTCTGGTAAACAATATTTATGTGATCTGAAAAAGCAGATAGGGCGGTCCCAGGGGTGATACGCCATCTGATAAAGCAATCAGGGGAACAAATTAGTCAGACGAGCTGCAGTTTCATCATTTTTCATCATCATATCTGACCGTAATTCTACTGATAAAAATACAAGACAGATTTAAGGGAGGAGGATGGACAGAGTAGTTGTTTGGATTAAGACTGAAAGATTTTTGCAGTCCATTCCAGATGTGCACCCAATCTTTACCCAGAATATGGAGGGATTCATTTTAAATTTAACCAAGATTAGATCAAGTACATGCTCTGTTGTAAATAGATGGGTGGTCACACACACACACACACACACACACACACACACACACACACACACACACACACACACACACACACACACACACACACACACACACACACACACACACCAAACTGTGGAATGTGTCACCTTGGTCCTACCTCACTTCGTACCAACCTCACAGTGCCACACAGGCCACCCAACAACAGTTGTAACAAAAACTTCAAACTTCACCCCTTTTCTTAATCTTAAACTCAAAGCGTGATATTTTAATCTGTGACAATTGTAGCAATATGTCATCAGCAGTCACAGCATTTGTAGAGTAATTTAAATTTACAGCAGCATAATGTCCTTTGAATTCATCTAAGTTCAACATCCTTTGCAAAACTCAGGAGGTCAACACCAACTAGGGCTGCAACTAACTAGAGCTGCAAAGATTAATCGATTAGTTGTCAACTATCAGTATCAGTACTGTCAGTACTGACAGTATTTGACAGTGAACTGAATATATTTGAGTTGTTGACAAAACAAGACATTTGAGGACGTCATCTGACATTTTTCACCATTTTCTGACATTTTATAGAGCAAACAACCAATCGATTTATCGAGTAAATAATCAACAGATTAATCATCAACGAAAATAAGCGTTAGTTGGAGTCCTACAACGAACCATTATTTTCGTTGTTGATTAATCTGTTTAGCAAAAACAATAAAAAATTCCAAAGAAAGTGACTCCAGGTGTCTTGTTGTCTGCCCAACAGTCAAATATGCAACCATATGCAATTTACTATGATGCAAGCTCAAAAAAAGCAACAAATCCTCACTTTTGATAACCTCAAACCATCATTCAAATCATCAATTAAGTCATTTTTCATCAAATAAAGTAAGTATCTAGAATATTTCCAAAAATTCCCATATCCAAATCTTCCAAAAGGATGAAGTCAGTGTTCACGCTGTAAAGAACACAGACAAACAACCAGATTTTGTCAGAAGTTTTATACTTACAGGTCAGGCTGTAAAGAAGCTGAGTCCATACAGAGGACAGAGTGAATGAGTCATCGCTCTCCCTCTGACTGCCTCACACAGCCATGGGAACTCACATCCCATCACCATCTAGGCTCACCCAGGCTGAGCTACTGCCCCCTCTGCCCCTTCTTGAGCAGTCCCAGCAGCCTCTGACTAAACCGTTCCTCCTCTCACAGACGGACACAGTGGTGCTGTTACACGCTTTAGGCTCCAGGATTCAGATTGATTACCTCCGCGACACAAATGCACAGAGCTACATAAACACTCATATACCAACCCAAGGCCCAGCCTCCCACTGCCATGTAAAGACTGAGACCCAGATCCATACAGAGACGTGAATACATTGCACTGATGCATTTAAAAAGAAATGTGTCTTAAATTGAATTTAAAGGCTTTTTCTGATGTCTTTGTCAGGAAAAATATTTTCCCCCACCTCCATGGCAGTGTGGTGCAGCTGTTCCACCAACAGCGCGACCATACTCATGCTCTTTACTGTGGGGAAGCACAGGAAGAGTATGCCACCTGTCATAGCCGCCTAATGTACCTTAGCCCCCCTGCTGTGTGGACGTCTCACTCCAACACAAAAGCCAGTGTTTTCTCTGAGCACGCGAGCACAGGTGGCTGGAGGAGGCAAGGTCGAGTTACAGCAGCGGCTCCCACAGTTGAAATCATCAAGAAGTCAAGGAGAGGACAAGCTCAGTCTGATCAAGAAGACATACACTGTGGACATGCAGTACAAAAGCATACGGTAAGTTTTACTGTACATGTTTCAATAAGGAATCCCTACAGTAATCAAGCTTTCTTCCTGTTTAATGTCTAATAGCATGGAATCGATTCTAATCTGTGCTATAAGGCTGGTAAGTCATGAAAAAAATCTTTCCTCTATTAAGCACACTGATGTTAGATTTTACTTTCCTTGCACAGACTTGCCTGGAAACCCACGCACCTGTAAATCTGTTTCAACAAGCATTTAAAACATACATCTGCTAAATGTCGTAGACTGGCTTACTATGTCATATAAAGCAAGTATTTTGACTGTATTGTGGGACTGCAACTAACATTATTTTCATTGTTGTGTAATCTGTCGATTATTTTCTCGATTAATCGAGTAGTTCTTTGGTCTACAAAATGAAGAAAAACATTGATCAGTGTTTCTCAGTGCTCAAGATGATGTCCTCAAATGTCTTGTTTTGTCCACAACTCAAATATTCAGTTTACAGTCATAGTGGTGTAAAGAAACAGAAATATTCACATTTAAGAAGCTCAGAATGAGAGAATTTGAATTTTCTTTCTTAAAAAATGACAAACTAATAATCAAATATCCAAATAGTTGATGATTGATTTAATAGTGGACAACTAATCTATTAATCATTGTAGCTCTGCTGTACTGTGCTGCAGCTATTGTATTTCTTTTAATTTTAAGTATTATCTTTATTAAGACAATAGAAACTTCTAGGCAAAAGAGTAGTGTATATGACATAAGCAGGTCATAAGATGTTTCTACTATTACATTTCTATTAATTAATCTGGTTGCGAGAAAAGTTAACACACTAACCAAATGGGCCAGTGATACCTTCTTTAGTAGTTAAGCATAACTTTCAATTTAATAGATTAAAAATTCCCATTGAATTTCAACACTATACACCGTCAGTGACTGCCATCCGCTACAGGAAATACCGTACAGCAATAATAGTGTTTACAGTAAACTACTGCAAAGGTTTTGCTCTTATTAAGCACAATTAACAATGGCTGCTGCTCAACTTCTCCCTTAAAGAAGGCAGGTTTAATTCTGTGAACAAATAGCACACATGCCTGGACAGAACAATGCCCCAGAGATCACTGAGTGCAACAACCCAACACAGAATCCAAATTAATCCCAACGAAAGCTGTTCAATTGTTTTTGAAAATCAGCCCTCACCTCACTCTGCTCTCCTGCTTTGAAGTCTCCAGCAACACATGGAGGAGTTGCTGGTTCTCTGGGCTCTGACGGGCTGACAGCTGTCTAACCAGAGGAGAGGACCGGCCCCCAAGTCCTGGAGGAACCTGACATGTTCCATCAAACGTGCTGCTTTGTTGACTGAGGAGAATCACAATATTAAGGCTAGCCAGGCAGAAAGTTTCCCAGCCCCCCAGGCATCCCAATTCCTCGGCGGGGCGTAACCCAGTCGTTTTATCTGCACCCATCTCCCTCCTGTGTGTACACTGTGAGGGGAACCGAGAGCAGTGCTGCTCAACTGGCTTGCTGTGTCACCAAAATCTAGACAATGACCTGTGCTTTCTGTCCGATTAATTGTCTTTAATGTATACAAAAGTTTTGATTGAGGGTTATATTACTTTTAACACACGGTTCCATAACTTAATCCGATTTTCTGCAATCATCTTAAATGTGGACTGTGCTTAGTGTGGACTGTGCTGTCAGTAATACAAATAAATGACTACAGAGAAATGTCACAATAAAGAGGTCAACAGCATCACAGCCACACTGATGTGGAGACAATACACCGGCTGTCAGAGCAAACTGCCTCGAGTCCTCCTGATGGCACCAGATGTGAGCCTGCATTGTTATATGGATTACTTGAGCCACTCAGCAAACACCTCCAGGTGTGCATTCCACACCAGGAAAAGGAAAGGTGGGAGCTGCACCTCTGAATCAATAAAAAGCACTAATTTTTCTCTCTCTTGAACTCTGCCTGCCTGAGCAGGAGAGCCTTTTGGAACTGGTTTAAGAGCTGGTGCTCCCCTTTAAATGGACAGTGAAGAGAGACTTCCCTTCTCTAAAAATGTACTAATCTGTGCACCTTCACAGAGGCAGTACGGTGCGCAGGCAAGGCCTTTGTGCCTTCTAAGATGAAGGGAAGTGCGACAGCTAGTGTTAACTGTACACCTGGTCTCCGGAGTCTTTAATCTTTGAAGGAAGGAACAGAAATTAGAGGCCCCGCTAGAGTACATCCCTCACATTGGGTGAAACTACCAAGGGTGTGGAAATATCCACCACAAATGAATCACTGACAGTCAAAGTCAAAGCACTGTGACACAAGTCAAGCTGAAGAGTGTGTGAGGATTAAGGTTTAGACAGCGTGAATTTGTAGTAAATGTCATTAAAGGTAGGGTCGGTAAGGTTGAGAAACTAGGAAGAGTACACTAGATTTTAAAAATTATCCAATGAAAGCTCCAAAAGTCGACTAATCTAGTGAGGAAGTTGCCAAAACACTGTCAGCCTGTCCCTTCAGGTCTCCCTCCAATGCCACTCAAAATTATCACTATGAATGTAAACAACAAATATGGCTATTGTTGGTACTTTTTTTTTTTACTTATTTTTTTTTTTTTTTTTACATTTACAACATTTTATTTATGGATTGCTGTTGGGATATAATGAGAATTTTAACAAATATAACAAAATCATATTTGTATTTGAACAACACTACCAATCCTACCTTTACTGACTGACATAACGAAGACTCGGAAAATGAATATGAATAAACACATCTGGTTACTTCTCTGGCATTTGTTATATTTGTCACAGCATGACATCTAATGCTCAAACAGCTAATTAATTGATTGGTTGAACAACATTTAAAGTGTTTTATCAAGTCATAATAACAAACAATTGGTGGTAAAAGCTTCTAATGTGAGATCTGGTTGTTTTTCTGTGTTTCATATCACTGTAAATTGAATTTCTTTGGGCTTTCTGGTAGTTCTGGGAGATTTTTTGACAATAGATAACAGGCATGTAGATGAGAGGAAAAAGGTCCAATTTGGCTAAATTGTTAAACTGAATATGCAGCTTGTTAATTGCTTTCTGGAAGAAGAAAAAATCAGGCACAAGCCATGTCCTCATTTCCAGTAAACCCATGGATGTATGACACATTGATAACCATCACAAGACTCATTATAGGCCTTACTCTACATCTCTGCACCTGATAATTTCTACAAATAAATGCACATCTGAGAAGAGAGACAAAGGCAGAGAAACTGGGGTAGAGAGAGGAGGGAGAAAACGATAGGGAGGGCGAGGTGTTTCCTGTTTCCGTAGCTCTAATTATACCTGTCTCTTGAGGATAGGGCCTATCAGAAAGAGGAATTTTGTCATTGAGGAACTCCTCAATGACAAAATGCTGAGTTTCTATACTTTCCTGTATCTATGTTTACATATCTGGTATAGATAAAGAATTACACAAATGAGCATAACATGGAAAACACAAAGAACCTATAGTGAAATCCATACTGAGCTTTGCACATAATTTAAAGTGTATAGTATGTGAGAATATTACTATTTTACGATTTAAAACCTCCTTGTGCAAATTCATTTGGGAAATTATTTACTTTGAGAGGTCTGTGAAATACCAGCGAGCTGCTTTAATCCCCATTTTAAAAAAAGACAAAATAATCCAAAAACTACTAAAAGAAAACAGAAAATTCCCATGCTCATTACACTGATGTGGTAATACACTAACTGTTGGTGTAAAAGTCTCCCTTTGCAATTGAAAGTCGCTGTTTTTCTATAAACTAAGCCCTCACTCCATCTGTTTGTGAGTTGCTGTGAGAGTAATGACTCCTTCCTGTTTAAAGATGCAGCAGCGATAGTCTCTTTTGAAAGATTGCTGAATCTGGGGCAAACTGTTTGTAGCTCCCAATGATATTTCACCAACATTTTTTCAGCGCATATCACAGTGAAACCTGCTAAAAGTAGTTCTGCTGCTCTACTGCTGGGTTTAATGCTTCTCAACAGGACTTAAACACTGCCCTCCTCTGGTGGACAGCATAAAGATATGCAAACTTTCTTGCCAAATACAACAAGACTAACACATGTACCTGACATTAACTGCAGACTGGTAGACTTTCTGTCTGCTGTATTTCACAGCAACTTAGTGAAAACCATAAATATAGCCATAACAATAGAGGAAGTTCCCATAAAATTTCTGTCCCTGTAAACCGACCACCAAGTGAAGAATATTAATAATCAGTTTGACAGCCCTGGTTTGTAATCAGCTTTTTGTCCATCTATTAGTATGCAGAAGAGGAGAGGCAAGCTGAGAGGAGATGTGGGGGGGTTGTGAGACAGAAAGCGATGGAGAGAGCAGCCGGGGGAGAAAAAGGCCCATCTGAGCAGCAACTCATATTGCCTGGCAACCTCACCACCAGGCAGAGAATGTGTACAGTAGTCTGCAGGCTGCTTCTGCGTACTCTCACCATTAGAGATAATTGCTTGCAAATACTGGAAAATCAATGGCAAGAAATGGATTTCAGCTATGCTGTTTAGATTTGAAAGACAGCTGAGCTTGTAGTGCAGTAGCAGAGGCAGACTTCTAAACAACAATAAAGATCCACCCAAAGAGGAGCTATCAGACCTTCCTCCTGAATTGTTAAGAGTTGTCATAAACTGCATTGGTGGCATTCACACTGATCCCTGAAAACTAGTGTCCATGTGTAAATAAACAGGCTTTTAACTATTGTGCATGCATTTTTTACAGATTTACACATGTATGAAAATGTATGCTTGATAATAAACACAAGGTTTGGTTGCTAACATTCTGATTTTGGTGTAAAACACAGTCAAAATAGCGGAATAATGCTTGAATGCTGATGTCGCCATTACTTGGTAGCTTATACCTTGCAATCAGGTGAATTGCTTCCACTGCACAACTTATGTGTACATGTTACAATAAATACAGCAAGCAGCAATAGAGTGCTAGAGGAATGAGTCCTAAAAAACAGAAATGAGTTAGCATTTTAGTACTTTTGTTTCCCTCATCTGGAAGTCAATGTTTTTGTTTCCATGGGTTTTAGTTAGATGCCTGAAATAAGGTCTGCAGTTATCACAAGCTAAAAAGATTTGAATGTTTTGTTCTACGACATAAAATGTCAATGAATACCTCACTCGTGAACTTTGAGGCATGTATGTGTCTTAAAAATGGTGGTTGCTAACAACTGACTAAATGAGACTAAGCATCATCACGCCAACATGTCTGCCTTTACAGCTTCATGTAAACTCACGCTCACACAACCGTGTTGCTGTTCACTTTTAGCCTAACATTAGCTTTTTACTTCTGGCAATTGCATTCGCACCTTGAATTATTTTTTTGCAATAATCCAATGGAAAAATCACATTGGCTTTTTGTCAAGGGAACCAGGGCAATGCTAACTTTAAGGCTGGCCTAAAAAAATACAGCATCCCCAGAGCACTCTATAACATTGTGCATCCTGGGGCTGGAATATTCAAGCAGGAGCTGAACAGTTAAAAATGAAAATGTGACAAAAACAAATGAAGGTTTGCTTTCAGTCAGCTGTCACTTCTTCCTTTGTCTATATTTATCTAACAATATGGTTTTTCAACTCAGCAGAGAAAAGTCTTGTCAACTTATTGAATCAGACTCAAATTAGACCGGAGAGAACAATCTTCATTCTTTTGTGTCAGAACTTGGTGAACCATTTTCCCTCCAGATTCAACTCTGCTCAGTTTAGGGCTTAATCAAGTGGAAATTGGGAATAGGGGGTAGTGGGGGGGTCGGGATGCAGGGTGCAGGGTAGAATGGAGCAATTGTTCAGATAAAGGCCTCATGTTGAGTCTTCTTTGATGTTTCTCTAGCGGGATATGCTGGGATTTTACAGTAGCATTTCACTCCATTACTTTTTGCTCACTGCTGGCAAGAGTGCAGGCTGCAGAGATGATGCAAAATGGGGCTCAGAGTTGACTTGCTTTTTTTTTTTTATTTTTGACCAAATGTTTTCTTGCCCACGTTTAAACATTTTGCATTTAATATTTCTCAAAAATGTTGTCTGTTTTACACCCAAAAATATCAACATACACATGAAATTCCCCTCCATTCGCCCCACGTCTATACAAACAGACAGGCTCCCACTGATCTATTATGTTGCAAAGCCTTTCTCATGCATGTCTTGAATGAAAGCCAGCGTATCGACGGTCTGAGGATAATCACGTTTTGCTGAGACAGGCTTAGCCGCACTAAATAAGCCGCACAGAAAAAAAACGGTGGGCCGAACAAAACTGTTGTATATTGGGAGAAAAGCCCAAAAACTTCTCCACTTAAAGTTTTGTACATTGAAATGAAAAGTGGCAGTGCAGAGGAATGTGAAAAAATGGGGAAATTTACTCTTGAATGCTGAAACGGCGTGACGGAAGTGGTGAAGAGAGTTCATAAGAAGTACTTTTACAGTACGCTACATCAGTGCTACACTTGTATTTGGACACCATGCGTTTCCTACCTCTCCGTTTCTTCCTTCAGCAGGTGCACTTGGCACATTTCAGAGATGCTGCGGCGTCCTGTCTCCAGAAATCGTCTCCACTCCACTTCCCCACTTGTTGCTGAAGCAAAGCAGCCTCCATGCAAGCACTTGGTCCGCAAATGTCTGCAGAATACGGCGACAAATACTCAAAAGCGAAGCTGTTTTACAGTCAGCGTCAGTAATACGAAGGAAATCTCACTTAGGGTGGAAGTTGGTAGTTGTCAGTGTTTAGTGCAGGTTCTCCAAGGAGCACAAAGTGGATATTTGCATTAGGTCGACCCTCCCCTCGCCTTTCATAGCTGCCATTGTTTGTCTCAGTCGGGGCTCGGATTCAGTCCTTCCCTAAATCCCTGACGACCAGAGTAGGGAATGCTGCTTTCTCTGAGCTGGTCTGCCAATTAACAAAAGCGCGTTGATATGAAGCCACACAAAGAAACTATTATGCCAACAGTTTTTAAATTAGAATACATTAACTTATCTGGCCACGTAGCTGAGAATTAGCTTTCCCATTGCTGTAGTGGGCCTAGTTTTTAATATGTTTTACATGAATGACAGGTGCAGGCTGTTAGCATCCATAATCACGTGAAACTGGCATGCTCAGCAAGGTGACAGCTCAACATGACCACCTGAAATACTGGAAATAGCTACAGTAACTTTGAGGCACTCAGTGGGTTAATGAAGCTTGGCTAAAAGCTCGTGACAACCATATTTTCAACAAAACGAAGCACAATTCCAACATCAAATGAGAGCGCAACAAAAGCAAGCTAAGTGTATGCACATAGGGGTGCTAGCTATTTTTGCTACATGCTAGTATGCTAACATTACCTGATGGAAATACCGGAAAGAGCTACAGTAACTTTAAGGTACTCAAGGGGTTAAATAAACTCGACTAAAGGCTCATGATGACCATATTTTTTTTACCAAAACGAAAAAAACAATTCCAACACCAAGCAACTAAATGAGAGCACAGCAAAAACAAGCTAGGTGTATGCGCACATCGGAATGCTAGCGATTTTCGCTACATGCTAACGTTACCTGAGGGAAATACCGGAAATAGCTGCAGTAACTTTGAGGCACTCAAAGGGTTAAATAAACTCGGCCAAGAGCTAACATCACCATATCTTTCACAAACGAAATGCAATTCCAGCACCAAGTAACTAAATAAAAACACAGCAAAAACAAGCTAGGTGTATGCGCATATACCTGCGAAAACACGGTCTGTGTCGCCAACTGGTGGAGAATCGTGGTACTCCACTACAGGCAATGGTCTTCATTTACAGGACAGGTGCATTAATGTATGGAGATCTGATTGATTAATTGATCAGTGGAACTAATACTTATAGTTGCATTCAAATTAAATTAAATGAGTTTTAAAGTTACCTGAGAAAATCTCAGATGACACAGATGGTACCCAAATGTACCCAGCTGGCCAATTTTGAAGATTATGCTTAAACCACTCCTCTACTAAAACCTCTCCAACTTTGCTACTCTTTACTTTATGAGCGTCACTCTGTGCACAGATATATTAAGCAGCAAATGAACATCTTGTCCTTGAAGTTGATGTGTTGGAAGCAGAAAAAAATGGGCAAGCGTAAGTGTGAGCGACTTTGACAAGGGCCAGACTGTGATGGCTAGACGACTGGGTCAGAGCATCTCCAAAACTGCAGTGCTTGTGGAGTGTTCCTGGTCTGCAGTGGTCTACCTACCAAAAGCGGACCAAGGAAGAAAAACCAGTGAACAGGGTCCTGATGGGCGGCAGTAGCTCAGTCTGTAGGGAGTTGGCTTGGGAACCGGAGGGTCACGGTTCAAGTCCCGCCATGGACCAAGAACTGAGTGTGAACTGGTAGCTGGACTCATGTGGGGGTGGCAGTAGCTCAGTCCGTAAGGACTTGGGTTAGGATGTGGAGGTTCAAATCCCCCATGGGGGATTGGTCAAAGGTCCCCCATGGACCAAGACCAACTGGTTGCTGGAGAGGTGCCAGTTTACCTCTTGGGCACTGCCGAGGTGCCCCTGAGCAAGGCACCAAACCCCTAACTGCTCGGGGCGCTTGTCAGGAGCAGCCCCCTCACTCTGACATCTCTCCATTGTTGCATGTTTGTGCATGTGTGTGTTCGGGTCTGCATGTACCGTGTATAAGTTAACAACAGAGTGAAAAAATTGAATTTCCCCTCGTGGGACTAATAAAGGACTATCTTCTTCTTCTTCTTCTTGTCTAATCCAGTAGAATAGCTACTGATGCTCAAATTGTTGAAAAGGTTCATGCTGGTTCTGATAGAAAGGTGTCAGAACACACAGTGCATTGCAGTTCGTTGTGTCTCATACACAACTGCTGTCCTAATGTTATGGCTGACTGATATATACATACACTATATACACACCATATGTTCAATTTGGAGGAAGGTCCTGTGTTGTATGAACAATGCGTAATGCATTTTAGAGGAGAAAAGACTAGAATATATATATAGAATATATATATATAGTATATATATATATATATATATATATATATATATATATGTGTGTGTGTGTGTGTGTGTGTGTGTGTGTGTGTGTGTGTTATTCTACTTATATCTTATTATACTAAACATACTGTATGTTTCCCATGCCAGTAACCACCCTTGAATTGCGTAAAACCATGCCCCATTGATGACTATTTGTTGCCACCTAGTGGCTAACTATTCTCGGTGCCCCGGGTTCGTGGTGGTTTGTGGGTCTTTTTTCAGGACAAGCACTGAGATAAAGCCAGGATTTTTTAAGAGCCTGTATCTGATTTCAATTTCAGGGTCCTAGTATCGCGCATGATGGTTCACTGTCACACTGTCATGTGACACTGTCATTTTCACATGACAGTGTCTTCCTTTGTGATAAGTCAATATGTCTGCTGTTGGAAATATGCACAATTGAGGCACAATATCAACTGAAATGTTCAGAGGCTGCTCCTCCATTACTACATCATCTTGAGGACCCTCTGTTTTTCTTATTTCAGTTTGTATTGCTAAATGAATTTGTCTTTAATGAAATTATCACAGTTAATTGACACACAAGAGGCCAGATGCTGCAGATTGTAGGCACTACCATGTGGCATAAGACTATTCCCATAAGTGTCCCTGTGCCTGGCATACAGAACCACCAGGGGAATATAATAAGGTTCAGTATGAACCCTGTAGGGAAATTCAGCACAGTCATGTAATTAACGCTCTGTTCGAGTCAAGTCTGTCCCAACTGATTGTTCACACTGTGGAAAAGATGGGACCTATGAGAGGGAAGTGCAAGTAGAAAGAGACATGAGACACTTCTGCTTTCAAAAATATTTTTTTTTCTCTTATAGGATGTGTGTGGCCAGACAATACTATGCCATTTAGTAACTGTAAACTGTATACTGATCCCACAGTATATTTATGTAGCTGTCTGTAAGATCAACTGTCTGTATTTAATCAAACCTTTAAATCACATGAATGCTGGTTCTTGTGATAATTATCATCACATGATTATAGGTTAATTGACCTGATTAAATAACTTAAAACCACAAATCACTGACAGGACATTGCTCTAAATTAATCAGTCATCTGAAAAACATCAGCCATGATTCCTAAATTCCCATTAATTTACCAGATAATGCCAGTTTTATATCTACTCTCAAACCACAATTATATTATAATTCTAATATCATTTAATGTTAAATCTCAGCAAATAACATCCTACTGAGCTGTTTTGTATTGCTGCTCTATTTCTATCCACAGCAGACACCATAATCAAAAGTGTTGTAAGCAGAAATAAACAAACTGTTGCTGCAATAATATAAATGAACTATATAACGTTTATTAAAATATATAAAAGACAAAATACATATATGCATAATTATATCCACAATGAAATATGCATATACAGTATAATAATTATACAGTGAAATATGTTTACATATATAGATTTTTTTATACATATACCAAGATATTTTTGCATTAAAACTGGCAGTGGTGATTTCATACTCCCCCCTCCCCTCCCCTCCCCTCCAAACAGGAAACCCCTCCGTCCACATCAGGCCTCCCAGAGGAAGAAGCCTCTGTGAAAAGCTCGAGAGCAGCAGCACCTTTACACCTGAGATCCATGTTTTGGAAAGGTCTCACACAGAACAACACACCTACTCTGACATATAGCTTCCAGGGACTCCAACCAACAGCATCAAGGATGTCACATCAAAATTCCTCTGATCTGTTCCTTTCTGGCATCTGTACCCTTTACTGAACATGGGTAACAATCGCAGTAGTCCCAACAGAAAATCTGTAAAAACTTCAAAACTGTGCCACACATCTTTTGTTATTACACAATAACTTCAGAAAAACATCCTTCGGTTCAATATGATCAGCCATTACACTACACGATTCCCCGGACAGTACATTTAATCTCAGGATATAGCTGTATAGCTTGCAAGAGGAGAGTAAAAACATCCTGGACAGAGCGTGAGATGCTCCTGTGGGATGATGTTAAGTCCTTCAGACTGGTGTGGTTGGTTGTGGTTGGTCCTGTACAGTTTCAGACACTGCACCATGAATGCGGTCATGTCTGATGGTAATGATGGTAGTGGTGGTGGTGGTGGTGTTCATGGTGATGGTGGTGCTCATGACGCTGGACCACAGGAACCATAAACCCGGGGCTGCCAGGTGGACCGGACGCCTGCTCTCTCTCCAGGCTTGGCAGTACAGAGGGCACAGGGTGCTGCTGCTGGGGGTGGGACTGAGGGGACAGCGGGGTTTTGGATGGGGACATGGCCTCTCGGGCTTTTGCCCTCAGGCGTCTGCTGTGGCTGTATTGCAAAGGATGCTGGTGGTGGCCAGATTGGCCTTGGTGTGGCAAGTGGTACACATCCTGACCCCCGTGTCCTGCTGCGCTGCCACTGTGCAGCATGCTCTGCAGAGGCGGGTGGTGGGCATGACATTTAGTGGATTTGCCACCTCCGTTGCCTCCATTATTCCCTCCGCCTCCCTTGTAGGTTCCTTTGGGAGATTTGACGAATTGTGTGCCCTTGCTTCGAGACTCCATGGGGTTGTAGCTATCGCTGATGACCTGTGAGCGGCGCTGGTGAACAACTTGGGTTTCTGGTTCCTGGGAGCGTGATCGGCTCTGGCTCTGGGAGCTCCGAACATGAGCATCCTGGGGAGGGAAGGCAGGGGTGGTTCCTGAAGGACAGGTAAGAGACACAGGGTGAGTGGTTTATACAAATATGATTTATAAAACTGTACTTTGAACTGCTATTTCAGCATAAAAAGACATACCTTCAAATCTGGAGGTGTAGTTCTCTATACCAGCAAGGTCCAGGTAGTGATTCCTCCTTTCTGTGTTCTCATCCACACAGTAATGCTGACTGTCAGTGGCTGGTGCGTCATTGCTCTGACCTTTGCTGCTAAAAATGAGTAAAACCCTTGTTTTACTGTCAGACTGGGATTCATTTACACAATTAAACTAGAAGAATTATTACAACACACACCGTCCAGCATCTCAGCAAAGTACTAACCTGACATAGGAGGACAGACGCTTGTCAGCTGAACGCCCCTCTTCTTGGTGACAGCGATCTGAAGAGGTAAAATATAAGAAGTCAAGACTGGGGAGAAGTGTTCAGCAACATCAATACTTATAGACTGAAACACTGGGAGTCTGTTTTTTTTGGGGTTTTCTACAACCCATGCCTTCAGAGGAAATGTCCTTTTGAGAGCATGAAGCTATGACATTAACAATTTAAATTATTTGTTTGTATTTTATTGAATAACAGCTATGTATTTGGCAAGTCCAGAAATACTGGTAGACTATGAACCAGATAGTGTGATCATCTGAAAATTTACAGAAAAAACTGCACTGCAGTAATGGCTAGACTGGTTGATTAACGAGTGCTCTGCAAAAACATCACGGCATTTACAATCTACAAATCTACAGATAATTCTGAGTTGGCTCACAGATCATTGGGATAATAAATAATGTTTGAGGTATGATGCTGTTTTTGTTGTAATTCACCTGTTCCTGTTTCTCTTCTGTGGCACCTGGGCTCGGGAGTGACGGTCAGTTTGACACGTAGAGTCTTGCTCTTATTGTGGCAGGAGTGATTCACAGAGGCATCCACAACATCATAGATGGTGTGCATCAGACTGGACATGTCCTGCAGTGACAGACACAACACTGTAAGTACAGTTTGTAGTCTTACCTTTGACCAAAAAAAAAAGAAGAAGACATGGCACATCAAGGAGCACAGATAGGAAAGAGCAACACTGCAAAGTAAGCCATGAAAACTAACAAACACGCACATCTTTTGTAACTTTCCCACTGTTGTCAAAGTCATAAAGTGTGAAGATCCACTCCTGACGGTTGTCATCCTCCATAGAAACGTCACACTCCAAGTCCTGTGGATACAAACATGATCATACTTAATACACATACACAGCTGTAAGGTTTCTATCTATTTTTTCTGTAAATAATTAGCAAAGTACTATTAGTACATCTACAGTATATGTGAAAGACTGTTTATGACAAAAGGGGGCAGCAAAGCACATCCAATTTAATCATCACAGCCACTGTTTTCAGTGTGATTCCTAAACATTTTTCAAGTCCCATTCTGCATGGGAATTGATTGCTAACAAGAGGGATTCATGACACTGTCATCTCTGGTCACAGACAAATCAAACCTTACATGAATCAGCAAGTACTAAATCAGCAAGGACATTTAAAGTGCAAAAAAATGTAGGACTGAGGCCAGATGAAATTCTGGTTTTAGACGTGTAAACAGACCACTTCTCTGTTGCCTTTGTGTGGGAGAGCACAGAGAAATAAGTCTGTGCGGTCAGCCCTACCACTATGACCTTGTCTTTGTACTTTCCTCCAGGAAAAATGAGCACAACCATTATTCTCAGTTACAACTTTTTGGCAGTAACTTCGATTCCGATGTATCTAGTAACATGGCCATAATTGGAAAAATAAACATCTGGAATATAGGCCCTGCAGCAGGCAGACACTGTGTGAAAGGCGGTGTGCATTTACAAGGGAGGAGACCCCTGGGAGAGAAGCAGACTTTTATGGTTCCATAATATCTCCTCAGCTCACATAACCAGGAGTGATCACCAAAGGGCAGATCTGAACCGTTCTTTAAAACATGCAAGTCTAAACATTACAATCTATTTATTCTATTTATTGGTCCCTAAATTCAATCAGGATATGGTCTGGAGCAGCGTCAACATACAGACAGATGTGCTGAGCATGGGGTGAAGGCATACAGCTGTGGCTATGGTAGAGGTTACCCACCATGCATTCATTTTCTAACCTAAATCATTTTCACTCGCTGGAACACAAAACAATTTCAACACCCAGCTTGACCTTTTGCTGACCCAGGCCCTCAGCCCACCACAGGGCCAACACAAATTTAGCAGCAGCAATTTAGAGTCCCAATGCACCTGAGTTGTATGTTTTTGGAATAACTTTGCTAACATTGGCTAAACATGCACCTTCCAGCAGAGCAGGTCTCGGTCAAAACCCTAGACCTTTTTTTGCCACAAGATGAGTCACCATGCCACTTGTTTGCTGCATATTCATGTTGTTGAACTTGTGACTTAACTAAACCATATGACAGCATTGCATTGTTGCCAGATATATAATTGCTTACATCCAGACTGATGCGTTTTTTCCCGGGAGCTTTCGTTGAATCTCTCAGTATCTCCCGCACTCCGTCCTCTGAGTGCAGGTACTGCAGGTAGCTCTCACAGCCCTCGGCCTTCTCTGGAGGAAGAACCACTGTCAACATAGGAGGACACATTTAAGTTAGACACCTGTGAAGGTTTTTCATTCATCCAGGTCATATTCATTCTGGCAAAAATTGAATCGAAGGCAACTGGACTTAGATTTGTCTCTAAAGACGTTTCGCCCCTTATCCCAGTGGCTTCATCAGTTCGAACGCTACAGTCTGACTAGTCCCCACTAGTCTGACTAGTCTGGTTTATTTGGTCAGACTAGTGGGCACTAGTCAGACTGTAGCGTTCGAACTGATGAAGCCACTTGGATAAGGGGCGAAACGTCTTTAGAGACAAATCTCGTCCAGTTGCCTTCGATTCAATTTTTGCCAGAATTAAGTTAGACACATAAAAACACACATTAATTGGGCAACACTTTGTACGCTTCAGCAGCTACTAGGGCTTGGCTATATATGGATATTGTGATATGACACTCGACATCATCTTAGATTTCGGATATCATAATGTGGCATAAGTGTTGTGTGTCTTTTCCTGGTTTTAAAGGCTGAATTACAGTGATGTCATTTTCTGAACTAAACAAACTGTTCTACACATCCACATTTTTGATGATTATTCATCAAAACTATCCTTGTGTAAATATTTTATTAAAAGCACCAATGGTCAACCCTACAATATTGTTGGAATATCGATATCAAGGTATTTGGTCAAAAATATTGTAATATTTGAGTTATAGCCCAGCCCTAGTAGCTACTCTTCCAAAGAAAATCTCAGACACTCACAAGATTATATAGTTTATCAGATGTTGATTGTGCCTTTGATTAGAAATGAGGTATTGAAGCACAACAGCCCATTAATTCCTATGAAAACTGCTCACCAAATGCACACATCCTGTTTTATCCTTTTGGGGCAATAACATGCATTAGTGTTGTTGTCAGGCTTCACTTAAATCAAATAAAAATATCTTGATAATGGACTTTTGCAAATTAGAACTAAATAAGAAATAATACAGTGATATACATGTGTGTATATATATATATCAATTAGTATGTATGATTCCTTTAATGATTCCTTTATTAAAACAATCTTACAGTTGGTGTGTGTGTGTGTGTGTGTGTGTGTGTGTGTGCATACATACTAATTGCACATACAGTACATGTTGGTTTATCGTACAATGTTAGATCTGTTTTCTGCAGCATAAAATATTCAAGCATTGTTTCTGCACATCAGTGAGGGAGAGGACATCCTTCTCAACCTACCCTCTAGGGGACAGTGTTGATCTGTGAATTGTCTTTCCTTCAGCTCACAATTTGGAAACCCCTGGGACAAGGAAAGAAATTAGGGGAGGGAGAGAGAGAGGGGGGGGGTCAGAGATGTAAGTGAATCTACAGTTCAGACCACAGACACAGAGAAAACAAACAGTTCCAGCTAAAGCATTTCCTACTCAGATGAGAGCAGAGGGCTGGAGGCTCCAGCGCGGCCAAACACTTTGAACATCTGCACGCTTATTGTGTTTCACTGTCTGGGACACGGCAAGTGCTGCCAAAACCGAGCTTTCAAGATTCCTCCAAGCCCTTCAAACGGACCCCTCGCATCCATCAAAAAACCCATAATGCACTTCATCGTCTCAACTCTCTCTCCCTCTCTCAGCCAACCTGTTTATTCTCATCCGGCTTGACATGGAAACCAATGAGGAGAGTTTGATGGAGGAAGTTTAGGGGAAAGTTTTGTTGTGTGTCTCATTGAAAACTTTACTCAGAGAAGTTTGGTTTATGTTAGACAAACCTCACAATGAGCTCCCAGCAACGTGTATTTATTTTGAATGGAGAATAATTGCCAGATGGAAATTTCCATGCTGATAGGATGGGATTGATTAAATACACATAGCCATAAAACAAAAGCAGGACAAGGGGGTGGAAAGGGAAAAAAAAAGCTGTGCTGTCATATGTGAATAATCTATATCCTGCATAAAACAGAACCACAATGTATTCATAACCATCCCACACATGTGCTAATGCAGAGGCACACTGAGGCAAAGGCAGTAGGGTCTTTTTAATGCACGCACACACGCAGCCATTCTTTAATTACAATTGGATTGTGGAAACAATGAAAATTAAGTGCAGCACAGCCCCTAAACCACAAGTATTTAAACAACAAATGATTCATCTTATTTACGTCATCCCGGTCCTCTAAACTGCTCCACACACACTTTGAAATAAAATCCCACCAGATTGAATCAAGGAGGCCCAGTGAAATGAGACAAATAAAAAACAGATAGACGCTAGAAAACAAAAGAACTCCATGTACCTTCAACAGAGCCGAGGCTCAAGCGAGAATCGGAACATCTGCATGCGTTTAGGTGAATGAGCCCCCCCCCCTTTTCCCTTCCCCTTCCCCTCTTTCTCAGAGTAATGACAGCGCCAGGGCCTGTGGTTCTATTTAACAATCTCAGAGGCCGTGATTATTCCTCACTTCAGAGGATGATACCTCCAGCCTGTAATCTGGCCCTGACCTTCACTGCTGAGGGGGGGGCGCTTGATTCTTGGGGTCAAGGCTCGGACACCCCCTGCAAATTGGCCACCGGAGACACTGAGAGAAAACAGTGAAAAGAAAGGGAGTCGAGCCTTGGGGAGAGGAGGAGAGGGAAACAGGAGAGGGGCAGGAAATAAGCGGGCGGAATAAAGGAAAGAGGGCACAAAGGGGAAAAGGAGGGAAGGAAAGATAAGAGGAACAAAGATGGGAGAGGAGAGAAGCAGATAACAGCAGAAGCAAAGGAGGATGTGGTTTGTTAAAGAGGAGATATGGCCTATCTATTTCTTACTCCAGTCCCTGTGAGCTCAGTGGGAGAGGTAGAGGTGGGTTTTTACAGACTCTGGAAGGTTTCTGGGAAAGGTGGAGACAACTGGTACCGCTCCCTGGGCCCCAAACAAGCTGCAGTCTTTAATCACCAAACGTACACACTAGAAACCAGACGAGTGCATCCCTACACAATAACACACATGCACAGTTTCCATCTTTTGTGGTTTCTGCAGCCAAGTTGTTGTTTCCTTTCTAAGCTGGATGCTTTTATCTCCCCTCTTTGTAGCGTGGTCCCCTAATGAAGGGCAGTATGTAAGGAAGAGGGAGTTCACACAGACGCACAGTTCTGCCGCTCAGAGGAACATCAAAGACAACCATTGATTCTCCTCATCCTTGTTCCCGTGAGGCTGCAGAGCAAGGTATGAGCACCTCTAAATGAAAGACAGGATTCAGCATTAAATATAATGAAACAAACCTATCAACCAACTGCCAAATGTGAAGCTTGTCTCTAATTAAAATCGTGATATCAGGAGACGTCTTGCTGCGTGCACAAGGAGGGTACCAGCAGGGCTTGTGTTGAACACATGGCTTCCCCTCACCACCACCACCACCACCACCAGCTCCATGCTCATTACATCCATTGGGGAAACTAATGAGAGAGCAGGCTGGGTCTGACCACAGTCTGCAGTTTAACGTCTAAACACATGGCATCTCCATCCACATCGCCCACGGTGTCGGGCTTAAATCTGCCCGCCACATGTGTAATTAACTGCTTTCTGGCATCCAGCCGCTCTCATTCTTTCACTATCAGATCACAAACGGCTCTGTAGGCGACGCAAATGTGTTAGCATTTTGGAGCAAAGTGTTCCTTGTTTTCCATCAGTGGCGTACACCTGAAGTGTGTGATATTAGGTATGGGGGGGGAGACAGATGGAAAACTGCATGTGTGGGATGGACGCTTCGACAAGAATGACAGGAAGATGATACGGTATTAGATCTCCGTTGTCTTAAAAAAAAAAAGTGCATTGAAAATATGCACTGACAGTGTTCCATGTAAACAGGTTCTGTCTCCCAGACGCCTTGACATAAGAGACAGACAGCGAGGCGTGTGATGTTTGTTCCTGTTTAATGCAGCAGTTCTGCCAAGCTTCCCTAAAGCCTCAGCCTACTGCCAGACTTTTATGTGGGATAGGGTAACCAGGGGAAGCTTTCATAGCTCCCTACCAGGTGACATCAGACATCCCCCAGGAGTCTCTCTTTTTGCCTGCCTACCACCCATCCTCCCGTTGGAAAACACTGCACATCTTTGTTCACACACCCCCCTCTTCCAGCTAACCCGCTAAATATAAGTACACACACTTCTTTTAGTCCATTCTTCAAACCATATGATGCACAACTGATTTTGAAAATCACATCTTCAAAACCAGGGGAGGCTAACACGAAGATTGTTTACACAGTTCCACTGGCCTCGGGGCATGAAACATGGCAACTTGATCAGATGTCTGGATGCATATCCAAGCACAAACATATGCTGGAGAAAATACAAACACAGGATACTGCCTGGATGCTTCCTCGTATAATTTAAATCTATGTGGTTTTCGGAAATACTTCAGATAGTTTACTCTTTTATATAAAATTGTAATTAGTTTAAAAACAACTTTTACAGTACAGTGGGTGCTACAACTGTATATTAATAATTCTTTGTTTGTGTCTGTGCAGTTCCTTGTCCAAACCAGACCAACAGTCTCAGTTATTTCCTTAATTTGATGCCAGAGTGTCTTGTGAGACAAATACTTAGCGGGTAACAGGATGTACACAGTTTCTAGAAATACAAAGTCACCTGGAACTGACACTCAGGAGGGCGCCACAGGAAAGCCTTGATGACCACCAGCCGACCAGCATTCCCGCTCCCACTGGCCATTAATTGGGGATGATTGTGGGGTTCCCCAATGATGAAGATGAGGATTGAGCAGAATGAATATATAGTAAGGAACACCAGTTCGTAAACAAACTACATACTCGTCGCCACAGAATGAAACTGGAGAGGGAGTGGGGCCATTGAGAAATAAAAGCCCTCCATTCCTGAAGTAACCAACCTGGCCTTGACTCAAAACCAGATGTGAGCGGTTACACTGAAGAGAGGCAGAGTAAAAGAGAGGGAGTGGAGAGGGGGGGGGGGGGGGGCTGAAAATATGGGGAGTTGCACAACTTCTGTCTTCTCTTGCGAGATAGTAAAAGAACAATATGCCGGTCTCTTGACGGCTGAACAGACAGCTCTCTCTCCTTGTGGTTCATCAGGCGTCAGCTTTCAGTCCAAGTCAGGATAATTATGGCGTTCAGAGTCAACAGAGCAGATTGGCCTCAGCTAGTATTGAGTAGCAAAATTAAAACAAACAGCTCTGCATGTACTGCTGGGTTTGAGTTAGCCTGCCTAATAATGTTGATCACAATATAAACACAAGCTGAAAGCATGTTTTCATGATTCAGTTTCACTGTTATCATGACTGAGCCAAGGACCCTCTATAAGGGTTCGGAGTGGCCTCAGCCTTACCTTTTAAATCCTCGCCATTATTTGACAGCTAAAATGTGCCTTTGTCTACTAATTATCTATGTATGTACCCTGACATGTCTATCTATGAATGGAAATGAGATCAGAGCAGAATGCCATCCTGTCATCTGGAGTGAACTCATGTAGCCAGGATGGCCCAGATATGGCCCTCTTAGGGTAGCAGGACTCTCTGAGGTCAAACAGGAGGCAAAACCTCTCCCTTGGCAGGACATGAATCACCACGGCGAAGCCTCTTCGGTCCTAGTATAACAACAGCTGTGGGGGGAGATGAGCATGCTTGCCTGTCTATGTAAGAGCAGCACGTAAACCACTGAAAGTCACCCTTCAATCAGTGGAGACTATCTCCTAAACTCTGCACGCCCCTCCAGTCCCCCTCCTTACCCTCTCACTGATCTTTCTCTCACTTTGATTATGACCTGCTGGATGGCATAAACAAAGATTAGCATCACTGGCTGACCACTCTGCATCTGTCACCGGTGCTGTAATCAGCTTGCCTTCATTAAAGTGGGCTTTGATAGGAGTCTGATGTAATGGAGTGCCCTCCTCTCAGCTGTCACACAGGCAGCTACTGTAGGTACTCGAAAAGCCATGTGCTTCATACCAGTGACTGGAATCACACTCATGAATCTGGGTTAGGCAAATGTATTAAATTATAGAGGCAGCAGATCATAACACTATTTGATCAGTTACTGGAAAGAGAAAAACACAAAGTGGCTGACGTGGTTCACTTATATTTGAAGCACAAAAATCTTAAGTTTAAAATGTGTTGCCACACACATTACGACTGCACCACACAGAGCATGTTGCTTTCATTCGGAGGTAACAGGGCTTGGTGGTGTAACGCAATAGTCTCTGCGTGGACTTATATATGACCAATGCCATGTGTTATATGCACTCAAACATTTAACGATCTGAGATGGGTTGTTTTAACAGTCCGAAGTTTCTGCTTTATTTTGTTCTGGGGTACTGTAAAAATTTGGGGTAAGGTAAAAATTTAAGGCTTGAATGTTTTTGCGTAAAAGTTTCAAGTCTTTATAGGTTTGAAGTCCCACAGTGGTCATGTCCATGTCTCAAGTCTGGGGTTGCAACTAACATTTCTTTTCACTGTTGATTAATCAATTGATTATCTTCTCAATTAACTGATTAGTTATTTAATCTATAAAATGTCAGAAAATGGTGAAAAATGTTGATGTTTATGTGTTTTCCAAAGTTCAAGATGACGTCCTCAAATGTCAGTTTATGGTGATAGAGGAATAAAAAAGAACAGAACGTATTCACAGAGAATTTACATTGTTTCCAGTTTTTCCTTAAAAAATGAATCTATCAAATAGTTGACAATTAACATAATGACAACTAATTGATTAATTGATATTAATTGCAGCTCTACTCAAGTCTACATGCCTTATAATGAGGCATGCTAGTTATGTATTAAGACTTCTTAACTTACTATGTTAAATTATTGCAAATAAACTGCCACTTACAATTATATTCATTATTAAATCTCACAATATTTTTTTAGTCCTGATAAAACTCACAAAGCGACGTGTTTAAATATCTTTTTCTGTTTAACCAGCAGTCCAAAACCCAGCAAATGTTGTGGCGAATATGCTCAACAAATACATAAATTTAAAATTAATTCATATTTACTTATTCTAACCAACTTATTTATCAAATTATTGATCATTTCAGCTTTAAAATGAAGTATATGCTGCACACCAGATGTAAAAAAAAAAAAAAAGTATGGGACAGAGAAACTAGACAGGACATTTTCAACACACACACACACACACACACACGCACCCTGACAAACAAGAAAGAGCTGAGTGCACAGGGCGACGGCATATCAAAGCCAGTGTGGGACAGGCGGTTAGACTCAAACAGGATGTTCCTCTGTTTCTGGCCTCCATGTGAAATTCTGTAAGCTCCCGCGCAGGCCCCTGGCTCTTAAGCCCAGCCAATGGGGAGCGCGCCCAGGCCGATAAAGCTGAGGGGATTTGTTCCACATTCCTCAGGCCCTTTAAACAACACAGCGGATCGGAGAACGCCAGGTTGTTGGGTGAGGCGGCTGCGACGCCAATCCCATTACTGTTCAAAGCAACTCCACCTCTCACATATCACTGTGCTGCACTCTCCACGAGTGTTCAGCTGAGCAATGTTTGAAACTGATCAGCTGCAATGACCTCATGTAGGAAGCAGTTTAGTATAGATCTTCAAACTGGTTGTCTGTCAACAAAGCTTTATAAGCACCTTGTCTGCTTCTGCTGCATGAAAACCATTTCAACACAATCACTCTCACCTGTAAAGGCCGCTTTTTGTGTATTTGGTGTCAGGTTTCCAGCTGTCTGTCTAGAATTGCGATGTCAGTTATAATGGCTCTCACCTGTGAGATAACCACCAACACCACTGTTTTCACTGCTCGTTTTGTTAAGCTACAAGGGATTTGAGTCACAGCTTTGAAAAGCAGGCCCAGCAGTTCATAGGGGTGAGGCTCTGTGGTTGGAGGCTGGTGGAACTACAGGCGTTACAGTGCTCCTGCGGGTGACTGAGAAATGTAAACAAACCATGTTGGGGAAGGACAGCTGCACGCCAGCGTGGAAGAGCAGCAACATTGGCCAAGCTGTACATGTAGAGTTGTTCCCAACCTTTTATGTCTGATGTACCCTTCAGCCTTATCAAATGAGCTCAAGCACTTCGTCATCAAACCCCCCGTCATCTTCCAAATATGTTCTTAAGAATTGATTATAAATGGGATATTAAGTGGAAACTGTTACAGTACTGTTTTCATGAAACTGAATTTTCAGTGTGTAGCCAGTAAGTCAAGTGGACTCAAGTCACAAGTGTTGACCTCACTGTCACGTTAGACTCAAAATCAAAAGAAGACTTTAACACCAGTGACTCATGACTTCACTTGGACTTGAACCTTTTGACCTGACGATACTTGAGACCTTCCCCCTGGCTCAAAGATTTAAAAGTATGTCATTTAAAGTGTCCAAAGAATGAATTCATTTCCCTTCAATTCCTGAATCAACTAATATTAATGTTATTCAGTAGTATCTAAATCTAATCAAATTTATTTTCTTAGCTCAGTCAGACTTGTTTTAACAAACTTATTCCAACAAATAAATTGATTTTGTAATTGAATTTTGTAAATTTAACATGCCATGCTATGCCTAAGTTTATTTATTTATGTTAAATATTTCATTTATCCATTACTTTTAGCATGGTAGCCATCCATTTCAACTTCTCTGCTCACTTGCTAACTAGTTTTCACTGACTCTCAGTGGCAACACGTTGTGAGCAGCTTCAACATTAAATTGACTGAAGATCAGAGTCACAACAATTTATAATCCTAGTTGATTGTTTATTTTCCTCCTTAACACAAATATGCGGACATTAGGGGTGGGGGGGGGGGAAATCAATATAGCATAGTACTGCATTTTGCATGGCAGTATATATATATACATACCATGTCATGTTATCATGTCAGGAAGAACACTAAATAACACTCCACAGTTACTCCAGTAAAAACTCGGCCATTTTCAAAGGGGCTCTTTGACCTCTAACCTCAAGATATGTGAATTAAAACTAACTGAAAACTTTACCTCATTAGATAAAATAGATGTTGACAAACTGTATAATTTGCAGCTGAAAAAGGTAATAAATCGCAATATGTCCCAACATAGTTTAACGCAATACTCAGCATACTCAGCAAGTGTTTAAAATCTCAATAAGACTGGATCGTGATTCTCACCCCTAGGACATATGGTGTATTTCTAAATTAAATTACAATTTCTTTTTTTATTAGATTTAGTTGAGTTTCACTGAGCTTTCCATGTAATCATTAGAAATACCCTCTGGGGTACAAGTACCCCTGGTTGGGAATCACCAGAGTACACACTTGAATGATGATGTCGATCTCATCCACAATGACTTTTTGGCTGCTCACTTAAATCTGACGCGCTCCTGCTGTTAAGGGCTTGAGGGCTGGTGGATGAGCTGCCTGCTGGTTTCCTGAACATGTCTTCTGGCAGGATGAGAACAGGTTCAGGGTCAAGACCACAGCTCTACCGTCCACTAGTTACTGCTCCCTATGGGTGACTTACACAGAGAAGTGCCGATCCATATGACTGACCACGATAAGAGGAGCTTTTGCAGCCGTGACCAATCAGCTTGTAATGTAGCATGAACTCTCCACACATCCATCTGTGAGGCATACTGGGCAAACAGAAACGGGTGGCTGCTGTACTGTACTATTATTGCATTCAGCCCTCAGGGAGAGTTAGGCTCGCCGGTCACAGACTGCCAAAACGCAGACTTCAGTGCAGTAGGATGCAACAAATAACCAAGGCAGGCCGGCAGAGCCCCTAATAAGTCATCTGCTATAGCCCAAGTATTCTCAATGACATTTGCCAAACCTCAGGTCCCAGGCGATGCTGCTTGTTTGTATAATTGGTACTGTTCCTTTTTACTATGAAATATTTAAGGCTTTGGGTGAAAAATGCCTTGGATTTGCAGAGTTTTTTTTACACCAAATATCTTGAGTCTGACGTATCAAGAAAATACAGAGCTGCTGCATATTCAAAGTGCCTTTTTTATCTCCCATCTCTCTCTCTCTGTTGTTGTGTAACTCTCTCTGACTGTCTCCTCCAGCCGGTCAGGATTGCCAGTCTCAAAGACCACGAGAATTCTTGACACTGCAAGAACAGGCTTAAATCCAAGCTGTGAAGTTCCTCACAGTCCTGGAACTGGACAGGGGGTCATCCCGGGGTTAACACCAAGTGTTTTCCTGAGGATTCCTAAAAATACACGCCTGCTGGGCGCAGGAAGCAAAGGAGACTCCCTGATATTCAGACGATGTGATGAAGGAAGCCTGGACATGCAAAATAGACCACTGCCAAAGGGCCACTGGCTGCAATGCATATGAGATGCAACTTCCCATGAAAAAGGGGACAGAGTTGAAAGCTGACGACGAACAGATGAGGAAAAAAGAAAGTAGCACATGGGCCAATTACTGATGCACCAAAATCATGCAAAGCTCATTCAAATTTCTGTTGAATTATTCTCAAAGAAAATTACTGGTCGAAAAAATAAAAAGGATATGAGAGGGTATGATGAATTACTTTTGAAAACGTAGCTACAAGACAAGAATTTTAAAGCTTCGCCGTGCAAACCATGAATTATAATTTTTTATTTGCGACACATCACAGAAATACACCAAGTAGAGATTTTGAGTCCGCAGTCGACGAGACTACAACATCTGTGCTTCTTCCTTTTGGACTGCCATGTGTGCTCTTTAGTGACCTGACAGACTAGCTGTGTGTGTCTGAAACACTGTTCCCCAGTGTGAAATTCTGGAACGTAATTCATCCATGGCACAAGCAGAGATCAAAAGGCTATGGTGCAGAGGGCAGCTCAGCAGAGCGCACAGAAAGCTGCTGCTTTTACAGCCATAATTACTGGAAACCGGGACCGCGAGGCAATATGAAAGAGCACTTAAACACGAGCTGAGTTAGCTTAGCTTCGCTGCTTGTATATTCTTATCTTATCTCAGGTATAAAGCTACAAGTCGGATGGAGTCTTGCTCTCTATCACGCAGCACGTCTGGAGGCAGTCCACTTGAAAGCACTAAGTGTGACACTTAATGTTTGATAAAAGTTCTTGAAAGACGACTTATGCTTCAAAAAGCCGAAGGGGCCGATGTGCAGTAACACCTTAAAAGCTACGAGATAATCAGGTGCTGCGAGGATAGAGCAGCTCTCAAAGTTGAGCATGTGACAGCGGGGGTAAAAGTTCAGATATTCTGATACACTGGCATTCTTTACGTGATAGGATCAGTCAGCCCTTATCAACGCCAAGAAGTGGGTGCTGGTTATTGAGAAAGACCTTGCAGAACTTTCCTGTGTTCATTCATAGGCAAAAATTACTTCCTAAAATCTCCGCTGTTACTGCTTGATCCGCAAACTTTCAAAAGCAGGTTTTCTATTAGCTATAAGGTGTTTTTTCTTACTTTTTAAACACAGTTTTAACACATTTTGAAAGCTTTTCATTAAGCCACATGTTACAAACATCTCTCAGCAGCAATATCATGAAATAAAATCCAGATTTAGACGAGTGCGTTTTCTCGGTGAAGCACCTCCTACAAGCAGATGGTGTCTCTGAAAGGCTCTCAGTGAGGGGGGCAGGCAGGCATCTCAAGGAGAACTGCTGTTTATTTGAAATGAGCCTTTAGGTAAACAAGTTACATGGCACACACAGGGCCAGGTCAGCCTTTTGAAGTGGACGCAGCTCAGGAAAGAAATGGGTGGGGGAAGAAAAGAAGGCTGCCTTCAGAGGAAATGAGAACAGTGGCCTCTTTCAGCGCCGTTTCATCCTCTCCCTCCCTTTTTGTCACATACAGCAAAAGCACAAAAGGTGTTTCGGTATATAAATATAACAGCGCAGAATGTGAGAGCCACTGATTTTCTCCCCAACGTAAGTCAAATCATTCTGCACTCGTTCTTTCCCAAATTAAACTCCCCTGAAAAATTACCACCCGTGACAAAAATAAACCACTTCCTTTTAATGGAGACCCACTGAGGATTTTGATGACGGGAACAGGTTTGTGTAACAAAAGCGAGTTTTTCAGCCATTCCCCATCGGAGAGGAATGCGATGTGCAGAAGGAAGGCCAGGCCTGTGCTGTCTGCAGAGCCTGGATCCAAAGCTTTGAAGCTGCTGGTGTGTTTCAACAGCTAACCACTTTCAGATGGGACTGTGGCGTTTTATGAGCTGAGTAATAGCGATACCTACACATGTGCAGGCTCAGGGTCCCAGAGAGGGGGAGGCTCAGCTCGGAGCAGAGAGAAAGATGCCTAACTCCTCGGGGGTCTGGGCTTGGGTGTGTTTGATAAATCTTATGCCGTGGCATTCTGTATATGAAATTGGGAGGCAGGAAGATGGATGTTGTGTAAAGTGTGTTCACTTACGAACACAGTTCTGCTATAAATTCCACATTTTTTTCCAAGGTCCTTGAACATCAAATGTCTCCTAATATGAAATAAACACCCAAAATCATGGCAGTACTCCTAAATCTCCAGAGGGACTCCTGGAGTGTCTACTATAAGCATACTTGCAGAAAGCTTGATCTATAAAGAACAGCACAGAATCACAACAATCAGTACAATGCCAGCAGCTCTGAGTGCCCTCCGCTGGGCTTTTTTTGTTTTTTTTTAAAGCATACAGGAAGCCAGGGTTTGTGGTGTGTGGTGTTTCACTCTCCAGTCTCAAACCTAGCAGGGCGTCAGGTTCAGGAATGTGGAGCAAGAATGAGGTTTCGAAGCATTCAAGGGTGACTCTGAAAGCTTTTTGTACAAGAACAACACAGAACGTGAATGAAAATCCATTGAAGGGCCAAAAGGAGACGCAAGCATTTTAAAGATTATATTTCTTCTGTATTCATTTTTTTCCCACGCGATTAACAAAAGTTGAGGAATTCATGCCAAAGATTTACGTTCGAAGACATTCATATCTATCAGTGTATTGTGTGGCACGCTGCTATTTAGTTTCCCCTCTGATTGTATTATGGAATATATGTCAGGTCAGCATCTGACCTTTGTGGAGACAATCTCATGTTTCCACTGGCTGAATTTTGTAGGATAACAAACTTGCATCCAGAAGAGGTATCCCCTGTCCTCTTTAAACAAACAAGCAGTCTTCTTTTCAATCTGCAAATATTTTAAACAACAAAATATTGAACAAACATAGATCTGCAATGCCTCTGATTATGTTTATTAATGTCCTCTCTGAGCTCCACACATGCACTACGCTCACTGAAGATGTGATTTAAACAATGTAATCAATTAACAACGGCTATAATGACAGCATAAAATAACACCACCAACAACCATAACTGAAAAAATATGATATTCCCCTGGCTGCTCTAAGGCTTGCGAAATGAAGTCCACTTGGAAAAGAGCTAAAGCTTTCTAAGGGGGAACAGGGGTTTATGTGGAAACATACCTTACACACTAAAATGTAATAACCTTTGAGTCTCCCGGTGTTTTACTTGGCTGGGAGAAGCACAAGATCAAACACAGACTTGGATCCAGCAGCCTTTGCCAAAAATGTCAGCGCTAAGCACTGGGCTCCAGCTTCAGGTATTTTCTTTCCCCTGGCAGCGAGTGATTGAGAGCAAAGACACAGAGCAGTGTTAACCCTAGGCGGGGCTGCCCCAAACAGCCACCAGCACACCAACCATGGAGGGGAAGTGAGGTCTCCCCGCTGTCATCGCTGACCACGTCCTTCTAGGTCATGTAGTGCCACTGAAAACCCGGGATGGGCTCCATTCAGGAAGCTGAGATATTCACATACAATTGCACGCTCGATGGCTTGCTGCAATCCGGTCCTGTAAAGCTGCACTGATCTCTCTGAAGTACTCAATCAGATATCTCATAAATATCATGAAAAGCAGCGACAAGAAGTGACTTCAAAGCAGCGCTGATGGGACTGAGATAGCTCCAAAGGCGACAGAGCTTCATTCCCCATGTCTGTAGATAACAGCTCCTATAATGAAGGAAGCGACTGTCATTTCTCTTGTCTAAATATATACTATTCTCTTTAGAGCTGTAGGAGAAATTCAAATTATTATCTAGGCCATCACATATGTGCCATCAATATGTGGATGAAATGTGGCTGTGTTATATCTATTTGATGATCACCTTGGCAAAAAAATCAGCATTAAGTATGCTACATTACTGATACCAAACTCATGTCTATACAGTCAATATCAAGCTACAGCCAGGAGACGGTTATCTTTAAGCTTAGCACAAAGACTTAAAACAGGGGGAAAACACTTAAACTGTTGCTGTAATAACAGAAATCTGCATACCAGCACCTCAGCTCACCAACACATAGATATCATATCTCATTTTTGGGGGCTATTTTTAGGACACAGTGACGTCCTAAACAACTAAGATATAACGTGTTAATTAATGACCTTTAGATGCGTTGGTGGGGGCCTGTTGTTTCAGGTACTGGTGAGACTGGAGCTGTGTATTTGCCTGAATGTGGTGATACGATACATATAATGACACAGGGGTTACGATTCAATGTATTGCCATATATTGTGATACTGTAAGCCGGACGATATGTTGTAATTTTTTTAATATGATTTTAGGAAAACTGTCATAGTATGAAGAGCACACTACCATATACATAAAATCAGAGTAAAAATAGTTTACTTTTCAATCAGTATCAGTGTTATTGTTAATCACAGTCCATCCAACATCATAGCACTATTTTGAGAGGGAACACAGACGGCACATCTCTTTGTTAATGAAATAATGAATTGACTGAGTTAATATTTGCTTGTAAACTATTAATTAAAAATCAATAGTGTTTTTCAGAATCAATACAGTATCGTGATCTTGATGTCGTTGATATTTGATATTTGATCCAGGGAGTCCAGTTTAAGTAACAGACCTGTGAATTTGAAGCCTTCTCATGTGCCAAAACCTTGCACAACGGTTTAGATTACTTTGACAGAGGTAATGAGCAGAAATACAGTGTTCATGTAACAAAGTAATCCAGAAATGTTATCTTGCATGTAGCCTACATGACTGGCCAAACCAGTGCTTTGCCACATGAGGTGGTGTTGCATAAAAAGTTGAGCCAAACAGTAGCATCTGCTCGCTGTCTGAAAGCACCTTTAAAAGGTGCTCATAGGAGATTCATGGATTTCTTTAAAATCTTTGGTCAGAGTCAGATTTAGGTGTTTCCCCTTGTTTCATGTCTTTATGCTAAGCTACACTAAGCTGTTGGCTGTAGCTGCAGAGTGGTATTGATCTTCTCATCTTAAGGCCATTACACACTGGGGGCATTATTTTCATACAATTATTTTGCACATTAATATATTTTTTCAAACTGTTGTTTTAGTAATGAATACTTTCACCCAGCATGTGAATGTATATATGTGTGCAATTTTTTCAAAACAAGTTCGATTTTTTCTGAGCTTTCGCACCTTGAATAAAAGCATCAACCAATTACGTTGAGCGGAATGGGTTGAATTACACCTAAATTTATCAGGCTTATAAAACAACATAGAGGCTCCACATTCAGAACCAAGACGGCAAACTTTATTACTCCTTTCAACCTTAACAAAAGCATCACAGACCAGATCCACTCCTTCCCTTCTTACCTTTCACAATAAAAGTGCTAGAATATTTGCATTCGTGTATTTCACATTTTCGTGACGCTTATTTGTCTCTCCTCTGTGTAAAGTCTCGGCCTCAGGAACAAATAATTTCCCAAAATGTCGAACTATTCATTTAAGACACAATATTTAGATTGCCAACTGGGCAAAATGGGCAACTGACCCAAGGCTAAAGACCTCACGTTCTGACAAGTAGTGTGATCATTGAAATTGTAAATTTGTTTAGTAAAACGCACCATTACAGCACCATTTTCCCATGATTTACCTATTCTTGGGTCCTATGTAAAAATTTAGTTTAGACCCAGTTTGGTGTGAGGGTCAATAGGGCCCACAGCTCACTTTTCCCCAAACATTTCCAAGTAGATAAATCCATCCCCAGTTTGTGCTGAAGAATTGTGAAGAAACGTGATGAGTCTTTGATTCCTCCTGATGGCCAGAGAGAGGCCTCGCTCCCCTCATGAGTGCAGGTCACAGGGGAATTAAGGGGGAAAGTGAGCAAACTGCTTCAAAGTACTTCAGACCGTATAAATATCCTCAGAAAAATAAACATTTAATCTGCCTGCAGTGTTTCTAATGTCTTTCTCCATTAGGCACAGGCCACACAAACCACTCTTTGCCTCTCACTCAGTCATTCACTCAAAACACACACAGACACAGAGAGAGAGAGAGAGAGAGAGAGAGAGAGAGAGAGAGAGAGAGAGAGAGAGAGAGAGAGAGGGACTCCACCTCTGACTCACCGGCGAAGCCATGTGGTGATATGCACTTAAACACTCCAACACGAAAGAAAGGCTAAAACAAGCATCTCGCACTTGTGACGAGTGTCGGATCCAACCAGGTGATGATGTTTACACTGACAGAGAGGTGAGTGTTTGTTCTGGACAAATGGCAACCAATGTAGAAAAAAAGAGGCCCAAGAGAGCGGAGAGATTTGGTAAGGTGAGATCAATGGTCAGCTCCTGCCCCCTAAAACAATGCAGTGGACAAGGCGGATGAGGTTCTCCATTACTCCCCTTCCCCCAATACCTTTAAAACCCCTCAAATATCCCCCCAAGAAAAAAAAACACCCTTAAACCCCCAACTCCTCCTCCTCTTTTCCTCCTCTTCCCCGCCACCCTCTCCCTCCCACCCCCTTCCCACCACAGCCCCTCTCCCTGCTCCAGGATTTTGCTGTACAAACCAGGAACAGATGTCTGCCGGGGCCGTGCTGAAAGACCCCGCTGTTCTGGATGCCAGCCACATGCTTTTCATTCAGAGATGAAGGCTCACAGCTCGCCTTCTTGTGAAGCCAATTTCCCCCCCCCAAAAAAAGAAGGGGTGGAAAAAAACAAACTCTCCAAATGCCTTCAAGTCCCTTCAAAAGCAGTACATATACTGTATGAGCACACCTTTTTGTCTCCTCTCCACCATGTACTGCTCCCTGGTAGTGCGTGGCGCATCAGGGATGAGCTTTCTTTTTTTGTTGTTTGTGTTTATAAGAGAAAGGCAGAAGAGAAAAGTCATGAGATGCTGCTGACGAGAACATTTCTCGAGAGAAGTCTTCAGCTCAGAGACAACTGCCTCCAGTGCACACAACTCAAAACTAAAAAAGAGCTCAGTTTTAAACTTGAAAAATAAAATGTCATTTGGGGCCACAGCCTCAAGATTATACAGATATCCTGGCCTCAGATCCAAATCAAATACTGCTAAGTTAAAATGAATGTGGCGACTAGAAGATATACCCAAAAACCCAGCGGCAAAATTGTCCAAACATAACATCCATTTTGAGCAGGATCGCCAAATGAGGATTTTTATATAGGGGGAAAGTCTTATTCACAGATTCCAAATGAATGTTAAAAAAAACATTAGCTTACAATTAGTCGAGTGAGCTGCTTGGGAACTCTGCTCTTAAACTAAATTTATTATTGAGGGGTGAGTGCTATGTAACTCTCTGCAAGTCCAAATAAATTTGCGTCTCTGAGCTTTTGGCACATCCATTACATCCAACTAAATCCCTAACTGAGCCTTTTTAACTTCAAGTGTGATATTATTAACTTTTCAAAGTGGAATAATAAAAGGTCTTTGTTGTGGAATTTAAAATGTTGACACACTCCCCCTTCACGGGCCAAGTCTGTGGGAAGTTTTGAGACAAAAGATGGTGCTGAAAGGCTGAATTAGCCTGTCATTATTTGGGCATCCAAGCATGTCTGTTTGAAGCGCTGTGGTTGTGTGTGTGGGTCTGGACTGTTGATGTGTTGATGTTTCCAGAGGTGAAACACAGTGAACCTTCACAGAGCTCTTCCACTAATGAACGCAGGTTTGGATAAGTACAGGGTTCGGAGTTTTCTGCATATTACATATTCAATAACCACAGGCTTGTTTTTTGGAGGGCGGGGTGGGCGCCACTTTGATGTCACCTGCAATATTTCTTGTTACACCAGGTGCTTGAACAGGTAATAAGACTTGTCTTGCACCTGCAAAGAGGTGTCAAAATCTTGATGACTGTAGCCAGGATGAGCCAAGTCATCCTGCTGAATCACGCTCTCTTTGTCCACTAATACCTCTCTTTTAGGAGCCTATAGTGTTTCACAGTGAGGGCAACCTGCCAGCTGCAATCTTGAATCATGGTTTGCAGCAATATCAATATTTAAACAGGTCTTTGCATCCTTTGATCTTTTGTTATTTCTTGTTAAAGCGCAGCAAAGCATTCACAATTTGTTGAATAGAAATGATTGAGGCGATTCAAAGGTTTACACAAACTGATGGTGGGCACAGGCTATGTTAGCGCTTGCTTTTGTACCCCCCCGTCCCCTTGGTTGTACTCCATCCCTCAGCCCATCCCCCAGGACAGGGCATAGGGATAGAGGGGTGAGGGTTCGGAGGCTCCACTGATATCAGAGCCCTTTTATAAATCCCAGCTCTGCGCTTTGAAGTCGCAGCCAGACAGCTCAGGAATCCTACTCCCCCATTTGACAATGAGGAGGGGGATGGTCAGAGCTAAACGGTGCATTTGGCCAATCGCCTCCTCTACAAAATCATAAGCATAATGGTCCCTGCTGCTCATCATCTAGCATTAAGTGGTGAAACTATCTGGTGAGAGTTGTATGGTCAAACACTCAGGGAGAAAATGTGGCTGAAATCCATCTAAAATCCCCTTAAAAAGTGACATCATTATTGCCATTACCTATTTGACTTGCACTTGTTTAATTATGGTCTAAACCCCAGACATCTGAGAATTCATAATCCAATAATTATATCTGGAAATGTGACACTGTAATCCAGTCCTGGGGAAAATTAATTAACGGCGTGTGGGATCAAAAGAGGAAATGGTGTTGCCGTCTTACAGCAGACATGAATTCTATCTGTGTCCGTTAGATGGGAAACTATACAGCATGAGAAACATCCCCAGAGACATCATCTATCCTTACATTAACATAGACATACTGTAGGCTCATTTCTAACAGTATGAATAGAGCTGTGTCTGTACACAAGCTGGCAGTCACACATTATGCCTCTGCGATATCTATTGTCATAGCATCAATTTCATCCATGATACTGGATTATTTGGCTGCAATTTACCAAGATTTTTATCACAAGCTAATCTGCAAATTATTTTACATTAATTGATTATCGTTTGTTCTATGAAATGTCAGAAAATGGTGAAAAATGCCCAATTTCCCAAAGTCCAAAATAACGTCTTCAAATTGCCTCTTATGTCTAACCCATCAGTCCAAAAGGCAAAGATATGTCACATTAGGCAAATAAAAGCATCATATCCTCACAACTGAGAAGCTGGAACTATGAATGTTAGGCTGCAACTAATGATTATTTTCATTGCTGATTAATCATTTAGTTGTTTGGTTTATAAAATGAGTGTGTTGAGCAGTGTTTCCCAAAGTCCAAGATGACGTCCTCAAATGTCTTGTTTTGTCCAGAACTCAAAGATATTCAGTCTACTGTCACAGAAGAGTAAATAAACCAGAAAATATTCACGTTTAAGAAGCTGGAATCAGAGAATTTTTACTATTTTTTCTAATTACTCCAACTGATTAATCAATTATCAAAATAGTTGGCAAATAGTTGACAACTAATTGATTAACTGTTGCAGCTCTATAGCAAAGTTTTAGTGGATTAGTTTTCTTCTGTCAGTGTACTAGCTCTACTTTGGATCACGATTTGAGTTTTGCTTTACTCAGCACATTATCACTACTTAAAACTTTCATAAAAGATGATGTTACCGTTCAAAGCAACGTGTTAAACTTACATTTGTTCCTCCAATACAAAAAGCAATACTGTATAGTCCTTTTACTGGTGATGTCTCACATTATAAAGAAATAAAAAGCAGTCTCTGTAGTAGAATAAACAGTATAGCCTACACAGTATTTGCATATACAATATGCAGAGGAGCGTTACAGGAGTGAATGGAAATGCAAGTTTTGCAAATTTTGCTATCTCCTATAGCTGTCCTCAAGCAAAGAAAGTCTTAGTTGGCTTGTCGAATAATCAGTTAGTTGATTTAATCAACAGATCTGTGAAACATCTGTGAGTTTCTCCATAAAGAATCACACAAAAGCATCACTCTCAATCTTGTATTTAGCAGAGGTGTGCTCATAAGTTTCATGGAAATAAGTCATTCAGCATGAAAAAAGCACAAAAAAAAACCTAATCGACTACAGACTTCTTAGTCAACTAAGACCAAAATGTGTTGTGTTGTGAATTTCTCCACTAATAAAGGAATATCTTATCTTATGACCAATTAGTCGACTATTTGACTGTGAGGGAGGCAGACCTATTGTTTTCTGCCTCAAAAAAAGCATTACTTGCTATTTACTTTGCAATATTTTACCATATACCAGTATAAGCCGTAACAGATGTGACTGCATTTTGGTTTGTCCACCTCCTCTCAACCAATCCTCAATTAGTCTCAGAGAAAGCAGGAGAAGTAATAGGCTGGTTAGCTAAATGCTGTAAATGTTATCCAGTTCTGGTCTTTGAATGAGCCTCTAATGTAACCGACTAATGACACGAAATAAATCAGAGGCCTGACTTTGATAGAAGTAAGGGTGGGACCCACCTACTAATAAGTGCCAAGCTTATGCCTTTGGTGGTTTTCCTTGAGGGGAGTGTGAACTCAGCCTCCTCTGAAGCAGAGTAAAGTTCTCTTTTAATTTGCCATGAGTGGGCGGTTTATAGCCCTGATATAATCCATAACTCTTCCACTATTACAGCCACCCACCTCACAGATTGTCAGTACCTCTGTGTGAACTCCTCGCAGTTTTCTGTCTGAGGGCTCGGGACTCTTGTACCCCTCAGAAAAACGCCACACTAATTGAAGTGATGTCATGTTAAGCCACAGAGGGCTGCCCACAGGGAGCCGCACTAGAATGGGAGGCATTGAGGAAAAAGACACAGCCCCGAGTCACGATGCCAGCAGCCGCAAGAGCAAACCTTATATCCCTCAGTCTGAGAAACGACTACCTTTCCATCCAGTCTGTGTGTGTGCTGCTTTGCCAAGCCGCTTCACACACATGGCTCATGGCTGTCATAACCCATCCAGTGATGCTGGCAGGGGAATAACCACTGCAGTGTTGTGCCGGAGCCAGACATGACAGAAAAAACAACAACCTACAACTCTGCAAAGACATCGGCGCGTCTTCACACATGAACACAGTTTTGCCTTCACCTGAAGTCAAGAAGTCCTCAGCTCATCTGTCAAGAAGAGGGAATGTAACAGCTTCAACCAGATAACTTTGAAGTGCTTGACAGGCCCGTCCCATCAGCACACACACACCTGGCACACCTTCTTTTTCCACCCCCATAATGAATTTTGTTCATGTAAAACTGAACATGAATATTACACATGCATAACAAGAGGGATTGCAATGGTTTCTTCTAAGAGTAACAGCTTTAGTATTTAGACAAAGCAGGATTAAGGAATGGGAGCTTTGATTTGTGTTGGATGCTTCTTGTTTAACTCTTGGAAATGCTCTGGAGTCAGTATTAAAAACAGTCTTGCTACAGTCTTTGCATTTCATTTCCATCAGGCTGAAAAAAAGAGGAAATAAAAGCCTGATACCTGCATGTTCTTCAGCTTGTGGTCCGTCGCGCTGTACCTCTCACATTCCTCCATCCCTCTCCGGAGGAAGGCGTTCACAACAAAACTGTCTCCTGAGACATGGAGGAAATACACCGATCAGCAGGTAAACTCACCCTACTTTTTTTTTTTTTTATAAAACTTAATTTTGCTAAATAATATATGCTTATCCTCACCTTCAGGGTTTTCTCTGCGTTTGCACGCTTCATATCATCAGAAACAGGGCAGCAAAACGGACAATGGTTAGTTTTTGTTAGACTATAATCAAAATGCTTTAAGTTTGTTATCCAGCGCTGGAAAACTTCAACATTTCTTACCATGTTTTGACTGAAGTTTCCCCATTCTTAAGTCCCTCTTCCCTGGATCAATAAAGGTACTCCGATATCGGACAAGGACAACACAGTCACTGCTTCAGCATGGTCACATTGTGTTTGATCTGCAACAACAAAACTCCGACTTCATCCAGAGGAAGGTGACTGAGCCACGTGTTCATTGAAACATCGGCTGTCTGTGTGCAGAAACGACATAAACGTGTAGAGACGATCTGTGCAGGAGACACCGTCTGTCTCCGTGCTTCTCTTCTGTCCGACTGGATGTGGGAGCGCTTTGAACGCAGCAGAGATCACCGAGTGTCAAGACACACAGAGCAGGCACGAAACTTCCGGTTAGAGCTTTTACAAAATAAAACATTAACGTTGGCGAAAATGTTTGCAGTCAGTGTGTCAAGTAAAAAAAAAGCATGAAGAAAATGCGGGGAGAAATGTGTGAACTATTTATGGGACAGAAAATCCACGTGGTTCCAAATGAAATAACTTGACACAAACAGGCAACAGATAAAACTACTTAACCTTAATTAAAGATTTCTACCTTTCAGCAATCATTTTGTGCTGATTGATCTGGGACAATTAGTTGATTTTAATAATAGATTCATTAATCTTTAGGGGTTTTATAACATCTAAGAAATGTTTCTTGAATTTGTTAAAAACGGTAAAAGTGTGGACTAAAAATAAATTCCTCTCTGCTTTGTTTTATGTTTTGTGACATATTCTTAATTCATATATATATATATATATATATATATATATATATATATATATATATATATATATATATATATATATATATATATATATATATATATATATATATATATATGATTTAAACATGCCATATATTCAATTTGAAGGAAGGTCCTGTGTTGTATGTACAATGTGTTAATGTATGAAATCAATAAATATATATTAATAAATTGTCTTGTTGCCTAAAATTTGAACAGATACATAACTAAATACAAAAAAACATTATTGCAAATAAGTGCAAGTTAAGCCTTAATTTTGGTTATTGCATTTTAGAGGAGAAAAGACTGGAGTGTACTTATTAATTTGCAGCCTTTATTAGTGCACTTTTCTTTTCTTTTTCTTTTTTAAATATGATAGTATCATAATTAAAGATTGCAAATCAGTAGATGTGCTAAAGCATTATTGTCCGTCATCTGAGAGGTGCCTCATTCAGCTGCACATTACTGGAAGATGTGTGGAAAACTTTCTCTGAGTAACAGTCAACCAAAGTTTACACCAAAAACAAGCAAACTGTCACATTTGATCAAATATAACCAGCATGCTGGTTAGACAATTTAATTTTGTGCTATTTGGTTTGCAGTCAATAGCCTACATTTTATGTCGACCAACTAATAGATAGTATGTATTTGAGCAGATTATTTTAATCATTATTTGTTCCTCTACATCCAGTTATGCTTTTATATCTGGTTTTACCAAATGCACTATTATTTTGAAAGCAAATTAATTGATTTCCGGTTTCGTTTGGCTTGACACACTGTTTGGCAGCTGTTGTTCTGTTGAATGTGAAACCGCGTCCTCTGTTGGTGTAATTTACTCCATTCATGGGTTTCAAAGTAGATTTGTATTTATGACGCAAACCCTTTTATTATTTTATTAATTTATGTCATTATTTAATGAACCACATGACTAGTTTCTATAATAATACTAGGTAAAGGTTTACTAATATTAGATTATATATAACAGTTAAATTTATCTCCACAAAGGCCTGTGATCTAAACCAGAAGTACAATTTATGCTTCAACCTAAAGTAGTTTGTAGAACTGAGGCTTCCCAGCTTTTCTGGTGTATAGAGACAAAGACACCAGGTGCAATAACAGCGTATTATTATTTAGTAAATGATTATTCTACTTGTCTGTGTGCTAACCACACACTGATAAGCTGCCCATTAAAATTTCCATTATTTGTTTTAGTAATGTGCACAACAGATGCTAAAGATAAACTGTTGTTTAGAAAAGAAGAAAACAGGAAGAACACGCTGTACTTCAACCCAACAGACTTCAAAGGCTCTTCGGCAGTTTTACAGTTTGTTTCCTTTGGCGGGGAGTTAAAACAGGGCCTGGCTGCAGGACACATGCCAAGAGTTATGAATATTCACCTTTAGCTCAGTGTGAAAATATAAATCTTATGTTAGTGATTTATAAATATTCCTGTGTTCCTGTTAATCTGTGCTGTGCAGATTATATTCAAAAATAAGCAGCTGCTTTGATCCTTGCATGTTATCAAGGCTGTTATTATACGCTTGGTGTCACTCACTCACTGCTCCAAAGTGCTGCTGTCATACAAGAAATCAATGAACCTTTATTACCTAAACAAAGCAGCTCTGCCTGGAGGAACATAAGATGCATGTATTCTCCGTGCTGCTGGAAGAACATCTTATTTTGTGTGAAAATGCAGCTAAATCAGTGTCCCAGTTTCACCACCATGCCTTGATGAATGTGGAGTGCGGCTTTATTGCTCTTCCTGTCAATTTGTGTGCCATTTGACTCCTCACAGACTTCTCTGTGGCTGACAGGATGAGCCGACATTTGCATAGCTCATTGATGGCAGCTTTCTTTGATCCCACTTGCCGTGCCTAATTATCACCATTTCTTTCTGCAGCCAGGTTCCCAGGATTCTGCCTCTTTACAAGGTATATCTCTCCCTCATCCTCTTTCTCCCACTCCCTCTAACATCCCACTTAAACGAATGACATACACAAGGGATGCAACAAAAAACAAAAATCTGACAGGGTAGTTTAGACTGGCAACAGACAGAGATAAAACTTGGATAAAAGTCCTGGTTTCTCATCAAAGGCTGTCATGTAGATGAAGAACTGAGAAGCTCTGACGGCTCAAGTTTTATGGGCTATTTGCACAAAGGTTGTGGATCATTATACTGACAAGTGTGCAGGCTTTTTCTACATCAGTCAATGCACTTTAAAATCATCTCATAACAATGTAAATCATAGCATCTTTAAATTGTACTCTGTGAATTTTATACTCAGAGAAATGAGTGAGTTTGCAGGATTGTGTGTGCAGCTTGGTTCAGTTTCTTCTCAACATGCCTATAAGCATGTGTGTAAGTTAATTCTCTCCCCATGTGAATCACCATTGGCACATGCAGCATTATTCCATTGCTTTCAGCCATGTACCTGAACAACGGTTGGGAGGATAAACACCAGACTGTTTGTTTTGTTTGGAGTTTTCTGACATTTTCAAACTGCTTGAAACAGTGATAAAACCCTGTAACAATAAGGCTTTTGACTTTTCTTCCTCCTGCGTCTTGATTGCCTTTTAACAGCTGCCTGGTTTTGGAGCGACTACAGTCAAAAGGAAAAAAGGCCTCCAGACAGAGCAATTATGGTTTTATTTACCATGCCCGTTCCTACAGCTCTCCCTTTCTCAATCTGGCTTTCTTCCCCTCTTCACTTTGTGATCATTGATCAGATTAGAGAAAAATAGAGCTGCCTCATGTGATTCATCTCACATAAAAACTTTATTGACGTACTGTATAAAAAGAGTGGTGCAAAACAATTAGGCGTAAAGGATACAGTGGCATTAAAGGGATAATTCACACAGACACTATTTCCCTAACATAATGAGAGGGGAAACCCAATACTTAAGGAAAATATGGCCTTGAAGGTCTTGATTATAGTATAAATCCTCTGCTTCATCTTAATGACAGACTGTAAAATCAAACAATTTAAAGTGAAATGTGCTCAACAGAAAACCCATGAAAGGTCATTTAAAAAGGTGACAGTGGTGCAGAAATGAAGCGCGTGCAAAAAAAAAAAAAGATGGACTCCGTTTACATTCAGGAACAGCCGACAGAATCCACCTTTGAAGTGGAGTGAAAAAGCTGTTGCTCAACAACAAAGGGCACATTGTCTGAAGCCGGCAGCTGACATGCAAAGCAGCAGAGCATTCACAGAATGCAAACATGTTCATACAAACAATGGAGCCACTGATCTGCTTGTGTAAACTGTGCATACGACTGATACATTTCATAACTGAGTCATCTTTCAACTGTTTTGTTTTAAGGTCAAATTGGTGGCAGCCACACACACCAACACACACACACAAACACTGTATAACCATATGTCACTGTGGGCTCCCGCGCAGGAGGCTGTCTCATAAAGGAGGACTACTGTGTTGGCTGCACTAAAAGTAAAACCTGGATCAGCTCTTTTTATTTCCAGATTTGCAAATGTACATTTCATATTTGTGGAGGTTTATTGTTTTAGTCAACAAAGTAATTTAGATAACCGACATGAGACGGCACAAGGTCAACGGCAATCTGGTTTTACTGTTGTTGGCATTTTCACACATTGCCCTTCTTGTGATTATCACATATTGTCTCTTAAAATACACTATAAAGAAATCATTCAGTTTAAAACTGTGTGACAGCATCTGTGCGCCACCAAGTGGTCACCCAAGGCTCTGTTAGAATCTCTCAAATAAAATGCATCTACAACACACACAAGTATAAGCAATACTGTTTATTAAAAGTTATATACAAATATAAATTTAAGAGGAATGCATAATCCAAAGAGTTTACAGAAAACATCTTGTGAAGATAAACATAGAACTGACAAATCCACCTGGACATTTTACGTGATGGTCTATGAGGAACATCCCCTTTTAAAACACTTGAACGGGTATGAAAAACAACATATTCATATAGTTGGTTAGTTTCCCAAACTACAGACAAACAGGGTAAGGGATTGAGACCTCAAGAACAATTATGTGTCAGCCTTTGGGCATTGTATTAAATTCAGACACCATTGGCCAGGTCAGCTTTTTCCTCCCTCTGTTTATCCACTGCTCTGTCCATAGCCTCCAGGAACCTCTCAAGAGTCACTGTCTGTGTCTGCAGGCAAACAAACGACATTAAAAAAAAACACAATATGAATCTTGTCCTCCAACACCGTAAAACAAAATCAAATACTTACCTTTACAAACAGTGCGTGGGCTAGAAATGGTAGTTTCCTGAGTGCTCTTCCACTCAAACCTTTGCTTTTTCTGGAAATGAAAAGAAAAACAAAACATTAGCCTCTGGCTGTTTCAGTTCTCACTGGCACTCAGTATTATGAAGAGAACGCACAGACGGTGTAATTCAGGTGCTATTGCATTATGGGAGGCTGTACTCACAGAGCAATGTTCCTCAGGTTCAGACTGTGTTCGGACACCTCGCTCTTTGCAAAGCCCATCGTCTCAAGCTCAAACATGGTAAACAGCTGCTGCCGAGGGCAAATGATCTGGCACTGTGCATATCACACATCATGATGCATAGATACACATACAGCAACATATTCAGAGTATCAATATCAATCTGAACTGGTCACTAAGTTCATTATTGAGTCCAAAATTTTATTTTATGCAAAGAGGAAAAAAAAAACTGAAGTTCACTTCTGTCTTGTTACAAGATTTTCTGGAATCCAGTCTTCTTGATAAATCGTCGATGTTGTATTTTCATTATGCTCACTCCATTCACACATTTATTGCATGTCTGCCTGTCCTGGAAGAGGGATCTCTCTCTTGCTCTTCCTGAGGTTTCTTACATTTTTTTCCCTCTTAAAAGTATTTTGGGGGAGTTTTTTCCCTCTCCGATGAGAGGGTCGATGCGAGAGCCTCCTGGGGCAAATTTGTGATACTGGGCTATACAAATAAAACTGACTTGACTTGATATTAGTGCAGCACATTTTTGCCCTGCTGTTTCGCCATCTTTCCATCACAGGAAAATCCTCTCAGTCATGTTTTGTGAATTGTTGTGTTTTCTGTTTTGTCAAACAGAATGACCCTTTTATCCAAATTGTTCCACTGAGTTGCTGACCTAACCACCGAGAGGATTTGGAGATGAATGTCTCAATCAAGGACACTTTGGCACGTGGACAGAAGAAGCTGGGGATTGACAGCCAACTCTTGATCAGTTGAACAACCTGCGGTACCTGCTGAGCCTTACACCTCATGGCAAACATTATTGTGTTTTGTGCCAAGATATTAACCTCAATTGCCAAAACAAAGACAATCCTCATAAACTAGAGACTAACTAGAAACTAAAGACCATCATACCCACTTGTGCTTAAGTGTTTTTCTTAAGAAAAATTATTTTGAACATGGAATTGTTAAGACTTGTTGATGCAGACATGTTTTGCATTATAAAATAACTGCAAATAGTGAAAAAAAAATGTTGCCAGATAGATAGTTGGCTCACCTTCATCAGCTCCTCCAGGCAGGAGAGGTAGATGTTGTAGATGCCCTTCTCAGATGGAGGTCCGATGTACTGCTTGATGTCAGCTCTGTCCACAAACGCCAAGTCTATCTTTTCTGTTACATTGGAGGTCGTCAGGATCACAACGTTGGAATGTCTGAAATATGCCACAAAACAAAACTTGTGTAAATATGACAAAATATTTAGGCAGCAGTAGCTCAGTCTGTAAGGACTTGGGTTAGGACGCGGACGTCACGGGTTCAAGACCCCCATGGACCAAGACACACTGGTTGCTGGAGAGGTGCCAGTTTACCTCTTGGGCACTGCCGAGGTGCCCCTGAGCAAGGCACCAAACCCCCAACTGCTCTGGGCGCTTGTCAGGAGCAGCCCCCTCACTCTGACATCTCTCCATTGACATGTATATGTACTGTGTGAACAACAGAGTGTAAAACTGAATTTCCCCACTGTGGGACTAATAAAGGAATATCTTTCTTTCTCTTTCTTTCTTTCTAAAAGTCTGATGGAAGGATTTTCAGTGAAAACAGTAATTAAGAATGATTGTAATTTTAAAACAGTACATAGACTACTTTGCTTCCTGACCGTTTGATCTGGTCCAGTTGAGTGAGAACAGAGTTGACCACACGGATGGCGTCGGAGGGCTCGGTTCCCGCCTGGCAGGCACTCCGAGCTGCTGTCAGACTCTCCACCTACCCGCCATAAAACATGTTCACAAAAGGAGCAGCCTTAAGTCACAGCAAAGACACTCTTAAACATGAGATAACAAGAACACAAGACAGCTTTGTGATTTATCACAAGGAATCTGGAAGGAAATCAGTGCAGGAATGTGATCAAAAAATGAATTTTAGAGGCTCAGAAAAGACAGAGACCAATTTTTACCTCATCTATCAGAACAAACACAAGAGCATCTTTGTCGTCAATCAGTTGTTGGATCTTTTGAAACATCTTCGTGACCAGCTTACCACTCTGTAACAAAGAGACATGATGAAAATAATATTACTTCAATCTAGAACATCCACCGATTAAACAGCGTTACATAAATGGATCGAGTTGTACCTCTGAGAACCACTTTGAGAACAGGCTGTGGCTATTTATCTCAACAAACTGCCCATAAGAATACCTGCAGGGAGAGGAGTGTCTTTTGAAATGAAAAGAGCAGGTGCACTTACTGCTGAAGCGGTTTCACTAAAATGAAAATTGTCTTACCGACTTGACAGTCTGATTGACAGCTTCTGGGCGAGAGCTTTGCACAGTGATGTTTTCCCTGTGCCTGGGGGACCTGAATGTGGGCATACACAAAGGGATAAATCAGTTATATTACGCAAATCATCTCTGACACAACCGCAACCAATAAAACTGACTGTGATTCCTTATTCGTTATTTACCGTGAAGCAGCACAACGCGGTTCCACGATATCAGGTTGCTGTCGACATTTTTGTCTGAGAAGTAAATTGTTGTTGTGACGTAATCCAGAAGCTGAAAGAAAATTAAAACAATGTGAAGTTTAGCAATGAGAAGTGAAACGTTTTGTAATCATTTTCTCTCAACTTCTATTGTATTATTTTTTTTACCTGGGTTTTGACTCCACTGTCATATACTAGGCTCTCCCACATTCCATGGAATTCAGCTGTTAAACATAGATTAACTCATTTTAGGAGAATATTCAGCAAATATTGTAATAAGCCAAAGCTAATACATGAATTAACTAATAGCAAATTACAGCAATGAAATATATGACTCATTAATCATTACTGCTTTACCAGTACCTGAACATTAATGCTTAACCCAGCCTTTACTTCTCTTTCAGTAATGGAATACACATCTCTTGTAAGCTTAAAAATGTGGTTATAAAATAATTGTAGTTTTCTTTAAAACAAAGAAAGGAGGCTTTGGTCAGTGAAGATTCACGTTGACTAGAATGTTTCCAATGATAACAGCTTATTCCTGATATAATGGAATCTATGTATATGTCAGCCAATAAGTGAGAAGAAATTACAGTAAAGAAATCCCAAACTAGGTTGAAGGTAATTTAGAAACACTGTCCGGCTTACGTTAAAATAAACATTTACCATCAGCTGACATATTGTTATCAGGTTTACAGTATATCCGTATTAGCCTAAATACAATCTAGTATAAGATAAAAAATAGCCAATTTGGTTGCTGCAGCAGCACAAAGACAGCAATCATACAGGTATATAGAGAATGTAAAAAAATAAAATTAGAAAATGCTTGAGATACACATAATGAAAATCAAAAAAATAAGAGAAACAGAATGGCATGAAAATGCCTGCTGCAACAGGCTGATGCACTTACAACACCTGCCTAGATGATCATTGGTTTACACTGTAGAATGATCACTTCCTGTATCAAGTTTTTCCTGACATGACCATGCTATCCTCTGTAATGTCTAACGTCACCTGCTGGCAGCAACCAGTGATTGGCTGCTGAAAGCTCCTCATCCTCCTCCAAACTGAGCGTGCTGGGTCCATCCTCATTCAGAGCGAAGATGTGAACGGAGACAGAACAGCACTTCAAATCAAGGGGCTGAGAGGGAAAAAGTTGATGTATCAAGTATCATGACTTGGTTCTGGAAAAAAACAATATTATAGATCATAGCAAATATTCACAAAACAAACCACAATAACAGACCTGTGTTACCAGTTCCTCGACATCAACTATAGCAACAGAGTCCACGTGTTTCTGCAGGAACTCCTCATCAAACTCTGTCCATCTGTAGTTTCCAAAAACCATGCTGTGGCGATTCAGTAGAGCCAGAATATGCATCCTCACCTCAGCCAGTTTAGCTGTGCTGAAATATGTACAAGAATTGGAAAAAAAGACAAAAGAAATTCCATAATTTTGTTATCATTAGGATAATAGCTGATTATTTTCTGACAAATGATTCTTCTGGCGTACTTTTTGGTTTTAGATGTCTAAATATTTGACATATGCATACCTCACTTCACTGAATTTGCTGGCATCATATATAAATATGGTCTGAGGGCAGGAATTTTTGTATGTAATGTAATGTTTGAAGCTGTATAATGTATATAATTGTTTGTGATTTCTGTGTCGGATCCTAGGAAGACTATGTGGGATGGGGATCTTAAAAAATAAAACAAAACCAATAATTATTAAAAAAAAAAAAACTAAACTCAAAAATAAGATTTAGATAAGGAATATCCCAAAGTATGTAAATGTTTGGAAAATGCGACTTTTCTTGTTGTTCAATGGTCGGTGTACATAAATACTAATTACATACGATACCAAATACCAAAACATAACTTATCAGCGCGTGTGTGTGATTTCTGTATTCATAGTGGGCTCTCCTCTCTATGATCTCCATACACGAATGCACTGTTTTGAACTACTTAACGAACCCACCTGTGAGATTTAACATGGACCTCCACATGGATGTTTTGTTTCTGGTGCCCCACCTCCATTCTGTCACCGTCCATCCCAGTAAACCTGTAGATAACATGGATGTATAAAGAAGAAGCATTTTCCATTTTGATAACGTTAGCTAAGTACGTTTGATGATATTGTAGCTAGCTAGCATAGCTGGCTAACGCTAGCATCCCTTAAAGAGTAAAGGTTAACACTCTGCTATATCGACAGAACTTAAAACATACCTTAAACCATTTAAGTTATCAATAATATTACTTGCATCGGCCAAAGATTCGGTACCCAAGAAACTATCGACGGTCCACGGTACTGTCAGAAAGCCGACAGTCACTCGAATTCACCGCGCTTTGTTTACACCGGAAATACAATCTTTGTTTTGGGGTATCACTTCCGGCTTCCGCTAGCTTTCTTGCTGTTGCAAAGATTTACTAGAACTCTGGCGATTCACGGCTACATAATTGGAGTAAAGACACATCTTCGGATATAAATACAGCGAGATGGGCAAAAAACACAAGAAACATAAACCGGAGTGGAGAACAGTTGATGGTACATGATTTCATGTTTTACTATTAGTTACAGCATCGCTTTTGTTCCAGCTAGCTAAGCTAGTTAGCTCAACGGAAAAGACAGAAGATTGGCATTTTTTTGTTTGTTTATTTTTGTTTTTTTTTGTAAAAATCTACCAACACGGTTCAGGTCCACCCCTCTGTCCTGCTAAAATCACGAGTTGATTAGTTTGTTATTACTCATTATATTAAGTATTTTTGTATGTTTTTTGGTTGTGCTAGTAAGTTATAACAGTATTAAAGACAGCAAATTCCTTAAGAAACATTTGATAATCATTTTTGAATTATCATTTTGAAAATATAATTGTTTGGTCTGTAAGTAATTACGTAACCTCATAAGCAAAAACACCAGCTATAGAATTGAATTACCTCCAGTAATACAACCCCATCACACAACATACAGTATAAGGTACAGTTACAGTTTATTATAGCTGGTTTTTTTTTTTGCAATACACAACCATCTAATATCAGACAAAACTTAAAGCATTCGTACCATACTACTGCCAACATCATTGTATGTGCTCACCTACTCCTTCCACAAGTTTTCAACTTGTGCCCCATGCGTCACCTATCAACTTCATGTTACTGTTTTTTTGTTGTAGACTATGAGGACAAGGCTCTTGAGAAACCCCTAAAGCTTGTGCTCAAAGTTGGAGGAAGTGAGGTGACAGAGCTCTCTGGTTCGGGCCATGACTCCAGCTACTACGATGACAGATCAGACCATGAGCGAGAACGCCACAAAGAGAAAAAGAAGAAGAAGAAAAAAAAAGTCTGAAAAGGATAAAGACAAATATGTAGATGATGAGGAAAGAAGACGGCGGAAGGTTAGCTTAAAAAAAGAAGATTATACCATATGCATCTGTGTTTTTTTTGTCTCTATAAGTTAAAATTTGGCTTTCGTCCCATCCTATAGGAGGAAAAGAGGAAGAAGAGAGAACGAGAGCAGAATGAATCAGAGGCAGCAGCTTCTACTGCTGCCAGCACTGGTGTGCCTGTTGAACCTTTCACATTGCCAAAAAGTATAAGCATTGGATTAGAGGTGAGTAAACTTAACTTATGCCTGAGAATCTGACCAATACATTCTTAATGATTTTGCTGACAAGTCACTCATATCATGGCCGTATCTCATCAGCCGGAAGAGAAGAAAAAAAAAAGAAAGAGAGAGAAAGAGAGAGGGAGTTTGAACTAGAGCCTGAAGTGGATGAGTTTCAACCCAGTGTGAAGTTGGAAGTAGAACAGCAAGGAGACAGGCCGGTCCGAGCATGCAGGACACAACAAGGTAAGAAGGCCTGTCTATGAAGACAATATCACATTTTTTGATGAACAAACGTTGCATTGTGTTTTAGCCATTATTCACTTGTAAATATGTTCCTTAATATCTGTATTTTATATATTTTCCCAATATAGAGAGTGAATCCACTCCTCGTCAACAACTGCTGGAGCACTTTCTGAGGCAGTTGCAGAGGTGAGGAACACTGATTCAGTCTAACTGCTGCATCCACCTGTAATGTCAGCCTTCTGTCTTTCTAATGCCACAGTGCTACTCCTGAAGTGTTTTAACTAGATCACAAGCATCAATACTTTAATTATCCAGAAGCTTAGAATCTCATCAAATCTAGTTCATCAAATCACAGCACGAGCAATTGATCATATTGACCTGACAGATTACGTGCGCTGGGATGATAAGATGGGAACGTTTTCACTCAAAAAGACAAGTCTCAACAAATCTAAAGGTTGAGGCCATAAAGAATAATATTATGAATTAATTGTTTTTACAGGAAAGACCCCCATGGATTCTTCTCATTTCCAGTAACCGATGCGATTGCTCCTGGTTACTCAATGATCATCAAACATCCTATGGACTTCAGCACTATGAAAGACAAGATTAGAAACAATGACTACAACACGGTTACAGAATTCAAGGTGAGAAAAGTCTTAAACACAAAGAGAGAGTTGGAATGGTGAACATGTATTTCTTAAACACTTTTTTTGCCTTCAGGCGGACTTTAAACTGATGTGTGACAATGCCATGGTATACAACCGACCGGAGACTGTCTATTACAAGGCTGCCAAGAAACTGCTCCATACAGGATTCAAGATGATGAGCAAGGTAATGAGGTCAATGAACTAAAGATCATCACATCTACATGTTTTTTGTGACATCAACTTTGTCCATGTTAGCTGTCTTGTAGCTTAGCTTTATTGAATTGATATTGACACTTCTATTAGTGCTTAACTTCCCCTTGTTTTTGTGTTTGATTAAAACATAATTGTTGCACTTTTTTCATGTGCCCTGTACAAAGGAGCGGCTGCTGGCTCTGAAACGCAGCATGTCTTTCATGCAAGACATGGACTTCACCCAGCAGGCAGCCATTCTGGGAGATGAAGACCTTGCAGCAGATATACCTCCTCCAGAGATGATACCCATCCCAGTGGAATCAGCTAAGAAGTCCAAGAAACAACCAGTCAAAGACATGAAGGAAGTCATCAGGTATTCCTTAGTTGTAATATCTAGATTAAATGTGACTTTTTGTATACATTCAAGGAATGAAATGTAATCACAAAGACTAGAAGGGAAGTCCTGAGTGTTTGATATACGATTCAACACCCTGTCAGTATAATGATCCGGTAACACTGTGACTTCTGTCGTCGCAGTTACCTATTTGAACCAGAGGGAAATGCTTGCAGCTTGACTGACAGTACAGCAGAGGAGCATGTCCTGGCACTTGTTGAACATTCTGCAGATGAAGCTCGAGATCGGATCAACAGATACATGCCCAACTCCAAGGTTTTCCTCTTAACTCACTGTTTATACATTTTGATTTATACATGCTGTTTCTATCCACTACATCTATATTTTATTACATAAAATGACATAATGTAGTAGTAAGGCTTCAAGGCGTTACTTCTTCAGTGTAGTTTGTGGTACCAATATATTTTCTTTCTTCTGTGTTTTCAGATGGGCTACTTGCGTAAAGAGCAAGATAGTTCTCTTCTATACACTGTTGTTAATCAGCTTGATCCCGATGCAGAAGGTTTGTTATCACTGTGTTAGTATTTTAAACATCTTTCAAAAACATTATGTTCACACAAGATCTGCTTTACATTAATATAATTCTTCTATTTTTTTTGCAGAAGAGGAGACTCATAAAGTGGATCTGAGTTCTCTGTCAAATAAGCTTCTGCCTGGATTAACAACATTGGGTTTCAAAGATGACAGGAGACATAAAGGTATGGCATAACATTCATATTGGTCACTTTAATTAATAACAGTTACTAAAATTGCCACAAAGTCTGTGACTTATAACTGATGATGCTGTTTTCTTACTCTGTGTAGTAACATTCCTGAGCAGTGCTTACAACACTCAGACCCTTCAGAAGAACTCTGTCTTTCCAGACCTGCTACCCGATGAGGTGGACACACTCTATTCAGCCTATGGAGATGACACAGGGGTACAATGTGCTCTCAGGTAGGAGGACTTTTCTGTCGTAGGTTAAACTTATATTTGAAATGAGCTAGTGAAAGTAATTTGTCCCTGTTTTCAGCTTGCAATGTGTACACTTTCACCCAAAGCATACAGGAGTTTGTCAAGGGCTGCGGAAGTGTCACAAAGCGTTGGGTCGACAGGCTTCTGGACAAGATGACTGCAGACGATCACACTAAAGCTGTCAGTCAAATCCGACAGGTATCTGACAGCAGTATTACATGCCATACTTCCATCATTCTCTCGGGGTTGTCTTGACCGGTTCTACCACTGACTTGTCTCGCATATTACATGAATGATGCTTATTTTGCATTTCAGAAAAGAAACATCACGCTAAAACCCGATGAAACCAAATCCAACATCTGTGACATGCAGGTATGCTGTAGTTTGTTAAACAGTGATGGTGCTTTTAAATTGTTGTCTGACTGTCTGATTGAAGCTGTGTATTTTTGTTCAGATGACAGATGGCACCAGCTTGGGAGAGAGTGGTTCAGTCCTGGACTTCATGTCAATGAAGAACTATCCTGATATGTCTCTGGATATGTCCATGCTGAACTCATTAGGTGATTATCCCCATCAATGTTCTGAGTGACCGCATTTACATGTACACCAGTAATCCAGTCATAACCTAACTGCGGTAGTAAGATAGATATGGTGGAGACCAAAGAAACACTGTACTTGCATTAATGAGATAAGGCCCTTAGTCACAGTAAGTGTAACAGGAGTAAGAAGTTTGGAGTCACAGTACTGAAGCGCATTGTTCATTTAATGTCCTACAATGATCTTCTCTTCCTTCTTTCTTTATCAGATAAAACAGTGAAAAAAGAGCCAGGCAATGAGGAGGGCCAGCAGCACTTTGACGATGCAGACAAACTCCTGCAGGAGTTCCAGGAGGCTCAGGTGGACAGAGTTGGCTCCAGGCCCTCATCCAACCTGTCCTCCCTCTCTAATGCCTCAGAGAGGGACCAGCACCACTTAGGTATCTGCACTAGGAGTAAGACTAAAAAAAACTAGGTGCTCAGAAAGGAGCACTGCTAATGCTTTTTAGTTACAACTTAAACATATTATTGTCATTAGTATGCCAACAAGCCATGATACTGTGTTGCTCAAGTTGCTAGATAGCAACTAAATGTTACACAACCACTTTTCCACAGAATAGTTACACCAGTGTAACAACAATACATAAGAGCCCTATCTTTTTTTTAATTCGCAGGGAGTCCATCACACCTGGGTGTCGGGGACCAGTCTGAAATGGTTCATGATCCCTATGAGTTTCTGCAATCTCCGGAGCCAGAGGGTGCAGCCAACAGCTGACCACACACACTGTCATTTTGTAATCCTGGTGTTAACAGCACTGGAGACAGCAGGAGCCTCTGACCTGTATTAAAGACTGAATATGATTTGTACAGAGTGTTTGTAGTGAAATTGTATGGTTTTGTATGAGTGCAACAAATAAATGCTTGCACCTGTATAAATGTGTGTGGTGGAATAAGCAAATGACAAACTATGATCAGCTGCATTATATGGGTAAGTCAGTTTATTTATATAGCACATTTAAAAACAACAGGAATTGACCCAAAGTGCTTTAAGGTAGAGATGGATTGGTTAGGATCTGCGTCAGTACAGATATACATAGTTAAAGACATAGAAAGGTGCATAAAAGGCAATCATACATAATGGAATACAATAAGAGAAAGGTAAAAATTAAGTTAGGAGACACAAAATGAATCCAACAACATTAAAAAGTAGGGATGCACCAGTCGCGATACCTGGATGCCCAACATTGGCCTATACAGAGTACAGATCTGATACCAGTGTTTAATTAATAAGCTGTATGCCTCACTGTGTGGACTGGGATAACTTTTTTTTATGTGTAAGGACACATCAGGCTTGACTTAAACATTGATTTCCTAACTTTGTAAAACAAAATGTAACATAAATGCACAGATATACATTTACTGAATGTTCTTTATTATTAAATAATGAATTGTACTCTGGCAACTTGCTTAAAAAATCTTCAGCATTAACAGGAATTACATTTAAGGTGTAAAACGTTTTAGTGCAGCAACAAATTGGTGAGAACTCAAACAGTATAGCATGTATATAGTATGTAAACATATTAACATCCACCTATTTGAGTCAGTATTGTCCTGATAGCTGATCCGGTATTGATGCATCCCTAATAAAAATCTGTAAGAGGAGCAGCTGTAAACAAAGGAACTGTCAACCAGTGATAGTTATCCACATTTGGTGTATTTTAAAGGATGTTGTAAGATCGTCCAGCTGTAGCAAAGATGCTGAGTCCTCACATTTGTGCAGCAGTAAACTTACACCCATAGCCTTTCATTGAGCAATGCTTGCTATTGTCTCAGTATGTATGACAGACAATCGAGAAGTGAAAATAAAGCAATATGCATGTAGTACATACTGACATTCAGTGTAATGTTACATGAGAAACTTAAGATGAAAGTCAGCCACGAAAGATTTTTTTAAAGCAGAAGTGTCATGCAGTTCCCTCTTGCTCTCATGGGAAACACTCTTATATTCTCCAGGGTCTAAAACTATGTCAAAAAATGCAAAGACTGACAGGGAAGCTACAGTATTTTGACCATATAAAGTGATTTTACATTAAGTGTTTTTCAGTTGCTTACACTTGAAAATCTCGGCCTGTTAACCCTTAACATCAGCATTTAAAAAAAACTTTATTTTTAACTACTGTTTATTGTTATCTCAGTTCGAGTGATAGCAGGTTCCAGTTGTGTGTTGAGGGAGCCCACAAATTGCTGTTTCTGTCCAGGATTTGTAGTTAATTTGGTGAACTTTTAGCATGTGTCCTGTCAGGCCAGAGGCAAAACGCGATTGCATTCTTGTATACAGAAAGGGATGCACCTTAGCACTTTCTATGTGCAGCTCTTTTTCTCTGGATCAGCTGTTTTCAAGGCTATGTGACAATGTCCTCCTTGGTATTTAGGCCTATATGCAGTGGTGCCTTTATAAAGCTGGGGCTCTCAAGGAGAGCTGGACTGCACATGCGCAGCAGGTCAGTTTCCATAGCGCCGCTCCGACCTGCTGAGTTGATTCTTCAACTTCTGATACAAATCCAAGGACGTCGGAGCATTTTTATCCGTGATCATTGTCGCTGTTTGATTGTTTCGCTTTGTCCTGGCGTTGTTTTTTCTTTCTTCATCATGTGAATTGTACTCACTGAATCACCTGCTCGGCTGAGAAACTAATCATGGGATATCAAGCGGCGGAAATCAGCGTCTGTATTTGAGCAGGAGCATATTGTTTTAATCTCATTGTCGCTTTCTCTCAACGGCAAAAGTAAGTAATTCCTCATGGATTAAAACTCCATACATACCTATTATGCTACAGGCTGCTGTTGGCATTATTTTAAAATATTTGAATTGTGAAACATTAAGCAAAACGATCAGGAAGACAAAAAACAACAACAAAAGCTTACTTGCAAACGTTGACACGTAGTGAATTTCACTCATGGGTGCAATGCAGTGATGAATAAAAGTCATTATTAATTGTTATAAAGCCCACAAATTGTTGTTTCTTTCCTGGTTTTGTAGTTAATTTGGTGAACTTTTAGCATATGTTGTGTCAGGCCAGAGGCAAAACATGTGATTACAAGGCCTTGTATAAAGAAAGGGATGTACAGTAGCACTTTTTATGTGCAGCTCTTTTACTCTGGATCAGCTGTTTTCTGTGGGCTATGTGACAACATCCTCATTGGTATATGTAAGTGGTGCCTTTATGATTTGTATATAAGTGCCTCTGTCACACAATACAGCTCTACCAGATTATTAAGTAAAGTTACCTAAAATTAACTGTCAAAGCATGAATATTTCAATGTGCAGTTTTTGTTCAGTTAAGGAAGGTGTTAATTCAACTTTATGGTCTTTTTGTACCCTACTTCTGCTGAACTACAGTATATTCCTAATATTATGTCCACACCATTTGTACCAATGAGGTTAACCTAAAGCTGTTGAATTAGATGCCATTGTATTAGATATGCAGTACATGAGTCTATAATGGCTGACCAGTCACTATCATTATGCTCAACTCATTTTCCTAACTCATTTCCTCAGCAAATGCAGCCACACTCTGCTGGAGCTAGACCTGCATGTAGTATGTGATGAGTAATGTGTGGCTGGATATTTGAAGGCACCGTCTCATCTGACTGTCTATTCTCTAGAATGAACTGCTTCAGTCAAAGGTTGAGACGCACATCTCCCATGCACAGTGGCAGCAGCAGAAATGAGCTGGTACCCTCCAAGCCTCCCAGGATGAACGGGTGGTCATGGCCCCCTCAGGCTTTCCAAGTGGTTGGCTGGCTGGTGTACAGCTACCTCGCCGTAGTCAGCTTTGGCATCTATATCCCTCTTCTGCCTCTGCCGTGGAACCATGTGGTCTATGCTGTATCCTTAACGCGCAGCTGAAACCTGTCATTGTAGCTGACTGTTAAATGTGCAGCAATGGGTATTTCAGATTTGAATATGGAGCCAATGTTAGTCTCTGCTACGGTTTTGTTTGCACCGCTGGACAAGACAAGGATGTTGTTGTGTGGTCTGTGTGTGTGAGCTCCAGTCACACCACACGGGACTCTGTCCCCGCTACTGTGGTCTCTGTTAAGCCCAAAAGACATAATCAGTGGTGTTTTTGTCACGTTGAATGCTGCATGATGTCAACACTGGTTCATTTAACTGAAGCTTAGCCATAAGAACGGTCTATTTCTTCAGAACTGACTTCATTTCACACACAAAAGATCCACTTGTGTGCAACAGTTTGCAGTGTGTTATTCGTGTATACTCGTGCCACTTAATATTCTGCACTACATTTTCACATATCTCAGCTTATTTCCAATTTTATTCCTATTTTCCATGACTCTTCTTGTGTGCAGCTGACGGGCATAGCTTTTATTGTACACTTTTTTACCCACATTGCTGCTGCTACTATAGACCCGGCAGATGTCAGTGTGAGGGCCAAACAGAGCTACTCCAGTCCAATGCCGCTTTTTGACCGGACGAAGCAACCGCATGTCATCCAGGACCTACATTGTTATCTATGTGACGTCAAGGTGTATGTATCCAAAGTAGTAGTCTCTAATGTGACTTTGCATTTCAAAGGTGCAGTGTGTAGGATTTGGCCGCATCTAGTGGTGTGTTTGTAGATTGCAACATACTGAGTACCCCTCGGCTCACTCTGGCCTTTCCAAGACAGCGGTAATGTGATCCGCCGATTGCTTAACCGTGGCAACGCTGTTCGGCTCGTTCAGAGGTCATCCTTACCATAATAACACTACTTTAAGAGTAACAGAAGTTCATGTTAATGCACATGCATTTCACAAGCGTGTCAGAGAATTACGGTGGCCTTCAGGTCACGTAAAAATGCGAAAGGCTCTCGCTGTAGTTGGTCTGATATTGTAGAAACATGGCAGTGCAACCTGGCTTATTCGCTAACAAAAACAGGAGTCATAGTTTCAGGCGATTATACACTAATGAAAACATAGTTGTGGATATTATTTTCCATTTCTGCAGATAGATCACCCAAAATGTTACACACTGTTCCTTTTAATAGTGATATTTTTTGGCAATCATGCACACGTTGCATTTAATGATGTTTAACACTATCAATCCTTACATAGTGGCCCCAAAGTGAAACACTGTGGTGTTTGCAACAAGTGTGTGGGAGACTTTGATCACCATTGCAAATGGCTGAACACCTGTGTGGGTGGCAGAAACTACTGGTAAGTCTACGCTTGGGATGGACTTTCTGTATATGACATCCTTGATAAACTAACATGTTTTTTTTGTGTGTGCTGTATTCAGGTACTTCTTTGTGGCACTGTCCTCCGCTACGTTAGGTGTCCTTCTGCTTGTTGTTGTCATCTTGTTCATATTTATTCAGCATTACCTGGATCCAAACAGCCTACGGACCTCCCCGCATTTTCACAGTGAGTCACCGTATATTGAGCTGTCTTAGAAACAGCTTTGAGCATATTTTTGTTAGCATTAAAGGCTGTTTGTGTGTTGTCTTTCTTTCTGTAGGTACACTAGGGAATGGTACCTGGTTGGTGTTTTTACCCTTAGCACCCATAAAGACTAGCTCTGCTGGTCTCCTTATATTAGCCTTCATAACAGCCATGCTGAGCATCACGTGCCTACTGCTGCTCGGCCATCTGCTGGGCTTCCACTTTTACCTCTGTGAGTCACAATCTTCGAGAGACATTTTACAGAGCTCTTCTCTTTTCCCCTCATCCAGTCATCAATCCTCACCATTCTCCTCTTGGCTTTATAGTTTATAAAGGCATGAGCACATATGAATATGTAAAGAGGCAGCGCCAGAAGGAAACCAGAAATACTGGACAAGTACAAAATGCACAACATGCGAAAAGCAATAACGAGGCCCCACAGGTGAGACCGGTCCTTTGCCTCGCAACTGTCAGTAATTTGTTCATTTTGTTGTGTGTAAATTTTTTTTTTTCTTTTTTAAAGAATCAAGAGAGCTCAATTGACTGTGAGCCAGCATTGTCACAGAGTGCAGGGTAAAGCAAATTCCCTCCTGTTCTGGCTTTAAATAAATCAAATTTTGTAGAGAATTAATGCCACTCTGGTTTTCCTGCAGTACCTGCAAATTTGATGATAATGGCTCACTCACAAGTCGACTTTCAGAGTCCATATGCAGTGAGGTAAGCATGCCTATTTATCTCTTTTTGAATGACTTTACATGCATCAAAAGGGTAATACTGCATTGAGAGTCTTGTTTTGTTTTCTAGTTGGAGCACTTTAAGAAATCAGCAGATAAAGAGAATAGTTTCCATTACGGCACAGAAAATCCCCCAGAGAGCACAGCGATGAGTAAGTGTTTGACTAAAACTATTGCTCACTTTTCTTTGCGTCGATCTTGTGTACAAAGATGTAGGAGAATGCAACACAAATGAATACAGCACCACAAAGGCGCTAAATGTTAGATATCTATTGCCTATGCACAGCTCTCAACATGACGGAGGCTGAGCCGGCAGCTTATAATGCTAACAGCGTTAACAGTGAAAACAACTGCAACATTGCTGACAGAGCTAACCGTGTTAACCTGAGGGGGAAACCGGAGGGTGGGTGCAGATCTGTGGCCACGAGCTAGCCAGTGGGGCACGCTCGCATGCACAAAAAGCATATATGGTTGGCACATCTATGTCAATAAAGCATGGAGAAACTTGGATTGCAGCACACACCTAGAGGGAGGGTGACCAGGTAATCAGGTAGATATTGCTCCACCTACATCTTAACACAGCAAATAGTTGTTGGCTGTTATGCTAATACTCTGGATATAGTATAGAGCACCTTTAATAACAGGGCTACATTAGAGAGTACAGGATTTTCTGCCTTTCTGATCACTCTGTATAAATGACGTGTACATAAAGTATGCATACAGAACCCTTACACACAGATTATGGGACCTTTGTCTGTCACATTTATTAGTTTAGATTACCAAAGATTATGAGTCCATGCAGTTTGTAAATAATACTTCTCCTTGTTTTCTGTGTCTGAAAGGGGAAATGTCTGTGAGCAACATCAAAAGCTGGAAACCTGATAGTGTGGAGGCTGAGAGTGCCGGTGTGAAGTCTGTTCACCATGTTCCTGGAGTGCAGGACCCTCTGGGGAGCTCAGTTATGACTCCAGATGATACTTAGCAGTAACTGATGTCTGCACGGTGCTGCATCAGGATATGCTGCTCTGAGGAATTATGAATTTATTATGAAGATATGCTTCATGACATTGAGCCACACAACCATGGAACACTGTTGATAAGGACAGAGGACGTATTGGACTGGAAACCACAGTCTGATAGTTACACACCATGGAACCGTTATTTCATTCATGCATTTTGTATGCGGTCTGAATAACTGTTTTGTTCCGTTTTTATCTCCACTATGTCTTTTTATGACAATGGCGAAATTATTTAAAGCATTGTTTTATCTCAGTAAGAGAGCCAAAGTCCAGCCCGACTTCCACATAAGCCTCTGTTCCACTAACCTGATATGGGCCGATAGATGGATGTGTTTTGGCTTCTTCGTGAAAGGGTGAAACGTGGTACTGGAGTTGACTGTTCATATTCTAAGCCAAATGGGTATAGAGTATTGTACTGACAGTAACTTTTAGCATGTTGCCATTTTATCCAATGTTAAAGAGAGCCTTTTATGACAAAATTCATTGTCTAACTGTAAACAGTGGAGCAGATACTGGCCTGAAAAGAGGACAGGACTACAGCTGTTTTATTAACTGCTGATTTCACAAAGCTGGCAGTGTTCTGTGACCGTTTTAGCTACATTTGATAGTAAAGACTGTAGATTTATGTTTTCATGTGTGCTGCATCATTTCATTTTTTTCATTAGCCTACTTGACCACACAGTGGCACTATAAACAGCCAAAATCTCAGCACCTCCAGCTTCTACAAGTTTCTAGATTTTCCATCTATATTCTGTGCTGACTGTAGGTATCTATTGGTTGGATTTGCTAGCAACAACGGACATTGGACTTGGGATCTACTACCAACAAAAACAGCAAAAAGTGGATATCATCAACATTTGCACAGAGAACAGCAAAAAATTAGTGTAGCAGCACATTAGAGGCCAACAAGGACAGGAAGGAAAAGAAAATGGATTTAAGATATGATAAGACAGAACTTTGTTAATCCCAAAGGGATTGTGCCAGACATTGCTCAAAATTACAAGTCAAGTGTATAAAATACTGTACAATTTCTAGCACTGGTGCCTAATAGAATAACAAAATAAGATGTATTTAGTAAAATAAGTAAAAAAAAATAAAGTGAAATAAAGATAAAAATTAGTAAGCTAAAAACAAAAGTAACAGTAATAATAATAATAAGCTTTATTTGTATAGCACCTTTCATAAAACATTGCAACTCAGAGTTTACGTTATAAATATTTTAAGATAAAAATAGACAGTAGAGTTTAAGTTATATATATATATATATATATATATATATATATATATATATATATATATATATATATATATATATATATATATATATATTAATAATGATGCGTGATAGTGTTTAAACTAAATAAGAGTAAAATGCATACATATAAGATAAATAAAACATGTTAAAATAATTAGTGCAACACAGCTAAGCAGTGCAAAAATTAATGAAGAGCTAAGGAGCTAAGAGCTACCTTAAAAGCTAAGGTGAACAGATAAGTTTTTAGCTTACTTTTAAAGATATCTGTTGAGTTGTACACATTACTGTTCATCCTGTGCAATATGACTTCTTTTTCTCATTATATGCAATATTAATTTTCTGTTTTTAGCATACTTGTTTAGCTCAAGGTCTTCTACCACTGAAAATGGTTTGGAAGAAAACCATACCTTGAATATACACATAACTAAGCAAATTTCCAACAGAGCAATGCGTGGCCAAATTAGAGGGCAAGATCACAAGTATTACTGGGCAGTGGAATAGGTTAAAAGGTTTAAAGAATACACAACCAAGACTATGAAAGATAGACCTGAAGGAAATGAAGCTGAGCTGGAGATGGTGCACAAAAATTGTTCGCTGTGTTGCTGCATCTTGTGAATGAAGCGTCCCTACTCATCAAGGCTGAGCTCTGTGGTACTTAAACTCAACAGCACCTGGGGGCTTTTATGCTTGTGGCTACTGCGTAGGATGTGTTGATGGCCCTGGATAGTAACCTGGTTATTGGTGGGATCTGCTGCTGAAATCACCATTTCAGCAATGAGGTAGGACATAAGTGTTTTTTTTTATTCTATTTGTAACACAAAGTCTTAATTGACTGATTAATTTTTGTTCTTTTTTACAGACCGCTCACATGTTTGGTGCCAGTGACATTTAATTGATTCAAGCCAGCTTTCTCTCAAGAACAATATGTTGTCCTTCACTGAGAAATCCAGGCAGGCCTCTCTGTTTGTACCATAACGGACCTCATGCCATTTGTGATCCAACTCGGATTGCATATATTGTTTTATAAAGTTACACGTCTATTTTAAGTTAAGAATTTGACGTAGGATTGTAGCGGCAAGTGTTGTCTGTATATTATTGTAAGGTGTGTCACATACTGTATATTTAACCTCTAGAGGGACATAGGCTGGTATTCAAGTAGATTGGGAACAGGAAATTGGGGGTGTTTAAGTGTAAATTAAAGCATTTTGTCATCTTTCTTCCACAAAGTGGGCTGCCTGGAATATGACCTACCTTAAATGAGAGAATATTATTTAGCAATGTCTTAAAATGGCTTGAATAAAATTTCATTCTCCAAATTGTAATATATCGTTATTTTCACTTCTCAAATCCCACATAGTAATGTAAAGTGTGGGTGGTGTACAATGATGTGGAGTGTGTTTTGGTCAGCACTGAGCCAGTAGTCAAGAGCATTTTTTTCATTCCTTGTCATAATAATGTAATAATCATTTTTATTTTTAGATATTGTTTCCTGTGTCTGAAAGGGAAAAAACCCTGCAGGCAACACCAAAACAGTTTTTGGAATGAGCTAACAAGATAAGACCATTAATCCATGTTGTGATTATAAAACTAAACAAGTTATTTGTAAATATTAATGCTTTTTCCTCCCATTTATTATTTTCCATGAACGGGAAAATTACTGAGAAACTCCAAATGAGGTAAGGGGTGCTATTGACCACACGGTGGCGCCATTGAAGCAGCTCGAGATAGACTATTATGTCATCGAGTGATTTCACTCAGTCCAGGCTGTTTTCATAATGATCTCAGCCCTGTCTTTTGCTCTCAGGCATGCATGTTTCACCACCAAGCTGCTATTAAATCGTAGATGTGAAAGCTAATGCCTCAGTTGAACCATCAGTAAGGTTAGAGGTTACGTAATGTCCATCTATGTTCAACCATTAGGCTACTGCTGGTTATGTAACATTAGTTTTCTGGACATCACACTAGTAAGGTTCAGCAGTCGTGGAGGATCAGCATCCTTTCTGTCAACAGTGAATTTCTCATCAGCTAATATCCTCTGGCCAGCAACAGGACATTAAGACATGCTTTGGTTGGACAAGAGCCAGGACCAGGGTGGACTCAGTTTAAATATATTATTTATTGCTACTGTATGTGACCATTGCCCCCTCATTTCCTCCCTCTATGGCTCATGATCCCACACAGGGACTTCATGCTGGTTGTTTATGAATGGAGCTGTAATGACAGTCCATATAAAACCATCCACGTCCTTTGTTTACATCTTCCATCCCCGCCTCTCAAAGCACCAAAAAGATGCTCGGAGGTTGTTTTTCAGCGCTCCATTGAGCACCACTGTGGCACCATCACAGCCGACAACAACACCGAGGTAAGAGGAAAACATCGTCGCACAGGGCGGCAGCCAATCAGCGGGCTGGTTTCTCTTCAGCATCTCGGAGCGGCTGAGCCGTCGACAGACTCGCGCTCAGGCAGCGGGGAGGGAAGACACTTCCAGACTCCGAGACGCGCAGTTATGCTTTTGTGATTTCGACAAGGAGGTGGAGGATTACATCGCCAGGTGAATCAAACGGAATATGACACGATTTCTTGAACTGTTGCATGTTTTGGCTCATCACGCATGTTTTCACAGTATGAAAAAGGGAAGAATAAGATGACTATGTCAGCCCACACAATTTCAGCTGATTCCTGGCGGTGTTTTTTGTGTTTTGATGTCTCAGCATGCTTCTTGGACTGAATTTGCGTATATGATGCATTTACGACTGTAAGGACGAGTGGCAGCGTGCCCGCACCTGAGTCATATTTCAAAGGGTGTTTACCTGTAATGATGCCATCTTCTGCATTGACAGACTTGCATTAGGGGCTGACTGACAATAACAAACTGATCACGTGGACTCTGTGTGAATCTGGCATTTGCACGTTTATGTAAGATGTTTCGCTCAGACTCAGCTGCAGCCATGTCCAGTAACATAAACAGGAGCCTTTTCTCTTCTGTTTATCTTTTAAACGCGGGCTCAATGAAAACCAGAGAAAGGTTCTCCAGTAAGCATTGTCATTGGTCAGACAGAATGATAGACAATGCATTAGGCCTGTGGCTGTAGCCTTCATAACAAGCTGCTGGGATACATGTAGGTAGTTATATAATTATGCATGAAAAAAGATGTATGCGCTCTTTTATTAGCTTCATGATTCTCTGTGAAGTGAGCTCTTAAGGGTAATAAATAGAGTAATTGGAGACCACTCAGATATAATACACCTAAGGAAGGTGATATGTTTATCTCTTCTCAGTGAATGGGTTTTGTAGCTGCGTTTTCCCTATAGGTTGAATTAGGTATGCATGAGAAGAAGACACAGTCACTGACTTTGTCCCAGATTTCACTGTTCTAGGTTTCATTGCATTGGTCCAAGAGCCTTTGGGTTCTGTCACAAACAATTAACCTCAGAGTGTAAATTACTATGTTTTGTGATGATGATATTTGTGATGACTCAAATTCAGGTCAGGTTTACAAGATAAATGCCTATGGGCGAAATGAAGTATTGTAGTCCGACGGCATTTTCTTTAGCTACTACACAGACCCAAAGGGCAAATTCCTTCTTTCACGTTGACCTTAACATTAGCGAATAGTTGCCATTGTATGTTTTCAGCTTTCAGCATTTGTGGCTGCTGGAGAAAAATGGTGTAACAGAGACACTAGATGCCATTTCCATGGCATTGCAAAGAAATGAGTTATCCTAATTAAAGCTAGGGTTGGTAATTTTGAGAAACTAGCAAGCGTAAGCTGTATTTTAAAAATGATCCAACTGAAAAACCAATCCCAGTGTTGCCAACTCTTGTCCAATGAAAGCAGCAAGCAGCACTAGCTCCAAAAGTCGCTAAATCAGGCGAGAAAGTCAACAATGACAGCCCGTCCCTTCAGACCTCCCTCCAAAGCCAAACTGCCAAATTGATCAAGCATAAACATATCACAATGAACGTAAACAAGGAATATGGCTGTTGTTAGCACTCACAGGCAGACGGGCGGGTAGCTTATTAAAACCACAGATAACAGACCCTTTCTTTTTTGTCAGAGCATTTAATGTATTAATTGCTGTCAGTATGTAAAGGGATTTTCAAAAAATATAATAAAAATATTTTGGAAGGAGATTACCAATTCTACCTTTAAATAAGTGAGCCATTAGCTTTAATTAAGTGAGATATTATACAACAGAATCTGGCATCTAAAAACTGGACTCAACAGGCCTCTCTCCATCTGAGCCACTTCAGGGACAGTTATGCTGTCTCTGGCATCATGTATTCTTCGCAAATGTGGGGTTGCATAAGGACCCCCGGGCTGTCTTTACACTGCCTTATACCTCTATTTGGTTTGCTGCTGCTGCCAACAATAACCACTGTAGCTGCTTGTTTCAAACATCTTGTTTTTCTCCTGCACAATGCTTGCCAAGATCTTTGACTCACAGAGCAGTTAAAGGGTTTAGGGAGGCGAGGACTGACAGAGACAGCGTGATGGTGACCTCAGAACCGGTCTGCAGCATGCTGATGTCATACCCTCTCCTTGTGTCTTTGGGGGGAGATTGTGGGCAGGGGACTGTGGCCAAACTGGGAAATGGTTAAGAGGTTGTATTTAGTGGTATCAGATGGTGCAATCCTGAAACAACGTTGAGACCATGTTAAAGGAAAGGGCTTCCAGATTTTGCCATGCTGTCTGTGGCACTCAGCTGGTTTCTACCGAAGATGTAAATCTTAAGTGTCACAAACATATTGTTTAATTTTTATGAAATGCAAAAAACTTTCCGGGCTGCACGGTGGTGCAGTGGTTAGCACTCTCGCCTCACAGCAAGAGGGTCACAGGTTCGAATCTGGCTTGGGACTCTTCTGTGTGGAGTTTGCATGTTCTCCCCGTGTAAGCGTGGGTTTTCTCCGGGTACTCCGGCTTCCTCCCACAGTCCAAAGACATGCTGTTTAGGTTAATTGATTACTCTAAATTGCCCGTAGGTGTGGATGTGAGCGTGAATGGTTGTCTGTCTCTATGTTGTCTGTCTCTATGTGCCCTGGATGGACTGGCGAACTGTCCAGGGTGTACCCCGCCTTCGCCCAATGCCAGCTGGGATCGGCTCCAGCCCCCCTGTGACCCCTAACGGGATAAGCGGTTGACGATGGATGGATGGCAAAAAACTTTCCTAAAACAGCTTTGTGCTGTTGTTTTCAGCAAGCACTACTCACAAACATACAGTATACTGTATACAAGAAGTGGACGTAGTCAGTGTGACGTCACCTATTGTGACAGGGTTAAAGTTCAAAGACAAAAAAAGGAATGACACCCAGACCGGACAACGATGTAGTAGCAATTTGTCAGTCACAAGGTAGCCACACCGGAAAGCATCGCCTGCTTTGTGGTCTATTTTACTGAAAGTGGGACCGAATTTCCCTCTGGGGATTAATAAAGGTTCATCTTATCTTATCATAATTTAGAATAATTTTGATGATAAATCTGTTATCTGTGGCTGTCGCAGGACTGCAATAAACCCATCCAGTGATTTCATTTGGCCCGAATGTAATGATTGGACAGACTACCTGTCTACCTGCCTGCCTGTCTGTGCATACTCTGCTCGTGCACTCATTGAGTGTCACTGGAGTATTCCAGAGGCCACAAGCTGCTAGCTTTGCCTAGTTGTGAGTAATAACAATAGCCATGTTTGCCATTCATGTTCATTATATGGTTATGTTTATAATGATGACAGTGAGGGAGTGGCTTTGGAGGGAGTTCCTGAATCATAGGACTGTCAGTGTTGCAGACTCGGCAATTTTCTTGCTAGATTCAGGGACTTTTAAAGCTAGTTAGCAGCTAGTGTTGCTAGCTACTTTTACTGGAAAAGACTTTACAGGACTGGGCTCGGTTTTTCTGTTGATAATTTTTTAAAAATGGGTGTACTCTTGCTAGTTTCCCAAGATTACCCACCCTGCCTTTACTGAGGTAATAAGTGAGAAGGAGGGTAATTTTCTAAATAGACTTCTCCACAATCAGACTTTTTGCAACCGGAGAAGTTGCCCCCTGCTGATCATGCAGACCTGTAGGTTGACCACAGCTCAAATATCAGTAAACAGCAATTCTTGGGGACTATTTTTTGGCACATAGTAATGCACACTTGGTGCACTAGAGACTAGTTATATTACTAGTTTTGTTTGTTTGACTATATTAGGTAGTTAACAGTGGAGATGCAGAGAGAGGAATTGCTTGAATTGAACCGGGATGTTGAGATGATAGAACATGTCTTAAAGCAATAATGTGTAGCATTTATAGAAGGATCTATTGGCAGAAATGGACTATGATATGAATAAGTATGCTTACTTTAGTGTATAAAAATATGAATTATGTGAATTATGAACCACTGTGAACCCCACTAGTTTACTGATGGTGTCTAGAGGTCGATCAGTTAATCTGTGCTACTAAATGCACCAAAACTTTATTTTTTCATCCAAACATTTATTTGACAAAGTTTAGTTTTTTCGATTACCTGTTTCATGTATCAAAATTTAGATTCCGCATTATTTTCATTTAAAATATATCAGTGCACTGCAGTGCAGAGACAAAATGTGGATTGGAGAGGCAGACCATAGGTGTTGTTCAATAAATTTTTACTGAAGTTGAGAAATTTTGTGTATAATTTGTTATTATTAAGCTGTTATATTTTATGACAGATGGGGAAAAAAAAAAGAAAATCACCCAAACATATTGGCCCCCAAGAATATCGGCATCATATATCAATATGATCATATATCAAAACTCCAATAAATTGGCATCGGCCATTAAAAAAAACAAAAAAAAAAAACAATATATCGGTCAACCTCTAATGGTGTCTATGGGATTTTATGTCAAAATAAAGTACAATGCACACATTCATTGTAATGAAGGAGCAAGTAACTGTAACTAACAATTATTTTATTAATATACAGATTATTAATCAAACAATTAGTCTTTAAAAATCAGAGTACAGTTAAAACATGCCTGTCACTATTTCCTTGAGGCCAAGGTGAGGTCATCTAATTTCTTGTTTTGTTTGACCGACAGAAATATCAAATTTATTATAAACTCTCAAATGTAAAGCTTGAATGAGCTTGTCATTTTTGCTCGACGTAAACAATTAATTGATCAATTGACTAACCATTGCAGTTGTATGGATCTATGGAATGATAGGTTTTAATTCTTTTAGGGCAATAATGGAGGCATGGCACAGAAGAATAGTCACTAGTATACTGTAAAGATGGCGGACATGGTGCACCACAGATGGAGATCAGTTGTGAGCACATTGTGGGGCTTCAGTGTGGTAATGATGGTCTCTGTTTTGTTTTGATTGACTGACACCATTATATTCCTGAGCAGCTGCCTGGAAAGGACACTGATCTTGAAGGAAAGCAGATGGGATCTCTGAATGCCCACTCACCACGATGGCATGACGGAGGAGTAAACCTCTGTTAAACACTCTCCTCACACACACATACTCACACTCACATCACACTGACAACAGTGTCATCATTTTATGAGTTAAACACCATCTGCCAAACTAACAGTTAAAACCCCAAATTTTGTGGTTTTGGTATGTTAGCCTGCGTGTTGTCTACCGGCTGATCTCCTCCCTTGAGAATGAATAGAATGTTCCAGGCATGGCTGCGTGTTGTTGCTATGAATAGACGCGGTTCAAAATGGGTCAATTTATGGTTAAAGCACTCATCTGTGCAGTGTGTTGCCAGAAGGCGAGTGTATGTAAGCATGCTGTCATCCAGTCACATATTTGTCTCTGGAGAGCCGTCCTTAACCAAATGGCTTCTCGTTTGTATGTGGCAAAATAGGGCAGAAAAAAAGCATAGTACAAAACTGTGGTCGTATTTGTCTTGATTTTAAAAACTGATATCAGAGTAGGAATTTGACCATAAAAAACACTGGCTAAGTTCAGCTCCATAGAACCAAATAGTACTCCATACTGTCTAAGCAGTTTATAAAGATGCAATATTTTGTTAGAGCACAGTGCATTTACTTTCATCTCAGTATGTGTTCTACTTGAGGCCACTGAACTGAGTTAAAGACCTCTCTCTCTCTCTCTCTCTCTCTCTCGTATTGAACATGATGTGGTTTGAGGAGGCTCGTTGTACTGAGGACTCAGACACTTGAAACTACTGACTATAAATTGGAGGAGAGTGAAAAGATTCCTTTGTTTCATGTTAACTTTGCTGCTTGTCATTGAAGCACAAAGAGAAACACACACACAGCAAGTAGCTATTTGAAAGGATGTGGATCTGAGAGTAAAGTTAATAATGGTGGAACCTCAGTGTGGGCATCACTTGAAAATACAAAGCAGACTTCACCCTGATTTGATTTGTGTAGATTATTCCATTTTAATAAAATCATTTCCTTACTTTTATTACAATATAATTATATTAATTACAAATGAATTAATTCCCCACTAACATACAAAATGTGTGATGATCTATAATATGATGTAATAAGAGTTGAAACACTTAGCTGATAAATTGATTAGTCCATCAACAGAAAATTAATTAGCAATTTTGAATCGTTCAGGTTTTTATCATGCAAAAATGCTAAATATTCTCTAGTTCCAAATGTGACAATTTTCTGCTTATGTTTTATCTGAAACTGAATAGCTTGGACTGTTGGTTGTAAATTTAAGATATCACTTTGTGAACATTTTTTCCATCACTATTTTATAGACTAAATGATAACAGTCTAATCAGCATGTAAAGCAATAAAACAAAAAGTAAAAACCCCATTTTCCAAGTGCAGGGCTATATAATGGCACTGATATTTATTTCATCTGTTTTGATTAAATTGGATTTGATTCTTGAGGATTAAATCAGATAAGTACTTATGTTGCACTGATATGAAAGCACTTTATTCTTTGAGCCTTATTTTTTCTTATCACACGCGCTTTTGTTTTTTTTTAATATTAAATTGCTTAAAGTGCAAATTATAGGCTAAATTGTAAAAACATTCCACTGTTATAAAATTATGTTTAAATGTTTAATTATAAAAATTATCTGAACCATTTATAACCACAGCATCCCCATTACTGTGCAAATGTACACATAGTCATTGAGAATACACAGTTACAAAAATCGACCCTAGGATTTTAAGAATCAAAATATATTTTACATGTGTACTGTATCGGTGATGTGTACACTTAAGAAATAAAACACTGAGGCTTCAACAACCTCAATAACTCTATCTGGATTATCTTGGCCCCGAGTCCTCGATGACATATGACTACAAAACCCTTGCCATCAATAGTGGTACTCTGCGATGTCACCATGCGTGTATGTGTGGAGAAATTGGCCTGGGTCAGACAGAGAAGCCATAGCATAGGACAATGGATTCCCAGTGTCTGCTGCTCTGAATGCCATTATTCATAGACGTTAATAATCTCTTCTTTTTTCCCCCCTAAGAATGGACATCCTGATTATAATGGCTTTATGCAGTGTCAATCTTGGAACTTTTGTACCCATTTAAGTGTCGCCTGTACTTAGCAAGGTCACATTTGTAATTGTTGGCCACAGGGTCGTGGAAACAAAACCCCTTCGCTATACATGGTGCCACTGGGGGTGAGTGAAAGCACTTTATCGGACACTTGAGGGACTTGCTTGAAACTTTGCTAGCTGGCGCAGACTTGGAGGTTTGGTCCATGGGGCACAGCATGACTCTCCGGCTTGCATTTTGCGTGTGTCTTGTTTAAACTGTAGTGTAACTACTGGTTTTAGCTGTTGGGGTGTATTTTGTTATGGCAACACATCTTTTAAGGATGCTGGGCTAAGTATGGGAACAGCTGAAAGGTGAGCAGAGCACCATCACTTGCTACAAAAATAGTTCAGGGTTACATTTTCTTAATAGAAATAGCAGAGGGGCTTTTTTTGTATGGCAGTAATGCGACCTTAATGAGTAATGACTAATGTAAGGACATTAGATGTGGTTCAAGAGTGAGGCTAAGTGGTGAAATGCTGCTTCACTGTACATAAAGATGTAAGTCAGGATGATGATGTGTTTAGAAAGGAATCCCTGAAATCAGACTGAATGAAATCATCTCGAGTAAGAGGGAAGCGAAGTCATTGCCTAGTGCGATAATCCAACCTTTAAAGATGTGTCACAGACAAGAACTAAAACAGACGTTTATATGGAAGTAATTTGCCGTTAATGATGACGGTGAGGATTTTGAGCTTGTTTCTTTTCTGTGGTTATTATTCACTCCATTTTGAAGGTTTTTTAAAATGTAGCTCTGTCTGAGGGTGTCAGACTGGATTAGACATTATCTCATAAATAACTGTATTTTTAGGGATGCATCAATCTGACTTTTTCAGTCCCCATACCATTAGCAATACCTGGGCTTTGGGTATCGGTTGATACCGAGTACCGATCCAATACCAGTTTTTAAATTATATATAAAACTGTATTCCTCACTGTGTAGAAGTGACTGGGATCTTTCTTTAATGTGTAAAGCAACAACAGGATTGGCTTGAACATTGCTTTCCTAACTTTTTAACACAAATAAACAGATAGCAATTTAGTGAATTGTTATTTATTATTAAAATAATAAATTGTACACCTGGCAAAAATATCTTTCAGGAATCAGGAATTACAATTCAAGTGTAAATCTTGTTAATGCAGCAACAAATTAGTCAAAACTTATACAAGAATTGAACATTTTAAGTATATAATGTATTTAAACATAGAATTAAATGAATAGATTGGCACCATTGTCACTGATCCAGCTGTCTGAGTCAGTATTGGCCCGATATCTGATCTGGTATCGGTGCATCCCTCGTGTTTTTATTGGAGCACGATTATTAAAGACTGACAAGGGCAAGGGTGGAATATTCTGCTTTTTTTGAGCTGTGTTAATGTCTTTTTTTTTTTTCTTTATCATCTCATCCATCTCTCTGGCGCTCACATGTGTGCAGACACTTCCTCTCACTATTCACCTCCATTCTCATCTCTTTCACAGCACAAAGAGAAAACAAAAGTCAGCTAATCCAGGCACTGCACAGAAGGAACCAAATCCCCGCACAAGCATGGCAGACCAGAAGTAAGTTATAGAAGTCCTGTTATGAGCCTTCACCTCACATTTTGCGTTAGTTCAAATATCCGTCTGCTCTCTTGGTTCTCCATTTGTGCACCTTTTGAATCCCACAGAGATCTATTTATATCCTGTACCTCTCTGCCAGAACACACAAACCCATTCACAGGCAGTGCGAGCACAGAAACACACCTAATTGTGCCTGTAACACAAGTACAAAGAAGGACAGTCATAGACAAATTAACAAGCTGTGTCTTGACATTAAAAGGCATGACGCACTGTTTACCTTCTGCAGAAGTTTTTGTCCATTGCAAGTCTTGCAGAGCAGGGCTAGATCAGATGCTCTTTCTCCTTGGCATACAAACTGTGATAAAATGTCCTTTTCTTTTGTATCTGCTGATTTTGATCAACTCCATTAGCTTTTCCTGTAAATCTTGATAAGACTTATTTAATGATATTTCTTGATGTACAGCCAGTTGAAACTCATGTAAACTGAATATTTAGTCGCATCTGTTTAGGAGTGGCTTCAGTGCATGTGCTACATGATTATTTCACCACAGCTGAAAACTGCCTTGTACACCATTCTTTACCCCTTCAGAGACAACATAGACGACTTCAAAGTCCAGACAGCCAAGCATCCTCCTAACATGGGCTCGGTCCCTTTACGGCCACACAGTGAACAGTCTAAAGACCGGCTGTCCAAAAGGCTTTCAACTGAGTCCAATGGGACCAGTGAAGGAGGTATGGGCTCATCAACACCAGTAGAGCTAACCGCTCTGGAAGAGGCGTTTCGTCGCTTTGCCATCCACGGTGACACTCGTGCTACAGGCAAGGACATGCATGGCAAGAACTGGTCCAAGCTCTGCAAGGACTGTGGTGTGATTGACGGCAAGAACATCACCCTTACTGATGTGGACATCGTCTTCAGCAAAGTCAAGTAAGAAAAGAAATGCTGTTAATTTAAACCTATTTGAACTTTCATAGTTTAAAGGTCTGTTGTCAAATCTGCCAACATCTGAGCCAACTAAGATCTTATAAGAGGTGTGCCACTACATGATTCTTCTATTACATAGTGTTACTTTACTGTTGCAGCAGCAGTGATGACTACAGGCTTAGTCAGCCAGATCAACTTACCCATAAGGCCACTAAAATGGTGCAAACATGGTAGCATTGTGGCTGTTAGGATCACAGAAGTGGTTAGGAAAACTGTCTCTGGACTGCACTGTGGGAGCATTTCTATTCTATTTCATTAGTGTTCAGAGACCTGAATCATTGGCATCATCTTTAGCATGCAGTCAAGTACAACAGGCACCAGCCTTATTAATAACACCTAATTAAGGTGGCAGCTGTTTCATTAGTATCTACACCAATGGAATATTAAGCAAACAATGTTTTTCAAACTGAAATTAGCATAAGCATTATAGAAATAAGTCTTAGGTGCATAATATTTTGTAGTTACTGAGTTCCATGTTTTCAGGCAGTGTTTTGGAAGATGCCTTTGTTTCTCATGTTAAGTTGGCTCGGCTGTAAATCAGAAGCAGCCGCCAGAGCAAGAGGCCAGGATGTCTCATCCTGTGTCTCCTCAGGCCAGATTGATTCATCCTTTACTGCTTGAGTTAAGTGAAGTAGAATCCAACAATACACTGTGACCTCAATATTATTTCACCAAAGAAGAATAACGTCTCATCTGGAAAGCTGTGCTTACGTGTAAAGTGTACCGAGTGTATTTGGGCTGATAACACATTGACAGATGAGGTGACACAGACCAAAGCTGGAATAGGAAAGGACAGGGCTTTTACAGTGTAGGTTTCTATGTCTTTTTTGCATATGATTATTTTGATTGTCTTCATTCATAAACACAGCAGCTTTTTTTTTTTTTTAAACCCGGTTGCATGTTGTGAATAAAGATTATTCTGCTAGACAGCACCAGAATAGAAGAGCATGGCTTGAAGCCACTCAAGTCTCACTGCAGGAGTGAAAATCTCACATTGATTTAGTGGATTTTCCATCTTCTGCTGGTGTGTAACCACAGTTAAATCTCAGTCACTTTGTGTACACACTTATACACAGGAGATTCCAAAATGGTTTTTAGTGTGATTTTTCAGTTTGAAACTTTTTATTCCCGTCTTCATAACAAAAGAGAGCTCAGGAAAGATACATTTCAAAAAGCAGCTCCAGGAATACTGAAGTCCTGAAAATGTTTTTCCACAAAACTACTAACTTAGTGGTTACCACTTCTATTAACAAACAGAGGAAACTAAAATGGCTTCATTTTTTTAAAATTCTGATTTATAGTGCATCAAAGATATTTGAAGGTATCTGAAATTAAGTATATAGCTGGCGTTGGGCAAAGTACACCCTGGACAGGTCACCAGTCCATCGCAGGGCACATAGAGACAGACAATTTAGGGTCATCAGTTAACCAAACCTGCATGTCTTTGGACTGTGGGAGGAAGCCGGAGAACACACGCTAACACGGGGAGAACATGTAAACTCCACACAGAAAGATTCAACCCTCTTGCTGTGAGGCGCAGTGCTAACCACTGCACCACCATCCACTGAAAGATAATAAGCAACTTAATTATCTCAGCCATCACTTCATATAAACGTGACAAATGTTATTAAGTTTGTAAGCAAAAGAAGTATCCTTGTTTTCCTGGGCCTTTTATCACCCACATCAACACCTTCGCAGTTGGCATGGCAATGGGTGTTCATGTTTACTGCTGTGAACATTTTTCTTGGCAATACTACAGAGGAAACTTACTGTCTGCAGGATTTAAGCCTGTTTACATCTCACTCCATTGGTGAGCAATACTTAGAAATGTGCAAACAACATGGTGGAAACCCTTTAAGGGAAAATAAAGTATGTTTCCTGTCATGCATGCTTTTTGTGGTCAATCTGTGCAGTGTTGTATACATTAGATGCTCGGATGTCGCCTGAGCTGTACAGGATCTAATCCAGCATGCATTTTGAACCACAGCTGTGTCTAGGACAGTACAGTAGACTCCGAACACAGCGTGTGGTGTGTGAACACTTCAGAGCCAGCCACAGGATAAAAAGAGGTACAGACTGGGGGAAGGGCTTGTTTTCATGTGGTTTCTGACTCCAGGCATGACTGAGCCGGGCAGGGCTGCCATGCCAGAGATGCAGATCTGCACTTTCCCTTTAATCAGTGTCAAAGCTCTTTGCTTGCACACGAAAAATTAAACATCTTAATGAGCACTGGCTCATCACAGTATGGCTGAATGAATTTGTATTTATTGTGGATACGGAGGTCTGCTGCACCACATTGAGTCTCTGCTGTGCTGTCTGGCTGCTTGGAGCCAGAACACCACGGCATAAACTATGGATGAGGTATAAATCTGGTGTGGGCTAATTAATTACTTGCATGGCTTCATTTTCGAGGCTTTCGTTGTATTTCCTCATCACTGAACATGATCATAGGAGGTGCAGGAGCATTTTAGCATGAAACACATTCAGCCAACTACTGTGTCAGATCCATATGGATCATGTATTGCAGATGGTTGAACTACGTAAATAAACAGCAGGTCAGCTACCGCAGTATCCCGAAATAAAACAAAGCTCCACTCACCCTCTGACCTGTGTCTTTCTTAACCTTGTCCTTTTCGGATTGTGATTTTCTGTTTATTTACACAACTTAATCAGTTATATACGCTGAGGAATTGAACAGCTCAGTATGGGGAGATCTGTGGAGGACACACAGTTGTCTTCCTCAGACAGAAGTGGCAGCTGGAAGTCCAGTTTACCTTCTGACAATAGACAGCATGGAACAGGCAGAGAGGAATTGAGCTCTCAAATGTTCAACACTGATGGATCGCCCAAACAAACCCGCTCACTGGATAAGTCAAATTAATAATAAAGCCAAACATCCCTGTTTACTGTAGCTTGTTGCTATGACAGCAGGTTGCCCAGGAAGCCTGCAGGCTTTATAGGCTGTTGTTTAGGTGATTTATCACCACGGCAATGGCTGTTTGTGTTTGTGTTACTATGCACTTTTTACGTGGAAGTGAAACGGGCAAATGGCCAATTAAACAACTGGAGCACTCTCCGAAGGAGAATGATTGATGATGATGATGATGATGATGGTGGTGGTGTTGTCAGTGGTTACAACAGCTTGATCTTATAAATGGGAAACCAGGGCTTCAGCAGGTCTGAATGTCCCTAGCTGGAATAAAAAACATCAGGGCTCAAAGTTTGGACTACTGCAGCTGAACTATACAGCTGGACACAATATAATACATGACATGAAGAGACAATCACATAAATATACAGTACAGTCTACAGGTGTGTGTGTGTAAGTCTGCGGGGTTGCTCAGATAACAGTTAAGTATGGGGATGCCAGAAAGTTTTCTCATTGTTTATCTCAGCAGGATACCATCTCCATGCTGTGTCTTACATCTGCCATGTTGAAGTGATCACACATGGCTCTGTGTACACTCCCGTCTGCTCTCATTTTAAGCTTTCAAACTTTACTGAGAAGCTGTAGAAAAGCTGATAAGGCAAGCCTAAATACAGCAGATGAGATGCATTTTTTGTGGGGGATTTATGTGCTTTACTGCGACAACTGTTATCCCATACTTAAGCTCCTTTCCCACCTACATTTCAGGAAGAAATCCTGTCGCACCATCACGTATGACGAGTTCAAGGTTGCACTCGGAGAGCTGGCCAGGAAGAAATATAAAGAGAAGACGGGAGAGGAAGCTGAGGCTGAGGTCTTCCAGCTGATCGAGGGGAAGACACCTGTCATCGCAGGAGTCACGGTAAGACTCAAAGTGTGAATATTACTGACATTTCCAGGGCTGTCCTCACCCGAAGAAATTCTGAGTCAACCGACACTCGATACGACTTTGTCATCTAATTGATTAGTTGACTTAATAGACAGAATTCAGTTTCACAAATTGAGTCCACAAAGAGTCACACAAAAGCACCACTTTAGAGACGGGCTCATATTCTTGGAAATAAATAATTCAGCATGAAAAAATTGTTTAAAATGCCTAATCGACTAAAGATATCTTAGTCGACTAAGAGGGGAGCAGCCCTATACGTTTCACACCACCAATCACCGAATAATCTCAAATGTTTTCTAAACGTCCTCGCAGAGAGCCGTGGCTTCCCCGACAGTGAGCCGTCTCACGGACACCACCAAGTTTACAGGGTCACACAAGGAACGTTTTGACGACACCGGCCGCGGCAAGGGTAAGGCGGGACGAGTGGACATGGTTGACACTTCCGGATACGTCTCGGGGTACAAACACCGAGGGTCATACGAAAAGAAAGTCAATAAACCCACTGTGGGCAAACCCATGTGAGGGCGGGGAAATAAACATTTGACCAACTACTAGGATAATTTTCTATTAAAAGAATACTCAAACAAAGCACAAAAGAATAGGATTTCATATATTTCCCACCCATCTATGTTGTGTCTGTGTGTGTGCGAGGGAGAGATGTTTTTGAGTTCCTCTCTGTGAGAAGTGTGAGAACTGGAAAACTGTTTACATGTATTTTTACTAAGTCATCACCAGCTGGTACATTCCTGTCTGATTGCAAGTTACTGCCAAACACTGAAGAGAACAAATGAGAGAAACCTGCTATGCTATGAATATGGAAGCTTTGTTGTTATGATAGGGCCTTATAATATGTATTGAGCACAATGAACAACATGCCAAGAAAAACAAAAGTGGGACACACTTTGATGAATTAACAACATTGCACTTTTTAATGAAAATTTTTCTAATCCCGTATTTAGCTGAAGAAATGCATTTGTTTTGGAGAGTTTCAGTGAGAACTGGCACATTTCTGACAGAGGTATTATTAATGATTATTTCTTTTGAAATTATTAATTCCATCCTCAGTGTTAATTGTCTGTTTGGCCTCCCTACTTGTCAACTGTTAAGTCTTCATGAAATCTGCTGTTCATTTTTTTATTCCATAAGCTCACGCTGTCATTTGAATAATTTGCCTTCAGCTCAAACCAAGAAAATATATTAAGAGTTTTGTCAACTTGTTTTAAAATGTTTGCAGAGATACAATGTAGTTGACTGTAGACTGAACATTTTTGCCGTATCTTCTTACTTGTGTGGAACCTAAAAGCTCCTACCATGCAAACCTTTTAAACATGCCTGCTTATAACACTTCAACAAAAAATAATACAAGGAAAATCTCTTTTCTCCCACTCTGTTGTATTGAGACCACAAACCATTTTGCCAACATGCATTTTGAATTTTAAATTGGTGAATTCAGCTTAAGAAGGAAGCTCACCACCATATATGAGCGCAGTTGTACAAGATTGTATTTTTAACATTTTACTTATATTTCCTTGTCAGATTTCTATACAGTAGTTCTAATATATTTGTGGTAAGATTGTGTATATTCTAAAAAATTATAGCCACATGGCTTAATTTATGACACTGGCTTCATATGTTGTTTTTTTCTGTATTGCTGTACTTTGTGCATGTTTATGTATATTGCATTTGATTCAGAAGCATATAGATGACAGTAGGAGGTTGTCATATCTTATCTGAACTGCTGTGAGGACAGACTACTGGACAGACTTCAATATTTTCTTGCTAAAAAAAATAGTAAGTGATGAAATTGTGGGATCATGATAAAATCTTGTATTGCTTGAAATCAATATGTATCAACTTGTACATACAAAGTCAGCTATTCTCCGATGCTATTATATTTGTCTGTTGGTAAAGATTTAGAGTACCTTTTATGTGTGGTACTGTCATCCAAGGCACAAATTTAACTGAAAACAAAAGCAGGGATTTACAGTTGTATCCTTACATACTGTATGAGATAAAAGGGAAAATTGCAAACAAGTAATATACTTTTGTAGAGTATTTTTCCAGCATAGTGACAGTGTTTGTGTCACAAACTACCTGTAGCCTCAGCTGATGAAGAATCATGCGTCAAGTGCAAAACTAGCAACTATCAGTGTGTTAGTTTTTGTCTGCTGCAATAGCTTGATCTGTTTTCTGTGCTTAATGCCAAATACTGTGCACCTTTAATGTGGAGGAACAATATTGTCTTTTTTTTTTATCTTCAAATAACTCTTAATGTACTATTGTGCCCTGGTGCATGCAGTGTGTTTTTGTTCTTGTTCTTTAGACCTCTTAATGTGTGTTCATGATTTGTAGTGCATTACTGAAAATAAAAAACACACCCCAGAACCTCTGCCGAGTAGGTTACAGGGTGTCAGACAAAACACATTGTTTTATGTTCTTATGACTTTTTCGGGAACACCAGTAGCACCAGCCAGTGACCTGTAACAGTCACATAAAAACAAAAGCTACATTCAGTTTATGTAGCAGCATCCACATCCTAACCTGGTTTGCCAGGTCTTGCATTAGTGTTTGTAAGAGGAAAGTGCGCGTGTGTGTGTAGCTCTCCAGCCCGAAGGCAGAGGTATAAATAAAGTCACAGTGCAGCTGGAATCTAGATGCATTCATTCCACTGCAGCGTACAAAGCAGATGGAGACACAAGTGACCTAAAAAAAAAAAAACAGGGGAAGCAGCTAAGACAGACACAGTCTTGCCACAGATCCAGGAAATATATCATGACCTTCTCGCGAACATTTTTCCCTCATCTTTTTCCATCATTTAAAACAACAGCCCTTTCACACACTTACTGTATACACAAGCTTCCTTGAATGAATTGCCTTTCCCTGTTATGGTTTACATCAACGCAGCCTATACAATTTTTTAAAAAAAAAATATAAACACATTTTTCAAAAGGGCGAGGAACTTAATATAAACAAAAATGTACACAGCAGTGATATAAAGTAAGAATGATTAAAAACAGTCTGTAGCTGCTGGGCCTGGAGCAGCCAATGCAAATCTAATGATGGTTGGCACAGTCTTGCTTTGATATTTTCATCCCAGTGTGCATCTTTTCATTCAAATTCCTCTTTTAAGTTACCCACTTCCCTTCAGCTCAGCTAGCAAACACTCGTTGGTAGCAACCAGGGACCTGCAGTACACACAGACACATATCACATACAACTAAGTAGAGCTGGTTTAGGTGTGAGAACATTATTGCTGTCGGTGTGTGGATACAGCAAAACCAAGTGCCGGCATTAAGATGGCTGCATCTTCTTACCTGTGGCTTTCGTTCAGCATATTTGACAAATCCTTGACTTTCTCAGCCTCCTGCACTTTCTCCCTCAACCCCTCGATCTCTTTCCTCAGCCCCTCCACTTCTGTCTGAGCCTCTTGGGATGTGCAAGCACAAAAGTGTGAGAATTTGTGAGGAAAACAGCAAAATTATCACTTGTTAGCATTTCCCACTGGCATTCACACCCACCTTTAATCTGCGTAATAGGTGAACTTTTCATCATAGACTTGAGATACTGTCGTTCTAACTTGATGAGCTGTTTCTGTAGAGCAACATTTTCCTCCAAGACAATCCTCAGCTGCTCATTTAGTTTGCCCTGTGTTAGAGTAAAGACAATAAATACAATGGGCTCATCAAAACCATCAAGGCCTCCTAAAGCTCAACATTGATTTCTAGAGCTGCATCCACTCACAGTTGCACTGCGAGCTTCCTCCAGCTGAGCTGAAAGGTTACGAACTTCAGTTGTGTGCTCTTCCTCTCGTGCAGCCGCTTGAAAGCTCAGTGCATCAGCTTCCTGTCTTAAGGTCCTGACCTCAGCCTCCCTACTGGAAATATCATTTTCCATCATAGAGAGGATCTGGACTGCCTGAGCTAGAGCCAGAAATAGAAATGATGAGAAGACATTTGTTATGTTCAGGCTCCTGTAATCAGATACCACATTCCCAAAACCAAACTCCCAACTCACACAGGAAGTTATTGTTTTGATGCAGCGATCTCTCTCCCATCCAGTGTTTGTCCACGAGGTTGAGGAGCATCTCCAGGGGTTTCCTATAGCTACCCTGGGAGGCAAGATAAGAGATAATTTGATATAAGAAAAGAAACAACCTCAAATAAGATGTTTCCAAGTAGTAAGAACAAAGTTAATAATATTCAAAACCCTTTTTTTCTTTTCTCCTTGCTGTGGCAGACTGGAGCCCCCTTCTGCCTTGTTGAAGCTAGAGTAGGTCAGTCTTGGAGGATGTAAGATGGGGTTGGAGGGGTCAGACAAGTTCAAACCAGGACGACGTGGACTGGGAGGCCGGATATTAGCAAATGAGGAACTATGACAATGACTTTGATCTGAAAAAATGTTTTAAACACACATTCAATAACATGCCAAGAAAGAGTATTTGTGAATGTGTTTAACATCTGACAATGGATTTTATATAACACAGACATGGTTCTTACCAGGATTAGGGGTATAATGTCCTTTGGCTGCATGTCTGGTTTGTTTGTGGAATTCCTTTTGCCTTTGTTTTCCAGGAACATGTCTCTGTTTCTCTACATAGGGGCCAAAGGACACCTTTGGTCTTTCAGTCACTTTTTCAGGGGTAGAGCTTCTTTTATGAGACGATTCTTTCATGTGTGGCAATTTGGACGCTGTGTTATCTGGTCAAATAACAAATGACATAAAACAACACTGATATTAATATACCCCTGATGTTCATGTTTAAAAATGAGACTAAGATAAAGAATGAAAGAAAAATAAGAATTGGTTTCTGTCTCCACCTAGTGGAAAGACAGGGCAATGATGTGTTCACCCAGCTCTGGTTACTTATTCAAATCACCAAATCAAAATTACATATTTTGATTATAGTTACAAAAATGCCAATTTTAGATTAGTCTCTCATGGATCATGAGTTACTTGATTCACATAAAGCTGGGACTAAAGATGAAAAAATTACAACTGAACCACAAAGTATTGTTCCCATCATATCAACTACTGCAATCTCCATCCTCCTCATAAACCACTAACATGCACTTGACAAACCTATAGCTCCAACTGAATCCTTGTACAGATGACTGCAAAAACTTACCATATTTTGTGGGAGGATACCTGAGGATGGATTTAGCAGTTTCCTAAAAGAAAAGAGCAAATGCAGTATACAGTATATAGATAATGTAAAAGTACTGCTGTTGTAATATTGTTTGACCTACAGAGAAATGAAAATCACCTGTTTTGGAGTAGAACTCCTCTGTTCTGTAAAATCTTTTGATTCGTCCACTTTGGATTCTGAGGCAGAAGACAGTTTGAAGTTAATAGAAGTTTGAAAACAAAACACAAATACTACTGATTTGGTTTTAATTTGAGAATTACTTTTTGCAGCTGAAATCTCACCTTCTGCCTTCTTGTGAACTGAGTGGGTTTCACTTTGGCTTCCATGATTCGTCGCAACAAAATTCAACACAATATCATCAGTGTCGGTGAGGAGAGAGAGCCTCTTGGTTAAACGGTCAACTAAAGCCAGTCTCTGATCACTGCTTCTGGGAACCACAAGCAAGGCCGCAAGATACAACGCAAGCAAACAAGAAAGGAATTTATTTTGATAATATGGTGGTGGGGTGTTTTTATAAACCCAAGGTTTCAACACTTTTGCTAAAAAAAAACAACAACAACTCTACACTGATCCGCATGTGTCTTTTTTTCTTTATAAGTAAACACCTGAGTCACTCCTTTTTCTGGGCAGACCTCATACAAACACTGCCAAAGCTTGTTTGTACTCTGTCATACTATTTTAGACCCAACAAACATCAAAAATCAGTTTGCTTTGTTTTCCATGTTCTCAAGATCATTAGGAGACCTGTCAATTCAAAGTTGAGCTGCAACACCTAAACTCAAGTACTGACAATCAGTGTACCTTTGGTCAGCAACCTGATTCAAGGATGAGCTCTTCTGTGGAGGTAGAAAGTCAGAGGAGAACTGCATTATGGCAGCTCTGCGCTCGGTGTCTCTGACTGAACAGCCATCTAGAAAGCAAGGGAGAACATAGAGTTATGCCGAAAACGGATTAGCTCAATCTGGGAAAACATGGCTATTCAGTTTCTTACCTAGTTTGCGTAAATTGGACATGGCATGCACCAGACAAGGGCGGTATTGTGGGTAACTCTTGGTCAGAGGGTTGAGTCGGAGGTCCAGCTCTCTCAAAGCTGGCAGCTCATACAACACCTTAATCTCTTGAAGGGACGGTATGCAGTTATAGTACAGGATCAGCCTCTCCAGCACTTTCAAATGTTGAACCCCCTGGGATGGAAACCATACTGTTTTAAAAGGGGTTACTATCAGATACTTCATGACAATACATTACAAAAAGAGAATAATAAGTCGTTGACCTTTTGAACGTAGTCCCATTATTGTAGAATTATATTTTAAAACTTTGCACCCACCTCAACAGAGACGAGCGCATTGCAGGAAAGGTCCAGAGACTTCAGACGGACAAAGTTATTCAGTGCGTTTCCCAAATGTCTTATCTTCTCCTCATACGTCCCCGGGAGGCTCAGTGAGCGGACATCACCTGTTTAAAAAATATATATATGTATAAATGACAATGCGCTGCATTATTTGCGTCTGATGCTTTGATTTGTAGCAGGTGTGACATTTATGCTAGTGGCTATGTTAGCTGTTGTTAGCTTAGCCGCCGGTGCAATGGTTTAGGAAAGTAACTTGTCACACACACGCCACACGCCACGATTTAACCCGTAATGTTAGCTGGTATTTACTCCTATACAACGTGTGTATTAGCATGAGATAATATTACCGAGACAGGGATGTTTTAATTGCAATCTCTCCCGTATCCATTGCTCTGTTATGGTTGTCAAACACTCCGCCGCCATACTTTTCGAACTTTAGTTACATTCAGGTACCGCTACTGTCGTAGGAAATCCAAGACATCCCTTCTGTTTTAATGACTAGCTATGCAAACCGTTGAAAAACATCTCCTTTGTCATACTGCGACATATCATTTTTAACATTGCTTTTAATTCACAGAACCTGATAAGGTGGTTTTGTTTGCTAATGATCTGAAATCCTATGACACTTTTTTACAGAGTAAAAATAATTGGCCTAGTGCAAAGGATTATCGTCGTATGTAGGCAACAAATCTATTTAAAATATTAGTTTAACAAAATATAGATAGCTTTCTGTTTATATTAGTAGGCCTAACGTACATAAACTAAATGTATTTCAAGTTGGAATTTATTTGTAGAGCACAGTATCATACTAAATTAATAAAATCGCTTCCGAGAATGATGAAACAGTATTTAAAAATACTCATGTGATTCACAGAACATACGTTAAACTCAGAAGTCCAAAAATCCACTTTTGCTAGTGATACATTATGCGCTTTATCCTGCTGGTACAGTTGCAGAGTTTACGAGCAGACGGGAAGGCGTCTTTTGGAGCCTGCGCACTGACCATATCCGGATTTGTCACGTGTCAAAACAAACGCGCAGATGTTCCTGGCTAAAGTTTACTCCTTTCTGCTGTGTTTAGCTGACTTCCTAAAATAGTGTCCGACGTTCAGATACATGCAACACTTATAGTAGTTAACCTCAGACACGGTAATTAGAGACAGCTTTCACTGCTGCCGTTAGTAACGTTAACGTTGGCAACATCGTGGGTGTTTACAGGAGTGTGCCTCAGGATCAATGGCGTCCTGTGTAACAGAGTGCATGACATCTTGTTCCAACATCATTTTGTCTACTACAGCATTGTGCTCTTCTTACAGACTCTTTAAGGTAGGTGTCATTCAGTATAGAGCCAATGTAGATGATGTTACAACTTACCAACTTAAACTTTTAGGCCTGAAACCACAAGTCGATTAAAGGTCGAAGTACTGAAGAAGAACAAACAATTATTTTCAATAAAGTTTATGTTTTAATATGGGACTGTTATTTGGCCCAAGTAAATAGTTTCAATATGTCACTTTGGGCACTGAGAAAATTGTGAAGGTGATGGGCATTTTTTTCACTATTTTCTGACGTTTTATTAATAATTTTATCTACTGATTAAGGAAAATAATGATTCATTGATACTTGATATTTGAAATTGCCATATTTATTTGTCATACACAATTAATGTATGGACAGCCCCAGGGCTGAGATGAATAAATCCATGTATAAAATTTCTAACATTGTGTTGTCTCTACTGCCTCTGCATCCACCTGTCTCTGCAGGATCACAGGGCTCCGTCAGTAGGACTCTTCCTGCTTGGACTCTCTGCAGCACTTTGCGTCTTGCATCCCTCCAGCAGCTCCTACCTCGCCTCTATCCAGAGAGAAGCAGAGTGGGCCGGTGAGGTTTTGGCTCCTGCACTGGTCTCCTTTGACTTCCTGTGGCTCAGTGAAGACCACAATACGGCACATATTCTCCTGTGTGGCTCCTGTCTGCTGCTGGGACTGTGTGACTGGCTCTCAGCAGATGCTCTCACACTGATGACACGCTGCCTGGGCCTGTCTTCCCTGTCCTGCTGCCTGACGGTCTGTCTGTTTGCCGGTAATGCTTTAGGGGCCTTTGGTGGCGTGGCCCTCAGCCTCCCGTTATTCGCGGCCCCTCTCATTTCTCCAGGTGCAGCTGAGGGACTCGCCAAGTGGCTTTTAAAGGGCTCCCTGTCTGTTGGCTGTTGGGCCTCCACACATGCCCTCAGCAAGTTTCTGTTGGATGTGACTGACCAATATAACATTTAGTAAATCAGTAGAGATGATTAGTCAGAATCTGTGTTTACTGATGGACTGTCAAGTGGTACAGAGTGACAAAATGGACCCATGCAAAAATGAATGTGCCTAACTTAAAACATTTCAGGACATTTGTGAGGAAGATCTGAGATGGGTTGCATTGACTTTATTTTGCCATTAGAGCAAACATTGTTAGGAATTTGCTTTAATGAGCTCATAGTGTAAGGGAACAGACAGGACAACATACTACTAATAAAACAATTATATATATAAGTAACACATTAAAATACACTTAGATTTTAATTTAAGTGTCCAGTAGTGCTGAAATGCTTAGCTGATTAATCGATTAGTCAGTCATCAGAAAAAAAAGGCAATAATTTAAATTATTTTGAAAAAATGCCACACAACAGCTGCTCAAATGTGAGGATTTGCTGCTTTTCTCTGTGTTACATCATTAAAAATTAAATATTTTTGGTTGTTAAGATAAAATTCCAGGCATTCTTAACAATTTTGTTTGCCTTCTAGATGATTTTGATGAAGGTATCAAATAATCAATAGATAGAAAAAAATGTTAGTTATGGTTGCCTAAATTAAACACTACATGCACAAGAAAATAACATGCTTTACATATGGATGTTTAAGGACATATTACAAGAAGTTATTATTGAGAATAAACATTTGGGCTGAGATGTATGGAATATGATGATAGCTGCAGTTCATACAGTATCATGCTTTGTGTTTAAAAGTGAAAAAGTAAAATCATCTACTTGGCTGGAATTTCACAAGTGTTACCAATGAAGTCCAACATTGAGTGTTTTACTGTAATTGACAGTATCTGCCAAGTACAGACCTTGGCTAAACTTTAGATGAACTTAATTTGAATACAATCACAGAATTAGACAAGACACAGATACCACTGAACAAATTAATTTGTATGAGAATGTATAACCACAATTTACAGCTGATATTCCATTCTGCATCACTGTGATGCTGCAATAACCTTTTCAAGCACACTGAGTGTCCTGCTGGCATTTATTATGCTGTATGCTGCAATTTGAATATGATACAGCCAGCATGAGGGTGTTTTAATTTGCTGTGATCTTTTTCCCAAGAGTTTCCATTGACACCCTCTACACATCTAACAGTTTTAGTGTTGTAGATTCCAAAAACATCCAGCTGAGTTCATTCCCTGTTCGTTCTGCAGCCTCAGTAGTATCACCATTTCAATATCTGCAGTGGACTAAGCTCTTACCTCATCATACCCATTTGATACTTTTTTTTTTTTAAACGCCTTGATTTTTAGTGCCTGTAATGTTAACAGAAATGACCTAATCTGTTTAACTCTTTGTCCCCAGTCTTAGTCAGATTCTTTCCAGAGATTTGTAGTAGATGCTGCAGATTCTCTCTCAGGATTTCAGAGTTGGGAGCAGTGGCCTCAGCAGTTTTACTGCAGTATAACGACAAGCATCTGTGGCTATGTTCCTGCCTGTGGGACAATGGCTTTGTCAGACCTGCATGGCACAGGTGACCATGGACATTTACAAGGTATTTCATCATTTTGTGCACTCTTGTGAGATAGGGGTGCCAGAATGATCATGATGATTGTGGTGCCTGTGCTTTTCTCTAAGTATTCATCATTGAGTTCATAGCTTTTTTTTTGCAATATGAAAGTTTATTTTTATTGCTTTTTGTGAACAAATAATGTGAATATATAGCAGACTAAAGAAGATGAAAATAAAGACTGTGTTGATATAACTCAAATAAATTCTGTAAATTTTTATTAAAAAAATCACTCCAGTTATCTAATATCACATTGCATTTCAAAGATCTCTTGGCTCATGTTCAGGTGTCCAACTGTTACAGTCCTTGCAAACATCTCAATATTTCTAAATGCAATAAGCTGCAGTTTCTGATCTTTTATGAGCACCTGGAACCTGGCACATCATCTCACCTCTGTCTCTGGCCACTGCTGTCAGCATCACCCAGCTCAATCTGTCTCCATACCGAATCTGTCGCTCCAGCACTGCAGCGGATCAGGAAATTGCACTGAGCATGCTTGCGGCAGATGCAGCCTGTAGATGGAGCAAAGTGGAGAGGAGGAGAAAGGGAGGAGAGACAACGGCAGAGAGGGAGTCACACAGGAGCTGCACACAGCGCTGGGATGCTGTTGCAGCTCTGAGAACAAGGGCTGCATGGGAAGCTTTGTCATTGACAGCACAGATGGAGTGTGAAAGGGGAATACAAATGACTGGGATGTCAGATCGTCATCTTCAAAGAGGAAAAGATATGTGATAAGGTAAAAGAGATTTCAGCATGATAGAATTGGATGATGGTTAAATTAGAATAAAAAATGTAGTCTCTGGAGAAGTCCTGATGTGTCGAGACCAGCTTTTACATTCATGCATCCTTTTGATTATCGTCAAGACTTGAGTGTTACAGTAATATCAGGGTAAGAAATACAATATTGTCTGTTTTTCTGATGCATGCGAGAGATGTGTGATTACTGAGTTAATCTGTCATTTGCAGGGACTCTTGGGTGGTATAGAGATGTATGCCTTCTACTCCCTTTTAGTCTACATCTTCTACACTGTCTTTAAGAAGGAGGAGGAGGATGAAGCGTTGGAGGGATCTTCCTCAGATGTAGGTCTAGCCACATCATGTCCAGCCTCATGGGTCCTCTGTCAGGAAAATTTTTTTTATAGGGAACATGCATGCGTCATCTCCCACCTGACAGTACAAAAAAGGCTCCATCATAAAGGATGTGGAAATTAGTCATGCCATTGCTCTCCCTTTTGTGTGTTTTTCCATATATGAAATGTGTAAATATTTTGCCTGTGTATTACTGTCTGACCCTAAATGTATGTTGCTGGGCTCAGGAGCCAGGACCTGTTTCCATGGAAACAGGGAGCAGGAGGAGAGATGGCCACACCTCCAAAATGGGGAAAAAGGCTTATGTTGGGCTCGGTGACTCCAGTGAGTGCTCAAATACCATTTATTTATAGTCCAACATAAAGGCTGTCATATGATATAGAAGAATCATTCAACATTTATGGTCTACTAATTGATTATTTAGTACATAGATTCCTTTTCTCTGTAACATTTATGTGATTGTTGTCATCCAGGCAGTAGCAGTGATAGTGATGAAATGTCTCTGAGTGATGAAGGTGAGGAAGATGGCCCAGACATCCCAGCATGCACTCCTCTGGCTGCTTTTCTGTCCTTCAAGCAGGAGGCTGAGAAGAGGAGGGCCTCACAGGTGCAGCTGGAAACAGGAAAGGTAACAAAACTATGTCATCACCTTGACTGAGCTGCTCACTTGATGCATAAATTCCCCAAACAGGAGCTTCTGTGGTGTTTAACTTTGTGTCTGTGTTGCCCAGTTGACAGAGTCTCCCTTGGTGGCGGTGATGTCCCACTTGCTGAGTTTTCTGGAGCAGTACTCCCACTTTCAGCAGCTGCAGCAGCAGGCTGACCAGTATCGCATCCAGCTGAAGAGGCACCGCATCCAGCACCGACGGCAGATGAAGGCCCTGCGAGCGTCCTACCGCCAGCGCCTCAGGGACAAGAGCAGCATCATCAGCAGCCTAGAGGGGGCCATCAGCCAGCAGCAGACCCCCAGTCCACTGAGCGAGGGTGAGGGAGGACGGGAATGGTCGTGGAGGGGGAGGAGGGAGGAAAGAAAGGATGGGGGAGGGTGAAATTAAGAGGCAAGAAGGATGAGTTTACATGATGAAAAACCGAGAAGTAGAGGTCAAGTGGCTGTTTTAATAACACAGAAATGGATTGGTTGGTGTGAGAAAAAATAGCACTGCGGACTAGAGGTATCTTTAAATCGATATTACACTTTAGATTGGATGAGATCAAGTGATGAATGGAGGAAGATGGATTAGGTGGACAATGAATAAAGCGATCTGATTTCACATGCTCCTCATAATAGGTGTATATCCAACAGGTTACATAATATAGATGAGAGCCTTTCTGTCATTTACAATTGTGAAAATCCAGCAATTTTCCATTAATGTATAAAATGTGAGCAGGATTTGAGAGGGAGTCATCAATCCACTGTCCTATAATGTGATTTCTCTACTGTTGGTTCACCCTTGATCAGATTTTTTTTCAACCAGTACACCTTTATAGAAGAATACAGTCATCAGCAGAGGAGCAGACTGATTAGATTTATGTGGGTGTTGGTGTAAGTCAAGAGGCCAGACTAAAACTGACCTCAGAGCTTTAGATGTGGGTATCTGCTGTGTTTCAGAGCTGACCAGATGGTTCTTTGACCTTGGAGCAGAAGGTATAGCTGTACCAACTGCATTTTCTTACATCATGCATGTTAACAAGGACATAAAGCCGTGGACAGATCAGATTCCCGTCCTGAGATTGACTGATACAGCCTCAGAGAAATATGTCCTTATGTATGATGGCATGTGTGATAACCAGACTGGGTTATATGAATTTCAGTGTGTAGGTGTGTTAAAGGAGAGGACCTCATGCTCACTGACTCTTGTAGTCGCAGGACATGAGATATATGATTCCATGGCAAGGCTCTTTGGGACTTGGATAGTGAGTCCGTGGCTCTCTGTCATGAATAAAACATGGCTTAGAGTGCTGTTTTATTCCCTGTGAATGCACTTACAAGGTCTGGCACATGCAGGGTGCCACGTGTACTTGTGTTGGACTAAAAATAGCCTGGAGTCCCAAGTGTTACAAGGCTGTTTTGTTTGTTTATTGTGATGCCATGTGCAGGCCTTCGTGGACGAGGAGTGATGTCTCTTGGATGTGCATTTTGGCTGCGTTGTGGTCTTCTATTCAGTATTTGATTTAAATGAATGGCTGATGCTCCATTCCGTGGTCATTCATCATGAATGTAACAAGAGATCTAATTTTTAATTCTTTATCATCTGTTTTTCATTTGGAGGAAATGAGTTTTTCATCAATTCAAGCTGCTGTTTTAAAATGCATAAAGCTATCTCTGCGCCTCTGCAGTTATCACATTTTTTCTGACACCCCTGACGCACAGTTGTACCCTCTCCTCCATGTTTTTGTCCTTTTTTTCCCTTCCTGGCATCACCACCTCTCCCTGCATCATTGTGACACAGCAAACCTGGCATGGCGTGTTGATAGAATTAGCATAAAGGCCCTGCAATGAAAATCAGAGGTGACAGAGCCTGATATATCATTGAGGAGGGAAGAAATGATTAAATGCTGTCGTGCATGCTGCTCAGGTTCCTGTCTGATGAACTATAGAGGAGTCTTAGCAGGTTGTTGTAACTTGCCTCATATAAACCCTCCTCCTCTTCCTTGCTTCAGGCTGCACGTGAGACGCTGCAATAATCCTTTAAAGGTCTGTGAAGTTGCCTGGGAGAGTTGAGTGGAAGCACGTAAAAGACCTTTAAGTGCATACTTAACGTTCATTAATATTACACACACACAAGCATTCAAGCGTACTGTAGGAATTAGTCATAACTGAAAATGTATAGAAAACAGGTCAGAGGAAGTTCAGAAAATGTTGGCTGGTGTTATTTCTGGGTGGCCTAATATGAATATGGGTCCAGAGATGACAGAATATGACTGCTGTTAGTTATGCTGTCAGTATTCAGGCTGCTGCTGCTGATGATGATGATGAGAAGAGGCTGATTATAGTTTTCTTATTTATGTCACCCAGGTGAGTCCAGCAGTGACGCAGGGACACAAGCCGGAGTCCACAGGCTGGTTGAGTCTCTGTATGGTCTGCAGGGTGAGAGGAGTAAACTGAGAGGAGAACTGCGTCTGTTGCACTCACAGCTGGAGCAGAAGGAGAGGGACAGACACTCCCGTATACAGGCCTTTCACCAGCAGGTAGGCAGCTGCATATTAGTTAATTTAAGATAAGATAAGATAAGATGAGCCTTTATTAATAAGGAAAATTCAGTTTTTACACTCTGTTGTTAATTTCACACAGTACACATACATGCATTAATGGAGAGATGTCAGAGTGAGGGGGCTGCTCCTGACAAGCGCCCCGAGCAGTTGGGGGTTTGGTGCCTTGCTCAGGGGCACCTTGGCAGTGCCCAAGAGGTAAACTGGTCCCTTTCCAACCAGTTGGTCTTGGTCCATGTTGGGTCTTCAACCGGTGACCCTCCGATTTCTAAACCAAGTCCCTACGGACTGAGCTACAGCCGCCTCCTAAAAATAAATTACATCCTTCGAGCCGGAGTTGAACCAGCGACCTAAGGATAACTGCTATTGGCAACCTACAGTTCTCCGCTCTACCAACTGAGCTATCGAAGGACATATTTAGGAAAAATACTACCTGAAGTCCATAAAAGTGATCAAAAATAGAGTTATATTTCATTACAATCTCTACAATCTCTAAAAATGACTATAATGATGCTTTTTTTCTTACCCATGAGAATTTGGAAAGAAAATTATAGAGACAGCATTACATGCATGTCTTCATAAATATAAAGCAGGCTTGCAGAATTAAATCCTGCTCACATTGCGATATAAATAATGGAATGAAATAGGGAGGAAAAACTTGTCTGTAGTCAAAAATAAGTAATAATCCTTTATTTATAAATTTTACAAATTTCCCTGATGTGGGACTAAAATCTGTCCTCCGTTAAACTTTTAACCCTCTCTCATTTCTTACACAGATTGATGAGCTGAAGAGTTGCATAGAGGAGCGCGAGGAGGAGCTGTCAAGACTGAGAACAGCCACTGTAAGTGCTGTGAACTATCGATTTCATCATTTGTCACTTAAGCCTTCGCCACTCTACGCGTCATCAGCAAAGCTGCCACATCTGCCCACACACACTTCATGAAATGTCATGTAAAAGTGCCACACAGCAGTCAGCATGCCTTTTACAACACCTTAATCATAAATGTATGGTAAAAAACACAGACTCATCTACAAATATATATATAAAGTATATATATATATATATATATATATATATATATATATATATATATAAAGTATATATATATATATAAAGTATGTATATATATATATATATATATATATATATATATATATATATATATATATATATATATATATAAAATATATATATATATATATATATATGAGAGGAATTCTGGTTTTGATGCATCTCTCATTGTTATGCTGAACCTCATGTTTCATGTCCTCAGGGGGCCACAGACTCAGAGAAGCGGGTTCTGTGTCTGTCAGCAGAGAACGAGAGTCTGAAGCAGAGCCTGAGTGTTACCCAAGGCCTGCTGCAGCAGCTGTCAGCCATCCCCTCCCAGTCCAGCACCATGCTCATCAAGGTGAGACACACCAGCACAGCCGAGAGCTCGCTGATGTACTACCCAAGGCAGCCATTAGTAACTACAAACAATATACAAACAAATATTTTTTTCATTTGCTTTGTTTTATGTGCTCTGCTAGGAGAATGAAAACCTCCGCAGCAGAGTGCAGCAGCTGGAGATGTCCCTACAGCAGCGTGCTGAGCAGCTGTCACAACTGGAGCGACAGAGCGAACAAAGCGAGTGGAGAAGAGGAGAGGAGCTGAGGAAACGAGAGGACCGAGTGAGGGAGCTGCAGCTGGAGTTGGACCGGGAGAGAGGCAAGGAGCCAGTGGTGAAGGTAAGATTTGTTCACTGGAAACACATCAATGTTTATTATGAAGACGGAATAAGACACAAAATTGCAGCATTTACTTTTAGTAATTGACTCTAATCAGGTATTTTCTCCCTCTCAGTATGTCACCCAGACTGTGGAGGTGGACTCACCGGCCACATTAAAGCAGCTGACCAAAGCCAGGCAGAGGAACGAGCTGCTGTCTGATAAGCTGTCCAATCAGAATGAGCGGTGCAAACAGCTGGAGGAACACATCAGGAAGTCTGATGAATACAGCTGTAATCTGCAGCACAAGGTAACAAACAGAGGCCACTGAATTCCTACTTAACTAGTTTGGTGTGAATTCTTATCTGTCACATCTGCTTCAAAGTATTCATACACAGTAATACACAGATTTCAACACGCAGTATAAAACAATTATACTAGAGTGATATTTTTGGTTTTAGAAGTAAATAACTGTCATACACCAGTTTTTGAATGTGTTCCAGGCAGTAACAAGCTGGACAGAAATTGTAAGCTGGGCTTTTGACAATAATACTCCATAATAATGCTAAATATCCATCAGTTCACATATTGTTAGTGATGGCTGCTGGCCACTAGGAGGCAAGCAGCTCTGATTTGAAAGAATGAAAGTGACAGAACTGGACCAGAGGGGTAAATAAACCACACACTGTTTGGAGAACAGATAATCAAAAGGGATAAAATCAAAGTTAGAAGGATGAAGTTCCCACTTTGCTGCTCAAAAATCACAACTCGGATCAATTTCTTAGATAGATAAACTCATTACAGAGCAGAGGCTGCACAGATTGGACCAGTTGAGCTGACAGATCAAATCGCTGTGCTGAACCTCTTTACAGATTGCAGCGTATGAGCGAGAAATCAGCAAACTGAGGGAGGAGCTGTTGAAAGAGATTGGCCACTTGGAGGAGAGGAAGGAGGAGGCTGTGAAGGCTGCAGCCTCCTGCTCAGCCGAGCACTTTCAGAACCTGCAGGACCAGTTCTTCAGTGAGTTACACCAAATGATCCAACCACCAGAGACAGGGAAGAAAGAGAAAATGTCTTTAAACAGATAGATGAACATTTTGGGAGACAAGATGAGAGAGATAGATGAGAAGATGAAGAGTATGAAGAGAGTAGTATCAATCTTCTCATCTAACCCAGAGCAAGAAAGTGAATAACTCCATTTCCCAACATGCCAAACAAGACGAAACTCTATTTGAGATTGATTCTATGTGGTGTTTTTATTTTTGTCAGGCTTGCAGAAGCGTCTGACAGCACTCCCTCCAACTTTACGCTCCATGAAAACCGACTACACCAGTCTGAAGAGTCAGGTTCGAAACTTCTCGGACTTTTACGGAGCAGCTATCAGCGAAGCAAAAAAACAGGTGAGTACATGACATCACATCATGATGATCAAATCTGACCAAATCAATAAGCCTAGCAAAGAACTTATTTGTTGTGTTTCGTCTTTGGCAGATTTCCGCAGCTATCAGTGAGATGTCTGAGGCCAACAAAGACCTCCTGGAAAAATACAGGAAGGAGGTGGCACTGCGCAGGAAGTACCACGAGCAGCTGGTGGAGCTTAAGGGTATGCAGAGAAGACAAAACAAAATTCACTGCAGAAAATAAGATCTGCGTCATTAACTTGGCCCCCTGGTTTTAGGCAACATCCGCGTGCTGTGCCGTGTGAAGCCTGTGCTGAAGGAGGACCAGCATGAGGAGGGCCAGTCTGTGGTGGTGACGACAGACCCCAACAACGAGTCGTCACTCACTGTGCTGAACAAAGGGAAGGGTCGCATCTTTGAACTGGACAAGGTCTTCCACCCTCAGGCCACACAGGAAGAGGTGTGACAATGAACAGCATATGCAGGAAATATAATTGTTAATAAGAACTTTAACCCTCCATTGGTTTTCTTCAGGTCTTTCAGGAGATTGAACCTCTTGTGACGTCCTGTATCGATGGCTACCATGTCTGCATATTTGCCTATGGACAGACTGGCTCTGGAAAAACCCACACAATGGAGGTACACTCTCTAGTTTTACAGCAATATTGGAGTCAAAGAGCGGTAAGAGATATCGTAGCCACTGCACATACCAGCACAGGTGTTTGGTCCATAATGTAGGCTGCAGACTGAAGTATCTCTTGCATTTCAGGGCAGTGTGGAGAACCCAGGCATCAACCAGCGAGCCCTGAAACATCTCTTCAGTGAGATTGAGGAGAGGAAGGACATGTGGTCCTACACGGTCACTGTCAGCTCTGTGGAGATCTACAACGAGGTGCTAAGGTACAGTACACTGCACTTTTCTTTGGATATCCTTTGAGATCCACTACTAGCTGCTTGTTTTATTGTTGGAGTTACATTTTGTTTCTCAGAGACCTGCTGAGTAAGGACGGAGAGAAACTGGACATTAAGATCAATCCGGACGGGACAGGTCAGCTGCATGTGCCGGGCCTCAGGGTCATTGAAGTGAAGAGCTTTCAGCACATCAAAAAGGTGCCACAGCCTGTTTTTAACCATCTATACTGGTGGAAAGTACATTTACTCAAGTACTGTACTTAAGTACAATTTTAAGGTACTTGTACTTTACTATTATTTCCATTTCATGCTACAATTCAGAGAGAAATATTGTACTTACATTTGTTTGAAAACTTGAGTTACTCTGCAGATTCAGATAAATAATACAAAATATTATCAACAATTAAATTATGATGTATTATTTATGGCTGTCAAAGTTAATGTGATAATAACGCTACAAACTACAAAAAACTGGCATGGTGATTTTCAAAGGGGTCCCTTGACCTCTAACGTCAAGATATGTAAATGGTTCTCTGGGTACCCACCAGTCTCCCCTTTACAGACATGCCCACTTTATGATAATCATATGCAGTTTGGAGCAAGTCATAGTCAAGTCAACACACTGACAGCTGTTGTTGCCTGTTGAGCTGCAGTTTGCCATGTCATGATTTGAGCATATTTATTTATGCTAAATGTAGTACCTGTGGGGGTTTCTGGACAATAATTGTCATTGTTTTGTGTTGATTTCCAATAATAAATATATAGATACAAATGCATAAAGCAGCATATTTGTCCACCCCCATGTTGGTAAGAGTATTAAATACTTGACAAAACTCTTGAACAGATAAAATATGTGCAAATAATTTGCGATTAATTGTGATTATCCTTAGACAATCATGCAATTAATTGTAATTAAATATTTCAATCAATTGAAATCCCTAATATTATTATAAGTTAAGATAAGACTTTTTTTGATCCCTGTGGGGAATTTTATTTATGCTAATTATTCATATTTTTGTGAAGATTTTAGCCACAGCCCGAAAGAACAGGATCACCTTTGGCACTCAGATGAACCAGCACAGCTCCCGCTCCCACGCTCTGCTCTGCATCACCGTTCAGGGAACTGACCTCGCCACCGGGTCCAAAACCACCGGTCAGTCACACATCATGCATCTCTCCTTTGAGGAGGGAATGTGTATTCATTATTAATATTTGCTAGAAATGTGAATCAGATTTGGCATTCTTCTTTGAATCCCTCTGTTTCATTAAAGCTGAGGGCAGTCTAGCTACTGCATGATGCTGAAATAAAAACAATATTTCCCAAGGGATGGCACAGTGAATATCTGCAGTCTTTGAGCAGAGGGAAGGTTGAGAAAGAGGAAAAAGCACAAAAAAGAAGCTTCTGATCAGGATTCAGTCAAACACATGTGGGTCCCGTCTTCATTTATAGGGTATCTGCACGTTTCAACAAGTCAAATTTAAGACTTTCTGAGACATTTTAAAGACGCCATTGCTGCTATATGACTGATGCTTCATTACCGAGTGTAGGTGTTGCTCCAACCGTTTCTGGGGGTCGATTGGAGTTGATGCTCTAGATCCCCATGTGGAACAATACTGGCTGATTGCAGGCATTTGCTACTGGTTTATATTTTTCTAATGTGACAAGTGACTCTAAAGACATGATGCCCAATGTTCCAAGTTTCAAAGTTTTCTTGCAGAGGGTGCAGCAGCCTTCAAACACTGCTCTCTAACCATAGGTAATTGAACTTGCATTAGGGCTGCACAATTATCATGATTCACAAGTATTTTGAGCATGATTATTCCTAGATTTTAGGGACAAAATATTTTTATTGCAAATTCATATGTAAATAAACAGGGCACTGTTTTCACTTCAATGTTGTACTAAATTCCAACTGTCAAAAACTCTTGTTATCCTTTTACTTTGTTATTGTCATCTATAGTGGTTATTTGTATAAAAACAATAAATAAATAAATTATTTTATCTTAATTGATAAATCTTTAGTTGACACCAATAATTAGTTGATTTAATTCTGTATGATACGTTAATGAATTTTTAAGACCTGCCAAAACTGTTTTTTAGACATTTCGTGAGAATTTAAGACAGAGGCCTTGAATTCGGGTTATTGAATTTTAGGCCCCTTTCTTAAGACTTTTTAAAAGACCCCACGGGAACCCTGTCATTGCTTCACCATTACTCTGATATAACATTTCTTACCTCAGGTAAGCTGAACCTGGTGGACCTGGCTGGCTCAGAGAGGGTGTGGAAGTCTGGAGCAGAGGGAGAGCGGCTGAAAGAGGCCCAGAACATCAACCGCTCCCTGCTGTCACTGGGGGACGTCATTCAGGCACTGAGAGCTCGGCAGACTCACATCCCTTTCAGGAACTCCCGCCTTACGTACTTATTACAAGACTCTCTGGGCAAAGGCAGCAAGACTGTCATGGTGGTACAGGTGAGGTTACTGCTCCAAATCTATAGATTTTCAGCCTTAGAAATATGACATATTTGCAGACGTTTGATGCTTGTTTTGTTTCTACAAAAGGTGTCTGCTCTAGAGAGTAATGTGGGAGAGACATTGTGCTCACTGAAGTTTGCCCAGAGGGTGTGCAAAGTGGAGCTGGGTCCTGCAGCCAGGAAGATTGAATCTGGTGGAGGACAGTGTGACTGACAGCCCTGTTCCCAGTGATCACCAGGAAGCCATGAATGCACCAGTCAGATTATCACCCACCCTACCAAACAACCAACCATTAATGCTACAGTATCAACAACAACAGCAATCCTGCGCAAGGGCTAAATCTGTGTGGCACCCTAATGCCAGCCTCTGATTGAGGTTCGGTATTGGGGCCTCCTCTTTGCCATTTTTCTGCTTCTGACAAGCGATAACCCTTCATCATCAACTAATCTGCATGCAGGAGTATTTATTCTTCCACTCTTGAGTGCCAAAACAACCTCTGACTCCCCCACGGTCTAAGATTAGATGCTTCCTTGAACTACAATATCTCAGTTTCCTTTTCTCAAATACCAAAATCCAGGATTTATCTTATCAGCTTTTCTCACAGATTATCACAGTATTTAGAGCAGCATCATGCTCAACAAGCTTCCAGAGCCACAATATCAACACCTCCGTTTTTGCAGTATTAATCATGTTGCTGTAAATGTCTGTAGTTTGTGAGCTTCATCTCCAATGTTGTATATTTTTGAAGACTGCAGTGTGCAGGAGAAACTGTTTTGTAGCCAAAGTATGGGCTATTAGTTATTTCAATGACACTTAAGTCACATATTAGTGTAGTTTGTGTGAACTTCAGAAGAGCAGCGACTGAATGCTTTCTGTTTCTCTTTAGAGCCTGTTGAGAACAGAGGGAAGCCGTTGAAGGAAGCAGGTGGCCTTGTATTAACAGAGGTAATATAATGAACTGTGCAATGCCCTCCTTATCGAGGAGACAGGATTGGCCTACGGAGACAATAGAAGATGCACTTTATTTTGAAAGAATAGGAGTGTTTCAGTTCAGAACAGGTATTTAGGTGCTTGCATTAGATATCACTAGTGAATGTCATACCAAAAACAGCTTATTGTTATCTGTTTATCATATTTATCACCCGTTGGATCAAAGCTAACTTGATTCAATAGTAGCAAGACATTAATTAATGTTGCAGTAATTACCATGAGTGCTTAGGGGTCACTTGATGATGACTAGAGAGTGAATTTTCAGATAATTTTCTGAATAAATATGATGTATTTCAAAAGTGTCTTTTCTCTTATTAGATGCTCAGCAACAAAACATTAAAAATATAATTTGTAGTGACACGTAACCACCTCAATAATCGTTTCAATTCGGCAAACAAATGGGCCACTTTTGGAGATATTTTTATCTTTAATTTATTACTTTAATATTTTCTAAAGATTTTGTGATTTTTTTTGAGCTGTAATGATTAATTCATTAGTTGTCAACTATTAAATGAATCACCAACTATCTTGATAATTATTTAAAACTATTTTTGAGTAATTTTTTAAAGAAAAAAAATGACAAAAAAAATCTCTTATTCCAGTTTCTTAAATGTGAATATTTTCTGGTTTCTTGACTACTTTATGACAGTAAACTGAATATCTTTGAGTTGTGGGCAAAACAACACGTTTGAGGACGTCATCTTGGGCTTTGGGAAACACTGATTGACATTTTGACAATTTTCTGACTTTTTATAGACAAAACAACTAACAGAGAAAGTAATCGACAGATTAATCGACGAAAATAATCATTGGTTGCAGCCTTAATGATTTTGCCATCAGTGTATACAGTACATCACAAAATATATCAATATGATATATTTCATTACATATCCTGTAATAAAGGATTTAATCCATATCACCCACCCCTACTTTCAAATAAAGGTAAACTGCATAAAAATAATTGAAAAAAACTCATTACTTTACTTGAAAATATAAAAATTACAACAAGCTATTGATGTTACATTACCAATGCACATCAATAAACCACACACAAAGAATGTACTACTACATAACAATATGTAATAATGCAATGAGGCAGGACTCACTAGGGAATATGAAGACCTGACACATTACTTTACTCCCTGCAGTGATAAAAAGTGTCTGTCTCTTTAAGCACAACTCAGATGTGACGACACAGTCCCAGTAAACCGAGGCCATCCCTCTGTCGTCTCCTTTTATTTACCCGTCACATCCTGGATTCAGTCAGAGTCTCCTTCCTCCACTCCTACTGCTCCCACCACTCCGGCCAACTCCTCCTCGCTGCCTCGGAGACGATCCCCTGGACACACAAACACTCACGATCAATCACTGCAATATATGTATGTATGTGTGTGTGTGGGTGTGTGTGTGTGGTGTGAGTGTGTGTGTGTGTGTGTGTATGTATATATATATATATATATATATATATTTATATATATATATATATATATATATATATATATATATATATATATATATATATATATATATATATATATATATATATATATATATTATATATATATATATATGTATATATATATATGTATATATATGTATATGTATATATACATAACAAAACAATAAAAAAAAAAACCTGCACTCACAAGGCCGATTAGACAGATGCAGACAGACTGTAGGACTGTATGTGTCTGCAGGCAGTCTTCTCAATGTGGTTTAGAGGTAAGATCGGGCCTAAAAAAATCCAGCCCGACCCGACCCAGGCCCGCGGGTATTAAAGCGACCGAAATTCGGGCCGGGTCGGGCTCGGACTAAAGATCTTACCTCTAATGTGGTTACTATGTAACAAAGCTAGCCAACACCAGGTAACGCCACCAAACTAACATTGTTCATTTATTTTTTTTATTCATTTAAGTTTGCAAATTTTCATTCTCTCTCAGAAACAAGGAGATAATGGTATGTGCAGAAGTGCAATAAAACGGTATTTATTTTTTACTCATTTTTTTTAAAGTTTAGTTTTTTGATTACCTGTAGACGTTTATTTAGTAGTTTGATTTTTTTTTAATTTAAATTAAGAGCACTACAGACAGTGCAGATCTACTTAAGCAAAGAGAGGCAATGCCGAAAATAACAGTGTTAAATAAATGTTCATTTAAGTTCATCAGTTTTGTTAAGTTTTTAAAATTGGTTTTTTAAAAAAGAAAAAAAAAAAAAAAGATGATATCTGCATTATGTATCAGCCGCCCTCCTCTCTAAATATCGGCATCGGCCACTGAAGAACCTGTATCGGTCAGCATCTAGTCTTATTCAGGTTTAGTGCACCATTGACAGTGTGTAATCAAGCTTCCCTGATGTCCCACCAACAGAGGGTACAGTGCAAAGTTACAACCAACAAAGAGCAAAACAAACAATGTTCTTTACAATAATAGTAAATACAGCTTTTAATTTTTATCAAAATGTAGACGTAAGGCTGCATTAAAAGCTAAAACCAAATTGAAAGAGCTTTGCGTTTACATGCCACTGTAAACTTATTAATGGGGTTATTGTGAGTACAAGTTATTACAAAACATGGCCACCTGTACTCTCAATGTCACACAATAAAACAAGGTAAAACCTTTTTACATTTAAACCTGTTTTGTGCTCTCCATGAAAGCTCCTGCGTATTATTAGAACACGGATCACACATCAGCGGAGGAATCGCACCGCTGACGTTATCTGATGGCTTCAAGCCTCTGTGGAATCTGAACACTACAAAGCAATTAGTCTGATAATTCACGCCTAGCTCAGACATGCTCGTCTCTGGTGTCAAGGAAGAGTCAGTGCAAACTCCCTGAGTCAAACGCAAAAACATGAAATAGGAAATATACTGACGGATGAGCTCGGCGATGGCTCTCTGTGTTCTCCTCTCCAGCTTCTCCAGTTTCTTTGCTACGTCACGCTTTAGATCCCTAGATGCAGAAACACAATGAAAAGACAATGTCAGTAACAAATTATCTTTAATTACAATTAATCAATTATAGATTGTTGGCACCTTAAACATCTTACCAGTCTGGTTTTCTTGGGGCGAGGTTGGCCAAATCCTGAGGACAGAAAACAGCTGAATATGGCAACTACAACAACTACTACTGTGCTTCTTCAAAAGAAATCACATCTATACAGACAGGAGTACTCACCACTTCTTCAATAATGGGTTCTGGATTAGCTGCCTCTAACTGGTCTCTTACTTTATCCTCCACTGCAAAGAAATAATATTTATCATCAGTCATAAATAATACATGATAACAGCAACAGGAGTTGTGAGCAATACTCGAGGGGCGCCGTCCAGTAGCTGACCATGTGTTATGACCTTCCTATATGTGACATTATCAGTATTCAACAGCAAGGTGACTTTGAAATCATCTGAGTTCATGTGTTTTTCAAAGCTTGTTTATGATTGAAGAGTTCTCACCTGATGCAGGTTTGGCTTTGGGCACCTGCCTCTCCTTCAGATCTTCATCCTCTGGAGTGTAATTCCTCAACTTCAGCTCTCTGAGCACAGAAATCACAATGCATTATCAGTTAACACTCGCTTTCTCACACTCTTGTGACCGACCAGGAGATGGCAGTGTAGGAAAATCTATTCCACCAGAGATTAAGTCGCAAAAAAGACCATCTGCAAACCCCTACACAGCTGCACATCTAATGTCTAGGTCGGGTATAATGTGCCTCTTTATTCCTATGAACACGTCTGATTAACATGTTCCACCTGCTCCTAAGCACAGACTTGTGGAGAGCAGCAAACAGCTGAGGAATGCCGTCCTTGATGCTGAATTATGCAGTCTTTCATCGCATCTCTACACAGAGGAATTCTTGGCAAGCTTGGCTGACATCTCTGCGTATTATACAGAAAGTCAAGAGGCAGAGGTAAACTATTGTCTGACTGAGCACGGACCAAGAGAGTTATCAGCTGCTCTGAGCTTAACATGGATTTGTGATGAGGCTCGGGAGAGAGAGAACACTCTTGATACATTCATCACACCCCTGCTGCTAACAGACAGACCGATGCCTTGTATGGGTATGGGCAGGAATGCTAGTCATGTTCTGCCTTTGGCTGACTGAGGGCCGCTCTTAGTTCACACATCTCTCTCTGTATACCTCCTGAAGACGACGATGTCCTTTTATCCATCTCATCATTAAATTGATATGTCATTCATATTGCAGTCATAATGAATCATATAATTTTTTTAACAATTCATTGCATTTATTTGAAGTAAAGCAAAGTCTTGATAGAAATATGGCATTAAATTAGTCTAAATAACTATAATGAAATGACTTAAAGAGGACCTATTATGCTCATTTTCAGGTGCAAATGCTTTAAGGTTTTCATAGTATCATAGTCTGCTCTGATTGGTCTACTCTGCTGTGATTAACCAACTGAACCAAACTCTTCAGACTCTGCTCCTGCTCCGCTCTAACTAGCTTTGTTTGAGGGCATGCCAAGCTAGCCGCAACGCAGGTATTATGCAAATGTGTTACTTGGTGACATCACCATGTTATGGAAGAAAAGGCGGGACTTAAAGGTGTTTGAGGCGGTTTAGGAGCAGTGTTTCTATAGGGAAGAGTAACTCCATTTGGTGTGGACTTTGGGCTTTGTAACTTTGCAAACCTTCACAAAAGGAAAGACAAAAAGCATAAAAGCATAACAGGACCTCTTTAAATAAACAGAATGAAACTACATCAATAGTTGTCCAAAGGGCCTAAATATTCAATAATTTTGCCAACCTAAGCTCCACAGTCACAGTGTTACAAAATCCAGATGCCCTGACTGCAAGTTTCTTAGCTTGGACTTTGGAGAAGTCAGAAGGTATCTGTCCAGGATTAACAGGCCATCAATCTTCAAGATATCATATTGTGATGAAATAAAACATAAATACGTGAGGATGCCACAATGTCATGGTATCAAACTGAAAGAATTCTTCCTCCAGGAAGCATTAATGTGTTCAGTACAATCTTAGCTGTTATTTTTTATTGCTTTAGTGCAATTGGCCTGCATTATAAAATGCACTGTGTGGAAGTGCTTGTGAAAACAGATGATCAAGTATGACTGAATGTTTTTGAAAAAAATATGTAATTGCTATTATTTTGACTGATTTTGCAATTACAATATGATTTGTGATATTCAAGATGGAATGATCATTTTTACATCATTATTTTCATTGAAACACACACATTTTCATTGAAGCCTATAGAATATGATGTGTTGACCAGGACATCTTGGCAGCACCACTATGTTTCATTTAAATGGTATTTTGACACACACTTCATCTTTGACAAATTATGCGCATCGAGTTATTTGAAAATTGCAGTAGGACATATTGCAATTTTGATCAAATTTTGATTAGTTGTGCAGCCCTTCTATCAAGAGAAAATTTACATGGTTGCAGTAATTCATCTTTTCTACAAATTTGATAATTTGGCTAAAAGATGGTGCTGGATTAAAGAGTAAATGAGGCAAATAGACAAAGGTCCTCTGGGGAGCAAGTTGTGGTGCAAACTCATGACAATGTATTTGTTAGATTTTGACATTTCATGGAGAAATTGTGGCACAAAAGGGAAGGTCAAGAAGTCATCAAGACATTAAGATACATCATATGAGCACTGTGAATATTACAGCAGATTTAACTGCACCATAATCTTTAGGATCCCTTGTCATGAAATATTAGTGGTAGTCCATACATGTTTGACCTGCTGGTGGCCATTAATATCCAACAGAGATTGAAAAATGTTCTACCATTAGCAAGACCAAAAAAAACAGGATACACAGACAGACACTGTAAATTTTCTGCCTACACAATTTGACATCACTTCTTTTTTTCTGAACTGTCTCTTAGTTTGATGCGTCCAAACCTTTTAAGTGTGTTTACACATTTCCACTTCAAGCACACTGTGGCATCAAAGAGAGCCAGTAATGAATTCAGAGCGCTAATCCAAGTGTGGCTCTCTGAAAATGTTTAGAGTGAACTGTGGCTGAGGAGGAGGTGCAGCAGTGTTCAAATGTTTACTCTGATATCAAGCAACCTGATCCATTCACCAGAGCAAAAATAACTCCAGAAAACAATAAGCCTTTTCATTTACACATGAGCCACAGAGCTCACATGTAATTAATCATATCAATATTTTAGAGGCTTTTGAACTTCCTTGAATCATATTTGCTATTTCCAAGCATTTAGAATCTGTTTGTCTCTCTAAAAATAACACCTAACAAGATGCAACAGGAAAAGCTGCATGGTGCAGTTGGTGCCTTTTGTGGAATAGGCTGGAGGAATGTGCGAAGACACACAGGGACATAAAAAGAAAAAAAAAACAATATAGTTTTAATATTTTTGTTCTAGATCATTCATTTGAGTAGCAGCAATAACTTTAGGCAGACATGTTGATTGTTGTGTTCTTTCATGCCTGAGTTTGGCAATTTGATCTCCCATGAAATTTTAATACAAGACACATTACACTCACACCCTGCTACAAATATGTCTTGATTTTGCAAAGAACCAGTTACCCTCCGCCCCAAGTGCATCCAACATTGAACTTTTCTCTTCACTAACAATTGTCTAAATTAAGTATTTAAACTCTGCAGCTATTTTCGCTCTCATCAGGGAGATCTGTCCTGTTGGACTGGAGGAAATACAGCGGCACTCCCTCTGTGCCCTCAGTGCAGTCATTAAATATAAACAATGGAAAAAAAGGTCCTGTAGGACGGGAAAGATGGCAGCCTCTTACCGACTAACTAACACACAAAGTTGAGTGAGCTGCAGGATATTTGAGCAGCTAATTGCAGGAGGCTGTGATCCTGCCCAGTGTAAACACTGCATCTCATGACCTGCACGGAGACATGCACTGTGTTACATGAAGATGGTGTTCAGATAAATGCTCTGATAGGGTACACTTCCACATCAGTTTCAGTTCTGTTTGTGCAGCTTTAAAAAACTCAGCTGAGGGGGCGAGCTAAGGGAAGCAATAGTTGAACAAATAAAGGCATGCTTTTATGCAAAATATGATTTAAAAAAACAATAGAAACAAACAATTTTTGTGTGTTGTGTGACAAACCAACCTGTGCTTTCCTTCAGTAGGCTCCTCCAGTGAAGCCTTTTTATTCTCTGGCTCCCCATCTGCCTGCTCTCGCCCCTGTTAAAATATCACCACGCCATTATTAAAATAACTAAACTATCCACACATAAACAACAGGAAAACTAATGATGAAATAGGCTTGTAGAAATGCAGAAAAAAAATTATATTGACCCCCAGTGAAAAGTGATAATAAAGTATATGTAACTCCTCCCGTCTTGCATTTTCCTGAAGAGCCTTCCTGTTCACCTGCTAGAACAATTCAGGGGACTGACTCATTCCTGAAGTGCAGTACAAAAGGAAAACAAACCCCGGCTCCAGGAATGTCAACAGTCATTTGTCAAACCTTGCTAGCCATTACGCCTCTGCTAAACACAAGCTTAGTGAAACACATTCTGGCCTAACTGCCAAAACAGTGGCTTGCACATTGAACAGGGTTTCCTGTTGCAACAAGAATTCAGGTCCAGAACAGAGAGATTGTCATAGTGGAGCAGAATAATTGTGTAATGTTTACATGATTAAACAAAGACAGCAGCCCAGCTGAGACACAACTGAAACTCTGGTGCAACAACCTGCTCCTGTGAGACCAAAGGTGTGAGTCGATATGGCATTTTGATAGTACAATTATCACAGAAAAAAATTGTTTAGCTAGTGTGTGGTAGTGGCCACAGAGATGGGCTGTTGTCCTTGTGTTGTTTTCCTCTGTTATTGTGTTGTTTTGCTCTGTTATTGTGTTGTTCATCTGCACCGTTCAAGCATACCTTCAAATCCTCTTTGGCATCAGTGAAAGTTCAGTTTTCTCTCCTGTCTTTTGACTAAGTTTCCTCCACCTTCCACAATAACTGTGTTTTTGCTGCCAGTGTCCAGTTTAAAACTGAGTGGCATAGGAGGGTCTTCCTCTTATGTTCATCCTGGTCAGCTATTGTTACTTTTAGCTGCATAATTTTTTATCGAAATCGCAAAATGGCCTCTCCCAGTATTTGTTAAAAGTTAATTGTGTGTGGGAAAAACATTTTGAATTAAATATTGTCATTCTGCCTATGTCCTGGCCTACACATAATATTCTACACACATCAAACAATATCTTTGTTTGGTGCAGATCTCCGCAAAAATCACACAATAATAAAAGTTTAGTTTTTCAATGAAAATGAAAATAATGATGTAAAAAAAGGATAATTGCCTTTAATATTGCAAATCATATCGCAATGGCAATTTCAGTCAAAATAACTGCAAACATTTTTTCAAAATCATTCAGCCCTAATAAATACTGTCGATGGTTATGGTTACCAAATCTCACAGTGGTTAGGTTTGTATAGAAGACTGTTACAAACAGCTGTTTAATGTAATATGTTTGTAATAAACATTGCAAAAGAAGAATATAACATCTAGTGATATTCTTCAGAAACTGCCTGATCAGTTGAAATTCCCCTCAGACTTTCTCTAGATTATTTTACTATTTCCCCATCTGAAAAATATCTCTATGCATTCCAAGTTATACTCCAACACCTATATGACCGGTGGGAACCCTAATAATCTGGTGTATTTTAGAGGAAGTGTGCTTTTGTCATCAAATACTTGAACACAGAAACATTTTGTTTTAAGTCAAATTGTTCCTATCACTTTAAGGCAGCAGATCTCTCCCTACAGCCACCAGCCTCCTCAGATAGAGTCTCTGTTGAATGCACTGCTGAACATCAAGTCTTAAATACATGCAAATACAGCTGCTCCTGCTTCAGGTCAGTCTGTAGATAAGCATACCATCTCATACGCAGATATTAAATACCATCAAGTGACTTGAGAGGCTTGTTGAACATGTAACTTCTGTTTGGTTATATTATTTCACACAGGATCTATAAGCTAATTGATCATAGTAGTTTATTGTAACACCACTTCACTAGCATAACGTGGCAGTTAAAACATCGCTATAGTTCTCATTCATGCTAAGATGTTGACTTTGATACGTGAGTACAGGTTAAATCACTTTGTTATTGTCTCTGAAGAAAGTCCACACACGTTAGCTTAAGAAATTAATTAATTAATTAAATTGAAATGAACTAGATCTGATTTAAATATTCGAACCTACATCCTCTCACGGCACACCAACAAAAACACGAGCCAAAGTTATGATTTATTTGCCAACCACATGAATGATGCTAACGTTAGCTAGGGGCTAAGTCAGCTAACGTTACCTCACTAACAAAACGAAGCCTTTTCAACAAGCTATGTTACATTTATCAGAACCCAGACACCAGCAGACAGGACACTTACGTGAAGTTGTTTATCTCTTATTGCTTTTAGCCTCTCTTTTCTCTTCAGGGCCTGCTCCTGAAGCGACCCAACATTTTGCTCCATGTTTAGCTCTATACGTCGCTCGATGGTGTCTGAAATCCATTAACGGTCCTGACTCAGGATGTAAAAAGGACCGTCGAGCACATCGATTACAGTGGCCTGTTGCCTGATCATGTGATATTGTTATGACAAATGTCTTTAAAATCATGAATTAAATTGATTAAATTGGAGTATTCACATTTAAAAATCAAACTCTTACTTAGGATAATGACATTTTACAAATTTTAAACCAAAATCAATTATGCTGGGGTCTATATTGGCACATGGTGTAGGACTAATACTTGAACTGATTTAAGTTTCAGTAGCTTATAGGGTATTTTCTGAGTAGTATTCAAACACACTTATGGCCCGTTATACAGACCTATAGTTTAAGGGGAATACATAGGACATACTGGCACCCTTTCCCGCCTGTTGATGGTCACAGTGTCCGATCCTGGGTAGGAATGTAGGCCATCGTCATGGTAATACAGCTGCCTCGAGCTTCACTGTGTCCATCCTCCTAATGACCAAGTGTGACAACACAAACCTGGTTGTGTTAAATGTGCTAACAAGGTTAAAGATCATGATGATAACTTACCCAATTGTAAAACTTGTTAGTGGTCCATCAACAGAGGAATGTTATAGATCACATATCATAGTCTGCCTAGCAGTTAGGAAAACGTTGTCTAAACTCTCCATTCAGCACATCAGACACACCACTTGTCTATAGAAAGAGTGTTTTCTCTCCTTTAGTGCAATTTTAAACAATCAACACTTTGCAAGGTGTTTTACATACAAAATCATGGCTAAATATTAAAAAACTATAAACAATAAACTCGTCAAATATGATGCTCTGTTAGACTTTGAGAATCCAACTGCATGCCATAGATTGGACTCTTCTTGCAAGAAGTGTTTTTTAATATAATTTATTTAATATGAATACAACAGTTCACAAATTATATTTGTCTTATCATATCATAATAATTTTTCTTTTAGAGAGGTGAAATATGCGTGAAGTGTTTCAGATAAATGATAAGCTGTTGCCAGACCATTTCAACAGGTTTAAAGCATGGAATTAGGCCAAACCTCACCAGAACAACTTACCACATCCAGATACAGGTTGGTGCCTTTTCAAAAATAAAAATAAAATGAGGGAGGGAGGATAGGACCATTCTTCAAAATGAACACTTTTAACTTTGACATTTGTGTACATTTCATCTGCACCACATGTTTACTGAAGTAATAGGCTAGTTGAATATATTCCTATAATTTTCTTTCAGTATCTTTCAGTCACATACCAATTTAGGTCTCTCAGTTTTTTACAGTTTTTACAGATTAACAGGCTTCATCAGGAAAATGATAAAACCATAAGCAATAATTATTTATTACAGCCTACTAATGCATCGCGAACCATCATGAGTAGTTGTTAGAGTCTGAAGTTCACCTGTGTGTTTGTGCTTTATGTTATCAGTACTGAATATTGCTTGCTGTGCAAAGTCACAGCGTCATCCTCAGTCTAAAGAAATTGCGCATTTTAGAAATACATGATCACCTGCACGTGTGGTCACGGGCTATTCTGTGTCTTTATTATTTATCTTTTTTGGATGTTTCCTTAATAGAATAATGTTTTGTTAATGCACGCAGGTAAACTTCCCTCTGTGAGGAGTTAGAGGAGTCCTGGAGGAGGCTGTCCCTGCGTGTTTATGTGTGTGTGTCTTTAAGGATACCAGCCTACCTGTGAGCATGAGCTATACACTCAACTCTTCCCTGTGCGTCTTCTTCATAGAGTCAGACACTAGTTGATGATAATGTGCTGCTGCTCATCACACATAACACAGGACTGCTGACTGAATTGACACGGCCAGAGCAGTCATTTCTTGGTCTCGATCGGATGGCATTTGTCGCTTCCGTGGGAACTCTCTCCAATAGGAACCATACAGAAACAAGCTCGCTCTAAATGCGGACATGGGTGTTCCTCCAGACATGCATTTCCACGCATTTGTGTTCCTGGTTTTATAATTTCGACAGCGATCGCACCGTGGCCACACTGTTTTGCCTTTTTTTTTCCCCTGATAACTTTGCGCGTCGAAGCACTTTCCCCGTGGATTATTGTGGCTGAATTTGCAGGAATGGTTCACAGGAGCGTGGCGCGTCCTCCTGTCTTTATAGGAAACAACTTCAAACAGCCCTGGCTTTGACCACGCACACCAGTTTCATGGTTTATTAAAACAAAAGGGGGATATGAGCAACCACAAGGGCGGCGGGATGGCATCGAAGGAAAGGCTGTATGAGCTGTGGATGTTATATTACACGAAGGTGAGTGCAAGTGCGGAAGACCTGACGGTAACACCTGTTGCGGCAGCTCCTCTATCTGCCTCAAGTTTATAACATGATCACAATGTGTATGTGTGTGTGTGTGTGTGGTGTGATCAGTACTGCATCCGTGTCGTGTGTCATGTTTGTTGTAAACGGTTACACGAGGAAGTCGCTTATTTTTGCGTGTTTGCACAGCAGCTGTTTATTTACCAAGTGGTGGAGGCTGCCCGGTGCATAGCCTACTAAAACTAGTATCACATCATATGACTGTTCGAGTTACTGAAAGCATTAAGTGGCCTAATAATGGTACTTGAAGCAGATTAACCCACTTTATGAAGTGTTTGATCCTGTTTACCTGCGATGCAGGTGTAACTGGGGCTACTTCCTGTTCCTGTTCCTTCCTCCCTGCGTCAAAAATAGGCTGTGAATTCAAATATATTCAAACATGAAACAATAAGAAACAACACTGATGTGAAAACTGCTTTGGTAACATCCTAAATTCAGTGTCAAATTGTTTTATTTTGGTCTCAGATGTTGCCCCCTGTAGGTGTGCCTGCAGCTCATTGCTTATGGTTCATTAAGGTGCAACATCTTAGTAATAACCACGAACACTAAACAGTAAAAGGATATTGCACATGCATTCATGCCATCTCGAAGACGGCAGTCTGGCTGTGAATGACTTACTGTAAGTATTACTATTAATGTGTTTGCAATCTGCCCCCATGCCTGAGGACAGAGAAAACAAAATGAGGATTTGCATGCTCTGTGGGGCATAAAGACTCCTCTCTTATTACCACAGTGGGTCTAAATGGCAGGTTTCTTTACGAGGATAAACTATAGTCACATATTTGTATTGAATGCTGCTTTAATTTAGGGACGAGGATGAATTCCACACACATCCCAGAGGAAGTGTGTTTCTAATCCACCCTGTTACTCCTCAGGGCTGCTGCTGCTGCTGCTGCTGCATGTTCGACTGCAGATTCACTGAACTTTCCTGTTTATGTCAGTCTTTAACAAACATAAGTTGAAGGCTCTGTCACAAATAATCCATTGCTAAAGAGAGTCATAGGTGTGTGGGTGTGTGTGTGTGTGTGTGTGTGTGTGTGTGTGTGTGTGGGTGTGGGTGTGCATGCCCTTGAATGTGACTGTGACAGCTGTCTAGCATCTCCATGTGTGAGACCACTTCCTTATTAAGCTGCGTCTTGGCTCTTAGTTAGTTCCCATCAGTTGCCCTCAAGGCTAAATGAACAAAGTTTATAATAGTCTCCCACCAGAGATGATATTGCATTCTTGCGAATGACCTGCCCTTACTGACAAGCTGCGTGAAGGGTGGCAGAGGGATTTAATTGAGCCCAGTATTTAACACCACCACCTTTTGTGACTCAGAGGAACACAATAGGCTGGAGAAAGGCAGCAGAACCACTTCAAAGAACAATCACTTGCCTCTCCTGTACAAACCAACATGATGTTAAGATGATGACACATCCCACCTCTGACTCACAGGCTGCATTTTATGATCGGTCGCACATCATCAAGGAAAGTTTTGACTGTTGCAAATGAGTCAAACCGGACAAGAGACCTGAGCTCTGCTTAATAGGCTTTTTGTTAGTGATGCAAACAGGCCTTTACCTTGACACTATTCGAGTCATAACAAACACACCCTGGCAGCTGTAAATATTTCAGTCATGTATGTTTCTATTTATGATGGGATATACTCAGATGCATTCATGTATTTGCTTCAGACTTTTATTCTGCATTCATCAGCCTCTGTGTCCTGGCAGCATCTCCAGTAGTAAACTCATTAGAAGATTAGATTATGGGAGTTACAGAATTTAATAAAGCTTCGATTAATTCAGCATGTTTGTGCTACATGCAGTATTGCAGCCATCGTTCTGTATTTGCAGTAAGAAGGCAAAACGTGCTCCAGCTTGTCAGTGATAAAGGAACTCTGCTTCCTTCGATTGTGCACAAAATCACACACACCCCTACCAAGATTGTTAGATCAGCTCAGGTTCAGGACTGAGAAGCCATTGTGATAATGTAGAACATTATCTTGTGTATAAAGTTGGCCCAAAATGGGACATTTTCTGTACAAATGACCAAACAAACAGGCAGGCAATGGTAGATAAATACGTTTTTCTGGATAAGAGCATCCAGAGCATTGATTATTTGCTATCGACACATCAACATGGATACATTATATCATCATAGACAAGCATTATAAACAACTGTAAACACAGTGTTTACTCAGAAAATGCTGCTTCACTGTAATGTTTTTGCTGTTTTAAGTGTGATAAGAGTCTATAAAGCCAAGCGATGCTCAGTGCACATCAGGACTGCATCTCCCTCATCTGCTAGAGTTAAATACCACCTCACTGGCACTATTTCAGAGCTCCATATCTCATATCTGAGAATGTGTTTCAGACCGTCATAAAATGCTCATGTCTGACTGGTATAGACATACGCAGAAGAGTGTGATCTAATCACTGAGGGAGTAACTCAACTTGTCAGATCGTGTCTGAAGACAGTCATACGGGTTTTGTTTTGGGATAATACAGTAACACTGTTAGACTGTACTTTGACAACAGTTTAATCTGTTTTGTTTTGCTGGTTGTGGGGCTGCAACTAATGCTTGTTTTTGATTAAACTGATTACTTTGAGAATGAATTCAGCAATCAATTCATAGGCAATTTAGCTCAAAACTGTGACCAATTTAATGACAAGTGTTGGTGATAAGTTACCATAGCCCAAAGTTGTGTTTTCATGTTGCCTGTCTTATCCTTAACCTGCTAAAATATCCACTTGTATTGTATTTACAGTTATAGAACACCTAGAAAAACAATCAGAGCCTCATATTTGAGAAGCAAGAACCAGAAAATATTTTGTTTAAGTTTGACTGTAAAAATAGTTGAATCAACCAATAAATTCAGCTGTTGATGGTTATCGGTAGCAGCAATTCATTCAAGACTAATTTCTTAAATACACTGGTAGAAGGTTTTTTTTGCAAGAGTCATGTGTCAACAGTCAGGTAGAGCTGAAATAAGTGGTTGATTTATGGATTTGTCGCTGTACAGAAAATTAATTGCAACTATTTTGATAATGGAAAAGTAATTTTTCAGCAAAATTGTGAAAAAAACACTCATTCCAGCTTCTCTTGTGAAAGTGAATTGATATTCTGAGTGTTGTTGTCTGTTAATCAGACAAAGTAAGCTATTTAGAGACATCAACTTGGGCTGTTTGGACATTTTTCACATTTTGTTTTTAAGTAAGCAGGTTATGTGACTTGGTTATGCAGTGAGAAAGCCTTTACTGAACTCATGTGGTCAACACTACTGACCCACAACACACTGAGGTAAGCTACAGACCCTCTGGGTGTCATCGTTCTGGATGAAAGTGAGACACAAAGAAGCATTAGGCACAGAAATAGTATGTGATTATCCTGTGATCATGAACTAAAGACAGTGTTATAGGGACTAATTAAAGCCTGTGGCGGTAGAGATGGACCACTGTAACAACCCGCCTGTCACCCATCCACACAGCTGTGAAATCTCCTCCTCTACTTGCTATGACGAGACAACAAGTCACATTTCCTGGCTTTTGTTGTCATGCTGTCACCATACTATGTATCGGTCTCAGTTACTGATATGATTCATGTCAATATGAGAGATGCAACAGCAACAGACATCCCTACAGCTTACTTTGAGCCCTGTGATTGAATTCCCTCGTGTGCCTCCACCTCCCCTGTTTACCAACAGAAGGGCCAACCAGGAAAATCAAAGTGCTCTTTGCTTTCACTTGTGCAGGAAGCTGGAGCGAAGCAGAATGCCAAACAGCAGAGAGCGGCACAGCTGCCCGGCCATGTGCAGAGAAAACAGAGATAAATGACACAGTTTATAGGGGTTGGTGCCTCATGGTTGGCTTGTGACCTCTGTTCTAATAGCGTCTTTATCGAACACATCCTCCAGCTAGTTGCTCTAGGTAGTATTGAAGGAATGAACTGAAAGCGACATTTATGTATTTGGTCTGAGGTGTTGATCAATAGTCATTTTGTAAGGGATGATTTTTAGGTCAAGGGTGCAGACATAAACCAGGTATCTGAACCTATTTTACTGTGGAAAAACTTCATGTATTTCCCTCGGTTTACTTCTCATTAGCAAACCAGATTCACTTCCTATCTGTGATCTAATTTATTAAAAGCTAAAAATCTTGCTGTGCCAGTTACACCCTGCAGCTTGAGTGCACCTGAACAACATGCCAAAGCATTGTCACTCGGTAGGGAACAGAAAAAATAGTACTTCCTTTCCCATAAAACTACAAAGCAGAGCTTACTTGCAGCCTTTAGCCATGTGATGCCAAATCAGGACAAGGGTATAAAGTGTGTGAGGGGGGTCCTGCCCCAGTTCCTGACCCCCTGCTTCCAGCACTCTTGCTCAGACCACGGCCATCTTCAAACTCAGCCTTCGTTTTGATCTCAACTGTGCACCTGTAAAGTTTTGTAACTGTATCTTGAGACAGACAGACAGACAGACATGGCAAGGTACTCAAAAATAGTAGTTCCCGCTCCAGGACCACATTTTGACACACATACTCACACAGACTCACAAGGTGAAAAAGGCCGTCATATAATATACAGAGTTGTAAGGTAAAGCGACAGGTTGTGTGGCTTAATTAACCTCTATTATTATTCTTTTTCCTTGTGCATTGTGACTTCCAGTTGACAGGAAGAATTGATGACATAACCTGTGCAGGGTAACAACAACAACAACACAAGATAATTAAATGTTATTAACAAAACCTGTTATTACATCCTGATTAACTTTAGGGAGGATTCAGTCATTCAGCTACTGAATGTTTATTGGAAAATAAAACAAAGCTGAAGGGGCGTTACATATGTCTTTGTTCCTTGCCTAATCAAGTCTCAAATACCTGATTGTCCAGATGCTGGAAGCACAAAACAATAGGTTGCATGGTTATGTTTCCTGTTTTCTCTGAGTACAAGATTTTATTCAGCGTGTACACAATTTATGTCATTTTATTATTTTTTTTTTCCAATAGCTTGCTAATCAGATTTTGTATATAAAGTTTGCAGTGAAGTGGTAAAGCTATTTAAACTAAGCTGTGTTGAAATGGACAAACAGTTAGACAGTTTAAATAGCATAAACACAGTCCTGGTGCTTCATTGTTGCTGTGGGAAGTTTTTTTAATAGAGGCGTCCCTCATATCTGCTCACAACTATAGCAGAACCAAAAGAGGAAGGGGTTTGATGAGGAGGGAGCATATGAAGGAAATAAGCAACGGTTAAAGTGACATGTCATTTCCTGGTTGCTTGCTTCACGTTTGGAGGGCCAGAAAGCAGTGAGTCAGACGCTGGTGGTGGTTTAGCAGAGCAGTGTGCAGCTTCTGAGCTGCTGGCTGGAGACTATACACCGAGGGCTCATCTGAGACCGGGTTCACAAGAACCTGGCACCTGCTCAGCCACATACAATGAGAGATGGACTGGCTCATGAGTCAATGCCAGTTGGTAATGTACATTTAACATTAATGCAGCATTAGAAATGTTTTCAGATTTGACTGCATTTGATTTCCATTTCTCTAGAGTAATTAGTTACACATTAAACTACAGTTACAGCATGTATGTTGAAGCTCTATACTTTTTTTTGTCATAGTGGCATACATTAACTGCAGCACACTAAGCATTGCTAAATTTTGACCCACTTGCTTGTTGGCTAAAGGGGAAGTACCTGATTTATTGTTATACCATGTGCTTGTTGCTGTACTCAATGTTTTTGTGTACAATGAGTCAGTCAGTATGCTGCCTGTTCTGCAGACACTGCCTCACATATCAGCAACAGTGACTTACTCAGCCAATCAAAATGTTCAGCTTGTTCCATCACACGGTACATCAAGGAACATCTCTAGATATCCTGTGTTTTTGTAATTTGATTTTGAAACACTGACCCATGTGACATTTGTGTTATTTGTTCTATGTGAGATTGAGAAAGTGATGTGAGGAGTGAAGATTGGCAGGATATGTCGCGCTGCAGAGGCCGATTAAAGCTGTGATAGCGATCGTTTGTATGTAAACATCCTTACACACAATTGAAACCATCTTAAATGATCCTATAAGGACGCAGTAACATAGGAATGTTCTGCGACAATGATGCGTGTACAGTGAAACTGCCAAATACTGAGTTTACTGAGTGTTTGGAACTTATGGCTGAAATGGATGCAAAAGAAAGGAACATTGTGTTTCTTTTAACCTCCGTGTTTTAAAAAAGGAAAGAATTGGCTCATGTGTCTGTGAGTTACATCTCTTTGCAACATCCTGTTACAAAAACAGGTCATAAGGTTTAGTCAGTACCATGTTTTCAGCCAGTGTGTCACAGTTAAATGCTCGCGCAACTGAGCACAAGCAAAGAACATGTTCCACTGATATTTCTTGTGTAACCGTGCACATTTTTTCACACGCACTATTATTTATTAACACTACACACTGCGTGTCATATGCCTGAAGGCGTGAAAGCTTTGCCTCATGCGTTCTCTCCTCCCCCTTGCAGAAAGACGTTGGCTATCTGCAGCAGTGGCTGGAGGCATTCGTGGCATCCTTTGAGAGGCTCATCGATGTGCAGTCACTGGAGCCTCGGAGGTGAGTAGTAACAGATATTTACAAGCCACACTGCCAGAAGCTCGCACCAGTTTGTATTCCCCAAAGCAGGATGAACTCTGACCTTTCTGTAGAGATAGCATTTTGACATGTTATGTGTAAACACAGCCTGTATTACAACGGCCTCTTTGCTGCTGCCTCCCATCTTCCTCCTCTCCCATCTTCCAGGCTGGAGGAGTGCAGTTCAGAGGTGCCCTTGCTCCCCAAGGAGGTTCTGGTGTTCCTCGGCACCCAGCTATGGCAGAGTGCAGGTCACCTCTCCGAACCCAATGAGCCCAATGGCACCACCCCTCACCCCCTGCTCCTCATCAAGTTCTTCATCATTGTCTGCAGGTGAGGGTCCAGCCTGCTGTGCATATGACAGCTGCAGGTCATTTAACATTTCTTCGCTTGTGGTCTTATCACTTGTAGTAAAACAACTAGAGACTAAAAAGACTACAGTTTTTTTAGTAAATAAAATGTACCTGTGTGATACCCAGAGCATTAATATAGTAGCAAACAACAATTTGCTATGTAGAGATATGGAGGAGTAATGTCTACCTGAGCAGAGAGTTAAGTCTCAGTACACTCTCTGTGTTGTAATCCAAGCTTCTCCATGCTTTGTTGACATTGACGGGCCGGCTGCGCATGCTTTTTCATGCATGCGAGTGTGCCCCACTCGCTCGCTCACGGCCGCCACTCTACGTACAGCAGTTCCAGCTGATAACACCGTCAAGCATAGCACCCACCCTCCAGGTTCCACCCAAGTTAACGCTGTCAGCTCTGCCAGCAGTGTTGCCTTTGTTTGCCCTGCTGGCGCTGTTAGCAAAGACCGTATATTGCCAAGAAGTGAAAGTCAATTGTTAATTACATGGCAACATCATTGTTCAGCAGCAAAGCTACACTTCTGCTGTTTTGGACTGAAAGTGACTTAAAGCACTGTACAAAAGTGAAGTAAAATTATTTCTACTCTATTGTCATATTACACCAAAATGGTCTGTGTTGAACAATAAAATATGATTATATAATATTTATGATTTAATATTTGCTGTCCCCATGTTGAGAGCTGTGCAGAGGAAGTGGGAATGCTCTCTATCTTGCATTTAGGTCCGTTAAAAATTAAATCTGTGCCAATGACAAAAGAGTCAATGGTGGTAACAGGAACCAGATGAATTACAGTTTTTTTTTTTTCCCCCAGAAATTGCAATGCTGGTTGTGCAAACAGGCTGCAGCTACATGCCAGGAAGTTGTCCCTGTCATTCTGTGCATTCACTGTATATGTCTTTTTTTTTTGCATATTGGGTAACCATCAGGCAGATTTTCTTAACACTCAATTGCACAAGTTCCTCTCTGCTTCTAGGAATATGGAGAACGTCGATCCAGAAGAGACCCCCAAATTTGTTTTCGAGACCATAAAGCTTTTGAATTTCTGTTTGGACCAGGTAAGGCCATTATAAACTATAGCTCAAACAGGACACAGATATCAGTGATTTATCACAGAGCTTGGCTCCACCACATGTTCACTATATCAAGAGTATTTAGTGCTTAACTGTTATGCTATTTAACCGTGCAGAAATATACAGTAGAGAGATGGTGAAGCTACAGTATAGACAATGTATTCTGTTTACAGTAAAACATCCTCATACAGAAGTAACAGAACTAGTTTACACTGAAAAGAGAAGTGGGTGTAGTCAACCTTCTATTCATTATACTGGAATGTGTTGTATTTGTCTCATGAAGAATGTCCAAGACAGGTGTATTTGTGAGTTAGAGATGAATGTGTGTCCAACTTTTATTTTGGACAGCTGAAGAAGGGACAAGGGGAGCAGTCGTCTCTGCAGACAGTCATGCAATATGGACTTGTGCTGTGTGAAAGTCTGTTTGACCCTTATCAGACGTGGAGGAGAGGCCTGGCAGGGTGAGTGGGTGCTGCTCCACCCTGGAGATTACCTGTGTGAATGTGTGGGTGGTGGAATTTAGTCACACAATGACCTAAACACTATCTTATGCATTTAACATCTTGCCCAACCTTTGTGTAGTGTCTTGATGCCTCTAAGCCTTGAAGTCACGCTTCATTTGTGCCAGCAGTATTTGTGGCAGTCCTTGACTGACAAGGCGTGATGTGAGTCAGTGTGGTGACTCGAGGCTTTGTGTGTTGCAGGGAGGAGGTGAGCTTGCTGGAGAGGAACAAGTATAAGTTCTCCCCGCTGGCCTTGCCAGAGGAGCTGCCGGCTCTCTTCCACGGTGAGACACTCCCCCTCGTCTGCGCCACCATTCTGATCTCTGTCAGACCTCACATACCACAAGAATCAGACTGTTCCCACCGCTGCCTAAACGCAGCTTACATCTGTCATCGCTGACGTGAAAAACCCTGACCGTGTTGCTTATAATGAAAAATAACTGGTCAGTCCAGTCAGTCAGAGTGTTTGCTTTTGGCTAAAAGCTTTAATTATTCAGCATCTAATTATCATGTTCCAAGCATTTCTAATTATAGAAGCCCATTTGATCAGCAAGCACTTATCTATAAGCCATGCGGGAAATCTCAGCCTGGGCAAGTTTCAGTATGTCCAAATTTTATGAGGATTACACTGTAATAGTATGCTTTGATTAGGAATGTTCAGAGGTAATTGTGTAATTGCTCGCCAATTAGCAGGGCTTCAGCTTGTCTTTTTCACAAAGTTTTTGCTGAGCCATTGTACCATGAACATTTGACATTTGTTCTTATTATTATAAACAAAAATGTACACTTTATTTTGACAGAGCTGTGGTCGTGTTTTCTGTAAAGTGAAAGTTGGTCTTACATAACATTGTTTCTTGGCTTGAATACATGTTCACAGAAAGTCTTCAGGAAAGCGAACAGATCCCAGAGCTCCTCACACTCAGATTTGTTCATCTCCAGGGTGCTGTCATCAGTGGAGGAAAGGTCTGATAGCTGATCTGTTCTCTTCATCAGTGTTTAATTTTAAAACACTACAAGTGCAGATTAAAACTGATGACAGGGTTGTCCATATTATTTTTTCCAGAAGAATGGCCTTCTCTCCATCACCCCTCACTCTGTTGAGGACCTATTCTCTGTCCTACGAACGTGGTGCTGCAGGACCTCCCCTGAAGCCAAGAGCACGGCGCTCCCCCGGCTGACCCTGCAGTGCCTGACCGCGATGATCCACCTCCTTCACTCCAGCAGCCCTACAGAGCGGCAGGTGGAGATCAGGATGATCCTGGAGAACTACTTCCAGCTCCTAAACTGGAACCGTCCACTTAGCAGCGAGCAGCAAGAGAGGCAGAGCTGGGAAGAAAGCCTCATCTCCCTCCAGAGACAAATGCTAAGTATGAGCATGTCCACAAGGTCTAGCTGAGCATAAAGCATTCCTTTTTTTTTTTTATCTCTCTCAGTCAATGGCTAAATAATCAATTTTCCAAGTGTCTGAGAATAATCAACGTCCTCCTTGTTGTCAATTTTAGCTGCTGTCCCTGAGATCCTGCAGTGCCCTGACAGACCCGTCTTGCAGGCTGTGTTCCTCAACAACAACTGCTTTGAACACATCCTCAGGCTTATTCAGAACAGCAAGGTCAGACCGCCTTCCATCTAAAATGTGTCTGTCTGCTCTGTGACTTAAAAAAAAAAAAAAAGTTTATGTCATGTCTTTCATGTCTGTTTCCTCTTTTATTTGCCTGAATGTCACATCTGCTGTTTCAATGTGAAATATCACAAAAATATGTATGCTTCCAGCTTATGTGTTCCCCACACGGCTACAACACCTGTGCTTCTCTGCAGCTGTAGAGAGACCAGGATCATACCTGTCTCCATTACCTCTCACAGATGATAGTTTTTGTCTAATTGTCTGTCTTTTCATGTTGTGTGTGTGTGTGTGTGCCTGCGTGTGTATGTCCTGCAGCTCTTTCAGAGCAGCACCCGTAACCCGGAGCGTGAGGTTGTGTGTGACCTCTCTACATGTTTACTCTCAGAGGTCGAAGTGGACCAGGTACTTCCCCCCACTTTGGTGTTGATATTGGTCTGTCAGCAGGAAACTCAGCCTTCTCTCCACTTGTTAGCGGCTCTGAGCTGTTTAAACAGGAAGCTCTGGGCAGGAAGTCTGGCTTACACTCATTTGTAAATAAAGCAGGTAGCGCTGCGGCTATACGTGGTAATTGTTGGCTGGAGATCCCTTCTTAATATGTAATATCTGTCCATCTGGAAAATCTACCTAACAGCCTGTGTTACGTGTCATTTAATGTTATTTTGATTCCATCTTGAAATACACCAAAGGACAAGCTGGCACTGGTTTTGCACATGTTGAATAGTTTCAAATTATCAGTTGAAGGGCAAACTTTTGCTTGTGTGGGAGTGTTGATTTATATCACGTTAATCAGAGGCTGAATTCCCTGTTGACAACACAAGGCGCGAAGAGCATGCTGTGTTTTTCATGATGCATGAAATGGTTGTTTTTTAAATGCATGACTTTCCTTCTTTTTCTCGTATTCTGGCTGCTCTGTCGTGTGACCAGATGTGCTTGTGTGAAAGACCTGGCTCGCATCCTGGGATGTTGATGTTGCTTAATTTCCAGCAGTAGCTGGGGATTGCCTCAGTCTTTTTATTTCTTGGTGGTTGGTTTTGGTTTATGCATGCTGAGACCTGACTATCAGTGATTTAACAAAGAGGCGACTGTTTAGTGATCGATCCAGCAGTGCACTTACTTTGACTCGGTCTGCTCCAATAGTAGCGATGTGGAATAATTATTCATTCATTTGGTGAAAGATTTGCTCAGAATTGTTTTGTTCTTTCGGTGCAGTTGGAGTGTTTTCCTACCCTTTTCAGGCTTTTGGTGTCAACTCATGACGATGCATATTTTTTTAGTTCTGCCATGCCACAGTCAACATTATTTCAACACAATCATTATTTTGATCTAGGTTTGGGAGAAAGGATCAGACAGTATTACAGTTCATGCCTTAGGAGTCCTCACAGCTATAATGAGTAACTCGCCTTCTGCTAAGGTAAGGCCCTTTGTGATCCTCTATGGTTGAAGCATATATCTTTCAAACTTCTCCACATGTATTATAAAGCACATTATACTATGAGAGCCTTATGACGAAAGCTGTTTTCCGTTCATTTAACAAATCTCATTGTATTCCTTCCAATGTGTGGAAGTGTGCCAAGTAGTTATTCCCTGTGGAGCAGCTTTCTCCAGCCTATTTTTGTCTCCTTCCCTCTCAGGAGGTTTTCAAGGAGAGGATTGGCTATTCCCAGCTGTTTGATGTGCTGAAGAGTCAAGGTCAACCCACCAAACGGCTGCTGCAGGAGCTGATGAACATGGTGAGACACAGGCAGTAGAAGTCAGTTAGCTCTTGTTGATGACCTTGTTCCTATTTAAATTGTGTCCTGAAGTTATTTTTTTTTTTATATTTGGCTGCATCTTGTCGTCATTCTCTGTTGTCACTGTGTTTGTCCCGCTCTGTCTCCAGGCAGTGGAGGGCGAGCACGCCCACGCCCATCACCTTGGCATTAGTAATGAGCAGCCTCTGCTGCTGCTCCTGCAGTGGCTGCCCGACCTGTCGGGTCAAAGGGACCTCCAGCTGCTGGTGGCCCAGTGGCTGGCCACCGTGTGTGGTGGCTCCTTATCCTGTCGCACCGTGGCCGTGGAGGCGGATATGGTGGGGGCTCTGCTGCAGGTGCTCTCACAGCCCCAGAGTCTGGACAGGCAGTGTGCAGATGCCCTGCTGGGTCTCCTGCAGGACTTGGGCTCCCTGTGTTTGAGACCAAAGGAGCTGAAGAGCCTGCTCAGACTGCTCCGGGTGGATCAGGACAATGACGCAGTGGTGGGGAGGGCACACCCCTACTGCGCTCGCATGATCCAAGTACTCTCGGCCATGGCGGCCAGAGAAGGCCAGGACAGCGCCTTACAGTACTTTGATCTTACGCCTCCCATGGCTGGTATTATGGTGCCCACAGTCCAGCGCTGGCCAGGCAGCGGATTTGCCTTTCACGCCTGGGTCTGCCTCAGCATGGAGTTCTCCAACAGGCGGAAACCTCGTTCCAACTCTGTTTCAGGGGACATGGGAAAAGGACCGCGCAGGAAGCAGCTCTACAGGTAGAGAAGTGCAAGTTTTTATATGTGTATGGCTGCATTGTACAATTTCTTTGACTGGATGTGTTTTCTTTTGTAAAGTTTCTTCACAGCAAGTGGAACCGGGCTGGAGGCCTTCTTCACCATGGAGGGAGTGTTGGTGGTGGCTGTTTGCACTAAGAAAGACTACATGGCTGTCGCTCTGCCAGAGCACCCACTAGCTGACTCATGCTGGGTGAGTGTGGACACACATACTACGACTAGGATTTTGGCTAATGTTTGTCCTCATTTAGCCTATCCCAAATAAAACAGAGAAAATAAAACAACAGCCTTGTCTGGGCCTGTCCATAATTACTGTAAGAAATTGAAGAGTAGCAAAAGAGGTCTATCAATACAGTTAAATTAAAGCTGTCAACTGTGACTGTGAGACTGTTTTGCTTCAGTTTCTCAATACAAAAATGTATCTTTGTAAGCCAGAAATTTGCATTTCTCTGTGTTGTCACCATTAGAAATTTGTATGATCTTTCATGTCACAGCATTCAGTGGCTATAGTCCACATCCCAGGACGTCGTCCATTTGGTCAGAACCTGGTCACCATCTACATCGATGGAGAGCAACGTAAAACTGCTCAGCTTCGCTTTCCATCTTTCAGTGAGGTAACTGAAACTTGTGTCTAATGTATCCTTCCCATGAACTGAATAGTTCCCTTGTATTAATCTAACTTCCTATTTCTCTCCCCACCTGAACCTGACTCCTGAAGCCTTTTACCTCCTGCTGCATCGGATCTGCGGGCCACCGGACCACTACCACCACAACCTCCCCTAACCTGCCCTCTTCCTCGTCCTCCAGCCCAACGCCTTCCGAGTTTGCCTTCCCCTCCTATGGCCCTTCCCTCATCCGATCCCAGTCCTTCCCAGCCACCTTTGCAGGAGGCCGCTGGGGACCTATGGGAGACTCCCCGGTGCACACTATCCCAGCAGGACTACAGGACACCGAGTGGGGGACACCCACATCTCTAGATGGGCTCCTGGGCACCGCCTTCATCTGCCACGAGGCTCTGCAGCAGACACAGACAAGAGCACTGCATGCTGCAGGTAGGTCACGCTCTGGTACAATGCAAATGTGGTTGTACACATTATGCACATTTTCAGCGTTTAGCTCTTCCAGAGTTCAGTCACATATACAGGAAACCAATAGTAAAGAAAATCACAGAACACTCCTACGAGTACACCAAGTTATGTTTGCATAATGACCCACATTGGTTTCTGGTCTCCATCACAGGCCCCAATCACGTGTCCTTATTCAAAGCTGAGGGCGAGTTATCTGATCTCAACAGCAAGCTTCTGCTCTACTACACTCCACAGGTGACCCACTGAAACTCGTTTTATTACACTGCGTTTAAGAGGTAAATTATAAACAACACCAGTAAAATTGTTCTTGTTTAAATGTGTGCATGATGTTTTCTCCAGGCCTTCAAGAGCCAGATATGTCTGGACCTGTCGCCCAATCACCAATATGATGGCAGGCTCACTGGACACAGGGTTGTGAACTGGGACATCAAGGTTAGACATGAAACATCTCCTTTTGTATGATTCATACAATTAACTCAACTAGGTGAGCAAAGTGAGAAGCGAAGCAGCTGCTTATGACCTTATCTTGTTTTTCCTTTATGTGCTGTCCTTTTTAGGCAGCTCCTCTTTGTTGATTCAATTTCTGATCTAAAAAGGAGTAATGTGTGTGTGTGTGTGTTTTTCCCTGCAGGATGTTGTAAACGTGATGGGAGGTATGGGGGTTTTGCTGCCCCTGCTGGAGCAGGTGTGTGAGGCCGAGCAGGTTTACAGCGGCAGTCAGGAGATCTCCGACCTGCTGGGACCAGAGCTCACCTCCCCCAGAGCGCCTGCTGCCATGCTGCTGCCACTGAACAAGTCTGCAGGTCAGGTCATGTTTAGCTCAGATATTACACACAGTATTAGTCTTTTTGTTGCACTGTATGTTAGATGCATTGATAGTGTCATAGTATTCTCACTGTTTAGGGATGGAAGCAGAGATCTTGGAGTTAGATATCTCAAAACCTGAGCAAATGAAACAAAACTACCCACATGTTGGGATATTAGATGTTTGTAGGTCAAGCAATGTTGTATAAGTGATCTTTAAGTGTCATGAATACACTACCCTGCATTTTTAGGGCTAACAGTGTTGTTGTTCCAGGTTCCTTTTGTTCAGTTGTAATCCCATATTATGTGCTAAATGCTAATAATGATTGTCAGTGCTGTTCAGAGTCAGAGGATGTTTTGAATGGCAGTGAGTCAGAGTCCACACACAGCGCACAACAAAGGACAAACAGGACGTGCTAGACTGTCAGATAAGAGGCACATACAATAATATACAACAAACATAGTAACAATTATGAAATCAATGCTAACACGTTAAAGGTCAGAAGCAGAATAACATTTGCTTGAAGAGTTGCAGTCTAGTTGCCCAGTGCACCTTAGTTTGGATAAAGTCTAATATGAACAAAATGAGATTAATGGAACAAACAGTCCAACAAAAGTGAGACAGATACCCTCAAAGTGATGCATCCTGAGATATTATAATGCCACTAAAGTGCTTAGTAATGCATAAATACAACTGTGGGTAACACAGGAAGCCTTAAAAGTTGTTTTGCCCTATTTTTTTTTTCTCTCTCTCTCTCAGAGGGCAGACTAGAGAGAAACAGCATCGCTGCCTTCCTGCTGATGGTGAAAAACCTGATCCGTCATCACCCCATCAATCAGGAGAGCCTGCTGCACTGCCACGGCCCGAGCACCATCGGAGCCATGCTCAGCAAAGTAAGCGCTCTAGCAAGTGGGAACTAATTGCAAGAAGTGATTAGCATCTGAGAGTGAATATTTGACCTCTTCCATTGTAACTCTGCTGTGTAATTGCTGCGTAATGAATGGGTACGGTGTTGTTCAAACAGCAGTGGTGCTTTGAAAAATGACAGTATCACATGCTTGTGTGGGGAAATTTATGCAGAGTTCGCCAGATTGCGTGGTCTCTCTGACTGAGAAAAAAGGATGCCAGCTATGAAATCTGTTGCTTGGAAATGTTGTGCTGAAATCTAGGAAAATTATATGTAGATCAAAACAAAATCGAATAATGACATTTCATATAAAGGACGTGGAAGCCACAGTGAGATGTGATGCACTGTTGTCACTGTTCTCAATTCTTGGTCTAATATTTTGCTGATAAATGTCAGTTTCTAAACTGTTTAGTGGATCTCAACTGAGTGCTTTTTTTTGCTGATATAAATTGAAAATAAAAAAAAGCTATTTAGTCATATTTGGAATTAAGGACAAAGTTGTATATATACTGTAGTAAGTACACCATGATGGCAAAGTTAGCTGTATTTGATGCTGAGCCATGTTAAAGACAAACCTAACTTAGTACAGCATCCATCGTAGAAATGATATCTTCAGAATAATGTTAACATGTGGTTGAATTCAGTAGTTTACATTGTCACACAGCATCAATGTGAATCTCTGTTGGTAGCAGCAGAGACATGCTTTTTGGCTGACAAGATATGTTGAAATACATGGTGTTAAGGAGGAGCATCCTGCTAGGAATAATAATCACATGGGGTTGCCATGTCTGACAGTAGAGAAGCCAGAAACACACATAATGACATACACTGAACACTTGTACTGTATGTGCTCTTAACACTTCTTCAGCCTCAAGTGTTACTAAAAATAGATGCTACACAAACTCTTGTGCACAGATAAAATGAGATATAGCACACTTTAACACCCCTCTGTGCCTCCTCTCCGGCAGGTTCCTGGCAGTATGATGGACATGAACGTCTTAATGGCCTGTCAGCTGCTGCTGGAGCAGGTGTTCAGCGAGGGCAACAGCAAACTTCTACAGCAACTCTACCACTACCTGCTCTTTGATTTCCGTATCTGGACTAAAAGCCATTTTGCCGTTTGTCTGGGTAAAAGCACAAACAGCCCTTGTGCTGTCGAGTTATGCACCTGTGAACCTTTTCATGTCTGCCGAAGTTGTTTGCGTCCCTTTTTATATGCATATGTATCATTGAAAGGAGCAAGAGAGAGGCTAAAAGCAGAGGCGAGGGTTGAAAATGAATCTGTGCCTAAAGCTGCTCTTCTGCACCCTGTTTTGCAAATTAATGCACTTCTTTTGGTACAACCTCACATATTGGTTTGACATTTCTAAATGTCAAACGGGAGGGAGATGACTAAAGCATTCTTTGTCTTCCAAAGCCCACATGCAGTACCTGGGGTCTGTGATAAACAAAGGCAAGCAGCGTATGAAGAGGAAGTACGGGGTCCAGTATGTTCTGGATACCATTCGCACATACTACAGGTGAACCTTTGACCTTCACAGTGTGGTTTCAAAATAAGACACAGATGTCCACCATAGTATATATTAAGACAAGGGTTTAAGTTAAAAAAAAAAAAAACATACCCATCCCTATCTATTTTAAATCAAGACTTATCTTTTCACAAGAAGATAATTGATTTATTTCTTTACTGATATTGTTGGTTATAGTACGGAGAAAGATGGCAGCCCTCTGTCTGATGAAAAGCAGACGATTCGGTCCTCTCTGTTCTCCTTGCTGAAAGAGTTTCTCAAGTCTCCTACACCAGAGGAGCTCCACATTGTCCTCGCCTACATCCTGACTGTCGGGGAGGAGAAGCAGGTATTGCTCATATGTTTCATCTGTGTTTAATTTTGATATCATTTGACCTTTTCAGCGTAATATTTCACCTCTAATCCCCAAATAAACTCTCCCTGATCATCCACCTGTTTTATTTTCATGCTTTGGCGTCTGTTTTCAAACTCTTCCTGGTACCGCTTACAGCTTTACCCACCCTAATCCATATTTCTTGGCATTGTATCCTCTACCTCCTTCACCACTTTTCATGCTTCTCTTCTGTCTCAATCAGGTGGTGAGGGCCATGGATGTGCTCTATGACCTCATGAGGAGCAGTCCTCTTCGTGAGCAGGTGCAGACCGTGCTGTTGGAGTGGGGCGTGGAGCAGCTGTACTGTTTGCTGCTCACAATAAGCTACGGAGACGAGGCCAGAGAGAGGGTCTTCAGGGTGAGACTAACTGACTTGACCTCTTCTTAAAGTACTTCCTCTTATCACTTGACAGATTTGTAACTTTTATTGCAAACTCACATGCGATTATATTGTCAAAACAGAAAAAAACATCTCTTACACTATTTCCCTTTGATTTTCGCAGGTTTTATACAAAATCCTCAAAAGCGAGCGAGTGTCCGAGCGCAACAAGCAGCGCATCAAGCTGAAGGATCTCGGCTATCTTGGCCTGGTTTGCTTCCTTGATGAAATCCCGGTAACCATGACCACCGTGCGATGCCTGTACGAGCAGGTCCTAGCTACAGGTAATGCCAAAACAGCTCTGTGTCTCTAGTCTCGTGAGTTAGAAATGGATGACAAAAGAGACCTTTATAAATGTTAAAGCACCTGGAAATTTGCTAAAATCTTAAGTATTTCTCAAAAACGTTTAATAAGCAAAAGTCAGAATTCAAGATAAAAGTAAAAGAGTTTATTGCTCAAAAACTCAACTGCTTCATCAGGACTATGAGGTTTTTCTTGACAATTGTGTTTCTTAGGAATCAACAGCTGTTTATGAACTCAACACAACAACTTAACTGATCAAATTTATTTGCCCGTTGTTATAAAGCTGAATTACATAGTTCTTTTAGGGGATCTAGTTTCCACAGGAAACCTCCAAGACATTATTAGGAAATAGTGAACCTGTAAGTGTTACATTTAAGCTGTGCTTGGTGCATATATATTGGAAATACCTGATATTACCTTTGAAACTGAAACAGTAACATAATAGTATTGTTTTAATTTTGGAAAATAAGTGAGTTTATGAAGGATCCCATCACTTATAGTAGGAAGATGATTAAAGAAAGGTTCCCAAGGACTTTAAAATGCAACAAAAATTTGCTGCTGCCCGACAGATCCGACCCCTAACTTCAGAGACCTCCTGGCTGTGGTCTGGCTGTCACATCGAGCTGAGCTCACTGTCCGCTTAGACGTCTGCCGCAAGGTCAGTCCGCTCACACCATTTATACTCTGCTAAAGCTACCATAGTAAAAAAATTCATCCTATATCTATCATCTCCATAATGAAAATAAGCTCCTCTCTGGTACTACCCCCAGCTCTTCCATTTGATCTACTCCAACGACGATTACGTGAAGCAGCTCGCTAAGCAGCCCGGCTGGCAGGACGTTTTGACCAAGCTCTATGTGAAAGAGTTCTACGAGTCCCACGCTGCCAGCATCGCAGGCTCCAGCTCCCAAAGCTCCTCCGAGCCGAGCTACCGGCCACCGCTGCGCAGGGAGCAGGCTGTGGTCCTAGAGGACACACAAACGGACATCTTCCTGAGCTACTGCACCTCACAGGACATTGAGGATGAGGAGGAGGAGGATGAGGGGGGCCCACGGGACAACTCTGAAGAGTTCTCTGATTTATCTCAGTCACCTCCAAACGGAGGTGGAGGTCCGCTTAAAAACTTCACTGGCTCCCTCAATTTTAAGTCGTTTGATTCGGTGGACCAGGGGAGTCACTCGTCCTCCATCTCAAATGCGGTTGATATCCCCACGTCACGCCCTGATGAGGAGGGAAGAGACTACCATCCCCAGTCCCCCTTTGATACCCCCTTTGATTTGGAGCTAGGGGGCATGGGAGACACTGGCACACATACTCCTGCAGATAGTCTGACAAACACACCATCTCCTCTAGAGCACTGCAAAGCTTTTTCACCTGACAGACCAAGGAAGAGCTCCAGTCTGTCCAACGTGCTGGATAATACCAGCTATGGGACAGACCCTCCAACTGCAGACACCATCTCCAATACGTCCAACCCACAGGTATGGCTGCTTTATCAGCTCAGATATTGCTGATACATCAAGACTATTATTTGTTTATGGGAGTTTGTTGTCTTTCTGTAAGGATTTGAGTTTTGTTTGCATTACAGCAGACACCTGAAGAGGAGCTGTGCAACCTGCTAACCAACATCGTCTTTTCCGTGCTGTGGAGTCGCAGTGGGGTGGAGGTGGCGGAGGATGTGGTTTGGAGAGAGCGAGGACAGGTATTTTCTGTTCTCACCAAACTGGGTTCCTCCTGCCAACTGGTCCGCCCACCCGATGACATCAAACGCAGGTCAGTAACAATGATTTAAAATTTTCTTCCCTGAACAAATAACATTGAATTGGCAGTGAAGCTGTTCCACAATGGAAAACAAATTAAACCACACCTTCTGTGTACATATCCAGAAATGGGTTGTGTCACACTCGGGCGTTGTATTCATAGTATGTTTGCCACTGTGTGCCAGTTTGTTGGAGATGATGCTGGAGTCGTCTCTATCAGACCTGAGGGACGCCCAGGGGGTGACTTTGCCTTTCTGTCCCAGTCTGGTTCGGCTCCTCAGACTCCTGCAGGATGTCCTGTTTGCTGAGGGAACAGACAACCACACGCTGTGGAGTGAAAAGGTACATCACAAATAAACTGTATGGATCTCTGACATATCCTGTTTGGGCTTTTCATGACTATCAAACAGCTCTCTTCATATAGGCCGGTTGACTGTGGTAATACACAGTGACAATGAAGGAAATAAGCCCTGTTATCCCAGACAATGCCTGATATTATATCGTACAATTATGTAAGAATATTGTCAAGAAACCAAACCGAACCAAAACCAACTGATATTACAGCAGTATGGACTTAATAACTTATACTGTAGAGTTGTAGCCCAAATAATCCTAAAATATCACATTTTATTTACTTTTATTTACTTGCTCATCCATGCTTTCAGATTTCAACCTCATCTCGTCCATGTACAGAGCAGCGACAGGCTATGATGCCGCTCATCTCTAGTATATGAAGTACATATAAAACATGTAAATCAGATATCGCAAAAGCGAGAAAACTTTGACTTCATCGTTTAAACCACAGTAAAGCAGTCTAGATACAAAATAAATGGGTTATTCAAATGAAATGTACAAAAATTGTTATTTTAAACTCAAGATGTTGTGTGGAAATTTTGAGAAATATATTAAGTCACTTTTTGCTCAGAAGAGAAGAATGATACCAATCTCTCAAGTCTTGTCAAGAAATAAAAACACTAAGTTTTGGTGGGCCTGCTTTGTTGCTTATGGACATACTGTAGCTAGCTGTTTCCAGTTACTGCTGGTTGTAGCCTTATATTTACCATTCAGACATGAAAGTGGTATCGATCTTCAGTGTTGTCCAGGTGGTACCCTACAATTTGTGAAACTCTCACAAGATGGTTAAGATTAGAAAGGATAATGCCAGTATTTCTCATCCTTGACCGTGTTTTCTGTTAGTGACTAATGGGGACAACACTTCCTGAAATTGTGAGAGTACTGCAGAAGGCAGCTGCTAAACAAGCTGTAATGTAATCATTTGAGGCAACCTGGCACTTAAAGTGCTTGTTTTTACCACTGACAGGCTCATATTGTTATTATAAGTTTCTGACAGCATTATGGAAACAACCCTACAGAGAAATTAAACCTTTTTTATATATTTTGCTTGATCAAGTCTGCTTATTATTGTGAGTTTTGCCTGGAGAAGCCTCACTCTGAAATCATGCATTTTCACGCATATTGTCGAAGTAAGCAAAATATTCAGCCATGACATTAAAATTTTTTAGATAAAACTAAGCTGTGCTTTTTGCTGTCCAACGATGGTGGCCCGTGAAACTCCTCTCTCTATTCTTATTCATGTTTCCACAGTGTCTCTTCTAACAACAAGTCACATCACACAGTGACAAACAGGGTAGGATCCTTTCCATAATGTTGTTAGACACTTACTACTTACTTACTTGCATATTAACAATCTGAGCCTGTCGTGGCAAAAACAAGCACTAGACATAATCTAGTAGACATAAACAGACAGTACCAGGCTGCCCCGAATGATTACATCACAGTTTAGTGGCTGGCAGCTCCAACATTCTCCCTTAATGCCTCTCCCAATTTCAAAAATTGTTGTCCCCATTAGTCACTTAGACACAAAAATGTGGGAAAATGGGGTCCAGGTTGAAAAATGCCTTAAAGGTTAGGCATTAGACCTCAAAAGGTTAAGGTTAGGCATTGACCATGAAAGGTTAAAATGGTGAATGAATTTGCATTTATATAGCACTTTTCTAGCCACTCAAAACGCTTTGCACTACGTGCCACATTTACCCATTCACACACACACATTCATACACTGGCGGCAGAGGCTGCTAACTGCCAACTTTGCCCATCAGGGTCTAATCTAAATACTCATTCATGCACCGATAACTATGCCTTCGGGAGCAATATGGGGTTAGGTGTCTTGCACATCAACATGTGACCAGAGCAGCCGGGGATCGAATCACCAACCTTCCGATTGGTGGATGATTTGCTAAACCCTCTGAGCCACAGCCGCCCCCAGGTTAAGGTTAGGTATTTCCCTCAAAAGCTTAAGATTAGGTACTGACCTCTAAAGGTTAAGGTTAGGCATTGACAGTGAAGGATAAGTCCTTGGAGAGCAAATTGCAAGTTTTCCCAAGTTTTCCCAAGTTTTCCCAAGTTTTCCCAATTTTTGGTTACCATCTAGACATGACCTTATCTAACCCTTTGCAAGAAAGCGTATCTCCAAAACTATTGAACTTTTCCTTTTATTAGTTTTTTCGGGTCTGGGATAGGAAGCGAATCACAAATATTCACCATGTTGGGTATCTTTAGTAAACTTTAGACCATAAGAATTGCATTAGTAAGACAGAAGCAGTCGTGTGACTTCACTGCCTGTGCAGTACTGACGGTAGGAGTTTATTGCATACTAGTGTAAGGCAGGCTGCATGTTTGCTTTCTATAAATAGACCCACTCAACACCAGTGGAATTTAGATTAGTGATGAATTACAAATGTTCAGTCCAGTCAGACCAACAATCCAATCTCTTCTTGCCAAAAGCGATGCAACAGATACTTGCTGTGACTGAGCCGGTGTGCCAAACAATCAAGGGTGTTGTCTTCAAGTAATGGCATCATTTGACTTGAGTATTTAAAGAAGCTATTATAATAATGTTGGGGCTATGAAATTAGATTATTACGAAACACAATAAATCTATGAATGTCAGACTGCATTGACAGTATATGATGATGTATTTTCGTTGGTTATGGATAAGTAAAGCAGAAGACATCAGAGACATAAAACAAACATGAACACAAAGCATTGGCAGCTGCAGGGAGTGGTCGTTGTCAGTTACTATGTTTAACATGAGGGGAAATGCTCCTGTCTTACTGGCTGGAGGGTGGAGAATCGTGGTTGGGTGTAGGACAGGTAGCATCTGAATCACCTTTTTCCATGCAGGTTTAGCTGTATTTAACGTGCTGAATGGGTTTAGGTTGCTGTAGATGACGCAAGGTGTGGAAACAGGTCTAGCCTTTTTGTTGAGTCCTTTGTTGATGGATGTTGTTGTACTGCAGATCTTTGAGGGGGTGGTGAACCTGCTGGACAAGTTGCAGGCCTGGCATAGCACCCCTGGCAGCCCCGGGAACACCGAACTGAAGGAAATGTCCCAGATCGGCCTGCGTATCATCACTGGATATATCCGGCAGCAGCACTCACAGGTCAGCTGCAACCATCACCCAGCCAGCTCACCAACCATAAAATGTTTCTCACCGTCTTTCACAACCCAAAACACCTGTGCGATTGAACTTTACTGAACATAAATCTAAAGGGGTGTACAGTATTTATTTAAGTCGATAAGCATACTCAGATAAAGCCAGTTTGGAAATACCAGGCCTTCTATGGGTTTCTTTTCAAAGACATTGTCGTCATTCCTGTAAGGGAGTGTTCTGTATGAAAGGGCAGCTCCTCTCAGAGTTATGACTGCTGCTGCTGCTGCTGCTCTCGCTATATGATTGTGGGATAGAGCGAGTGGTCATAAAGAAACTGACCGTAAGACTCTCCATCACATACTGCTGTTCATCTCCAAAGTAGTACAGCTCCCCTTTTATACCATTTGCTTTTCACAGTATGTCTCTTGGGAATTAAACAAGTCAGGAACATACAAATATAAGAGACACTAACATAGCTTTATTAATTTCAGTGGTGGAATGTAACATTTACCTAAGTACTGTACTTGAGTATGATTATAAGGTACTTGTATTTCAGATTTATGGTTCTTTATACTTCTACTCCATTATATTTCAGAGGAAAATATTATTTTCTTCTTACTACACTATATTTATCTGACAACTGTAGTTAACATGTTACTTTGCAGATAGAGATTTTTCATATGAAGAATATCATCATCTTATACAATATTATTCTATGTTACAGATTAAACTACCCAGCTTATAAAAAAATAACTCTACCTTGTCTAAATACAACAATACAATACTGCTTGTAGGATAATGCATTTATGCATTTTCCTGCATGAGTCCTTTTAACTTTTATTTCTGATCTATGATTTATTTCTTGAAGCACGCTTTGCTGATAGTACTTGTGTGCTTTTACTTAAAGGTGCTATTGATGCCACTAGATGTCGCATTCTCCCTCCATTGCATTTACTTCACAACAAGTTGTTGCCAGGCACTTACCATCAATCTCAGCCATTTATTCGTTTTTTTCCACACTGACGACCCAGAGATACCACATGATACTAACGTTGTTTTACTATTACAAGTGGAAACCAAACAGATATCTTCCACAGAGATAAACAAAACATTCATTTTGGACCTGCCATTTTTTAACAAATGATTTGCAATCACAATTTCTTTTTTTTCAGGAAAAGCCATACTTTTATTTGGCACCTTTCTACTATAAAATCTCTATGGATATATTATTATATTTTAAATATTTGTCTACATAAAAATGCTATCAATAAGAGCTTTATGTATGGTTTAAAACAGATCTTTTACTTGTAGTACCTTTAATTAAGTAAAGGGTCTGCATACTTCTTCCACCACAGACTTAGATCTGGAAAACCAAGTAAAACACTGTTACATATATATGTTTATTTATGATAAATAAATATTGTTTATACACTATATGGATACACTATATGGATATGGTCTTGTAAGTGATTTGTGTCCTCTCCAGGTGTGTGTGATGGCCTACGTGAAGCTCCACAGCCTCCTCCAGACGGTGTTGTGTCTGACCTGGGAGGAGGTGTGCTTCCTGCTGGGGCAGCTGGGTGCCCCCCTGTGGCCAGGAGGCATAATGGACAGCACTGACTGTGCACACGCAGAGACTTTCTCCCAGCTTGTACCCATCGTGCGCGCACTGCTCGACCAGCACGCCGACCCCGTCACCATCCAGAAGCTACTGCCCAACCTGCCAATCACCAACGGCAGCACCACCTTCGCTCAAGACCTGAAGGCTTTCTGTCACACAGTGGAGTGGCAGGGCTTTTACCAGAACCAGGTCAGTGTTTTGGCTGTGTATTTAAAAATAGATGTCATTAATCATGTCTTTAGGGAGTCTAGAGAGCCTCCTCTCCGGTCTTTAGTATGAATAATCAACCAGCCTCTCTGAGATACTGCTGGCTCTGTTCTTTGTCACATTAGTGTACATTCAGGATTTTCACTATCTTGCGTCCTGGTCTGATCAGTTACCTCCTGGTGGGTGGCTGAGAAATGTAATCCAAATTTTTAAAACTACTATCACAAGTTTAGAAAATGGAAAAACAACACTAAACTCCCTGAAGTCTTTTCTAGCTGACCTTCAGTGTATTTTAAGCAGAGACCAGTTTATGCTGAAACTTGAATGTTAGACGTGCTCACCACGAGCTGAGCTGTGGATTTATCATCGCTCTGTGTGACAGTACACGTTCATAAATCTGCTTTGTTTAGATTACTTTTGTATACAGATCCCACAATACATTATCCAGTTCGGCATAACTTTGGCTGCCAGTGACAGTTTTGAAACTTGGCCTGGGCTGATTTCTCAAGCATGTACTGTATGTCTGTAGGCCTATTTGTTTGAAATGAATGTATGGTTTCTATATGTTTCTGTATGTTTATGCAACGTCATGTTTTTAGCATGAAGTGATAAGGCAGTGAGAGGAGTTTAAGCAGTGTAGTAGGTAATGCAATAAGGTAAGGGAAAACTGTTAACAAAAAGGATAAGTGTATTTCCAGCTCTCAATTGTACATTGACAGTCATACAGTTTTTTTGCAATTTACATGCAGTATTTTTCTTGTAGGAATTGTATTGAGTTACCTTTACATAGAAAATAATTAACCAGGTTAAACTATGGCTTAGGGGAAACTTGAAAGAGAGGAAGGCTCCTCCTCTAGCTATAGCTTCCTTTTATATATATATATATATATATATATATATATATATATATATATATATATATATATATATATATATATATATATATATATATATATATATATATATATATATATATATATGATATATATAATATATATATGATATATATAATATATATATATATATGAGCTCCCTCCAACTCTACCCCAGAACAGGTTGAAGGCCTCTGATAATCGGCCAACCTGTTTTCTTTTCTCCCCCACCTCCAAGGTTGGCACAAGGCAAAACATCAATTCACACATAGACTTAAATTATTTACGCTGAACACATTCTCAGTTGTTTCGTTTTATATCTAAAGAATGTGTTTGGATCATCACAGTGCACACTGAGCCAGATAAAAAGCCCCCTTTGGGCAGCTGCAGGGTCAGAATGGAGTTGGCGACACATTTGCTGACATGTATTGCTGACTTGTTTCTCCTTGAATTCAAGACATAAAATAAACCTCCAGTGTAAGTCATTCTGGGTCTCCGGTCCGCTTCTTCAGTCTTCAATTAACTGCTCTAAATATTTTCCTGAACAAACAGGAGACAACCCAGGCAAAAACATTCTTTATCATGCACTGGTGAGATATGGGGCTATTTTGCTTCCATAACATGTTTTCTGTCAGATTACTGGAAAGAAAACATCCAAAATACACATTTAGGTGTATATTTTACTACACTTTGTCTGTTTGCATGTGTAGATTTCTCCCAAATTCACCAAAAGTCAGCATTAGATAATGTCTTGTTTGCATATTTAAACATACGTTTTCAGAAAACAGAAAAATATTTGCCTTAATGTAAGTAATAGTGTCTCCCCTTAAATGTTCTTTCTTCTGTTGGTTCGTGAGTAAGTTTGCATCAAGTTTTTTTGCTTTGTTGAGAAGTCCATGACATTTTTTGTTGCTGAATCGGTGCATTAATGTCTGTAAATCCCCTTCCAGGTCCAGCCCACCATGGAGCAGTATGAGCTGGATACGTTTGGGAGGAGCCACGACATCATGTCCAATTTCTGGAACTCGTGCTTCGATGACCTGATGAGTACAGCCTTTAGACGGGACAAAGACAGATCAGACAGCAAGTCCAAGTTTCAGGTTCTGAAACTTTCAAGCTTCATACAACAAACACTGTCATATAACAGCTTGAGTTACACCTTTTACACTACTGATCCCACATTTGCGTGTGTTTGTGTGGAAGCAGGAAGTGATCGTGGATCCCTGTATGAAGCGAATCAGAAGTGAGAACAACCGGTACTTCAGCTGGCAGAAGCAGAGCTCCAGCCAGCAGGGGGTGGTGTGGCAGCATTGGAGAGCTCTCCGCAGGCTTTTGACCAGTGAGAGGGGAGCATGGGCCAACAAGTATGACAACCTTGAACATTTAACCAGTATTTTCTCTCAGTGATCTCTCTGACCAAGAATTACATGTAAGTCAGTGTGAGAGGAAACGTATATCTGAAACTTTACTAAATTGTCTTTTTTCCTCTGCCTTATTTTGCCAGAGTTCAACCAGAGGTGAAGTTGAAATTGTCCAATGCGGAGACATATTCAAAGATGCGTCTCAAACTGGTGCCCAACTTTAACTATGATCCTCATAGTGAGGCCAGTGCCCTGAGGGACAACATGGGTATGTTGCTGGGTATAAACATATTATCTTTGCTCTTTTTCTTATTAAAGCAAAATGCACTAAAGGCGTTTCTGTTTTTCTGATGTTCAGGAGCTGACAGCCCTCGTAGCTCTGAACCCCTCCCACTGGCTGTTGCAAAGGAAGCAAAAGTAAGCGACATGGAGGACGATCAGCTGGGTGAAGAGGATCTTGTCAGTTTGGATGACAAGTGAGTCTCTAATCTGAATAACTTCTGTGCCAGTGTCTACAGCATGTAGCATGTCTGTGACCTATAAACACAAGCATATTCATTTCACCAAACAGGCCCTGAATATGTAGAAGTTTAACATTTTTCTTCTACTGTCAGGGTGGAGGGAGAAGACGAGAGTCAGAAAGAAAAACTGGTTCTGTCTGAGGACTGCGAGCTCATCACCATCGTGGCGGTTGTCCCGGGTCGTCTGGAGGTGACCACGCACCATCTCTACTTCTATGATGGCAGCAGTGAGAAAGAAGAGACAGAGGAAGGTAAGAAGATATGTAATAATGAACATCACACCTGCGCTGTTCTTCAAAGGGTCCTCACAGAAGTGAATGATATCTGTGTCATTAGGAATCGGGTTTGATTTTAAGAGACCCCTGTCTCAGCTTAGAGAAGTCCATCTGAGGCGCTACAACCTGCGACGGTCTGCACTGGAGCTGTTCTTCATAGACCAGGCTCATTACTTCATCAACTTCAAGAAGAAGGTGATGCTCAGTTCAAATGTAACTCCTTCTGCGCTATAATTAGAATGACATTTTTAAAATTCTTCATGTGTGCCCTCACAGGTACGAAACAAAGTGTACTCTAGGATCCTGGGGCTGCGGCCTCCTAACCTGTTTTACTTCGGCTCTCGCTCCCCCCAAGAGCTACTGAAGGCATCTGGGCTCACACAGGTTATTATTTAATTCAGTTCTCTCTATGAAGTGTTATTATGATCTGAAGCTTGCTTATTGTGTTGGACAAATCTCATGTTGATGCATTGAACAGAAATGGGTATGCAGAGAAATCTCCAATTTCGAGTACTTGATGCAATTAAACACCATTTCTGGACGCACTTACAATGACCTGTCACAGTATCCTGTGGTGAGTACACTCCATCTCCTCGCACAGTGCACACTTCACATATTTATGTATATATATATTTTATTTGCATCCTTTTTTTTTCCCCAAACAATATCTGTAATGATTTTAACAACTTAACATAGACATACATACATGCATCCATACAGAAGCACACAACAATACAGGACACTTAATGAACAATAAAATAAAATAAAACACCTCAGTGCATCCTATATTAATGTATATTATACATAAAAAACAGAATTGGACGCTGCTGAGGTTTGTATCCTGTTGTGTTTTTTGTTTATCTTCAGTTCCCCTGGATCTTGTGTGACTACACCTCTTCCACTCTGGATCTGGAGGACCCGTCAGTTTTCAGAGACTTGTCCAAACCCATCGGTGTGGTCAACCACCGCCACGCACAGAATGTCAGAGAAAAGTAAGTGGTTATATATCAATTGGATTTTGGTTGTAGATCAGTAACCAAACCAGGATGCCTAATTTTGAAATACGGAGCAAAAAATGCAAAACCATACATCTTCTGCTTTAATCAATAATCATTTTTTCCTGTTACTAGATATGAGAGCTTTGAGGACCCAACAGGCACCATTGACAAATTCCACTATGGCACACACTACTCTAATGCAGCAGGAGTCATGCACTACATGATACGCATGGAGCCATTCACAACTCTGCATATCCAGCTGCAGAGCGGCAAGTAGGGACACTGGCTACTAGCGCATTATACTCCATGAATTTCCCCACTATTCTGTGGTCTCATGTTGGTACATGTTGTCGCTGTTTAGGTTTGACTGTGCAGACAGGCAGTTCCACTCGGTGGCAGCAGCCTGGCAGGCTCGCATGGAGAGCCCAGCCGATGTCAAAGAGCTCATCCCGGAGTTCTTCTACTTCCCAGAATTCCTGCAGAACATAAACGGTGAGGAAGCGATTTAATCTGCTTCGTTTTGTTGCAAGATGTTCATACAGATATTTGAAAGAATCTAATGCATCGTCGCTGCATTATTGTTGTAGGCTTCGACCTGGGACGTTTGCAGATATCTCAAGACCCGGTGGCAGATGTGCTGCTGCCTCGCTGGGCCTCATCAAGAGAAGACTTCATCAGGCAACACAGGAAAGCCCTGGTGAGTCACACACAGTGTACAGAGTCTTAAAACTTAAGACAGGATGTTAATCATGCATCTGTTTCTTAACATGCTGTATTTATTTAACTGTTCAAGATGAAAACAACATGTATTTTAAACATCTAGGAATGTGAGCATGTGTCCAGTCACCTCCATGAGTGGATTGACCTGATCTTTGGTTACAAGCAGAGAGGTGAAGAGGCCGTGAATGCCCTCAATGTCTTTTACTACTGCACTTATGAGGGTAAATACCCCACACTATTTTTTCAATAGTTGTAGTTTGCTCCTGATGTCCCTTATTTCCCTTCAGTTTTTACACATGAACAGTGTTTTTTCTGTGCTTTTTTATGAGACTCACTCTTGCTTCTTGTTTGCCTCCTTTGCAGGTGCCGTAGATCTGGATGCAATTGCCAACGAGACAGAGCGTAAAGCCCTGGAAGGCATCATCAGCAACTTTGGACAGACTCCCTGTCAGCTCCTTAAGGTAAAACTCACAGCTACTTTTAAAGCCTTGATTATCAACAAAATGCAGTTAAATTCTGTTTCAACTCAGCAGTTTTATGTCACGTACCTATCTCGAACCAGGAGCCTCATCCTCCTCGTATGTCAGCTGAGAACGCAACTAGGCGGCAGGCCCGCCTGGACACCATGCCCCCGAACATCTTTGAGCAGCTTGACAAACTCCGGCCATTTGTAGAGGTGTGTTCTCTGATGATTATCTTATTAATCCTCTAAATAAATAACTTGTTGTGTTGGTGTGTACGTATGTATGTAACATGTGTGTGCTTCAGGTGGTAAGCGATGGACTTCCTCTGATCCAGGCGGTGGTACCAAAGAGCCAGAATCGCTCCTTCATCATCCAGGGATCAGATATACTGGTAAGATTTCATAAGGGACACATGTAAAATTCAACACAGTCGTACAACAACGCATTCTTTTGAAATAGTTGAGGTTTAGCATTTTTGTATGATGGCACTTTTTCTCTACAGGTGTCTGTGAGTTCAAATGGGTTGATAGGGACACACAGCTGGCTGCCATATGACAAAAACATTGCCAACTACTTCACCTTCACTAAAGACCCCACCATGACTAATCCCAAGTGAGTGCCCTGAGGAAACACACACCCATATCTATGTTTCTGTGGTTTACACAGTCATCCAACATCTAAAATATTAATATTAAATATCTGTTTAATAATCTTGTTTTTACTCAGGAATCCTCAACCGAGTCAATGAAAATTATTTAACTTAATTTACTTAACATCATTTCAAAAGATGCCTAAAAGTTTCCTGACAGCTGGATGGAAGCGTAACATCTGTTTTATTTAATTCAAATTTGATTTTATGGATCTTATTCTAAACTGACCTTGAATGTGGATCACATAAATGCAATGCAATCATTTGAATACTGGATTTCATGCAGGTTGTAATTTGAAGATGTCATGACAGTTTAATGTGTCAATTAATAAATCTCCTCCACATTTAGGCCACTGCTCACTCATTTCTTGTTTTGTAACTTTGATCTTTCCTATCCCACTTTGTGGTGCAGGACGCAGCGCTTCTTGAGCGGACCGTTCTCCCCCGGGGTGGAGATCAGCGCTCAGGTGCTGGTGGTGTCCAACGACGGCCGCCTGCTGTTCAGCGGAGGACACTGGGACTGCAGTCTCCGTGTCACCCAGCTGGGGAAGGGCAAGCTGGTGGGCAGGATCTGCCGGCACATTGGTGAGCTCATGTTGTCGTATGTCTAACTTACATACATTGTACAGGTATATACAGTATATATATATTGTTTCCACGTATGTTACGTACTGTATTTATTTGTATTTTTTGTGTTCCACAAAGACATCGTTACCTGCCTGGCTCTGGATCTGTGTGGCATCTACCTCATCTCCGGTTCAAGGGACACATCCTGTATAGTGTGGCAGGTTCTACAGCAGGTAAACATCTTCAGATCTGTCTGTCTTTATCTAAATGCATGTGCATAATTAAGGCTGCAGTCAAAGTTGTGGTTTCATTTATGGATTCTCCTTTTTTTTTTTTTTTTTTTTTTTTTGTCCCTCAGGGTGGCTTCTCCAGCAGTCTGTCTCCTCGGCCGGTGCAGATTCTCTGTGGCCACGACCAGGAGGTCACCTGTGTGGCCATCAGCACTGAACTGGACATGGCTGTCTCAGGGTCGAAGGTCAGCGATATCATACTTCATGAACAGTTATAAGGTTGATGCAAACAGAGAATATGCAGAACAAGTACTGATGTTGATGGTATTGTATTATTTTTATTATTCATTAATCAGGCATTCGGTTTACAACAATGAAAGGCATGGGAAAGCTGGAAATTCTCACATTTGAGAAGCTGCACTTATAGCTGTATTAAGTGATTATTAAAATAGTTGCACAGTAGTTTTCTGTCAGTTGATGTATTGATTAATCAGCTAATCTTTTCCGCTCTATAATAAACTATTATTTTAAAAAAACTTTAAAAGTGAGAAACTTTTGTGCGGGTGAGAAAAATGCTGTTCAACGTAAATAACTTTTATGTGCTTGAAAACACAAATTGGATGTTTTCCAAGCAAACTGTGATGTGGCTCATTAAAAGTGAGACTGTAATCTGTACAGTACCAGCTACAGGAAACAGCCCCAAAACACACACTTTATAGGTATGAAGAGACAGATGTTACCATCTTCTAGCTAGCCGTTGTTAAAACCTGGAAAGTGAAATGTAAACAAATTAAGGAAGGACAAACTGCAGTTTTGGCATACTATTGTTTTGAGTTTTTTTTCATGTGCTCCTAACTGGTTAAACTGGTTAAATAAGAGAGGAGACAAGTCCATTATGCCTATCTTTATGTTGATCTGTTAAGACTCTCGCTGTTGCCAAAAGTTGTAGCATGGTTGCCAAGACTCCAATAAACTTGTGAATCCATGTGGCTTTGATTTGCATTGTGAGACTAAAAAAATTGTATCGTTGCATCTTAACTGACCCTCGATCGCTGTTCACTGTGTCAGGATGGGACTGTGATAGTGCACACGGTCCGACGAGGCCAGTTCCTGCGAACGCTACGGCCTCCCAGTAATAGCTGTGTACCTGCCCACATCTCTGAGCTCCAGGTGGGCATGGAGGGCCACATAGTGGTGCAGACCTCGCTGGAAGAACACTCTAATTTAAAGGTACTTTAATACATACTTTGCATGTACAAACACACAAGTTTCTCAACCTACTTATGCCATTACCAAAATTCCTTTTCTTCTCTACAGGATAAATACGCCATTCATGTTTACTCAGTAAACGGCTGTCTGCTGGCCTCCGTCACCATGGAGGAGCAGGTGACTGCTCTCCACCTGGTGTCTGAGCACATCATCCTGGGGACCATGGAGGGCAGCCTCCATATAAGAGATTTATGCAGGTAAAGAGAACATAGTTTGATGTTCTTCATAATGCAGCATGTACAGTAATTTTAAGTTTAACTCTTCATTCTTACTCTTATCTGTTTGACAGCCTGAATGCTCCGGTAGCACCCCTGGCTTTGAAGGTTCCTGTGAGGTGTGTGTCTGTTACCAAAGAGTGCAGCCACATCCTGGTGGGACTGGAGGATGGGAAGTTGATTGTGGTGGGGGCAGGGAAGCCAGAGGAGGTGAGAACATCAAGTGATTGTGAGATGTGGGAGTTGGGTGGAGGTGTATGTCTGTGGTTTATTTATGTGTGAGTGTGTGAGGAGGAGGAGGGGGTGGTAATCATATGCTAAGTGCTTGTTGAAAACCAGGTTTTTCAGATGATAATTGAGCGTCTTTAGTCTGACATCTCCGTTTTAGCCCTCCAGTGAAGATTAACATGTTTCCGCTCCTGTCCTCAGGTTCGCTCAGGACAGTTCTCCCGTCGCATTTGGGGCTCCACACGCCGCATCTGTCAGGTGTCGGCAGGTGAAACCGAGTATAATCCCACTGGGAATGCTGGCAAATGAGATGAGCAATGGTGGAGGAACTTTGAGGATTCTGCAGGCTGCAGACACCTGCACTGCCATGATGCTCACCAGACTCAACAAGGCCTTTGTTCCCTTTACACGCTGGGAAACTGTCCTCCTCACTCAGCCACTGATCTCTCTGAGAGAGCAACTATACACTGTGCACTTTTTTAAAAAAAAAATCTTAAATGATTTGATGTTTTATTGTGTATTTCATTTACTGTTTTTAATCAGCATCATTCCAAAGAGTGGCCTTATTTTTGTGGATGGAGAAGAGCTTGCTTTTTGAACCGCTGTTGAACAGTGAGTCATATTTCAGGGATGTGACTCATGCTGATGCGCATGCAGCGTCAGACACAGAGAGGAGTAATGCCGTGAACTCTCCAGGCTCCATGTTCTTGGCTTCTTTCTTGTCAGAGGAACAGCTGCGATCTCTGTGCTGTCTGTCGACTGTCCCAAAGTCATTGGTTTGGCGATGGCACCTTCTTAAAACTCCTGGAAACTTGAAAACTGCTGTAGATGTTGCTTAAGATTTCCACCTTGCAATACTGGTAAATACCACACGGGGGCTTGACTTTGTAAAAGAAAGATATACATGGGGTAACTAATCTATATAGTGAACCAGTGCTGTGTTCTGATCTTTAGCAGTTGACATCAGGATTTGCTGCAGCAGAAGTGCCCCGCAGTACCACCGTGTATAATCCTGCATTCCTTTAGGCTCGATGTAAACCTGTTACAGTTAAAGCAATAACTGCTTTAAGTCAAGTATGTGAAATATATTCACTTTTTTATCATGACTGTGGAGCTTGGATGCAAGAGGAATGCCTCCCGTTGCCTTACACTCAATGGAGTAAAGACCTTTACAAATGTGTCTTTTGTTATTACTGTTCATCACACGCCTATATCCCTGTTTTATTTCTGAAAAGTCCCTTTTTAGCCTGTGTCTAGAGCCATGTATAAACTGAAATCCAATCACCTATTTCTATGTAAGTGCACTATATATGTCAGACTGTACCCTTGCTGATCTGATTTTAAACCCACCTTACTACTCTACTATGACTCACATGTTATTAATGAACACAGTAAACTGGCGGCTGGATGCACATACTAGACTTGCCTGTACTGGTATTGTACTCTGTTTTATGAAGCACTGAAAACATCTGAGGACACGATGACTCTGAAACACGTGAGCACAAAGTCTGTGAGCAAGTTTCAGAGGAATTCACTTCCTGCCAGCTTCTTTTGCTGTGGTCGGGACAAAGTAGTTGTTATGCAGCATCATGACAGAACAGAGACAAAGGGAACTATTTGAGCGAATGCAGTACCCATAACATAGCACACACAGACAAGTTACCTAAGTGATGCTCAGAATAACCTTAAGTGTACACATGTGTAAAAGAAACACATTTGATATGTTGTTTACTTATCAATTCATCAGCTTTACACCCTGGGAAATCACAAAATCAGTACATTCAGGTCAGTACATGAGATTGACTGTGTCTCATCTCATCTGTGACTATAATGCATCAGCAGAGGCTCAATTACACATTTGATCATTTACTTGGTTATTGTGCAAACTGATATTGATTCATTCCACACAGCTCTGTTTTGATCTAAAAGTTATGAATGTAATATTTCACTTACTTGTGCAGCAACACGCAGAGTATTTAGTTTAATCAGTGGAGCTTAAAATGGAGGCTTTCTTTCAGCATTGGGTCTTTACAAACACAGTCCTCTGTCAAAACGTGGGTTGATGACATTTTTGGTATTATTTGTTGTTTAAATGTCCTGATTTAGACTCTACAAAAAAACCTTAAGTGAAGGTCAGCACTGCCTTGTATTTAGCTTTTGTACTCTTCTTGGAAGATGATGAAAATACACTTATATTTTTATAAATCCTTTGCTCCTTTTAACGTGAACATGACAGTGGGACTTGTGTCTGTCTGTCTGTCTGAGTCTTAATGCTCCCTTTTGAATTTGTCCTAATATGGCCAATAATTGTGACTTCTATTCAGAAATCCTCTTTTCTGTGAACTGCAGCCCATATCCTGAGGATGGATGATCAGTCCATTACTGAAAATGAGCTCTGATTCTTGTGTGTGAACCACAGCAGGAAGGAAACTGATCCACTGCCACAACGCAGATCATCCAGCTCCTCTACTGTAATCCCAGCCTCGCATGCGTCTGTGATGTTAACCCTGTTTGAGTTGAAAAGGTCACAGTGAGCAGTAACGGCACATTTACTTGAAGAGGACACTTTGATCTCCTGGTGGGCCGAACATCCTGTCGGCCTCCCCATAAACACCTCCGGGGGTACAATGCGGAGGGGTGGGGAGGGGTGATAAAACCCGACCTGTAGACCTCCAGTCAAACACAGACCACAGAATAGTGAATGAGGGAAGTGGAGTAGGAGGGATGCAGTCACTCTGATGTGGCTCCATTGACAATGGTGGGAGGGGTTGACACCTCTCTCTTGGTTATTGGCAGTATCTCCCTCTGACCCCTCCAGACCTGAGAGCAGGCGGAGGGATGGATGTCATGAAAATGCTGCAGTTTTGGTGTTGTTCAAGTTGTTCCTGCCAAGAACCGCATCCGCCCTCAAACAGGCCTCCGTCAACGACCTCAGCCCTCCCCCCTCTCTTTCTTCTCTCCCCCTCTGGTCCATTTCTCTTCTGCCTGAGGACAACAAGATCATGTTTTTTTTATAGCTGCCTTATCGTTCCCACCCATGTATGACCACAGAGGAACTCGGCCCTCAGATAAAGAGTCTGCGGCCCTGCAGCAACATGATGTCAAGAACAAAGAAGTGAGGACAACTGTTTATTTTTGTGATTCCTGATAAACTTATTTGATGTTTTCACTAATGCACTGTAAAAAAAAATCCCTCTAGCATACTAAGTAGTTTTTGTCCTAAATAACATTTTAAGAAGTGAGGAAAAAATGACAGATGTGATAAAAATTACAGCATGCTGTCATTAAAAATCAGATTGCTTTAAGAATTTCTAGACATGAGCATTAATATATTGAAGCGAGACAGAATAAGGCTGCAACAAATACACTTCATTTAAAAAAAAATAATCTTAAAACAAGTTTGTATTGGAGATGTGCCAAAATAATACACTTCAAAACCCAATAACAGACAAAAACTACCTGGCAAGATGAGCATTTTACAGATCATTTGAGCAAACATGAAATAAATGATCAAATTTAACACAAACTTAAAACAGAAACAGAGTGTTTTTTTATCACTTTTAAGAAAGTAAGACGTTCATGACTCAATACTGAACAAAACTTGATAAATGTCAGCGCAGATGACATCCACGTATACTCACTTTTAAGAGTTTGTTATCTGTCTGTGCGTATGAATAAGAGAAAGGAGAGTTGTAAATATGGCTTGAGGATTTTATCAGAGCAGGAACGTCCTCTCCGTCTCCTCTCGTCCCTCAGCAGGCTTTGAAGTGCAAGTAGTATTGTGTCTGAGAGATCTCTCCATTTGTTTTCCTCTGAAGTCTCCCAGCCCCCCTGCTATGCATTCACTAGAATTTACAAGGTGTGTAATTTAGCCTGCGTTGGTTTTCTAATCTTTTGAATTGCTGAGATCAAACATGTGCTTCTTCTTAAGAGCATTTTGTTTGATTCACATGCTCTCTTTTGTTTCTGATAACAACTGATCACAGCTCTATGTAAGTGTCCCTGTAGGGCTGTTTGTTGGGCCCTTTAATAAGCTTTTATAGGATCCACATATGGACTTTTTCACTATGATCAATGTATATCGTTGAGAGTGTAATTCGTGATATGAAATCACATTTTGTTGCTATTAATTAGACATAATTATAGAGTTTTTTCCAATTCATTATAATGCATCTGAACTCATCAGTCCTCAAACAGACCACATGGAGGTCTCAGCAACCAGAGAAGAAGTACTCAGGGAGCAGTATCACAGTGTAGAAATACTTTGTTACACATATTAAGTTATTCAAAATGTTACTTGAGTAAAAGTACAAAAGTATCAGCATTAAAATATACTTAAAGTAACTTCTTTATATAATTCAGGGTAGTTCAATCTATAAAATTACATCATAATTAATTGATTATATCGCTTAATAATCTGAGTCTGCAAGATAATCAATAACTAAAGCTGTCATATAAATGTAGTTGAATAAAAAAGTACAATATGTAGCATAAGATGGAATTATTCAAATAAAGTATAAGTACCTCAAAATTGTATTTAATTGCAATACTTGAGTAAACATATTACTATGAAACAAAGTGTTAAACATTAAACAGATACACAAATAAGACATAATAAAGCAAGTAATCCTGTGAATAAATAGAGACAAAATGTTACTGTGAAAGGAAGCGGTGTGGAATAGCATCTCATATGTTATATCACTATTTCAGATCTGCAAGTAAATGTAGGAATATCACAGTGGAAAAATACACCATTACAAGTAAAATTCCAGCATTGAAAATGTGACTAAAGTAAAGATACATGAACTTAAAGTTTTAAAAGTAAAAGTACTGTAGTAAAATGCCCACTGTGAGTGATGTATATAAGATATCATAGACCCAGAAAAAAAAGTTTGGAAATTTGTGTTTGTTGGATAATTTCTCTGTTGTTACAGTGCTAACTGGCATTGTATTTTACATCACTGGAAAGCCTTTTTATTTACCTTCACAATGATGTCCAACTTGTAAGGATCATGCATTTGTGGGATGAGCAGCGCAGCTGATTGGGTGCTTGATGGTCAGCACACTGGAGCTCAAAACAAGTGTCAGTACCAACAGGAGAAAACACTGTTTAGCACTGGCGGAGAATTTTAGCAAATTTCACTTAGGCGCTACCCACATAATCAGCTGTGCTGCTCATCCCACAAATGCATGATCCTTACAGGTTGGACATCATTGTGAAGGTAAATAAGCAGGCTTTCCAGTGATGTAACATACAATGCCATTTAGCATTGTAACAACAGAAAAATAATCCAGCAAACTCAACTTTCTAAAGTTTATTACTGGATTATTGTCACTGGCATTTGGCATTTAAACTATTACTATGACATATTGTTAGGTAGTTTAACATATAGCAGCACAATATGCTTGCAAAGTTTTTTTCAGAAAAACAGTGGCATGAAATAGAAATACTCAAGTACAGTAAATGCACTTGTACTTTTTTACATTATTCCACTGATATTTTGTCTGTATTTATTTGTGCATTTTTTCCACTTTGGGCTTCCATATATTACTGCTTGGTAATATCATGTATTTGTTGATTCCAGCAGCAGGTATGATGGTCTAACAGAAATATGACTACATAATATAATCACACACACATATATACTGTGAGTCAGACATGACAGCAGTTCTTCTATTACAGCAGGGATGCAGCCAATCAGGGCGTCGCTCTGAAAGCTGAGGAGATGGGAGGAGAAAGGCCCGGGAGGAGAGCTGCTCGCACTGGGCGCTTTTCCTGCCTCATCTGTTGCAAAGCTGCGGGAGAGGTGGCAGTCCGTGCATCCTGCCCGCTGAAACAGAGCAAACTTTGTGCTAACTCGCACGGTATCAGCGGGGGATGCGTTGAGAGAAGCAAATGGGAGAATCTGCGGATTACACAGCCTGCGCGCTTTGAAGCGTAAAAAACCCACATCTGATAACTGGACTATGAGCAAACTTTTCCCGTCTGCGGAACCGACGCGTTTCACGAGAGGCTGCTTTGTTTTAAAGTCGCATTTAGATTCAGAGAAGCGGAAGTTTTGATGACACTTTTTCTGCGATTGTTGAGGGCGGCGGACTGAAAAACAAGACCGACCTGCGTGGAAGTCGAGGGGGATTTTGGAGACCGCAGATATGAGAGCGTTTGTCATCTGCGCGCTTCTGCTGTTAAACGTAAGCAACACTTAATTACCGCTTTAAAAACACACACATATACTTCCACTACTCGGTATAATCTGCTGATTTCTTATTTCTCCCCGCCATCATCATCATAACATCATAACAGCAGCCATTGTAAGTTTCAGCCGCCGAGCTGAGTGTTACACCATTGTTCCCAAAGGAAATGTGTTTTACACCACAGAGCCATATTTCATTAAGGCTGCTGTGCCACACGGCCCCTGTTGGTCAGTGTGTTTGTTGTCATTCTGCAGCTGGCAAATAACTGTGGAAAGAGTGAGCCGAGACTTCAGATTAAATCTCATCCTGTCTTTCTTTTAAAGTCTCTCATTTTGCGGTTTGTCCTGGACTCTGGCCTACTTACCTACTGTACATCCACACGAAACACCCTGGAAGTATATGAGGGACTCTGTGAGAGAAGGAGCCAAAGAGCACAACACAGTAGCACACAATTAACCAAGATGAAGCACCTACCCTGTGATAAGTGATGTATTTTATGAGCAAATTATAGCTTCAGTGGCATTTGATGGCTTATTATTAAGATGGGATCAGTGTGAAAAGAAGGGCCCTGCCTCCACAGTTGCAGACAATAATTTGACACTCATCTACCTAAAAAGCCCACGGGGCTTGTAGTCATGTCTGGACACGCTCCTCGGAGTCAAAGCACTTTTGTTATTAGATCAAAGTGTTTAGATAAAACATCAGAGCTCTTAGGGAGATATGCATCTCTTTCCTATTATAAGGGCTGTGATGTCAAAAGGGCTTATTTTTGAAATCTAAGATGCTGTTTCTCAAACGAGCACAGTGACTTTAAGTGTTTCTTTAGTCCACTGGAAAGTGTTTTCTACTGGCAAATGATTCTCCCAGCACTGGGTGATTTAGTGTGGGGGGGTGTTTGTAGCCTACATCATGTGAGGACAGTCATCATGGTGTCCTACTCATTTCGCCTGTATTTTCTTGCACACGTTGCCATATATGTTGCTCACAATTCCTGGCAAAAATGTGGCCCAGCTTTCTGGGGTATGGATATCCGGAGCAAAGCAATTATCACAATTTTCTCCTAGTTTGTGGTGTGTGTGTGTGTAAGTGGGGGGCTGGTTTAGTTTATTACCACAGTCATTTGAATTTCCATAGAGTAGTTAAGCAGATTTCTTTGGGGGGCAGACTTCAGCATCATTTAGGAATCTGAAACACCTCTCAGCTCCTTGGTGTGAGTTGAAAATCAGTAGATAAAAGGTTAAAAAAAAAATGCTGTCTTGTTTAATTCAAGATCATACTTATGGGTGAGCATTCTGCCTGGAAAAAAAGAGAAACCCATGCATGTCCTTTAATTTGTCCCTCATGCTCCCTGTCTACTGATGACTGTAATCAGTGCAGACGAGATGGATGTGCAGCTTTTGACAACTTTCCCCCAGCTCAGACTGTCTCTGCTCAAATACCCCTGACTGTAGCCGTCACAGCCAGCCTGTGAAGGCTCATGGGGTCATTGTCTTCACACAGAGAACGAGAGAGAGCATCCTTTTGTGTGTTTATTTTCACGCAGATTAGATTAAAACTCCAGCCTATGTGCTTCAAAAGTGGTCTAACTTCAAAAGGGCACTGAAATGAAGTGTGTGTGTGTGTGTGTGTGTGTGTGTGTGTGTGTGTGTGTGTGTGTGTGTGTGTGTGTGTGTGGATCCACGATGACTGAGTGACTCCGGCAGCCGTGGTGGAGTTGAGAGCCCCATTGAAAGCGCTGAGCAGTGCTCCTCGGTGGTCCGTCTGTTCTCACTGGGGAATCCCTTCAGATTGCAGCTTCTCACCTAAATGGAAAAAGCAACTGCAGCCCCTGCACATACTGCACATACTCTTTGGTGCATACAAATTAATCTTTGCTCGAAAATTGGATATTACACCAAAGTAGGATATTGTTGATTTATGTACCACTAAAGTAGATTTACGAAAGTTTGAGTTTGTCCTCTGATGTTACAAAACCAAAAAAAGCATAAGGGGAGGGAGATATAACACACTTAAAAAAAAAAAAAAAAAAAAAAAAAAAATATATATATATATATATATATATATATATATATATATATATATATATATATTCTCCCATGATATTTTGGAATCACACTGACATACTGACATATTTTCTCATACCAATAAACACTAATAGTCGATAATGACTTAGTCATGCCTCCACTGAGTAGATCACTGTTCCCACTCGTCTCTAGTGGGGCATGGACTAAACATTTCATTGTGCACCGGGTACCAGTGGGTGAAGTGCCAAGCCTTTGGCAGTTTCTGCCCTCCAGACAGGCTAACAGCGCTCCACCAGGCTCTGTGAAATGACAGAAATCCAAGCTGGAGGTAAAAATAAAACAGAGCTACCATCACCAAATATTTATCAAAGGGGCTAAGAGGTTAGCTGGTGTTGGCAGAGGACCTCCATCTGTCACATGGAGAGGACCAACCAGAGTTACCGGTCCTACAAGTTATTACGGTCCAGGCTCGGTCACAGTCTGCCGACTCCAAACATCCTGCTGGTTCCTGCCTGCCTTATCCCACCACCCCGACACCCTAATACCTCTGATCTGGGTTCTGTGGCTGCTGCTCAGATATCATCAGGCTCCTCTGTGAGCGCCGCAGTAAAAAACTGGCTGTTGTTTTTGGACCGTGGCGAGCCCCATTTCGAAGCTGTTCCTCCTGTAGTATCAGCATGGAACATTTCAGTGTTTTGCGACCGGGGGCATGGCACGGTGTGTGTGTGTGTTTCTGCTGGTGGCCTTTTCGTCTACAGGTCCGCACACGTTGCCTGTGTTTGTTGGCAGACTTCAGAGACAAAGGGAGACATCGGTGGGTTGTTTAGCGGTTAACTTTTCCCCTTTGCAGGAGGTTAGTTGTTAGACATCTGTTTGCTCTTGTTAGCCCCCGGGCGGAGTGGGCCAATCTCCTTTAAATGTGTGCATGTTTAAGATGCCGTCTTTCAGAGGGAGTTAGCGAAATACTGACCTTCACATAGACACACCTGCGACTTCAAAGGTCCCCTCTCACCCAAACAGACACTTGCATGCTGGGCAGCCTTGGTTAACTGACACCCTCGCCTGGGGCTGGAACCGTCCTTTATAACCCCCCCCAACCCACCCCCACCCCACCCCCCCTTCTGATGTCAAGAAATACACACACATATACTGTATTCATGCACACAGTCACACATTGTCATTCGCACTGATTTGGAGCGAGTGGGAGGGCGGAAGCTCTTTTTACTTCTTCCTTCCTCCTTTTCTGAGTGTTTTCCTTTACCCCCTTTATGTCTTATTCTTTCCACTGGTCTAAAGCCATCTGATTAAAGCCAGCCACTCCTGACAGGCACCAGCCCCGCTGCACAGGCCGTTAGGAATGTCTGATCTATCCCTCATGTCATAACTCAAGCTGGGCTCTCCATTACCCACTTGCAGATAAGGACTCAGAGCACTTTAAGGGTGAAAACTGAAACAGATAGAAAGATAAAAAAAAAAGGCCATTTTCAATTTACTTAGTTCCCCGCTTCTTCAGTTGCACAGGGGCGGGATGTGTGTGTGATTTTCTTCCCACATGTGGTGTAAAGCAGAAAACTCTTTGGACAAAGAAAAAAAAAAAAACTCCTCTTTGGTTTTCTTGTTTGGCAGCTACATAAGTTAAATATGAACCCTGTGACTGCTGGTTCTAAGACATAAGATGGTATCTGTTTAGTCACACAGTGGTGGTATTTTTTTCTGACTGTCATTTATTTACTGTAGGTTACTCTCGGAGATGCCTGTGCCAGCGGCCAGTTCACTGAATCAGGCCAGTGTTGCAGTTTGTGTCCTGCTGGCTTCGGAGTGGAGGTAGAGTGTGGGAAAGAGGATACCAAATGCACACCATGCCCACAGGGTAAGCAATTATAATCTAATGTTACTGTACCAATGTGAAGCATGTTTCACCTGCCTTCTCATTATCTCTGTCATCTGTGCAAGAGACTGGAAGATTTAAACAGCACTACCGCTCATCATTCGCCTTAGATACTTGTAAGTTTCTCCAGACTGACACAGTGATTTTCTATCCATTTCCCAGGAACGTTTTCCTCATCTGAAGGCCTCGGCCCTTGCCGTCCCTGCGCCAAGTGCCCGCCCAGTGTTCCCATGGTGGCCTCTTGCTCTGCCATTCAAGACACCCAATGTGAATGTGACAACGGCTACTTCCTTTTGCGCACCCACGGCCTGTGTGCACCTTGCTCTAAATGCACTCGTGGCGAGGGTGCTGTCCGGGAGTGTGGCCCGCAGGGTGACACACAGTGCCAGATCTGTGGCCCGGGAACATTTTCCGAAGACCGTATCAGCACCAAACCCTGCCAGATCTGCACCCAGTGCTCTGACAGCGAGGTGGAGATCCGACACTGCATGCCCAACTCTGACACACTCTGCATGGGTAAGTTGGAATAAAGAGTTAGACTCTTAGAAAATACACTGGACTTTTAAACACGAGTCTGGTGACATTCTATACTAGTCAACAAATCCCATGAAAAGACACCAGAGCTTCAACTAACGATTATTTTCAATGTCAGTTAATCTGGCGATTATTTTCTTGACTAATCGATTAGTTGTCTTGTCTATAAAATGGTGAAAAATTTTGATCAGTGTTTCCTAGAGCCCAAGATGACGTCCTCAAATGTCTTGTTTTGTCCACAACTCAAAGATATTCAGTTTACTGTCATAGAGGAGTAAAAATATAAAAAAATAATTCACATAAATATTCACATTTAAAAAGCTGGAATCAGAATTCCCACTCAAAACAATTAATTGAGTATCAAAATAGTTGGTGATTAATTTATTAGTTGAAAACTAATAGATCCATCTCTTAAGGACACAAAAAAACCATAAACTGATCCTACTAACTAACAAGTATTCTCTGTGTAGCCAAAGGCTGAAACAGTTTTTTTCAATGTTCAAAAAGTACACAGGCACTGTAGTTAATTTTGAGTCAGTCCTACAGTCATTGTCCTGCTGCTCTAAATTCCTACTAGCGCACCAAATACACGGCTGAAAATAGTCCCCACCAAACACAATTTACTGCTGTTTTAAGTCATGTTGACACTACCGTCTCTGCTGTTTAAAAAAAGGAAATTTTGACCAGTTTTTAAAAATGAATGTCTTCAGTTGGAACGAATGGGCGTAAGGAAACTGAAAAGTAGTGAGACAGACTAATGCATTGGTTTTGGTTTTTAATGGGATTTTCCAGTAGTAGTGCCAGCCTTATCCCTTAAATATCTAATACAGGGGAAGGCAGCCATAGTAAAAATAAAAAGATAAAAAGAATGAGCTAAAGGGAGGGGGACAGGGAGTGGGAGGGTCTGTGAGAATCCAAGGACATGTGGTCAACACCTGCATCCACACCTCATCTGAACACTGTAACACTCTTTGCTGAGAAACATGAGGAGTGAGAAAAGAACCCACTTAAGTGCTATAATCCAATTGGTAGGAGCTTGGCAGGTCTTTAGGTTAACTGCCCCCAAGAACGTGAAGGTCAAGATAGGCTACTGACCCTGACAACTAGTCTACGTGCTCCCAAATGGCTACACTCGCTGTCCAGGATAAAGGTCATCTGTACACACTCTGGGTCCGTATGTCGTGACCCTTTGACCTCCGAGAGGTCAACACAGTACCGTGTAGCGTTTGAACCTAAAATAGGCAGACCACAGGAGGGAGCGCGAGGCTGGAAAAAGGGGCAATGAAAGGTTTCAAAACCCCAGGGGACCCGGATGACTGAGGCTATCATTACATCAGGCGTACAGGCTTCTGTGGAATTATTTCAGGCCCTAATTTATGCAGCCCAAATGTGTTTCTGATGTGCACATGTGCAGATGCAAAGATACTGTCCCTGCTGACACGTCTCTCCCTTTCTCAACAGATAAGAAGCTGCACATTCTGTCTCGTCCTGCTCAGGGTGGGTCTGATGCTCCTCGCTGGCCAGGTGTTGAGGAAGGGGAGACCAGTCCTGCCCCTGGTGTGCCCAAGTTTACCCCGCAGGATGAGGGAGGCAGCAGCAACATTCTGGCCTACGTGTCTGTCCTGGCTGCCGTCGTGTTGGGTCTGCTCCTTTATGTGGCTTATAAATGGTGAGTTTCCCATTGGGATGGGTCCTGTTCCTTAAATGGAAGTAATAAAGACGATAAGATTGGCCCTGCAATGAAAAATAGCTCAGTGTGGGTAGCTTAACTGACATTGTTTTCTTCTACTCTTCTCAGCTGGAGATCATGTAAACAGAAGAGGGCTCTTTCTAAGGCCCGTGCGGCCGAGTTGGGAGCATCTCCAGAGGGAGAAAAGCTCCAGAGTGACAGCGGTGTTTTTCTGGACTCACACAGCCTACAGGACAACCAGCCCAGCAAAGGTATCGCAGATGCACTCCTTAAATGACGTGGGACTTTGTAATATAAAGGATTGTATTAAATAAAGGGAAATTCAGTCATATATGGAATACTATTCTCTTCCATGTTCTCTCAAAGGTGCCCTATGGAGTATTTGTCCTTTAGCAGCGCTATTGAGCAGTGTTTTTGTGAGAGGGTCTTATCTTATCTTATGCAAACGCACAAAGACGCCAATGTACGTGCTTTTCCTGACGCTAGCTTCAGGCTATTTCTGTGATTAACAGTTGACGGCAGCTGCGGACTTGTACTAGTCATGTGATCACACACAAGCTTCCATTCATCCAAATGAGGGTCTGCTGCGTTCTGCCGTTTCATGCATGCGCATTTCCAGATCCATACGCACTATAACGTTGTTTGCCATTTGGGTGTCTGTGTATTCCCTTAAAGACAAATTATATTAATGCAGATCTCCTCACAGCCTCCCTTCAAAACAAGCATCTACTTTGCTATCGTCTTGTTCTTCTCGGCAAACCAGTCCGCGCGTTTGCTATGCATATAGTCCGCACAGTCGCAAATTTTGAGCTGCACACGGACGTACATACTGTAGGGTCTATGCGGACCCTCGTGAACATGGGCGGATGACATCATTTATATCACGCAGACCAAAGTGAGCAGATGCCGAAGGTATGAATTGGCTTTAATGCACCACGAAATGGCGCAACGTGCCAACAAAAAGCATTAAAGAGGAAGACTGCTGGCTAGCGAACATGGATGTAAATAATGCAGGTTTTAAAATAAATGAGGAAGTAAATGCATTCAGCACATTTGTTAGGCTTCAAGTATACACCCAATGGGTTTTTAGAAAGAAACATTGAATGTAATCATAAGTTTATTTAAAAGAAAACTCCACAGGGAACCTTTAAGTTCTCAATGTTCCCCTCAAGAATAATGGCACCGAAACTTTCTAGTTTCACGCCTATGAATTGTTGAATCTGGTATTCCTAAAAAGACCTATGTTTTTCATCTGCCATTTGTTAGAGTGCTGTAGGGATAGCATATTTTTGTAGGCCAACCCAGAAGTTAAAATAGCGCAGGTTCCCTCAAAAAATAAAGTCAATGTGATTTTTTTTTTTTTTTTTCATTTACAAACAAAGGTTTATAATACATGTTTTGTTCAGCAAGATTATCTTCACATATGAAAACCACTTTTAGGATTTGTGAAGGGTGAACACAATCTCCAGAGGAGAAAAGCTAACGCAAGGCTGTAACTTAAGTGCTCCACGTTTGCATGACCACAAGTATACACAACAAAGCTATAAAGGCAGATGTGTCACTGTGATGGCGTTTAGTTGTCTCATTTAGCCCCTTGTTAGCAACCGCCTTTTTGAAGACAAGAAAGTTTCAAAATCCTTGAGTGGCATATTTACTGATGTACTTCATACATGTGTCAACCACAGACCTAATTTCAGAAATCTAACTAAAAACTCAATTCAAAAAACCCACTGACTTCAAGACAAGGGAACCTGAAGTGCTAAAAAAAACTTGAAAAAGGGATGTTAAGGAACCAGGTGAATAAGCAGGAGAAGAGCAAAAAAATGGCATTTATTAACAAAAAGTTTACTGAAAGAAAGGGCAAAAATGAAATCTGGGGGAGTCAATGAAACTACATTTAAACTGAGTCAAAAGAACACCAAACAAAAGAAAGCTGCAGCCTCACAGTAAGCTACCATCCCCTCCCCAACTCTCAGCCTCTCCTACCTGGAACCTACCACCTGACCAGGTTAAATATAGGGTGAACTAAACTGAACAAGCATCCAAATTCACACAGAATAATGACCGGTCTGGTCATTATTCTATAATACAAGATCTCTAAGTTACTGCTGACATCTCATCTATCTGAGGAGCACTCACACACACCAATGAGCCCACCAACCATTATAGAATGGTCATTTACTGCAGAACTAGCTTACCTTTATCTACATCTTACCAGAGCCCAGCCCTCCCTGCTCAGAGGACATAATGAGGAAAACCTGTTTGCACTTTCCTTGATTGAGCTGCTGAGCAGCTGATCCACCAACAAAATCCCATGAAGCCATTAAACAAACTAAACAAGCTTGTGTCCTTCATACACACTGCTTGACTTGCTATCAAATAAACTGAAACACTGGACTGAAATCAACAATTAAGCAGAAACAAAACATTAAAACAATGCTAATTTTGGGGAACCAGGCCCAGTGAGAAGGGAGAATGTCAACCTTTTCACAAGTAGCCAAACAATAATCTTAATTTTGTTTTGTGTATCCACAGGTACTAAGAGGGACAGCAAGCAGGACAACCGCCTGTACATCAACCTACCCCCCCACAGACAGGAAGAGGTGGAGCGTCTCCTGCAGGAGGGAGGAGGTCGGGGGTGGAGGCAGCTGGGCGCAGCACTGGGCTATGAGCCCGAACAGCTGGACCTGTTTGGGCGTGGAGAGGCCCCTGCTCGCACACTCCTCTCTAACTGGGCCCAGAAAGAAGGCTCCACTCTGGGACTGCTCTGTTCTGCACTGGCCCGCATTGAGAGGCCCGACGTAGTAACAGCTCTTAACTGCCCCACGCAGGGTGTTTCTTTGGTCTGAAGGCTCCTCAAACGCACGTGTGACACTAATGCCAGGATCAGACTACACAAACTTAGCCCAATTTTGAGACGATTTTGTCGTAGACGACAAATTACCAGCATCGTGGCCGATAATGAACGACAATCGTTTTTTACCCGAGTAGTTTGAAATGTTATGTTATGCACCAGTGTGACATCTCCAGTAACGCGTTCCTTACGTTGGTAAATGTATGCTGTCGTTTTCGAGGGGGGCAAAACGGGCTGTATTGACTTTATGTTGATTTCAGTTGGAGTGACCGCAAAACCACCTGATAAAATACGTCTTCGTTTACATAGTCGTTTTTTCCTCCATGAGATTTTTTTTCTTAACATACAGCAGCAACATCATATACAGGAAACCATGTAGCTAGCTAGACACATGTACCTATGTAATGTTCAGATATTCGTTACCTCAGGTTCTGTTTTGAAGTATCGACAGCCCTTACCATCCTCTCCATGCCACTCAGGAGTGCATCCACAACCGTTCTTTCTTTCTTTCCTTTTTCTTTTCGCAACACAAGACCTCCAGCATCACACACGTTTCTGTCGCCAAGATTGACAGTTGCTTTACCCGCCGCCCCGTTGACGTCTGTACTCGTGCATGATGTGCCATGGTTGGTCGTGGTCATATGCGTAGTCTTGCCAGCCACCCGATCAAGACACTGCAAGACTTTATGGTTGTTAGATCTGACATGGTGACCATCGGCAAATATCGTGTAGTCTGATCCCGGCATAACAGACTCAAGTGAAGAACTTTCATTGAAATGACAAGGAAGGCACTCTGACATCAACACTTCTGTCACTGTAGAAGGCTGTCACGGATGGTTCTGGGTGCTATGTTGGACACTTATAATCCAGTTTTTAATAAGAGAACCAAACTCATTCTTGTATCACTTTCCTGTGCCCCTCTTTATGTCATCATCTGACTTCACATGGATCCAACTGTGTGAAAGAATCTGTTGCAATGTCTGATATTCTCTGAATATACAGTATTTTGTAAAATCTCACTGCCACCACTGAGGTAACAACATTTTCAGTTCTGGTTAAGCCTCACTGCCTTGCTCAATGGACACTGCAGAAACCTGTTCATATTGGATTAGACCTCCACATTCGTATTCATTTCAGTAAGTACATTTACAATGTTGTTTACGTGCACACAAATCCTGGATACTGAGTATTCAGTTAGTGGCAGGAAACAGAATAATGTGTTTACATGTGTTGCACAAGTGTGATTATTCTAAAAACCACTGTTTACATGTTTTTTGGACAGTAATCAGATTTATCCCCTTTAAAAAATATCAGCCTTCCATGTGCTGTTGTAAACAAATATGGCTTAGATCATCAGGTTTTCAGCCTTGTTTTATGAATCGCAGCGTCAGCAACCTCTTTGGTACCGCAGTTGATTTTTGCCAGAAGGAGACGGTCCAACAGCACTGCTTTCCAACATGGTGACTCTCCCTGTTTGGGATACTTTCCATGCACATCTAAGAAGAGGAGAAAAACCCCAAGAAACCCAATTAAGGGTTTACATGGCCAAGTGAGCAACCTTCCTGATGACGCTTGCAGTTGCTAAGAAGACTTTATTGAATGTGTAGATGGGAACTACTCACTTGTTAAAGTATGTTGCCTTGTTCTGTTTTGTTTCTCTCCTTTTTCTGCTGCAGTACGTATTTACACTGAGGATATATTATGCACCAGTGATGTTTTAAATCCTATCAGAAGACACAAAAATTATGCATTCAGAGATGTACTAAAACGCCTTTTTAGCTCTTCCTAATAACCATCTATGATTGTAAATATCTTAAATATTGGTTTGTTTTGTTAAGTCATGGCTTAAAGTGAGATCACTCATGAACTGTGAAGACTGAAGGAAAGAAATAGAAAATAATCTCCTTACATTCATGATACACAGCTCCATTTTTGTCACTTTGATTTCTCATATTAGACACAGGAAAAAAAAAAGTCCAAAGACACACTTAACATCCATGCTCGTGTCCAAGTTACTATCTTGCTTTTGTATTTATTTCATCACCACTTCAAGTATAAAACCAAATAAAATCTATGAGAACCACGGACATCTGCGGTGTGCTAGTTACACTATGTGATGGCCTCAGATGGTTTGATATTTTTCTAATGCCAGCCATGTATGTTTTTTTTGTATATATTTCCTAATGATATGCCTCGATGTGTTTTTGTAAGAGTTTTATTCATTTAATAAATAACTTTGATAATCAGTGCTCTTTGGTTGTAACAGAAGGACATAAGAGGATACGTCTTTATGCTGTAGATCAGTGGATGCTTCTGCAGTTGCTTGAAAAAATATATATGTAATTACAATAAACAATGAGTTAAAAAAAAATCATTGAGTCACACCTGAACACTACATTTTGAGAGTTAGCAAGCAGAGATGCTGAAACAGCTTAAAGTGATGGTTAAATAATGCTAATTAAAAGCTAATAAAGTAATGGATAAACATTTAAAACAGTTACCTTAAAGTAATGGCTAAACAGTTAAATTAGCTAAAAATAACCGATAAACAAATGACATAGTATAATTTAATAGATTGTGAACTGCTACCTCAAATTAATGGATAAATATGATATCAAAAAGTAATGGAAACATCTAATATGTAAAAATAGTGTTGAAACAGCTTAAACTAATGGATGTGAGCTTGCTAAGATAAAGGGACAAAAATAAAATAATGGATAAATAAATAAGGTTAGCTAAAAGTAATAGGCTAAAATAGACAGCTGGCAATGGTTAGTTAAAAGCAATGGATAGCTAAAGGACTGAAGTAGCTGCTAAAGTAAAATTAATACATACTGTATGTTTAAAATAATTGTTATAGTTATGGTTGAAATAAATGGTAGTGACAATAAAGGGGTACTTCATCTGACGCAGATGAATTCAACAGACCTCAGTAGTATATCCAGTAATAAAACTGCAAGTATTATACTTACAGTTTTATTATTTCAGTTTCATAGCCTACCTCCCATGGCCCCTAAACAAGTACTTCAGCATAAAATCAGGCATTGTTCATGTAATTTGGAAGTGTTATATGCCTTTATATTTATAGTAACACCAAAAAAAGATTTTACATATGATTACATTAGAATTACAATTCATATAATTTTCATATTGAAGTATGAAAATTACCAGACCACAACCACAGTACCATAGGCATGTCTGTCGCTTACAGTAAAATTTAAACACACTTGATGAATTACACAGTGAGGAAGTGTGGATATATTTGGAAATATACTACCCCTTATCAAGAGATTTAGTGTTTAAGAACATTTCCTATCCACGACCCTGAGGGAAATCAGTTAAGAGGTATTTAATAATTTGAGGGTGAAATGAAAATAATGGCTTCATCCAAAATATTGTGGAGGAAGGTTTCCTGTTTCTCTTTGAGGCACAATCTGATTCCTGCTCCCCCTCTGCTCACTCAAATCTGTTAATGATCTCTTTGCATTCGGTTGTAAGTGGGAGCAGGCATCTAGCACGGCCCAGGGCAGTGTTACATGCCGTCACACACTCCAGACGGGACTGCTTAACTGCGGTCTGGAGCACACAGGCATGGGGCTGCGGAATGTGCATACACTGGGAGGGGGGTTGGGACCAGAGAGAGCTAGAGAGAGGGGAAACACAGCAGCGCCTCTCTCCACTCGTCACGGGCCTCCATATTTAGGGCTCACCGAACATCTCTAATGAAGGCAGTCCATCACTTTGATTCCCTTTACTGGGGCCAAAACATCTGGCTCAACACTGTGTGGACCCACTGCAGTGGCACCCATGCCATGTGCACCCCATATTAGAGGAGGGCGCCAATCTAAAAGAAAGAAAGAAAGAAAGAAAGATATTCCTTTATTAGTCCCACAGTGGGGAAATTCAGTTTTACACTCTGTTGGTCACACAGTACAGTTCACACAGTACATATACATGTCAATGGAGAGATGTCAGAGTGATGGGGCTGCTCCTGACAAGCGCCCAGAGCAGTTGGGGGTTTGGTGCCTTGCTCAGGGGCACCTCGGCAGTGCCCAAGAGGTAAACTGGCACCTCTCCAGCAACCAGTTGGTCTTGGTCCATGGGGGATTTGAACCCGGGTCCTCCACATCCTAACCCAAGTCCTTACGGACTGAGCTACTGCCGCCCCCAGGGATTGGGTGTGCGCTCGGCAGTTAATCATGAAACAGAGGTCACTCACATTTGCTTAGATCTCTTTGAGTCTATTTAAAGGTCTAATTGATAACATTTTTATGTAGACGAGCTGTCAATCAATTAAAATACTCAAGCGCAATTAATTGCATGATTGTCCATGGTTAATAACAGTTAATCCAAAATGAATTACATATTTTTTGTGTGTTTAAAATGTACCTTAAAGAGAAATTTGTCACTGGTTAAAACCTTCAAGTCTATCAATTCAAAAATAGAGGAAACAATACAAGAAATTGCAGAAATGGAGAGAATAACCTATAGAGTCAGAAATGAAAAGACAGAATATAAGATGCGTTGGTCAAAGTGACAGACTGATTGTAGAAAATCACCCAGAATAAATAGTTGAGGAGTTACAGTACAAAAGAAACTGGCTAAATCTTTTTGACTTTATCTTACTCTTCTGTTTGAATGTACCACTGGGTGTATATATAAAAAAGCAACACACTACTGCAAGTATTGCATATATCGTAGATGAATTCACAAGAGATTTTCAATAAAAGTTTAAAAAATAAAGGGAGATTTGTCAAGTATTTAATACTCTTATCAACATGGGAATGGACAAATATGCTGCTTTATGCAACTATATGTATTTATTATTATTAGAAATCAATTAACAACATGTTATCCAGAAACCCTCACAGGTACTGCATTTAGTATAAAAAATATGCTCAGATCATAACATGGCAAACTCAACACCAACAGGCAACAACAGCTGTCAATGTGTCAGTGTGCTGACTTGAGGATGACTTGCCCCAAACTGCATGTGATTATCATAAAGTGGAGACTCGTGGGTATCCATAGAACCAGTTTTCATTCACATATCTTGAGGTCAGAGGTCAAAGGACTCCTTTAAAAATGGCCATGACAGTTCTTCCCCAGCCCTAAGATGAAAAATGCCAAATAGGTGTCTTTTCCCGAAAAAATAAAATTATGTTTGTTATCTCTGAGGAAGACATCTGACGTTTAGTTCCCACTTCTAACAAGGCCTGTGAGCCAGTAGTATAAATGGCTGTGACTGACGGTGAGTGCCAGTTGTTACAAGGGAACAGTGGAGGGAGAAAATGACTTCTAGTGGCTGAATGTTATCAACGGCACCTTTAACTGACACCCAAGTGAACCCAATCCAACTGCACAGCAGGTAAACGGATGTAATTTTACAAAAAAGTTTATTATCTTTTAAAATGTTTGTACACTCGGTATGACAATGTGCTTACACAATACTTACAGTAGAGTAGGGTGAGACTTACTTTGTACATAGAAAAATAATAATAAACAAAAAAGGAAACATGAAAATCGCCCCCAACATTGAAATAAAATACAGGGCTGTGAGTCAGCGGGGTCCTAAGTTTGACAGACTGATGTGGGAGCTGCATCAGGAGGGCTGAGCTGGTGAGGATGGGTGGGTGGGCTCCCTGTGCTCTCTGACCCTACTCTCCTGCATACAGCTTTGGTAATTTTACACATTATTTACACTTTCAATCATGAAATGATAGTCCTTTTACAAAGTGTCTGCTTATTTAAACATTCCCAAAACTATTATTCAATATATTCACATATAAAGCAATGTACATAGGTTGGAACTTTGTTTAATGCAATTTAATAGGCTGCAACAAATCAGTGACCTAATGCTAATGAAACTACCTTGACAACCGTAAAAATCTTGGAAATTAACGAGTGACATCTTAGGGAGCAAGGCCGGCCTGTTGCCTGACTAGGACTTTAAAAAGAACCAGAAGACACAAGATGTTTAGAAACTGTTAAAACTGCAACACTACCTTCATTTTCAGCATTATTCCTGCAAGAAAAGGGGACGGGGTAGAGCAAGTTGAGAAAGGGGTTGCACAGGAAATGGCTAAACAGCACATCAATGAAACCCTGCTCCCGTTATTATACACAAATTCATAAAAGACATATTGATCACCGTGCCAACCTGCTGGTTACTGGCTGATCCCTAAGTGTGTTGTGAGTAAAAGCTCATCCCAGTGAGGGCATATTACTTGAAGCAGGAGACTTGGAAAACGTAGGAATTTCCATAAGGATACCACTGTGACCTCAGCCTACATCATGCATTCATAAAACAACAGAGGCTCCAAAGTCGTGTGGTTAAGAAGGCAGGGTTTGAGGAGTGGAAGCTTGGACCTCCACAGCCCAGTTAAAAGCAGCACCAGATACAGAGTCAGTGGCAGGGGGCTGAAGCGTGCAAGAAAAAAGGAGGTGGGAGGGGACAAAGCACTGGACTGTTCTGTCATTGATCCATTTTTAAGAGTGGAAAGTAACAAAGAAACTGATAAATATGATACCAAAGCTGACTCCTTTGAGTAAACCTCATTCAGGGCAAGTTTAAAAAGTGGAATTGAGGTGATCATCTTCGGAACATTTAAGAGCCACAAATGGAAAAAAAAAACAAAACAAAACAAAACGCTTAAAATCAAACAATCAGTGAAAAGATTAGTCTCTGTAGCACCCCACAGTGTCATCCCTCGAGAACACTGCATCTGGAGTTTTCGGGTCGTTCAGCGACGCTCGAGTCTCCGTCAGTCTCTAGAACGGGGCTCCTCCGTGATCAACAGGGCCTGGAGAGCTTCTTGGGCAGCAGTGCAATTCTTAGTCATAAATATGCATAAGAAACTACTTCACAGCTCTGGCTGGCCGGTACATACATGAAGGAGTGAATGGAAAAGGCAGATCTGTGCTTCTCCTGTGTGTTAGCGCAGGACAAGTGTAACATCTGAGGCTAGTACACCTCTGTGTCCTCCTTGGGTCTGTACACGGTTCCAAATCTCTGCATGTACTTCTTGATGTACTCCTTGGTCTTGTGCTTCACATTCTCGTTACACTCAAGGTCCTCAGGATTATTGCAAGCTTTCAACTCCTTGTTCATAACTCCGTGAGTTAGCTAGAAGAATGGGCAGAGATGAGGAAAGAGTTAGACATGGCATTTGTAACCAGACTACAGTAAATTATATAATTACAATGTGCTGCATACACAGTTGGATGGTTAATTCTCTTTTGGTAACTTTGCCCTTTATAATTTGAGACAGTAAAATGCAATCTCTAAATGAGTGAAGCTCAACTCGTCTGTCTGTGTATTGCGCCCTTGTCCTCAGAGTAGCGGTATGTCCGAGTGGCAAACCACTCCCTACACACACAACCCATGGGCCCACCGGGAACCATGGAAAAAAAAAAAAAAAAAGAAGCGCTGCCCTTTGAAGAGACGCTGGTTGAAAAGAGCTTTTAGAAAGGAATGAGTAAAACAAAAGAGAGGGAGATAATAGTTTACATGTACAATGTGTTCTTAGTCTCCTCCGGAGGCACAATACAAAAACATTTGGCTGGAAAAAGAAATCGTGGGAGCTCAACTATTTAGTTCTGGTTTGAGGGAAACTTTGAAAACTTTGCCTTTAAAGTTAAAAGCTGACCAATGCTTTCATTGTGCTCCGACCGGGTAGAGGCCAAGGAAAGGTTTACAGCTTCTCTACATTAATGGAAGTTCACAGACCATCTTAATGTTTAATCTTACCTTTCTAGCCAGGTGTTTGAAATCTTCTGTGTTGCTGATGCGTCCAAGTTTGCAGTCTGGCTTTCGATAAGGATTTAGACATTGCACTATGAACTGGGACATCTGAGTAACACACATAAAAAAAAAAAAAGAAAAAAAAAGAGAAGAATCTGTAAACTTGCATGAGTGGTTAAAAGAGGTGTGGAACATTGAAACTTGTTTATGGAGACTCTGGCTCACCTCTTTGCGAAATGTTTCTTTACTCTTTTTGGCCAGCTCGCTAGAAGTGTCTGCTTCAGCTGTCTTTGTGGAGAACTGTAACGACATAATAAAAGAGCTGGATGAGATCACATTTTGGATTTGCAAGTGTAACTTCTCACAAACCAACCCCCATGCAATTCTTCTTTCATCAGTTCGTCTTCAGAGTTTTTCTTAGCTATAGTGGAATATTGTTATTTATGTCATACTGACATAAAGCAGCAGAGAGATTTGAGGCCCCACCTGTGCATCAGCTCAATCAAATGTGGCAACTGGCTGCAAACCAGTAGCTATCAAGGTCAGTGGGGCATCAAACAGCACCTGTTCACCAGCTACTTGACACAAAGCAGGGATATCCTGCCAGGATGCTGCCTCTCTAGCCCCAGCCTTCAACAACAAAGGCAAGCAGGCAACAGCTGACTGCCTGTACCCACAACAAAGTGGTGAGCATCAGAAGAAAGCACAGAGGATTCACACAAACACAGTGCCCGGGCCAGGAATCCAGAAACAGTGAGATTTTGGACGCTCTACAAGTGCAGAGCATGTGCCATAGTTCCAAGAGCTGGATGTGGACGCCACCACTGTCTAAACACATGTTGGGAAATGGTCCATGACCCTGTAGCTGTTCTTGGCAGGAAACACTGCATGAAAAACATGGGTCTCGCCATCTCAGTTTTTTGATGGATTTTTCAAAATCTTTTAAAAAGAGACAAAAGGGACACTTACGTAGTTTAACTACAACATAAGAAACCGCAAATAAATGAATGCTAGGTCTTCCAGATGGTTTGTATTATCCTTAAAGTTGGGATAAAAATGAAGAGGGAAAACAAACGAGGCAGAGGAAGAAGAGATGAGCTGAGCCACCCCTCCCCTTACGGCCTTGAGGCTAAGGGACAGACAGCTGAGCAGGGGGTGGAGTGAGTGGAATCGCTCTTCAAATCTTTCCGTCTCTCCGTGTAGATTCTGATGAAGCCATTTTGAGGAGGAGTCATCAGCGAGGACATAACACTTGCTGAATATGGTGTCGTGCTGAGAGTTTTCCTTTTTTCCCCCCTTGAGACACAGCTGAAAGTAATCACTAGTGCAGCATCTTCAATTACCTCAAGGAACAAACACTATAATCATGTTCTGCATCCAAGCGTACACTTTCTGGGAACCAAACAAATAAAGTGAAGAGGATTCTTCCTCACTGTCAAATGAGAAAACATTGTTTTTTTCCTGTTTACTACGTAGATTTAAAAACAACTTGTACACATGTTACACATTTTATAACACATAAAAATGATCACTACTAAACTCTCACCTTGGAAGGATTCTCATCGTAGGTGGGTGTTCCCAGGTCCATCTCAGATTCATGGTCCACACTAGTGTTGTCACTACATCCATCCCAGGTTGGAGGGTCCCACTGTGTTTGCCTAATGCCCAGAGGGAAGCAATGTCATAGAAATACAATGCGGGGGGTGGGGGGATTAGAGGCACAAACACACACTTCACAGACACAACCCACTACCTACCTTGTGACGATATGGTAGTAGTAGATCTTGCCTTCGGGGTCCCGAGCCACTTTCCAGTTGGGAGGTAGGACGATAGTTTTGGGCTTGGGGGGAGATGGGGGTGGCAAGTCTATCACATTGTTGGGTACAATCATTTCCTGGAGATGAGAGGAAATGAGAATTTATAACCATTAGCAGCAAATCCATGTAGCTTCACTTTGAAACAACTTTTACATTTTGCTAGGGGAAAGAACCAGAGTCACTTAAAGACAATTGTCACTTAATGACAACTGTAGTTTAAAGTCATATATGACTGCGTTCAGATTCCTATCTCTTGCCATATTTTAAAAGGCACTTTGTCATATGAGAGAGGACCCACATACCGCTGCTCTTAAAAGCCTCATAATTTAGATGCATACTACCCCCTTGTGGCCACACTGGGACAGAGGGTTTCATAAAAACATAAAGTATAACAGAGATTTCTGAAAGATCCTCAAAAGCGGAGACCAGTGACTCTATAATGTGACCTCATGCTGTTCAAGAATGTAAATATATATCTCCTTAACAAATAACCATTTGGTTTACAGTTGTGAATTATCAGTCAGTGTCTTGCGTCTTGTCCAATCATCCTGTCTCAAGTAAAAATGCCGTTTTAGACACAGAGTGTGTATGCATTACCTGTTGGACAGTTTGAGATGTGACAATGGTGGTTACTCCCTGCTGCACCATCACTCCCTGCTGATGGCCAGGATACACAGGCTGGCCATGCAGGTAGCTGGCTGTGGGTTCAGTGTACGCCTTCAGAAACACAAAATCAGACAAGAAACACAAAATCAGATAAGACGGTCAATACTGACATTCAGAAATCGGTTACAGAGTGTTGAATTTGTGCTGCACTGTGTCGTAGTGCTCAATAATGATTTAAGTTTAAGTTAAAAGCAACACACAAGAGTGCTATGATTGTTGAGTCTAGATGACATCTTTTTTTATCCACCATATTTGATTATTTTGCTTGTGTTTGAAGTGAAACATGTTGCTAAAACTAAATTGGTTTGGCAAAACGATGTAAATATGATATGATTTGATATAAACCTATAAACCGTATATCAAATCAAACAGGGGCTCATCCCAACTTGTTTGATCTGGTTTCGATTGGTGTAGTGCAGTTGGCTCTGCTGGTTATTAATGTTTGATTAGCAGAGACTAGTTTCACAAATGAGATCAGTTGTAGCCTAGTAGGCAGGTGTACCCCATTTTGTAAATTGAGATGTGCAATCTGGTTGTTTGGGAGACATGAAGTATGGTAAGTAGGCTGTTCTGCAGTCTTTGGTGAATGTAAGCAGCTGTATTGGATAACAAGTTGTTGATTTGTTCTGGTGTGATTGTGTTGCTGAGCTGTGCATGCTTGGGATTTTGTGGCACGGAGTTCTGTTGCTCCTGCACAGTTGTAGTAAATTGTGGTTGTTCGGTCCCAATCAGTCCATTCCCTTTGGAGTTCGTTGTGGTTTTTTGATAGTGTGGTGATGAAAGTGGTTAGAGAGTTTATGGTTGCTTCACGAGAGGGACAGAGGGACAGGGGTTTCGGTGATGGTTTGGCTGTGTATGTGCTGTTTGAGCTCTGGCAGTTAGTGTGTTAAAGTTTGTTACCTGTTATGGCATAGGAGGAGGGTTTTTTGCAACATGCTTTGTGGACTGTTGTGCTTCGGTGGTTAAAACAAAAGTCTTCTGTATTTTCTGGATAATTGGACCCAGTTATGAGAGTTTGGCACAGTCTGGAGGGATTCTGGGTAGTTGTACCCAGTAATGCTGAATGTGTTTCATCTGTGAGAACCTGAAACTAGCTGTTGCGCAGGTTGAAGGAGGTTATAGTGGTTTTTATGGCAGGCAGGTAAATGGTGACAGGAGGGATGTGGTGAATTGCCATTGGTTGCGTTGGTGCGGTGACGAGCAAGTTGGTAGCTTGGCCTGTTAGCAACATAAGCACTACAGTTCTCTAAATTTTGTAGGTTACACTGACCAACACTTGCACATTGGTTGACATCTGTGGTTACACATGTATGTTCACCACCTGGCCTTGCATCTCCATGTATGGACCACCTCTCCAAAGAACAAATTGCTTTTAAATCTAGTGATGTACCATTAATGTCTACTCTCTCTGGTCTTCCATCTCTGTGCTGTTAAATGCTTCTCCAGGTGTTGGGAGTTGCAGTTATGGAGACTGGTTGGCGGATACACTGCAGAACCAGTCATCAGGCTGATCAGCCACACCGGGAGCTCGGTGTGGTGGTGATATAAAAGCTCCCTCCCTTCCTCTTCCTTGGCTGGCACACCTGTTTTGGTTTTGTTTGCTGCAGACATTTTCACACACCCACACATGCCTATATTACTGATTACAGACTTTCCACAGTTGTTATTTCTTGTTATTTTGATAAATGCCTTTTACTATTTTAAAAATTGTCTGGTCTCCCATTTTTGTTGCAGCCTTTGAGTTGGGTTGTAACAAATACTGGAATATACTGTATGTTTCTATTAGGGCTGCACGATTTAGTGAAATTTTATCAGAATTTTAAAAGAAAAATAAAAACAACAATTTTCAAAACACAGGAGAAGCAATCATTGTTAAAGACAAAATGTGTTTAAATACCATTTAAAATTAAATATTGTTGTGCTGCAGAGATGTCATTGCCTACACATCATGTTTTACAGATTTAAGAAAACATTATCATTTTAATATTTTTCAGTGAAAATGAGACTGATTGGCAATTGCAATCAATCAAAATAAGCAAAATTAGATATTTTTTCATAATCGTTCAGCCCTAGTTACTATTATGTTAACCTGATGAGTCCAAACCCAAATGTTTTCAATTGTTACTCCTATCACATAAAGTGTTTTCGACAGTAATGGCAAAAATAAAGTATATAAAAATACAGTATATTGTAAATACTGTATACTCTAGAAAAAGTTAGAAAATGTAAGAACAGCAAAATCACCTGTATGACGGGAGTGTTGGCCTGTGGGTAGGCGGTGGGGATGCTGTAGATGGTTTGGCATGGCTGACCCTGGTAATAGATGGCTGTCTGTGTCTGAGTCGGTGCTGGGGCTGCGGCGTACTGCTGAGCGGGCTGTGTCTGCACAGTCACAGCCTGCTGAGTAGTGGGATCCCAGAGAGTAGTGTAGCTCTGCTGGCCCTGTACCTGAGGGGCCACCTGGGCGGGTACAGAGAGGACAGCTACGCCTGCATCCTGAGTTGCTACAGCGGGCGGGGCATACTGTCGGGGGTTGCCAGCGACGAGGTCAGGGGTGGTGATGTGCTGAGGGGGATTAGAGACTGGAGTGGCCTGGGAAGTGGAGGACGGAGAGGTCAGTCCAAGGTCTGAGATGAGACGCTGGGGAGGTGTCTCTTCGTAGTTCAGTGTGGGCTCAACCGCAGGGGTTGGTAGCAGCACTTTTCCTGCATTGGGGTTGGAGGGATCCACAAAGGTCTGGATGGGATATCCAGGCGGGTAGGTGATAAAGCCAGGGCTGGAAGCATAGGCCATAGCAGGGTCATACGCCATAGTCTGAAGCTGCTGCTGCTGCTGCTGTTGCTGTTGAAGCTGTTGTTGTTTCTGGGCTTCCCGCTGAGCAACTTCCTGCTCAAACAGCTTTCTGCGCTCCTCTGTGGACAGCTTGTTGCGCTCTTTACCACCAGCTCCCCGCGTCTTGCTGCTGTTAGTTGAATCAAACCTTAAAAAATGCATAGAACAACACCTCAGTGCCAAAACTTTACTATGATATACAAAGATTACCCTATGCTTGGATGACACTCCACAATGTTCCCCCACTCACAAGAATCCTTACCGTTCCTCAGTGCGTCGGCTGCTCCTTTCATAGGATGAGGGTGAGGTGGAGCGTCTCCTTCGTCTCTCCGTGCTGCGTTGTGGAGTTTTGTCAGAGGCTCGATCACGGTCACGGTCGCGATCTCGGTCTCGGTCACGGTCACGGTCTCTGTCTCTGTCTCTATCTCTATCTCGGTCTCTGTCCCTGTCCCGGTCCCGGTCCCGGTCTCTGTCCCAGTCTCGATCTCTGTCTCTGTCATAATCTCTGTCTCTGTCACGTTCCCTCTCCTTCTCTCGCTCCCTTTCACGTTCTCGGCTACCAGAAGTGGTGCGTGGCGTCAAAGCTGTGTCTCGATCTCGGCTACGATCTGTAAGAAAATCTAGTTAGCCAAAATCATACGGAAAAAATTCTTAGCCAAAAATCAGCATTGGACTAAGCTTACCATTTGTTTCCTTTTCCACCTGACTCTTCTTTGGTATTCTGTACACCTCCTAAAAGGACAAACATGGTACACGATACAATAGTATGCAAACAGATTATATTTCTATGCATATTTCACAATGTCTGCCTTTAAAATGGAATCTGTTTGAGCTCACCTTCAGATCTTTCCAGCTGTCCAGAAGCCTGGCAGCCATGCCACTAATGTCCAAAGCACTGAGTTGGGGCTCCTGACTCCTCTCACTCTCCACATCTGAGACACCTTCCTCTTCATCCTGAGAAGGAGTTCCTATCACTGATGGGTCCACAGGGGTCGCTATGACCTCAGAGGGCATGCTGGCCTCAGGGGTCTCGGAGCTTAGAGTAGCATCAGTGGTAGATTCATCAGGTTGCTCCTCGCTGCCAGGAGGTTTCTCAGCCTCTTGTGTCTCTGCCTGGGCCTCCTTATCCTCTGAAGGCGGCTCCGGTGGAACATCAGCAACATCTGTTAGGAGAGACTGACTCTCTGGCTCGAGAACTTTAAAAACTGGCTGGTCTCCTTCCAATTCAGCCTTTTCTGTCACGGCCTGACTGGTCTGCTCCTCCCCACTCTCCTGTATTTCACTCGGCTCTTTTGGCACCACAAGTTCATTTGCATGAGCCTCATTTGTGTCCTCTTTCATCTCAGTGTCCTTTTCCAAATCCAACTCCATTTTTTCTTTCACCTCCTCAGTTTGCGGTTGGTGCTGACTGCTTGAACTCATCCCCGTCTCTTCCTCTTTCTCCACTTTGACCTGTCCCTCCTCTTTCACAGAGTCTTCCACTGTTCCTTTCGTTGAATCTGTGGCGTCACACACTGGCTCTGCCTTCGACGGTTTGCCATCATGCGAGGATTCATCTTCTTCCTCATCATCGTCCTCCTCCTCTTCTTCCTTCCCATCGGATGCTTTGCTAGCATCAGAGAGGGCGCTGTCCAGGCTGTTTTCACTGATGATTTTAAGGCGGCGGTACACGGCAGGTTTGGAGGTGTCACCGTCCAGCTCTGGTCCCAGTTTGGTGGAGGAGCCGTCGGGAGTGTTGAGAGGTGTTTGAGCACGGGAGGTATTCTCACTGGAGTAGCCATCCATCTCAGCAGGATGAGGGAGAGTTTTTGTCTGGGCCCATCGCTGGATAAAGGTATGGACTCTGCTCTCCTCCAACATGTTCTTAGTAGAGATAGGCAGCACCGCCAACGTCTTCATAATCTAGAGACAGAATCATACATCATCAGCATCAAATAGCTGTGTATACGACTGTACAAGCTGTGAAGATTTCAAAATTCCCTGTTACTTCAATGAAATGTCCCAACATTTGAGTGTTTTAATTAAGGCTGTCAAAGTTAAACCAATAGTAATGCGTTAATGCAAATCTGTTTTAACGCCACTAATTTCTTTAATGTATTACCACAATTTGCGATTTACGAAGGTTGTAGCGGGCTTGGTTTTAAAGGTAGAGGGAGGATACTGGCATCATATAACACTAGAACACCTAAGGAATCCACTGGTAGCAACCATATAATACTAGCTTGTAGCAAGGGATGCTAAATAGCACTGCTATAAACTGCACTAAATTTTGGCAAGGAAAAACTGTCATGACTATTTGCAAAGGCGTCCCTTGACCTCTGACCTCAAGATATGTGAAAGAAAATGGTTTCTATGGATACCCACCAATCTCCCCTTTACAGACATGCCCACTTTATGATAATCACATTCGGTTTGGGGCAAGTCATAGTCAAGTCAGCACACTGACAGCTGCTGTTTTTCTGTTGGTCTTGAGTTTGCAATGTTATGATCTGAGAGTTTCTGGACAATATTTCTTTTCTTTTTGTTTTGTTAACTGATTTCCAATAATAACTATATACATACATTTATATAAACAAGCATATTTGCCCACTCACATGATAAGAGTATTAAATACTTGACAAACATACATTTTGAACAGATAAAAATGTGTGAGTAATTTGTGATTAATCACAATTGACTATGGACAATCATGCAATTAATTTCCAATTAAATATTGTGATCGATTGACAGCCCTAATTTTAATGCAAAGTCAATGATGCATGTCACCTCTAACTGCAGTTTGATGCTATTGGCACTGTTGCCTTTAGCTTCAGAAAGCTCCACCATGAAAATCCACAGCAAAGACAATCCATGATGGTCCAGGAACTGTTTCAGGCATGATGGATTTTGAGTGTCCTGTGCAACACAAACATATCATATTACTTACTGCAAATGATAATAACAAATACCAACAATATATTTTTTTAAAAAAAAAAGGTCGTACTTGTATGAGCTTGAGGCAGATGAGTTTCTGCTCCATGGTTTCCACTCGGACCATTAGTCTGCAAAGAGACACCACCTGTTTCTCATCATACAGGCCTTCTCCATTCTCCAGTAACGCCTCCAGCTCCTCATCAACCTGAGGAAGGACAAAGTGATGTAATCATGAAAATAACATATGCTACTTGGAGATATTGGCTTGTATCCACACTATACAGCACTGACATCATTATGGTTAAAGCAAAATAATCTAAAACTTGGAGCATGCCAAATTTAGCAGATTCATTAAGTTATTAGAGTTTGGGGTATGATTATTGTATGGAAGCATAACCATATTAACACAACTGGCAGCCAGATGTAGACCAATGACAAGACACATTTTGAAATATGACTGAAAGAACTGACCGTCGTGAGAGCACTCTTTCGACTGCGGTCTTTCTTCATCTTTCCTCCAGCTGCCCGAACGCTAACTCTGTTCTCCCCACCCAGGAAGCCTCTGCAGCTGGGTGCTCCACAGAAGCATTTCTGTGCTTCTTTGCTGTAGAAAAAGATAAAACAAAGGGTGAAATCACCATGGCTAAACCATCAGTTAAAAGGTCCAAATGAACCACTCTTTATGAACAGATCTATATGAACATATAATGACATAACACATAGGTAGTCTCAGACATGCAGCATAAAATACAGACAAACAGTACCCATATCTCTGGAACTGGTAGTCAAACGTCAGTTCAGTTCCTGCAGTTACCGCCTTGGAGGTGAAGAACCCAACTCTAAGCTGGCCATTGACAGTCCACTGGAAGGGGATAAAAATTATCATCAGGTAAGTCAGCTTTCAGTAAGTTAACCTGAAAGAGTATTTTTTTATTTTGCCACGGTACCTTTTGGGTCTCACAGTTGGGCTCACAGCTATGGTTCATAAACCGGGAGCAATTACCCTTCAGCGTTGCATCAATGATCTGAGGAGAAATTATGCAATATCAATCATAACTACCACCGTGCCTGTATCATTAAACCAGATCTGTTTAAATAGTAACATTAATTGCGATGTGCCATATCATCCCTTACCTCATTATTCTTTAGAGACATGAAGTAGTAGTGGATGTTCTTATTGCGAGCATATTCTTTTACCCTTGTTTTGAACTCCTTGTGGTCCAATACCTCCCCGCAATATTCCAGCACAAAGGTGTTTCTGAGATAATAATACAAATATAATATAATACAATCCAATAGAGTAGGTAGCCCCACAGCAACTACTAATTTTGTGAATATTTTAATGATAAATGCTAGAAAGATATTTAAAAATAGCTTACGCAGCCAAGTCTCTAGCTGCCCGTAGACCCCAGCCCTTGTCTTCTGTGAGGATAACCTCAAAGTCTGCATGTTGTTTCATCTGAAATCGTCGGTTGGAGCAGTATGCTCCATTCAGGCACCGCGAGGAGCTGAAAAAAAAAAAATAAAAATAAAATTACTTACTTCCAAGACATAGCTACGTAAACAGGCTCTTACACATTACAACTGCAAACATATTTTTACAGGCTTAACTGACTCTCAACCAGCTCTTATTAAGTACACCATGTTACTTGCTAAAGCAACAAATGTGTCAGGGTGTTGAAAACCAGATACAATTAATAGACTATACCTTTCTCCACTAACTGTGCAGTCAATTTCCACAAATTCAAATATTTTTTGTTACCGTAGGCCAGTACATAAAAAAAACATTAGCTGTTCTTACAGCTTTATTTGTAATAATCAACTTACCACTCAATCATCAGCAGTCGGTTTAAACAGTCTTCCCCACATGCTAACACTCCCCTTGAACGCTCCTCTCTGGGCAGCACTGGACACTCGCATTGCATTCTCTTGATATCTCGATGAGATTTGCTCTTCTTTCTGCAAATTAAAAATAAATAGATAAATAAATACAAATTTCTTACAAATCTTAAATGTTTTATTATGTAATATAATTATATATTCTTTGTACAAGCAAAATAATTTGTTTGTTAGTCAACTTACCTCTCAGTCAGGTACATGTTCTCCTCAATCAAGTCAAAGTAAGGGGGCATCTTCTTAGACCTGGACAACTCTTTCCATTTACTGGCATCTCGAAAGTCTCGCAGATTGAGCGATGGACGCTGCACCTCAGCTTTGACATGAGTTTCCTTAGAGAGGTCAGTATCTCCCTGACGCTCCCTCTTGCCTGCAGGCCCGGCTTCTGCCTCATTGTCTGAATCTGACTCGATCTCTGGCCGCCTTTTCTTGGGAGGGCCTCTGTGGGGTCTGTGGGGTCTAAAATTGTCTTCTCTAGGAGGGTCAAGCACAGCAGAGCCCCTGCTGTTGCTGCTTATTTCATGCCCTTGCACAAAGCTTGATGGCCCAGGAGTGTTAGGTCCACTGCATTCGACAGCTGCTTTACTGAGATCAGATAGCTTGTCCCCACTGTAGTCGCCGTGGTCATTAGTTAGGGAGTCAGGATGGATTTCACCTGCAAGATCCTGATAATGTTCATGTACATGGAGGTAGGGTTGTCTGCTAGTCTGCATGTTTGGGGATTGGTGGTTCCAGATGGCATTACTTTGCCTGTGCTCCTGTCCCATAGAAGAGGTTTCAGTCAGTTTAGTGTTTGGTATCTGTGGCCCATGACTGCTATCAGGTTGCTGGTATGTACTACTGGGCTGTTCCGGTTGAGAAAAATCCCAACCCAGGCTGAATCCAATCTTGTCACTGATATTGTCAGCACTGGAGAAATTGTCCTGTTGGTAATGGGAGTACATCCTCTCCCCCCTGCTGCTTACATTATGCTGTTTGTGCCCTTGCTCACACTGTCTGGAATTATCAATGCTGTGGGTAGGATCTGTGGCACTTCCATGGTCACCGATATGACCAGCCACGTAAGGCTGTGCACTGATGGAACTGGAACCCTCTGAGTGACTGGTGCTATCAATCATGTTACTCTGGGATTGACACAACATGCTGCTATGGCGTGAATCACTTACAACAGCACTGGTTTCCATGAATGCTGACGGACTCCCCTGCCTTTGTTGTGGGCCTTGATTTGGGACTTCATCCATATTCACAGTCTGCAGTTCCGAACTATTCATTAGGCTGCATGGGGAAGCTCCTGTGTCCTGTGTATCCATTAGGGAAGAATTCTTTGGCACCACCACTACAGAGTGCAATCGCTTTATGGCCTCGCCGCAATCGGAGTCATACTCTGAGTTGTCACTATCACTGACCTCACTCTGTTCTCCTAATGCTTCCTGATTAAGTAATGTTCTCTTGCTCAGTTTGCTCTTATGAGAACTGCCCTTGGATTTTTCTTCATGATCATCACCATTCCAACTCTGCATCTTTACGTGCGGAGACTCATCCGTGATTGCTTTTTGAGAAACACTCAGTTTTAAGTCACAGTGGTCAATGCTGGTGCTCGCTTGTGAAGGCTCACTTTGGTCTTTATATTTATCAGCCACGGATGTGTTGTCTGAGCTGACTTCCTGCTTAGAGATCTCAGTCTGCTTAACCTGTATGGAATGTGTTTCAGCGTCTTGCTGAATAGTATCTTTCACGTCAGAGTCTTGTTGGCTATTGTCTTTAGAAAACTCTATTTTTTTGACAGAGATCACCTTTTTAACAGTAGGCTTACTCTCTGCACAAAGTGTTCTCTGTGAGTTATCACTCTCTGAGGTGTCCTGGCCAACAATATCCCATCTGGACTTTTTGGTAGTACTGCTCTTTTTAACAGTATCCACACTTTGCTTCTCAAGTGTCGGCTGAACCTCTGATTCAAGACACGATGAATCAGAGTTGAGCCACAAACTTGTGCCAGACGGCTTGTCGACTGTCAAAACTTTAACAATCTCTGGTTTAGTGTTCTGCTGGACATCATGGATGACAGGTATATCAGCTGTATCGAGTAAGGACTTTGGCCCTGGTAAACAGTCAACAACTTTCTTGTCCTGGCTGCACATTACACTATCATTAGCACTGCATGAATTTAAGAAAGCCACATTTGAGTTCACATGTGGTTGATCATTAGAAGACAGGCTATCCGTCACATTGGCAATGTTTTCCAGGGTGGCATTTACATGCTTTAGGCTTTCACTTGACCTTATAGCTGAGGTTTCAACTTCAAGACCTGATTTTGTTTCTTTTGATTTCACGGATGATGATTCTTGCAAACACTTATCAGTACATGAGACCATCTCCTTAACATCGTGACTATGTTCAATTTCACCTGGTAGAGAATCACATTTTTCTTTTTCACTCGGAGAACACGATTCTGTGGTGTTTGTACATGACAGTGTTTTGCCAGGGCTGTGAAATATGTCAACTGATTGTCTGTCATGTCCACTGGTTTTCACAGAACATCTAGAGGGGGTCATCTGCTTCGAGTCTGGCCTACTGGTCTTCTTTAAGGAGTTTTTACAGCTCTCCTCCAAGCCAGAGCTTTTGTCAGAGGCCTGTGATTTTCCCTTATGATCTGCCTCAGAGTCACTAGAGCTGTTTTTATGCCGTTTTTCATATGTTTGAGAGTGGGTGTGCATACTGGAAGAAGAAGATTTGCTGTTGGTTTCTGATCTCTGATGGCTGCTAGATTTACGGTAACTGGAGTCCAGATCAGGAGAGCACCTGCGCTGGGAATCAGAGTCTGATAGACGTTTTGAAACCCTTTCAGACTTTGACGATTGTGTTCTTTTATCCAACTCTGAAGAATGAGGGGAATCTGCAGATTTAGACGCCCTCTCAGATTTTGAGTAGGAAGATGATTTTGACTCTTTATGTGAGCTTGAATGGATGGACAATCTACCGGAGTCACTGGTCCTTGTCCTCGTCTTCCTATGGTCATCCTCAGAGTCAGAACTGTCCCGAGTTCTGTCAGTGCGAGAGCGAGAACGTCTTCTCTCTCTGCGTGGAGAACTCCGGTGTGATCTCCAGTCAGAATCATGATAGTATGACCTGTCGGAGCGTGATCCTCTGTCAGCCCGGCATCTCTCTGATCTAGAGTGAGATGAACTTGTTCGAGACCCTCTGGATCTAGATCGTGATCTAGACCTAGACCGTCTGCGATCTTTGTCTGATCGAGATGAGCGTGAGGATGTGTATCTAGAATCACGGTCTGATTTGGAGTAACTAGAAGACCTTTCATGATTTTCTGACCGCTTAGAGGAACTTTTTTCCTTTTCCTCCCCATGTAAACTAGAGGAAGACTTTTTTACCTCTTTGCTTCTACTGTCAGAGTTTCTTCTACTTTTGGAGTCATCTGATTTGCGACTACATGAAATCTTGCCCGAATCCCCATCAGATTCTGAGCCAGGGGGAGCACTATCAGATTGGGACCTAGTTTTCCTTCTGTCTACCTTACTATCCTGGTCAGCGCTGCTGGAACTCTCTCCATCTTTTCCTGAGGAAGCAGGTGGCTTCTTGAGGCTAGGGGTTACCGTCATCTCAGGGGATTCAGTGTGAGCGTTTTCAGAGGGGCAGACACTGACAATATTTTGAGGCTGGGGTGTTGGAAATTCAGTTACACTTGCTGGTTTCTGCAGAACCTGCAATTCAGGAGAGTGAAGCGCCTCTGGCACAACAGATGTTGGTTTTTCTTCAGTCACAGAGACACTGAGAATTTGCTTCTTGAAATGCATCTTTGCCAAGTCTATTTTCAGTTTGGAGGCTGAAGAGACTGGTATCTGAGAAGTTGCCTCTGCTATTGATGTCTGCACGACGGGTGTCTGGCTTTGCTCGGTTTTGCTGTTTGTATTCTGCCCTCCTTTGTCTGACGTTGACTGTGATGAGGCAGCATTAGTCTCAGCAACAGACTTTTCCTTTTCAGGACTGGCAGGGATGAAGAACAGGCTCTGCAGTGGCTTCTTGGTCGGTGCGAAGCTGAAGGACACTTTCTGACGACCCTGATCCTCTAGGTTGACCTTCATCTTGGTCCCTTTCGGTAAGAGATGGTTGGAGAGCATGACTCTGGGAGACAAGCTTTTGATTAGAGCTGCCTTGGATAAGCCCTCCACCTTCACCTACAATAAAAGAGAGAGTTCTTGTAGCTTGAGTTTTTTGAAAATAGTGAAATTAGACATAACGGTCATTAACATTGTTTAGACTTACCGAGGCACCACTCCCCTCCTCTCTGAGCATCATGGACACATAAAAAGAGAGAAGAAAGACAGAAATCAATGAACACAATTCATGACAACAACTTTAACCCTCACACTATCAATTTATTTAACAACCATCAGTGAAAATGTAAAATGTTAAAATATGATTAGTTATGTAATTAATGTCACCTAAGAAAAAAACATTATTATTATTTTAGGAAAGTTACACTTAATTTGCATGTTGTGTAAAATGAAAGACATGAGGAAAGCACAATCAAACAAACACCCCCTGATAGTGTGTTATACCATTAATTAGGACGCATGGCAAACGTTATCTATCATGCTATCGATTTTAATCGATTTAAACTGTATAGGCTGCAATTTGCTGCTTTTGACTGGGGTCCCAGGGACCCCAATACATTGGTATTGTAAATTATAATTTAAAGATGGAATGAAAACGATGACATGAAGGCATTAGCAAAAAAAAAAAAAAAAAAAAAAAGATTGACAAAATCATGAAAAATTGGAATGATAGAATAAAGCACCTGTAACATATGACAAAAAATATACCTCTGGGGTCTGCAGGCACCCCAGTTTGATGGTTGGGAAGATCAGGAGGGAAAAGAATCCAAAAGTAGCCTTGTGGGATGTGAACATGTCACTGAACATATTGTGTGTGCTCCAAACTGTTAACGACTTCGAGGCACAACATCTGCTGCCCAGTCTACAACAGTGTTAGGTGTACTCTTTCCACCACCTGCTCTTCTAACCCTTGATTTGTTTTCTAACTTGGGATTTATCTCAAACATTAAAGTAAAAAATGCTCATATGTAGAAGCCGTTTTTGAATTTCATCTAAAACACTTTTTTGTCATTTACAACTTATGAAGAGTGACAGAAAATAGGGGAATGGATGACATGCAACAAAACTCCTTGGATTGACACCAATTCAGGGCCATCATATCACTGTATGTATCTAGGCCACATGCTCAACATGGAGCAGTGATGAATAGACAGTGACTGGAAATTAATGGGTTTGAATAGCAGATAAGTAACAGGAAGTACTCCTGTGGCTGTCAGGTCAAGTGGCCTATTGCTCATCATTGCACATAGACTGGATTATCCCAATCTTTACATGGAGACCAAACCATTAGAATAGCTGTAAGAAGGAGGTATGTGTGATAGTAACTTGAATTAAAAAAATCTAAAAGATGATTTTTTTTTAATTAGAAAAATAACAGTGCCTTTTCATTATGAACATGTTATGTTGTCTGATGATAGTAGAAAAAAAAACAGTATCCTCTATGAAACTGTATCAATATTAGAGTTTGTCTTGCTCATAGTACATAAATACTGCATGGTGTTAATGGTCTTGAATATTTCATCCACCAAACCTTGAGGCCAAGTGCTTAACTGCTTTGTTCTAGAGACAGGATGATAAAACAGCCCAGTTTATGATAAAGCCATTTATCAGAGGCCACACTGGATATCAGAAAAACCTGTTTTAAATCCAACCCAAACTGGATTGCACTGATTCCTGTAGAGAAATATCTCCTCTACATTTCATCCATCCAAACAATTTGGAGCTGGATTCTCTGATGCCTATGACAGCTCCCATTCTAAAGCCAGTGCCTTGCTCAATAGCAGGAGCATGACTTTGATGCAGCAGAAAACTGATGTGCCTCAATGCTTATACATGCAAGTAAAAATCTGTCAAGGAGGTGACTGCTCCACCACTTGTCTCCCCTGTCCCTGGTAAGATATCTAATCCTGACTAGTAGTAAAACTACTACAAGACATTGTAATAGTTTTACTACAACAAAGTCATAAGGAGTTAGTCTGGAGCCTTGCACCCATAGTAAACCCATGCAAGCATGAACATTGCATGCTAACAAACAGGATGGACAGCATTGTTATTCAACCCCAGGACCTGTCTCTTATTGTGTGGCCACAGTGTTAAACAATGAGCCACCACATAGAGAAAAACAATGAAAGATCTTTTGTTAACTGTAAAATGTTTGTCCAATGAGATGACCTACACAGTAATAGCCTGGTTTCAAAGACACAATCAATGTAAAAATCCATTCTTGTTAGACAGGAATGTAATAAAGGTTAGGCTAAGTGTGCCCAAACAAATGTTATGCATCATTCACTTTTTCACATGATACAACATCTCTGAGAAACCAAACAATTCCATTATGGTTGCTAAAGTAAATGCCATATAAAATGTTAATTATTTGTATGAGACGAAGGACAGTCTTTCTATTGTAAGGTCAAAGCAAGTGAGGTTTTCTGACAGAAAATGCATTGTGTTTCATCACTCACACTCAAACCACTGTGTTGATGGGATAATGATGGGATGACCATGAGTTTAACCATTTCTGTGATTGTGATAATTACTGTTCTATCAATGTTATACATACCGGTATTTATTCCTAACCGTGAACTTAAGTAAACAGACCTAAAGTAGATCAAACTGAACCCCTAAAAACTGTATACTAACTGTAGAGAACACTATACTTAGAATATCTGTGAGGGTACCTTAAATATAGGTGGAAATAACCTCCAACTCATATTGTATAGCTTGCATTGTGTACATAACTGAGCAAGCAACTGGTGATGCCATTAACCCCCCCCCACACACACACACACAAAAAAAAATAAAAATCACAAAAGAAAAAACAAAGACACACAGATGTAAATATTGAACATGTGAGAAACGTGAATAATTGGGTTTTTGATTCTCATTGTGTCCTATTTAACTGTGTGTTTTCCTTGGGGTAGGCTCAGTGTGGGTGCTGGGCAGTAATTGGGTCATTTAATCCTTTGGGATTTTTATTTTTTCCTTTTTTCTATGTGACCTTCAAAATGAGACACTTCAGCAGTGACATGCTATTATATAGAAAGGGCTATAACAAGCAGCTTACAGTCAAATGATTAATGGACTGGACCTGCTACACCACGAACTTCACCTTTTCAGCTTGATGTTATTTTACACCAAATATAGAAACGTTATTCCATCTGTAATGCAGAACTGTTTCATGTTAGTAAGCATAAAATGTGAGCCATCCATCATGTCTACACAGTATGGTAACATAAACTGATGACATAAACTGACTTATTTCTCTAAAAATGTCCCATTTCCTATAATGATGTACATTTATTCATGCAAGAGAACTCAATATCATCTCTTTTTATTTAGAGATGTTTCTACCATGATATATAGTTTTGTCACAGGTTGTTATATACTGTATATTGTATCTGTGGCTACACAAAACACAACCTAATTTAAACCTATCATAACAACATAAATGGAAAAAAGCATGCGAAGATAACATGTTATTAGACATCTAAATTTAAAAAAGAGCCCAAAACATTTTGCAGAGGACAGTCTTGTGGTTTTAATTGTCAAATCACTATCAGTACATAAATAATGACAAAGCCTTGGGCTTAGGATCAACAGTAAACAGGTGCCAGAAATATCTGCACAGACTGCAACCAAAACAAAATACAACTTGAAAACCATACTAAAATTACTTCCAATTTCATATGAAACTTCTCTAAAACAATACATACACTGTAAGTTGCATTTTGTGCTGTCTAATACCTGATCTCTGACTTGAGCAGAGTGTCCATTGAGAAACTCGTCTAGGATAAGTAGGCCTGAAGAGGCTTGCTGGCCAAGAATAATCCGAATCAGAGAAATGAGCCCTCCAAAGTGACGCCACACCTGACAAAAAGAAAGATAGGGTTGCAATGAACTGAGTCTGGTTTGTCCACAACAACTTACAGCTACTCTGTCAGGAACTTTTATAATTTTGACATCATCAAACAGAGGCTGGCATACTAAATGTGGTGGGGTTTATTTTTACTTGTGGATGTGGCTTGTGAAAAACACACTGTCTATACTGTATGTACACCATGTCACTGGCTTTCAACCGTTGACAATAACGACTTCTGCAGGCTTCCCTTCCTGAGAGTTATCTATCGTTGCAATGTGGCAGAGATACCAGTTGCACATTTCAATGTTTATGTCTGCTATGGGACAAGGATTGCCCATTTTCTCAGCTTCGTGGGCTGTTAATCTCTACTGCCCTCGCTTTAGCTGCATCACAGCAACAACACAAGTAAAAGGTTACATTCACCTTTGGTTTATAAATAGTACTACCACGGTCGAGGATGAAAAACATGGATGCAGGGCGAGTAGTGAACATGCATGTCACTATTGGACATGTAAAGCGCAAGCAAATGGTTAACAGAAAAGAAAGGCTGTCTGCACAATGAGGATGCCTGTGAAATAACACATCGACACCGTGGTGAAAACAAGCGGTGACTGGTTTGAAGCAAATTAGGAAACTAACTAAAGCATGGCCTGTGTGGGAGAAATGAATGCAGCCAAAACATGGCCTTTAAAAGGATGGTTCTACTCTGAGAAAACGAGTAAGGTTAGAGGATGTGTAACAAATTTAGTGACATATGTTAGAAAGATTTAGCTAACTAGTCATACTACATCATATACGAGTAGTACGCTGGCAGGTAAAATGGCATGAACTTAACTATTCGACTGTGTCGCTGCTTTACACAAAATACCACGACCAGCTAAGCTAACATTAAGAGGGAGCTTGCGTGTGCCACCTTTAAAGATAGCGTTAGCTCGTATCGTGCTAGGTCCAATTAATGTTGTTAATGTTGACTGGCAAACAAGTATATGCTTGGAAATATGGTTAGACGTTTTTTTTACTTGCGCAACAGAGGTAAACAAGCATCTGTCTATAAACGAAGACGGCTAGCCGAGGAACTATACTAGCATCAGCAGCTAACGCAAGCTAGGTTAGCCAACTGCAAGCACTGTACCTAGCAGCCACTAGGCTAACGTTACTATCGGCTAACTTCTATTTTACCTATCAATCTTTGACCTGTGCTGCATGTGTAAAGTCAAAACAATTGATTTTTCGACTACTTGGGACGCGCGTTATGTTTCTAATTAAATTAACAGGCATAACGGGTTTGGTTATACGTTTCCGTTTAAGGTGATAATTGACCCGGACACTCGAGTCTCTGCACCCGGCTTTACTAGCATGCTAGCTAGCTAGTGATGTTTTGTCTCACTTGCGGGTTGTAAGATGGCTAAACCACAATAAACATAACGGTAATAAACATCAGCAATTCAGTATGTACTCACTTGACGAAGTGCTTAAGGTCACAAGGTTCCCCCATCTTCGAAATCGCCGGTAATCGACCCTTTGTAAAACATCAAGCAACAATGTATGCCGACATCAAATCCATACGGAGCTGTCGGAAATGATCGTCGGCTAGAGGCTCCGCTGCAGCTGCTGCGCCCCAGCTTCAGCCTGGGTGGATGGTCGGTGCTATCGAGCTAGCATGAGCTCACATAGTTAGCCGAGAGTTAAGAGAAGAGGTCGAGAACACAAATGACAACGAAAACAAAGCCCCAGAAAGTGTCTTAATTTGGTCAGCTGGTAAATTACAATAACACTGACAACCCGATCTGCCTTAAGGATTATGAGCATATCTTTCAAATACCTTTTTATTCCACACACTGATCCTCACAGTGCGTCTTTGGCTGTTGCTGCTGTGCTCAACAACATCACATGATGTGGCGACATAGCTGGCGCGAACCCTGGAGCGCACTGCGGGTCCGTACAATTACATATGCACATACAGTACATTCGCATATACTTCAGCACAAAAACATACAAAAGACTCAAATTCAGCCGAGAGAGACTATAGATAAAATTAAAACCATCACACTGCTGCTTTAGATTAAATGTCAGGGGGCAGATAGCAAAACTAAACTAAACTAAATGGAAACAACTTTACTTTAAACCTACTTATAATATGATAATGTAATATAATAAAATAATTCAGATTAAACTATTGTCTGCTACACCGCAAATTTCATGCACTGACAACATGCAGTTATCTTGATGTCTAATTTGTGCTCCCAACACAACAAAACTCAAAACATTCAGACTTTGTCTCATAGCTGTTCACGAGAAGATTATCTTGAGATTTCAACAATACACTGATCATGTTCTAAACTTGCTCTCTTGTATGTCTCAGTATGTTTTCAATGCTTACCTCCAGCTGTGATCTTGAGCCCTACAGGGATGCACCGATCCAACTTTTTCAGTCCAGATACCTATAACGACACATGGGCTGAGTTAGAGTACCAGCGGATACTGAGTATTGGTCTGTTACCAGTGTTTAATCAATAAGCTGTATGCTTTATTGTTTCTTGGACCACTCCTTTATGTGTAAGGCAGCATCAGGCTTGAGTTGACTACTACTACTACTACTACTACTACTACTACTAATAATAATAATAATAATAATAATAATAATAATAATAATAATAATAAATAGGTAAAGAGGGCCTTTAAAACTAAAACTATACCTTCCCCGACACAGTAGGTGGCGGTATGACCCGTACACGCTGGTTGGCAGTTAGACGAAGAAGAAGACCGGTCGTTTCTAGAAGGGAACCCCCCAAAGACGAGAGCGACACACATCCAAAATTGACTGACCTGAACCCGGCACTTTTCTCTATTTTGCACGGAAATCCGTGCTTGCCAATTGTGTAAGTGCTGTCGATAGTTAGGTACTGTGGTGTTATTTTAAAGAACAACGTCACATTTTCATTGTCGCAGGTTGGCCGTCTGATAGGTCCACGCTAAAACTGGAGGCCTAGCTAGCTACATAGCTACGTTAGCTAAGCTTTGTTTGGGTGACATATGCGTGAACAATATTCGTTACCCTTCTAGCTAACGAACTAACCACGTTACATTACTTTAAGATTATGTTTAGTCGCTTAACACACGGTTCGCTTGAGATGAAATACTGATGACAAGCTTGCTGCATGTTTGGTGGTCCCCTTTGGTTTTATGGCGGCTTGTCATTAACGTAACTGTGTTTGGTGGCGTGACGTTACTGCGTTTTTCGGGTGGTTGGCGATAGCTAAGCTGGGGTGGCACTGTTCTGTGAATTTGTAATTCAGTGGATGGCTAACTTTGGAGCTACGTGTCACACACTTTATGTGCTAACCGTTCCTTGCTCGTTTTTCTCGGACTAATTTGTGACATGTTAGCAGCTGGCTAACGTTAGCCAGTGTCGTGTCAGTGTCGACGGTGCTTAATGAAGTTCATTTTACGTGTAGAGGTGACAGTAGTTGGCTTTGTCTCAGTTCAGGGTCCTTTTGGCACTGACTGTTGGCCTCTAGTGCAATATGGTGTGGTGTCCCATGGATATGTTAGCCATATTACAGACTGATAATTAAACTGAATTAATGTTTGATTTCGCTTCATGACAGCACTTCAGTGCTCTGAAACTCTGATGAGAAGATGACACTTTCTGTGGAACAACAGTTACACTCTTGTCAGTTTGCGCCAGACTACACGGAGGAGGAAATGTTGCTGAGGTGAGCAGAGCGTGACAGGGAAAGGGCAAGAAGAGGACACACTGCCACTGTTGGATGAACCAGAACGCCAGCTTCTGGAACGCAGACACGAAGGCTGCAGCAAGGTGTAAATTGCCAAACAGTGCAATCCACAACAGTGTTTTTTTTTTCTGCCATGAATGGGATATTTTGGAACCACTGATAGAGGAGTTTAAACAAGGTGGCGATGCAATCGAGTAACTTTTTATGAGCGAGAAGACACCCTGATTTCAGTGCATTCCTGCAAAATATGCAGTAAAGTTGATGGAGTTGTGTGTCCATTGTAGTTGGTATGTTTTGGTCAGAAATGTAGTGTCAACAATCTGGCAAAATAATAATGTAAAATCTGGCTACATGCTTTGGGAAATAACTGTCATTAATGTGAAGCAGATGGTATTTGCTACTGTTGGTGTCCCTTACCACACTGGCAGTAATAGTAACATTTTATAATAATGGTTTTGTCACTGTTTTTGGTGCTTTTTGCCTTGTGATTCTGTTGAATGACCAATTTGGAGCTGCTTTGGTAGCTGGTGTTGATGTAACAAATGCACATGCCTTGTAGATATTATGCCATGATAACGGTGCTTTTGTCCTTGCTGCGTTGGAGCTGTTCCCCAATTGAAGAACTAGCTTCTTCCAAGTTTGCATTTCAAGACCAAATTCATGATGGATCAACAAGGCTGTTCCATTTTGAAGGCATTTGGACAAATACTTGTTCTGAGTTCAACCATGGTGTTATTCATCACTTTGTTGGCTGAATAATTGGAAGTACTTGGTGGTTAACTTGAAAATCTCTGACATGCAATTGTCATGTGCAATACCTGGATGCCGCATTAATGTTGGGTAAGGATCTTAAAGATGAAATGATGGCTATGGTGAGTCCTTTGTGGGCTGTCGCATTATGGGAGATGACAAGATGACACATGTTCAACTTATTCAGCTGTGTTTTATTACAGAAGTGGCCATCACCATATTTCATTTGGAAGATGATTATTTGTAAACCAGTTAACTCAGTAGTGGTTTTTAGATGAGCTTACATTTTATTGCTTTAGTTGAATTATATAGGATTCCTTTGAATATTGAAGCTGTAGTGTGATTGTTTGAAAGGGTCTGATAATGTTGATATAGGGCGAAAATGTAAATGATTTTGCCAGATAGATTGTGTTGCTTTGTGTATTTTGACTTGTTGCCAAATTGTACTTTTTAAAACCAGCGTGAACGTACTGGTGAATGGTGTGCCATTGATGATTTAAAAAATGAGTTATGATGAATTCATGTGTGGTAAAGTGATGAGCCTTGTTTGGAAGTTGATTGACTATGACATGAATAAGATATAGGTTGGAATTGTTTGGAAAGTGGTTTGTAGTTCATGTTTCACTTCATTAGTCTAGCTGCCATTTCAACAAAGGGCAGGTGGTTTAAGTTGATACTGTGCATTGGGATTTAACAATCAGCATGAGATACAGTATACAGTATGTTTCGTTTCCTCACAAATTTGAATTTGTGGGTTTAAAAGCGCTTGTTTTGGACATTGATTGTAAATGTATCTGATGTCCTTGGTCTCACATTGCTATCCCACTTCAGTGGTGTTATATTGGAATTCCAGGAAATTGAGGCTGAGCTAGAGAAGCTCTGTTGGCAATAATGCTATTCTATACCCTTCTGTCTGCAGGTGCTGTTGTTTGTACTTCAGCATGGCGGTCGTCATCCGTTTACTGGGACTAAAAGTCACAGCAGGTTGTGAGGATATTCGCAAGTTCTTCACTGGCCTCAATATTCCAGATGGAGGGGTGCACATAATTGGTGGGGAGCGAGGTGAAGCTTTCATTATCTTTGCTTCAGATGAAGATGCAAGAAGAGCCATGGCACGGTCAGGAGGTCACATTAAGGGTCTATCTGTCACATTGCTACTAAGTAGTAAAGTAGAGATGCAGAACGTGCTTGAAAAAAGTACAGCAAATGTAGACCTAGATCAAACGCGACGACATGAGGAGAATGCAAGACGTGCCAGAAGATCTGTGGACCCAGAGGGGGGCAGGAGATCGGCTAGCAGATTGGATTATACCCCTCCCCACCATCACCAGAGGGCTTCAAACACTGATGATGACTTTGTGCATGTGTTTTTAAAAGGAATGCCTTTCTCTGTGACTGAAGAACAAGTCCGTGACTTTTTCAGTGGTTTACTTATTGATGAAGTGTTCTTAATGAAAAATGCAAATGGTACAAAAAATGGGAAAGGTCTCGTCAAATTTGCCACAAGAGAGGATGCAACTGAAGCCCTGAAGAGGGATAGGGAATACATTGGGTCAAGGTATGTGGAGATTTCCACAACAACAGCAAACGATTGGCGTCGGGTTGTTGGTAAAGTGTCAATGGCTGGCAACATGGGTGACAACTTTGTAAGGGAAAGATCACCTCTTCGCCGTCAGAGGAATCCGCGTCACATGAGGTCACAATCACCTTTGGCTCAGAGGCATGTTGCTCCTTCTGATGAGGAGCATTGTGTTTTGGTGGAAAATCTGTCCTATGCAGTGGACAAAGAAGACATAAAAAGGCTTTTTCGTAATGCAAAGCTTGAGGATGACCAGATCCTGTACTTAATTGGCAATGATGGGAGAAGAACTAGATCTGCATTTGTGCTGTTCAGGAGTCTGCGTGACTATTGTGATGCCTTAACTCCTGATAAAAGGGAGTTTTTGAACCGATTGGTTTATACCCGGCCGATCTCAAGAGAGAAAATGATCACCCTTCTGGAATCTCAGAGCATGGACGCCGGACCTCCCGGAAATTCTGAAATGTTTCAGGAGAGGCCTTCATCTTACCCCAAGGATCGTTATGACTCAGAGAAAATGTGTCTGTTTGTGCGGAACCTGCCATTTGATGTACGTAAAGTTGAGATCATGGACTTCTTCCTTGGGTTTGATATCACTGAGGACAAGGTGTTTGTGCTGCGTGACCATGAAGGTGCTGGAGTTGGGAAAGCTTTGGTTCTCTTCCGGTCTGAGACGGAGGCTATGGGTGCACTTTCTCTCAATGGACAAAGGTTTCTTGGGTCAGAAATCATACTGAAATGCATTTCACGTCCTCAGATGCGGCAGTTGGGTGTTGAGCCACCACTGGTGCAAGAGCCAGTTGTGCAAGAGCCACTGCCAAGAGAGGAGCGATACTCAGGCAGGAGAAGTGAGGCATCCTACCGCCCTGGTGACACAGAGTACCCTGACTTTAGGATTCCTCATGATGGTAATATACCAATGGGTAATACACAGGCTCATATGTATGAAGGTGGTGATTATGAGCCTTATGCAGCAGGCCCTTATGCTCCACAAGACCAAGGTAATGGCATTCGTGGGGGCTTTGGTCCCTCAGGGCAGCGTTTTGACGCCCCCACCTGTGTTAAGTTACATAACTTACCATTCCAAATCAGATGTGAAGAAATCTATGACTTTTGCTATGGATTTCATGTTATCCCTGGATCTATCTCAGTGCAGTATGACCAGATTGGAAAAGCTAAAGGCACCGCGACTGCACTATTTGAGTCCCGCCAGGAGGCGTTAACAGCAGTTAAGGAACTGAGTGGGAGACCAATAGGTCCAAGAAAGATACAGTTAGTACTTGTGTGAAAGTGACCTTGCTTTTCATGGCATGTAACATGCTGTTTAGTTCGGACATATACACAGTGTTGATGAAAAAAGGTCATTCAAGGGAAGCAAAGGCTTGTTCTTTCTTTTTTGATAAGAGCTTGATTTGGGATTTTTGTTGTGGCGTGGCTTTATATAATTTTGCCATTTTTTTTAACTTCTTTTTTGAAAATTGTGATAAGGTAACATAGCCTGTTGACTAAATATGGGTTTTGTACGCATTTTTAAATGAAATACTGGATTTTTGGTTGATTTTGTAAAATATAAACTTGCAACACAATGAAAAAGTATATGTAAATTGCTTTGATTTAACTGTGTGCGTGGTGTAAAAAGTGTTATATAAAAAATGCATACCTTTTGAATTGTCTGTTTTTCTTCACAGATCTTTCACTTGTGAAAGTGTAAACAAATTCTACATGCATGCTGTGTAAACCTTGTGTATGTGAAGTGCAGGTTAATCACCAATTAAAAGGAGTCAGTTATTGATAACTGTTAAGGTTAGTTTTAATGGTTTTCCTTACGTGGTATTCTGTAATCATTATAGAGTGTTATGTTGGGATATACAATGTTTGCCTTTTATGGAAAAACCAGCAGTCCAAGAGCAAGATTTTTAAAATGAGATCATCATGGGGATGAGGGACGACGTGAGAATCTGTAATGTGTATTTTAAATATTGATTTAGCCCCTTCCCTCTGTTAAAAAATTAAACACAAAGTGTTTAAAAACATCCTCTTGGGCTCCCAGTTAGATCGACTGAACATGCATACATCATTATGCCTCATCTTTGGTGTAAAGCAGTGGGAAAAAAAGATATTGACACTCAAAAGAAAGTGGATTTAAATGTTCAAAATTCTCCAGTGTATATCAGTTACTAATGCGCTATTTGAATTTCTTGGATCATAGTGCTTGGACTCAATAAGAAAAGGTGCAAAATTCACTCCAGCAAGGATCTCAACATCCTACCCAATCCTAAACATAAATACATCGTAATAAGGTGCTGTTGGTGAATATTCTGCCGAATTTTAAATAATTTCCTGTTCACAAACGTTGGAACTTTGCAGCATTTCTGACAATAACATATTGAAGAAAAGTTTGATGTATATCCTTTCCAAGACAGCGTCGGTGTGTACAATGTGCAGTGTCAAATAAAAGCCTGATGTGCTCTGCAAGCTCATTTAGGAAGATTTATAATTTATTCCCTTCATGATAAGATTTAAAATGAATTCCTTTGTTGACATTAGGGTTGCGTCCTAAATTCAATGCTAACATACTATTAAGTACGTAAAACAGTTTGAGATTTTTAGTGTCTGAAAACAGTGAAACGCCGGACACTACGAATCCCACAATGCTATGCGGTAGAGACATTAATTACGGGAGTTGACCGCCAGCTCTGTAACATCAATGATAATCAACATTTTTAGGCTATATATATATATAGATGGATATGCATATATATATATATATATATATATATATATATATATATATATATATATATATATATATATATATATATATATATATATATATATATATATATATATATATAAGAGAGAGAGAGAGAGAGAGAGAGAGAGAGAGAGAGAGAGAGAGAGAGAGAGAGAGAGAGAGAGAGAGAGAGAGAGAGAGAGAGAGAGAATTAAGACTTTGATCATCACAAACCGGCAAGGATGCTCACAGGAAGTGACGACAAAAACACCTGCTCAGTGTGTCCGAAAAGCTACACAGTACTGTTTATTCACACAAAGATGTGTTAAACGATAGCATATACTGTGTTGAGTATGTAGAGCATGGTCTGCGATTCCGGACGAAGCCAAGGTTTTGACATCCTAATAAATAAAGATTTTACTTTGAAGGTGGATTAGCGGAAGTCACGGTTTTGCCTTGACTACCATGACACCGGCGAGGTGGGCACTGACATCCATGAACACTGCAGGCAGAAATCACGTCGAGGGTACCTATTAGAGCTACAGGTGAATACATTTAACATAAAAATGTCTCTATACAATAAAATGACGACGTGGAGTACTTTCCGGTATGAGTCGTAAAACCAGTGTTGCTAGCTGGAATCGCGGTTTCGTCATGTTGCATTCACTTAACGTGAAAGTTTTAAAAGGCTCATTTTGTTCTGCTCGTGTTATAATGCGAGATCGTGTACAAGCTTTAGTCTCGACCGTCAAATAAGCTCGCAAACGTTAACCGCTGACGGTAGCCGTGTGCCGTTATCACGCCGCCCGTGGGTTTACACAGATGTCTGCCATGAAGCGCTGTGATGGGCAGCAGGGATTTTCCACCTGTTGTCCAAAGTTGCCTCTTTCATTCACAATCAATAATAAAAGGAGTTTTAGAGAGAGTTTCCGACGACTTGTATTCAGAGATATTAATTAATGACACGTTAGCTTACTGCACATTTAACCTAATGTTACCTAAACTAATTATCAGTTTTAAGTTGCTCACGTTAGCTGTTATGCTACACTGAACCTGGGACGTCCCAGGTCAGTGCTACATGCTTGTTTCCTAGTTTTTATTAGCTTATTTTTAAGATAACTTAGTTTAGATACTCTCAGATGATGTAAAATACGTATGATCTAACGAATTATTGTTTTTGCATTCCTCTCTGCTATGAATTGGGACAGATTATTTGACATCTAAATAGTGATCCCTATACATTTCTCAGCCTCTTTTGAGTTGTAACACTCTTGCTGATATGCAGCTGTTGGCTGTGACCCACTGCAGGACCCCAAACCCACTTAAAAAACACTCATTTGGAATATATTAAAACATTAAGGTGTGCTTATAATAATGCAGCACTATATAAACGTGAAGAGCAAGTTTTATAGAGTAGCAGATTTAAAACCTGTCTGAACCTCAGTGACATCAGAATGGAGGTATCAAGGAGGAGAGTCCTTCAAAAACATCTGGAGCCTGCCAGACCCCTGCGCCGCTGCACCCATGTTGACATTGGTAAGCAGTCTGCACCAGTTGGGCCAACTTGTAGGTGTATCAAAGGTGCTGGTTTGAAATGTATTGTGTTCATATCATGGGAGAATTTTATCACTTCATTTAGAGCCTAAAATAAATGCTGCAACATGTGCCCAGGCAGTGATGGAGGAAGAGGATCACAAGGTAAGAAATCACAAACAAGACATTACTTTAGGGTTGCAATTTACAATTACTTCCATTGATTATTCTGTTGATTTTTTTTTTTTTTCAATTAATCATCTGTAAAATGTAAAAATAAAATAAAAGCTGTAAATCTTCAATTTTGGGACCTTGAAACCAGGAAATATTTGGTATATATGATTGGTAAATGATCCAAACTATTTCATGGATTATCAAAATTGTTGCAGATGAATTTTCTTTCGATCAACTAATCATTTCAGCTCTTCGATATTTAATTTCACTGAGTCATGCTTGACATTTTTCTGATTAAAATAACTTTAAATGAATCATTTGCCTGGTAAGCAGTTGATTTAGACAACGTTAAATTATCTTAAACTGTTCTAATGTTCCTCTAATGTTGTGCACGATAGACGACTGTAAGCAAAGAGCAGTTCTACAAGGTTGCCGGCCTTCACAAACAGAAAGAAGGTAAGACACGATGTGTGGTTTGAGGACTATATGGATTTCTGCTCATCTGGAAGCTGGGTGCTTTCATTATAATGCTATGTGTGAAATTTAAGCAGAAAGGTTATTTTTCCCAAAATTGTAATTTGCAGTGGTGGTTCGGCAAATGGCCCCTGCACTGAACAACTACTTTTTATGTAATTTATTTGATTTAATCTTTATTTTTCCAGGAATATTTTCATTGAGATTGAAAACCTTGCAGGAGTCAGCAGCAAAAAAGTGTTTAAAAAAAAAACATGCAACAAAAAAAAATCTCACATAGATGAAACAAGCAATAGACTTTTTATAATTCAAATTTTTTTTATTGATTTTGGCTGGATTGGCACATGACAAGCTGACATATCAAGTGAGACATTCCATAGGCAAAAATAAAATAAAATGGCTGCAGGGTAAATGAGATAAAAGCAAGAAAGGCCACAACACATGTGATAATCCCTCACAGAAATAAGGTAATATCATGAAATTAAAATAAATAAATAAAATACAATAACGATAGGAATTAGACACAGCAGGATAGGTTAACAATCAAATTTCAGGGTTTTCAGACAGTGTACTAAAATTCCAAAAATCACCCCAGACAGGTCCCTTAGCATGGTTTCTGTCATTTATCCTGGTCCACATGGATTCATATGAGGCGTTTTTTGTCATGTAATTGACCCGTTCTCTCATTTCTGGGGGTTAACAAACAACAGACTTTAAATAAACGGCAAATTACATCAAACAATTAATTAGCAGTGTTCAGTAACAACACATACATTTAGTGGTCAAATAGTCTTTAATCCTCTTTATATAAATTTTCATGCTTTTTTTTTTATAGAATATTGTAGTTTAAGGTGACTCAAAAACATTTTGCCTTTCTTTGAATTTGCCTGATTTGAACTCTTGTAACGTTGATTTTTATACCTATATCTATATTTTTCTAGGCAGAATATCTTACACAAGAGATTTTTTAATTGGTCTGGCAAGTTGTCCTGAAGCCAGGAAGAAGCCGGAGTCCTTGGCAGAGCAGTCCATAGTCCTCATGGAGGCAGTAAGTTGGATGTTGATATTCACATTTTTGGTGGTATCTTCTCTAAATAACTGTGTTGTTTGCATTGAATTCTGTTTGTTTACCGTCATAACAGAGAGATCTTGGATACCTCAGGCTTCATGAAATGAGGAGAAATAGGGGAAAAGAAGAGATGTGAGTTTAATTTTATGATGTGAACCTTTTTGATATTGTAGCAAATGAGACAATCTCCATAATGCTTTGAATTGAATGCATATTACTATTTGAAGGCTAATTCTCATTAGTATAAAACTATAGTTATTTTTCATTGTATATTAGCCCTGACTATCATTCTCCTCCTGCATGCTTTGCTCTCTGTGTTGGGTTCAGTGTTGTATCTTAATGTTAACAGTATAAATGTTTCCTGTTTACAGGGTGGCAGAAAGGCTTCACTCACCTTAAGGAATTTGCACAGGTGTTCACCACTCCAAAAAGTGTTTGTGTTGTTTTGCTTTTCTTGGCGAATTTAATTTAACTTGTTAAATTTTGCATGTTTATTATTTTTTTCGACTGAGCTGAACAGTTTGAGGTGAATTTGCACAAAGTCATAAATGTTACTTTATTGGCTTTAAGGATGAGTGTTGCATTTTTTTCCTGCATTTTTTGCTGTGATATTCTAGGATGAAATATTGAAAAATTTACATTACATATACATTAGACATGTATATCGGTCGCTACTTGTCAGCTCTGGTGGGAATGTTTTGTTTTAAAGAAACAGGAAAATTTTTAATTTAATGCATACTCTTCATCATTAGAGTCTACTTACCTGAAGTGGGATTAAAGCTGGGATTACATCAGCATTGTGACCTAATGTGTCTTATTAAGTATGTTAACTTCTCTGATAAAGGAACACTGGCTGAACGGTTTTGCGTGCTAACATTTTCTTTCTTGCATGTAATTAAAACTTCATATAAAATACTGTGTTATTGCAGCTTTAACAATGTATCAGATTAACTGTGTGTAATGTGAAAGATATTGCTCAACAAACAGAAGCGTAATGCAACTCTGCAGTACACCTCAGTTCTATGGAGTCTTCTGATCTTACCATCCTCATTTCCAGCCTCAGCTACCAGCTTTTTTCAGCTTAAACGCTCTAATATTGTACTTTACCTGCCCAGCACCAAACAAGACAAAGTTTGTGAGGAGTTGGTGAAGGCTTTACCTCAGACAAAACAAAGTTTAAATAAGAGTGAATATACACTGCTCAAAAATAAAGGGAACACTTAATCATCACAGTGTCACACCAGGTCAGTTAAACTTCATGGATATCATTCTGTCCATTTAGGAAGCACAAATGATTGTGAATCACTTTCACCTGCTGTGGTGCAAATGAAAGTGACAACGTGGAGAAGCAACAGCAAGACAACCCCAAAAAGGGAATGGTTTTACATGTGGTGTCCACAGACCGTTGCTCTCTCCTGATCCTTCCTGACTGATTCTTCTCTAGTTTTGTGTTCTGCTAATATCCTTGTCACTACTTGTAGCATGAGGTGGTACCTGCAGCCCAGTCAGGCTTAACAGGTAGTCCAGCTCCTCCAGGACGGCACATCCATACGTGTGGTCGCAAGAATGTTTGCTGTGTCTCCCAGTAGTCTCGAGCATGGAGGAGATACTAGGAGACCGTCTGTTACACAAGGAGGGCTGGACATGGCCGTAGAAAGGCATCAACCCAGCAGCAGGACTGGTAACTGCTCCTTTGTGCCAGGAAGAACAGGAGGAGCACTGCCAGAGCCCTCCAAAATGACCTCCAGTATGGAGGTTTTTATTGCACTTTACTATTTGTAAACCGCAGAAGGCAATCCACAAATGTGTACCATGATTTCTAAATATTTCGCAATTCACAAACATATTTTTGTAGCCACAAAAATAAATGGTGATTTGCACATACGTATAACTCACTCTGTAAATACGTATTTTTCTGGTGTGTGTGTTTCAGACCAGACTGTTAAAGTCCATGAGGGTGGCATGAGGTCCGTCATCCTCTAGTGGGACCTTTTGCTCACAGCCCAGCACCATGCAGCTCGCCTGGCATTCACCAGAGAACACCAGAATTGGCAGGTCCGCCACTGGTGCCCCGTTCTCTTTACAGATGAGAGCAGGTTCACGCTGAGCACATATGACAGGCGTTAAAGAGTCTGGAGATGCTGTGGTGAACGTTACGCTGACTGTAACATCATACAGCATGACCGGTCTGGCAGTGGGTCAGTGATGATCTGGGGAGGCATATCCTTGGAGGGTTGCTCAGACCTCCATGTCATAGCCAACAGTACCTTGACTGCTGTTAGGTACTGGGAAGAAATCCTCCTGATGCAGCACAATGCCCTCCAAGTACTGCCACAGACTCTCCAGGAGCTCACTGATGCCCTGATCCAGGTTTAGGAGGAGATCCTCTCGGACACAATCTGGTGAATCATCAGGAGCCCAGATGTTGTCGGTAGTGCATACAGGCAGGCAGGGGTCATACACACTACTGGGTCACATTATAAGTTGGATCAGTCTGTGATTTAAATGTTTTGCTTTGATTTTCGGTGCGATTTTGCATCCTGCCCTCAGTGGGATGATTTTGGTTTGACCGTTGTTACGTCATTTTGTTCTCAACAAACTATAGTGTACATTAGTAAAGATTTTCAACTTGAATAATTCATCCATCAAGATCTGATGTGTGATTTAAGTGTTCCATTTTTTTTTTTAGGTAATATATTATATATTAATGAGAGTATTTTTTTTTTGTTTTTTTTTCGTTTTAAAAAAAAACTTTTTTTTTATATATTTTATTTTTTTTTCTCTCTTTTTGTGTGGAAAATCAAAACCTTTATTTCCCTTTTTTTTTTTAAAAATATAGTCTTTCCCAAATCTAAAAAAACAAAATTCTTTTCACATTATATTCAGTGTCATCACAATAAATCAATACTTCTGCATGATCAAGCTTTTCCTTTATTTCACCTGTTTCTATACAGCAACTGAGAAGGAGATACATTTTCTACACTGTAGGTATTTCAAAACAGAGTCATGAAAGTCCACTGTAAGGTACTCAATATCAAGCAAACTAAGCCTATTCAATGATTTTTCAGCCATTAAATCAGTCAGTATGAGCAAAGTGGTGCATTTTTACTGACCCGGGGAGCAGAAAGGTCAATATGTTTTTAAATATTCTTCAGAAATACTTGAATTCACTTACGATTTATAACAGAAAGAGGAAAAAAAGGAGCATGATGAGTAATTTCTGACTCCTCACTGCAGGAGCACCAATCTGGGCCATATCTCTGATGGGTTTGAGGAGTGTCTAGTATATGGAGGCAATCACCACTGTCATCAATCACTATATAGATCTTAGATATCATTATGGTCACAACGCTGTTTTTTTCTGGGGACAGTTGTGCCGAGCCAGAGTGATACACCCCCATGGAGGATGCGTCCCATCCAGGGGGAATGCGTCCCATCCAGGGGGAATGCGTCCCATCCAGGGGGAATGCGTCCCATCCAGGGGGAATGCGTCCCATCCAGGGGGAATGCGTCCCATCCAGGGGGAATGCGTCCCATCCAGGGGGAATGCGTCCCATCCAGGGGGAATGCGTCCCATCCAGGGGGAATGCGTCCCATCCAGGGGGAATGCGTCCCATCCAGGGGGAATGCGTCCCATCCAGGGGGAATGCGTCCCATCCAGGGGGAATGCGTCCCATCCAGGGGGAATGCGTCCCATCCAGGGGGAATGCGTCCCATGGGCGGGATAGTTGTTACGCTTTTGACGTGCTCGACGTCACAACGATGAGCCAGTAACTTTTTGCTGGCAACGAGCTCAGAGTGAAATGAATTGGTCAGACACGGAGGAGCCATGGATGTATAAAGACAACCAGCAGTCAAACAGCAGCACACCAAAGGTAAGAGTCTTTCTGATGTTTGTGTTGTAGGTTTTTATGGCTTTGATTTGTCCTGTTGGCTCAGCTCGAAGCTACACATGGACCTAATTGTCGCTTTTTCCACCGACTGTGTGCTGCAGTGTCCGAATACTAATTTGGAAAATGTGTCTTAATTGTGTTTTGGGTTATGGGGCTTCCTCCCTCTGTGGAAGGTTAAGTGTAACGATCAGGTGTTGATAGAGGTTGGTTTGGTTCTCGGTTACTGATTTTGTTTTTAAATTGCTTTTTTCTTTCAGGAAAATGAATCCAAAGGACGACGAGCGATCCGACACATGCAGCAGGTGAGAAGTCCTCCATCCCAACTTACTTCAAACTTTTATCCAAAGGTTTTTGTATGTGTTGAGACAGCTGACAGATTATAAGGTCAGTCTATGCTGTACCTTAGTTCTTTATGAGCAAACTGTGGCAGGATATCAGGACAGACATATTTCCCTGCCCTGTAATTAGTGTGATTGCTGTTTAACAGCATTTACTGTATTGCTCTTTGAATCTTTGTTAGTGTGATTGCTGTTCAACAGCATTCACTGTATTGTTCATTGAATCTTTAATCAACTTCAGCAACTTCGTTAACTATGAACTACTCCCACTACTTTTCTTTGTTCAACAATATGAACATCTATTTCTTGCATACTTTTTGGACACTACTACAGAAACCGTTCAACCATTCTACCATTCAACTATCAAAAATATTCAGATACTCAGATATATAAAAATGAACCACTTTTGACAGTATTACATTTTAGCTTCTAGCGTTTCTAGCGATGTACAGTATTTCAGCTCTTGGCTTCTTCAGGTAATCACCTGAGCTTCCAAGTCCGCCAGTTGTACATTGCATCCTCAAGGTTTTTCAGCAGTGCAGTGCAATGGACTTGAGCTTTAAGATTTTTAGACAAGTCGTTTCATCTTTCGGCATTTTCAGCAATGCTTTGCAATTAATTTCAGCTATCAGCATTCACACGCATTTTCAGCAGGAAATGCATTTTTTAGTTATACGTAACCGGTTTCGCTACTAAGCGTGTAGAATATGTGGTTCTGTATGAGTGATTCAACTACAGGGGAATTTAAAATGTCACTACATCTATAGACTAGCCTGATTTACAGCTGAACTCGTAATCAATGAGGCAGATAGGGTTGGTTTACTTCTCCTTAAAGGGCCATTTCACTAAATCACATTTTCTCATTTCAAACATTTTCTAACTGATAAATGTGTAATATTACTTGCTTGGATTCACCTGGCTAAAACCAATAAACAGAGCATTCAGAAAGTCTTCAGACCACTTCACCTTTTTCACATTTATACTAAAATTGTTTAAATATTTTTGCCCTCATCGATCTACACTTAATACACCATAATGACGGAATAATGATGGAAACGGAATTGAAATATCACATTGACTCAGGTATTCAGACCCTTTACTATGACACTTGCCTCCCATTTCCCTTCATCTTTGCGATATTTCTCCACCTTGACTGATTTCCACCTGTGGTAAATTCAGTTGATGTGACATGATTTAGAAAGGCACACACCTGCCTATATAAGGCCTCACAGCTGACAATACATATCAGAGCAAAAACCAAGCCACAGGGTCGAAGGAACTGGCTGCTGAGCTCAGAGACAGGATTGTGTCGAGGCACAGATCTGGTGATGGCTACAGAAATAACTCTGCTGCATTGAAAGTCCCCAAGAGCACAGCGATCTCCATTATTCTGAAGTGGAAGAAGTCTGGAGCAGCCAGGACTCTCTCTAGAGCTGGCTGCCCGGTCAAGCTGAACAATTAGGGGAGAAGGGCCTTAGTAAGAGAGGTGACCAAGAATCCAGTGGTCTCTGAGCTCCAGAGAACCTGTGTGGAGATGGGAGAAACCTCCAGTAGGACTACCATCACTGAAACACTCCACCAATCTGGGCTTTAAGGCCAGAGCCTCTCCTCAGTGAAAGACACGCGAAAGCACCTAAAGGACTCAGACTGAGAGAAACAATGAAACCAAGATTGAACGGTTTGGCCTCAAGTCTAAGCGTTATATCTGGAGAAAACCAGGCACCGCTCATCACCTGCCTAACACCATCCCAAGACCATCCCACCAGTGAAGTATGGTGGTGGCAGCGTCATGCTTTGGGGGTGTTTTTCAGCAGCAGGGACTGGGCGACTGGTCAGGGTTAAAAGAAAGCTGAACAGAGCAAAGTGCAGAAATATCCTCAATGAAGCCCTGGTCCAGAGTGCTCAGGACCTCAGACTGGGCTGAAGGTTCACCTTCCAAAAGGACAATGACCCTGAGCACACAGCCAAGACAATGCAGGAGTGACTTAGGGACAACTCTATGAATGTCCTTGAGTGGCTTAGCCAGAGTCCTGATTTGAATCCAATAGAACATCTCTGGAGAGACCTGAAAATGGCTGTCCGGTCCACCAATGGTCCACATCCAGCCTGACAGAGACTGAGAGGACCTGCAGGGAAGAATGGCAGAAAAACCTCAAATCCAGGTGTGTAAAGCTTGTTGCATCATACCCAAGAAGACTTGATGCTATAATCGCTGCCAAAGGTGCTTCAACTAAGTACTGAGTAAAGGGTCTGAATACTTAGGACAAAATGATATTCCTGTTTTTCCTTTTTAATAAATTTGCAAAAATCTCATTCTGTTTCCACTTTATCATTATGGTGTATTAAGTGTAGATGGATGTGGGGAAAAATAAAATGATTTTAGCATAAGGCTGCAACATAAAAAAAATGACAAAAGTGAAGGGGTCTGAAGACTTTATGCATGCACTGTGTGTAATTCATTTATATCAATGAGGTTAGGGTAAATAATAGAAAAAACTCTTTATAACTCACTACAGGTCAACAGCAACACAGACTATGTCCTTCAAAAGGTCCATATAGTTACATCAACACCTCTAAAACAGTTTCAGCAAAAACTGAACATTATAACCCACATAAAGGTAGGATTTATTGCTGTACTGTTGTATCAGACTGCATTCATTTTAGCTGCATGCACAGATATCAGTTATAGCTAGCAAGATTTGTCCATATCTGCTTTGGGAGTTTGTGTGTATCTGCCCTGATATAATGTAGGAAAACTTTTGTATGTGCTGCTCAAAACACTGAAAAATTAAAAGGCTTAGGTACCCTTCACACCCCGAACACAACTCACAGTTTTTACACATACATAGCATCACACAGTGTCAGTGTATATAAATCCTACATGCATATATTGTATGTGTTCACCCATTAAATATTGGTTACTTTGCACTATTTAGATTGTTTACAACTTGCAAACATGCAACACCTGTCTTAACTTTTTTGTTCAGCTTTGTTATCTTTGTTCTTGAGTACACTAAGAGCAAAAACTGATGTCCAGTTGCTTGTATGTGCACACATTCTTTGCTAATTAAGCAGATTCAGATTTGTATCATTTAAATCTGAACGTATTTGCATGGCTAGATAGCACTGGGTTAAGTGAGAAAATATGTCTGTCAGATTTGGTTGAACTGTCCTGAACCACGGAGATGCCCACATCTCAGATTTGTTGCCACTTAATGAAGTAAAATGAATTGAAATTCAGTCTGATAATCAAAATCTGTTTTCTCCACCAAAGCCCTGTTTTTGTGCACAACCCACACCTGGATACAATGAAAGATGACATCCTCTACCACTTTGGTTTAGGAACCGGAACTCATGACCTTCCAGCTATGTTTGGTGATGTCAAAGTAATGATTTTTATTATCTTAATTTGTGGGACAAAAGTCACCTCCATAATCATCTTTATTCTGCTATTATTTCTGTTTTTTGTGTGTTTTCTTTCAGTTTGTGTGTGTTGGGGGCAGTCCTTGGAGAATGAAAGCATTTACTGAGTACATTGCTGCTGAGCTCAGTATGGAAGACCCCAAATCAGAGTATCCAAACATCTGTGCTGGAACAGACCGCTATGCTATGTACAAAGTTGGCCCTGTACTGTCTGTCAGTGTATGTAAGACCTATCATAACATACAAATAATAGTAATCCTAATAATCTGTGTACTTAATGCACATACAGTTACATAGATGTGAAAATTGTGTGACATGTCTGTGCTTTATTTTGCAGCATGGGATGGGAATCCCATCTATTGCCATAATGTTGCATGAGCTAATAAAGCTCCTTCATCATGCTCAATGTACAGATGTTACCATTGTGCGTATTGGGACATCCGGTGGAATAGGTAAGCTTATTATTTAGAGCTATAGTTTGTTATTTGAATGCCTCATGATACATCTGGTTATAGTCATGCTACATTATCGAGCCATAAATACTGCTGTCTCTCCAAGCATGCAAGTTTCTCTTTGATTCTGTAAATGAAATCAATGAACTTCTGTAACAGGAAATTTGCTTGACTTGACATGTGGTCAAATGTCCTTGCCATGAGATGGGTTAGAGTGGGTCATACAGTAGAAGATGTTTGTGCTCTTAGTATTGTTTACAAAGACACCTTAACTTAGTTCTAACACAAGAGGGAACCCAAAGTCCCTTAGATTTTAGAGCAGTGTCATCCAATATGGCTTTTTGTGTCTTGTTGCTATTAGCCTATGATGGTATTTCTCCAGTTTTCAGAATAAGAGAAAACTTGTATTTACCAGCTGCAGCAGCATATGGCTTATATTGTTTTCATCTTTTGAGTCTTTGTGTCAATCAGTGTGGTAAATTGTTGTCCTGGAGACACCTACTGTAGCAGGAATTATTATTATTGTACATCATGAACCATTGGGTGTCCTTTGGCATATCTTTGAAGTCCACATACAGAATATATTTTTCAGCATGGCTAAAGTCTATACTGTGACTACTTTTTAGTAGAGTGTACCACTGATTTGCAAATTGAACTAAAGAGATATGTTACCTGATATCACTGAAAATAAGTGATTTAAAGGAGTAGTGTAACATTTCAGGGGATTTATTTGCAGAAATGGAATATAATTTTCAGGTGTATAATCACCTGAGAATCGTTGTGCTTTCGTTAGCTTAGAATGAGCCCTTCATATCTACACAGGGAGCGAGTCCTCTTCATGGAGTCCGCCATGTTTCTACACAAGCACAGAACGGACACACTGTACTGTGAGCTGCAAAACCGTTGGTACCACCAGCTGCTCTCTGACTTTCGTTGCTCCTAAAGTAGTGTTATTACAATAAGATTGGCCTCTGAAAGAGGTGAACGATGTTATCATGGTTTGCACTTGGTAGCTCACATTATTGCAGTGCTGGAAAGGGAGGAGTGAGCGGAGGGGTACTCAGCTGGTTGCAGTCTACAGCCGCACCACAAGATGCCGCCAAATCATACACATTGTACCTTAAGAATGTCTTTGGATGCTTTTAATTTGAAAATGAACATGATGCATATTTTACTTAATATAGTCTGTATTAGTCCAGTATGTTGTTTCAACATATATGAAAAATACTTCTTAATTGAAGCTTTCTGTACCGTCAGACTAGAAATTATTGTTCATGTCACTTGCCATTTTTGGTGTTCAGGGCTTGAGCCAGGCACAGTTGTTGTCACCATGCAGTCTATGGATGCCACCTTCGTACCCAAGTTTGAGCAGATGATCCTGGGGAAGACGGTGGTGCGTAATACTGATTTGGACTCAAGCCTGGCTGAGGAGCTCTTGCAGTGCAGCAAGGAGCTGAACCAGTTTGAGACGGTGAAGGGCAACACCATGTGTACACTGGATTTCTATGAAGGTATGATTTCTGATGCACTGATGGGTTAAATTGTTCCTCAGCATATACAGTATTTCAGTTGTAATGTTCATCTTTTGTCCGATCAATCACCAGGGCAAGGCCGTTTGGATGGTGCTTTCTGCTCCTACTCTGAGAAGGATAAACAGGACTACCTCAACAAAGCAAGAGAAGCAGGCGTTTGCAATATTGAAATGGAGTCATCTGCTTTTGCTGCCATGTGCAAGCTGAGTGGTCTGCGAGGTAAGAAAATACAACATCTGCATTATATGACACATTTTTCAGTGTCTCGAACACACGGAAAGTTGTTTTCATACCTTGCTGAGTTTCTAACGTTTATTTTTTTGTTGTGTGAAGCGGCTGTGGTTTGTGTGACATTACTGGATCGGCTGAAGGGGGATCAGCTGAAAGCCTCTCACGAAGTTCTTCGCAGTTACCAACAACGTCCTCAGGTACTGGTCGGCTACTACATTAAGAAACAGCTGGAGGCCAAAGCACTACGTAGCTAGGTGCAACGGTCAATACACATCCAAATCTTCTCTTGAGAACATGGTGCAATGAAATGACTCAGCTTTAAACATTTTTTGTACAGACCATTTACTGCTCACCAGCAAGCCATACCTTTTTAATACTTCGATACTAATCACTGAATTTTTAGATTATGTACTGACTTGTATTTATCCTTTGACACTTACTGTTTTTAGCTGATTGATTTCACTGTCTTAATAAATTCATCTTGTTTTTAACTTAAATATAATGTAACTAAACCTTAAATGTTGTGCAGCAGCATATAGTCATTGAATGTGTCTTATTGAAGGCTGCCCCTGTTTTATACAACATGTAAAGTTTCATAAAACCTGAGTCAGTTCTTGACTTTTGGTCAGTCTATATTTATTACAACAATGCTGTAACAAAATTACCTCAAACTTATCCCATTACGGAGATGATTCATGAAAACTTCAAAAACACTGATAATGATTCATTTTTGTGCAAAAGGTGTAATTTTGAGTGTTTTAGAATCCTGAATGCATGTTGAATTGTTTTTTTATGATTAGGCTTCTGTAATGTTTCACTCAGAACCTAAAAATCACAACAAAATGTCACTTATTTTAATCCTGTGAATTTTTTATCACTAATAAATTCTCCTTTAGTTTAAAGCTGGGTTGTTAAATGTCTTGGCTCATAAAAGTACTACATGTTCACAGCATCCTAGAGCATTTTCTTAGTGCAAGAAACACTGGCATGTTTGTGAAGCAGGAGGTTGGTGACCAACATCCAGACCACTGCTGACTAACAATAAGATTACGTTACAATTTGCATGTTTTTTTCTTTATACTTTTAGTATGTAGTGACCCTGTTGCATGCAGTACGCATACAGTTGGGACATACTCCTTTGCTGTAACATTGCTCCTTGAACTTTGACCTTCTTGCTCATATATTTACATTCGCTGCACAGAGGATTGTAGGTCAGAATAGCAAGAAAAGCATGCTGGCTTGCATTCTGCAAAATACGACTGGATGTAGTAGGACATCCTGGCATTTTTGTCATACTGCGTTTGACATACTACTGTGTATTGGGACATGCTAAATTGTTTTCTGGCTTACTAAATAGTATGGTATTGGAATGAACAACAACACTGAGGTTCAGTGGTGTATGGTGGTTATGTTGATGGGCCCCAGTGTAGTACTACATTCATCCATCCATCATCTGCAACTGCTTATCCCATTCGGGGATAAGCCCGGCAACGGCAGGGTACACCCTGGACAGGTCGCCAGCCTATCACAGGGTTGACACGCAGAGATGGACATCCATTCACGCTCACATTCACACTTAGAGGCAATTTAGAGCCATCAATTAACTGGTGAACCTGGAGAAAACCCACGCTAACAGATTTATGTGTATATGTAGTTTAACCACTATCTTTTGGATTTTATAGTAATAATAGTAATAGTAATAAGTTACCTACTTGGATTTTGTATTGGGAATAGCTCTTTCTACAGGCTGCAGCACAACCACACTGTCTGCGCTGTCTATATTTACATCCCTGGTGGAGTTCTTGAAGATGATCTCTTTTGAAACATTAATTTGGCTGATAAACGCATATCTTTTCTTCTCCTAAACACAGACCCACTCAAAACATTCATCTCCTCCTGTCTTTAGATCAGCCATCTTACTGTATCTGTTAATTTTACTACAGATACTTTAATGACGTCAGAGGTCAAAAAGTATTCAGATCCTTTACTTTAGTAAAAGTGCTAATACCACACTGTCAATATACTCCACTACAGTTCAGCACCCTTCATTCAAAACCTTACTAAGTCAAAGTATCATCAGCAAAATGTACTTTATGACAAGTAAAAGACTCATTATGCAGAAATTTTCCTTCATTTTTTATTAAATATTTTTATTATTATTCTGCTCATTAATTGTAGTTGTATTTTCTCTGTAATGTTTTCACAAGCTCAAAAAACTCCCTATATTCAGCTTTTCGTCATTTTTTCCACTCACCTAGGTTAAATAGTTTATTTATCTTAAGAAGTAGGAAAAATGTCTCAACCCATAAAGAACACCACATCCCTTCCTTTATCACAAACATTCAAAATCAACACATCTGAATCAATAGTTTTCAGTGGACAGAAATTAAGTCATAACAAAACTGTCAGACAAATTTAGTGGAGAAAAACTACAATATTTCGTCTGAGCTGTATATGAGTAAAAGAATCTTATACAAGTAGTTGCATAAGATGGGAAAACTCAAGAAAGACAACTGCCTTAATTTGTACTTAGGACAGTACTTAGAAATATATTTAGTTACATTTTACCTATACAATAACAGCTTTCTGTCAAAACTTCAACTGTGCCCCTGGTTCAATCTTCAAATATCTATTGAGATGAAAGTGTTGTATTGGATGGTATTTGTCAGGGTTATAATTGTACTCCTGGCTTGTACACCTTGTAGGCCAACACTGACGTGAGATGACGTCAGAGTATAAAATTGGACGTCTGACTAATAACAGGCATCATTTTTAATATTTTCCGATGACGCGAAGTAGTCACAATTCACAGCAGATTGGCTACTCGGCAAAGCATTATTATTATCATGATAGATTTCATTAGAAAATACAGGACTGATCCTTTGTGTTCTTAAAATGACGTAAAACAATATTTAATCAGTATTGGCTGCATTCATTGGCTTGCTGTGGGCCTTTTTCCTCATAAATGTGCATCCAGTGAAACACAAAGTATCCGGTCTGGAGAACATATTTATCGACTTCCTTGTGTGTGTGTGTGTGTGTTTCTGCGCTTTTATCTCCAGCTTTAAGTGGTCTATATGGTCACATATGCGATGCTGAAAAGCGCTCCGCGCGTCAGAGGACTAGAGGAGGGTCTGCCTGCGCGCTCCCGAGCATGCGTGCCCACCTCCTGTTTGCCATCCGATCCTAGCCCCGGTCTATTCGCTGACTCAGTGCCTTAAGCAGCATCACCGTTCACCTGAATAGAGCTACAGCAGCATCCTCTGCGGACAAATATATATCAGCCATGGCCAAAACAGCAACCGGTAAGCGCATTCACACTGCTCGCGTTAAACCCAGTGCGTAATGTATGGATAGATTGATGGACTTGTGACAGATCCTTTCTGTATAAAGCCCACGTCGGCCCGGTATTGTCTAGGTGGTCGTGTGTCTATGATGGCTCCTCTCAGAAATATCTCCTCTGAATGATTAACTCTGTAAGATCACTCCTCTTGATAGTCTCCATCGACTGTTCGCCTATTGTCTCAGTTATAGTCTGGTAATGACGGCAGGAATATGGGCATCCTCCATCATTAGATTACTGAAATGTCTCCTTCATTATCCTCATCTGCGTCATTTGCTTTGATCTACATATATCGTTTGTAATTAGATAACACGGATATTGTCCCTTGACAGCTTTATTTACTACGCCGCACCTGCGGTTCATGCTACAGCGGCCCCAACATGCAGCATAATGCAGACGGACCCCACCCAAGATGCTGTGCTGCCGAACATTTAGCCGACAGCAAAGCTGAGAGGGCTTCAGCCGTCTGACTTTCATATCACTTTGCCGTTTGTTGTTATTGCGTGTTTCTGTAGCCTAAATGTGTCATTGAACGTGATCGTTTTGGATCATTTATCTGTTATTGCTCCTTTTTTTATTCGTGCTTGTAGCTTTCCTTATTTCTTCCATGCCAAGGATGCATCCCCAGCTGAGACAGATGGGTTGCCATTTATCTCTCCAAAATACCCTATTGGCATATGAGTAAATACAAATGAGGCGTAGGAGTTAGCTCACCAAATGTTATATTATCAGATTAAGACTGTAGACATTAGTCATCTCCTGTGATGGACAGTTATTGTTGTGGGCCAGGCATTTAGCATATTTGTTTTCATGGGTTTGTTTAGCCTCTGTATACACATCTAAAATAGCGGTGCTTTTATATAAGCAACCCATTTGGTCCCCATCTACAATCCAGCAGGGTGTGCAGACTGGCTTCATTATGGTGTGTGTGGTGGCAGGGATGGAGCCAGGTGCATGGCAGGGTGGGAGGCAGGCCAGCCCTGCAGCAAGGGGCTGCTTCGCACACTGGCCTTTGCAGCAGAAGGCTTAGCAGCACCGACAATCTGTAGTCCTTTATGAACAGCCATGTGGGCACTTTGTCAAATGCAGGAGAGAGAGAGAGAACATGGAGACAGAATTTGCAGATGAGATTAAAATAGTCAGTAAGGAACGGGTGAAAGCGAATCTTATACCCCAGATCTAATAGAGATAAAAGACAAGATCAGCTGTATTTGACAGCAACAGTAAAGTAGGGACAAGACACAGATTACACGCTTCTTATTTTTGGGATCATGACAGGGGACAATCAGCTGAGAGTTTAACAGGAAATTGAATAACTTGATGCACAGGCCTGTCTTATCACTTACCTTGTACAGATTGCGAACGGATATTAGACAAGCCACACGTCTTAAGATGCAACAAAAGATTGACACAGAATACATTCATCCAATAAATTATTAAGCAACAGGGCACTTATATACAGTACATTTCAGATGCATTGGTCCTCTGATGCTAATTGATCCTATTTTGAAAATCTTAATTTGGAAATCTCAAGTATATGTTTTAATTTGTGTTTGCTATGGTGTGCTTATGTTCCCACAGCGTATAAAGAGAAGATGAAGGAGCTGTCCGTCCTCTCCCTCATCTGCTCCTGCTTCTACCCAGAGTCACGCAACAAGCTCGTGTGTGAGTTTGAAGGTATGGATCAGCTCAAACATTGATTTTCTTTTGGTTCAAACAAATTGCCCCCCATGGATGTTTATCTTTATCCGCCCTGTAAATACAGGTAATAATGACATACTTGTTGGTCTGATATATTGTGTTATTGGACATTGACTTTGCTGTCATCATCATAATTGTTTGATTTACAGACATGGAGGTGAAAGCTATAAACAAGCGGGCCTCTGGCCAGGCCTTTGAGGTGATTCTCAAGCCCCTGTCTCCAGTGTCAGACATAGCCCACAACCTCCCCTCGCCCCCCAAGAGGGACATCTCCCTGGAGGACATTGAGAAGAAACTGGAGGCTGCTGAAGACCGGAGGAGGGTGAGTATGTTTTGAAATAGCTTGTGGTGTTTAAAATGGAAAAAAAGGAGTACATTTTAGATTTTAAATTATTCAGAATTAATCCGTTTTTTTTGTGCTGCGTCTTTAGTTTCAGGAGGCCCAGGTGCTGAGGGCTTTGGCAGAAAAGCGAGACCATGAGAGGGACGTGTTGCTCAAGGCCATGGAAGAGAACAGCAACTTCAGCAAGATGGCAGAGGAGAAGCTGCAGATGAAGATGGAGCAGATCAAGGAGAACCGAGACGCCCATCTGGCAGCCATGATCGAGCGTCTACAGGAGAAGGTGAGCAATGCAGAAATCTTGAGTTATCTTTGGGCACCGCCTGGCGACTAACTCTTCCCTCTCTCCGTTGCTCTTGTGTTTGCAGGAGAGACATGCAGCGTTGGTGCGCAAGAACAAAGAGATGAGGGAAGAGTTGACAGCATGAGCCTCACACAAGTCCTGACTTCCGTGGTCCATCAACATCCCTCCATCCTGTCTTGCCCCCTCTTCCTCGCCCGCCCTCACCCTCCTCAGAACAGACACCCAACCCCTGGAGGCCGAGAGGTTCGAGGTCCTCGCCATCACATCACAAAACACCACAACACCACCACTATCAGTATTATCAGTGGATACAAACGTCAATAACACTCATCTTGAGAGTCGAATGGATTTGTTGATTTTAGGAAAAATGTGAGAATGTATGTGAGAAAATCTATCTATCTATCTATCTATCTATCTATCTATCTATCTATCTATCTATCTATCTATGATTGTACTGTACTGCACAGTACAATTTCAAACATTTTGTTTGTGATTTATTGATGTTTCAGTTCTTGAAATTTGACTCCACAACCATTTTTCTTGTGAAAGCCGTGCGTCGGTGTTGTGAGTTGGCTGTAGACTGGCGGTGGTTCCTGATGATGTCATGATAATGATGTTTCTGTGTCTTTGTGAAAGAATGACGGTCGGTGTACCTAAACGCTGCAGGCTCCTCGAGATATCCCATCTGTATTCACTCATTCACGCTTGGAACGTAACAAAATGCCAAACTCCACAGATCCGTAACGTGTCCACCTCCTCTAAAACGAGCTTGATAATGAACTTGGTAGGTGCTTTGTTGTTGTTAAGAATGTCTTTGCCCAACAGGAGCAACTGTTTATTAGCTTCCCACTTACCCTGACAACGGCATCTCAACATGAATCCATCTTCAGCTGAATCACTAGCTCTGTTACATACTCATGAATGTTAGGACACCATACTGGTACCGTATTGTCTTGGACAGTGGAATGTGCTGTTGCTCCCACCTTAATATTGATAGTGTGAACATACCGTATGTCTGTGTGGTTGTGTGAATGCGACTTTACCACAAGGCATCATTAGCCTCTGCTCTCTTTAGGGGATTAGATGGGGAACGGATGCAGGATGCTTTACATTCAGCACACTGAACTAGTCTCTTTTTAATATACACTACCACTGATATCTGCCTGCATCCTCTGCTGCTTGTGTTTCTCCCTTCATATATTTCTCTGTGAAAGCTTTGCTGAATAAAGGTTTGAGGTTCTGTGAACATGGCATGCACCATCCAATACTTTTCTGTGCTAAAAGAGGAGGAGGGGAAATGTAAACTGCCAAATAAAAGAACCAGTTATCTACACATCCCGAGAATTGCCGACTTCCCCTAGTTCATTCATCTTTCAGTCTGATAATTCATTTTGGATATTGCTTACTATTTTTTGGCATCATTTAGCTTAAGGTCTGGCTCTTTCTTGAGGGTCAGACTAACCGGCCCGTTTTCAGGGTGTCGAATACTGACGCTTTGTCATGGCTGTCTGCGTTTGATACTGTTGCACAAGGCACCCTTTAGCACCCTTCAGTGGCTTTCCCATTAACTACAGTATAAACCAGTCTGCAGCAACGGTGAACCATCAGGGAAAGTGCTGTGGTCATGTAGTTTAAAGAGTGAAAGAGACACATGGTGTGTGCAGGCGATCATCCAGGAGATCAGCTGATTGCTCTTGTCCAACATCAAGACACATTGTCACCATAAAAACACAATTTTAAACCCAACTATGTTTTTTCCTAAACCTAATATAGTGTTTTTGTGTAATTCACAACATTAACCATGAGTCTGCAAACTGAGGCTGAGGGAATCTGTCAAAGCGTCAGTATGTGATGAGTTGGGATGAAACCATATTGAATAAACATATAAAATGAATCCATGACCCTCCATCAAGCATGTGCAAGACAAAGTTCCTCCACTAGGTGGCAGGTTTCTCTAAGCCAAAGAAACCAAGTTGAAGTACATATCAATCATACAGTATGATACCAAACCAAAAGCAGGGCAAAGGTTCACAATATGTCAAAAGCAAATATGGAAGAAATATAATAACAACAACAACAACACTGATATAATAATAAAGATAATTTGTGTTCTTGTCATGATAATCAGAATTTGGAATTTAAATCCTTTAGATGTAGCAAAGTCAGAACATCAAATGTGCTTTAAATTGACTTATTTTGAAGGAAGACAATATACGTAATATATTATTAATAGCATGTGGCCTTTGCCCTCAGGGAGCAAACCACAGATTGCCCCTCCTGGAAGTGAGGTGCTGCACGGACGTAGAAAACTGAGTCATTAAAAAAAAAAAAAAAACAGTGAACCCCTAAAAGTCTGTGCCCCTCAGATTGGACCAGAAACAACACTGTGGTGATTTATAGGTCCAGCTGTCTCATGTATTGTTGTTACTTTTTAACCGCTTCCCTCCAGCGTCCCCATCCTGTTCACACTATTGTCTCCGTTTCAGACCAACCCGAGCTGCTGAGGTCAGGGCAACATTGTAAAGGATTTCCTCTGGCTCTTAATGATTTCCTGGGTATTCATAAGGGCAACAATACTCTCAGATTTGGTTACTTACCTGGCACACAGTGAAGGAATTGCCTTTCAGTCAATAACTGGGGACCTTATTATCTCATGATTAACTTCTACAGGATTGTAACAAAAATGCACCTGCAGATTATGTGTCATTTGGGAAGATAAGGTCTTAATCACTTGGAGGGAAGTTAGCATGCTTGTATAAAGGACTCATGGTAGAAATAATACCTATTATACGCTATGAAAGCAAACAAAAACTTTGGTTTAAATCCATGTTTTATACTTTTAACTCAATTTATTGGTACAAAAATATCACAAATAATACAAGAATGCAAGTTTCCAATTCTCAGGTGGTTAGTTTTCCAACAATGGCACATATAATATGCTTATTTATTTCCACAAGGTCTGACACCACTGAAGACGCAGACCAAATTAAGTAACTCTACGTTATGTTAAATGCAGACATCCCATGCTTGACAAAGGTAGAAGTTTCAGTATGTGGTCTACAAAATTTTACCTCTATATTTGTGTGTCTTCAGCCTGGAGACAGTGCATGTTAACTAAATTAGACAGTGAATAACATAAAATCATTTCCTTTCTTTAGACATACTGAGGGTGACCTCTCCACATATTCTTTATACTTCATAAAATAAAATCAGTTTGCTTTGTTCCCCTGTGTTTTATTGCTACAGAAGCAGGGGCAAGCTGTCCTGCCTAGTCTGTGGTGGTGGGCACAGCTCAGCTGTTGCCTTCAGTCCAGTTGTTAGCTTCAGAAGGCCCCAATTTCCGTGCCCCATGGCCTGTAAGGCTTTGACAGGGTGGAGGAGGGGCTCACTGTGCTGAGGGCCGTCGGGGACACCAGAGGGAAAGCACCGAAGGAGAGGGGGAAGGCCGACAGCGAGGAGAGGGATGAGAGGAGTGGTGGCGAAAGCTTGGATGTTGGCATAGACAGACTGAGGGCCAGCGAGCCGTTGGGCGGCACCCTGAGAGTCTCTGTGGGGGGCATGACACCGAGTCTGGATGTCCCAGATGCCTCAGTGGAGGGGGAGGAAGATGCAGAGGAAGAAGAGGAGGAGGAAGAGGAGGAGGGTGGGCTACTTTTGCTTCTGGATGCAGGTGTCCTGCCCTGGGGGTGTTGTAGGAGGAGTGGGTGGGGGAGATGAGCAGGGGCAGACCCGTAGGCAGAGCCCCAGGCTAAGTGTTCCAGTCCAGTGTGCACTTCCCTCTGAGAGGCGTAGCTGCTGAGGTGGGACACCAAACGTACGCGGAGGGGGTCTGCACCGTCCCGACCCTCTATGATGCTCAGGTAGCGAGCTGTCTCTGCCAGACACTCCCTGAAGCCCAGGCTGCGGTAATCCTTAGCAAGAGCATGAGCCTCAAAGTAACCTGTCAGGGAAGGAAGCAGACATGTGATTCACAGCATATTCACTTTGAATCATTATTTAATTAGCATCCAAAGCCAATGAAAGGGTATGTTACCTTTGCCACCAGATGCATGAAGCATCTTCAAATGGTCCACAGTCATTTGCAAAATTTCTGCTTTTTCCAATTTAGCTGATCCCTGTAAAGAAAATAGAAATGAATGGTGTCAGAGTGATAAGTCCTTTCTGTACCCAAGAAAAACCATGTATGGGCTAATGTGTGCCTGCCCACAAGGATCCATTTACCTGTTTCTCAAAAGCACTTGGCACCAGTCTTCTCAACTCTGACAGACTATTATTGATCCGGTCACGTCTCCGTTTCTCAATAATCTGTCAAAGGGTAAAAAAAACCCCCCAATATAGTCTCTTTAGGTGGCAGATGGGAGGAAAACAGTTGGATCTACCACACACCAACTTGGCACCAGAGATTATGAGTTCACTTACCCCTCTACGCCTTTTTCTGGCTTGAACTTGGGTGGTTGTGGAGGGTGACATCGAGCCGTGAGAATCAAGTTGACTGAAAGGTAAAATAAAATTTACATACATACATACTATATATATATATATATATATATATATATATATATATATATATATATATATATATATATATATATATATATATATATATATATATATATATATATATATATATATATATATATATATATATATATATATATATATATATATATATATATATATATATATATATATATATATATATATATACTGAAACAAAAGTTATTCTTCTCCACATATTAAAACGCACATTAAATAAAGTTGAAGTGGTGAATAAAACATACAAATCTGTAATAAAACGTGGCATAATGATTATTTAGATAGTTAACGTACCCATTTTCGTCCCCACTGTCCTTCTCCACCTCGACATTGTCGTCCAGGTCGCTCTCCGATGAGCTGTAGTTGTGACTTCGCTTCATGGTGCTGCCCAGCCTGCGGTGATCAGATGTAGTCCTCTCGGAGAAGCTCCGGTGTTGAACTGACAGCAGAGTCTCTCTGTGTGCAACAGTTTAAACGTCAGACTGCTTCTCTGCTCTGCCCGTCGTCACGCCGCGGAGGGAGGGGCGGGGTCCCACGGATGCGTAAAGACAACTGGATACAGCGTTGGAGGAGGGGCTCCGATCATTTCTATGAAAGCTGCTCAGTGGCGCATGAAGTCAGCCAAGCCGCCAGGAAGAGAGCCGGTCTGTGATCCGAACATGGTCCTAGTGGACAATAGTGGTACTGCAACTTCTGGACTTGGTCTCCTAGACTCAGTTTGAGAAGAAGAAGAAGAAGAAGATAGTCCTTTATTAGTCCCACAAGGGAAATTCAATTTTTTCACTCTGTTGTTAACTTAACACACAGCAGACCCACACACACATCACAAACATCAACAATGGAGAGAGTCAGAGGGGGCTCCTCCCCCCACCCCCCCCCCGCACTTGGGGGTTTGTGCCCCCCCCCACGGGCACCCCCCCGCCGCCCCAAAGGGAAACAGGCACCCCCCCACCTACCACTTCACACCCAGTTTTTGGTCCACCTCGGGACTTGAACCGGGGACCCCCCGGTTCCCAAGCCAACCCCCTACAGACTGAGCTACTGCCGCCCCCAGACGTCTGTAAATCAGCGGATCATTTTTTTTTTCTGAGGTGAATCAACTTTATTGTGCGAACACTATAATAGCCCTTATTTAAATCATGAGGTCCTAAATGTTGTAAAACACACTAATAGCTGAATCTAACAGCTGAAGAAGAGCAAATTAGCCTGAATGCTCAAAATTGATGAGTACATGAAAAACATTTTTTTGTTGCTTGTGGTCTTTATATGTTTTAACAGAGAGTACTGAGTCTGAGGCCTGACAGCTCGGGCTGACCGGTAGACTCCTGGCCTCAGGTCCCCATGTCTCCCTGCTGAGACCCCAGTTCATGAGCAACAGGCCCCATTATGGCAGGAGCCCTCTTCTTCTTTGGTGTTGTGGAGGACACACGGCCCATTAGCAGAGTGTGTTGTTCATTGTCTGCTGTCAGCTGTGTGGTTCCACAACAGCATTGATCAGCTGGGAGGCCCAACATTAGTCAGGCAGCGTTGCCAGGCTCTCCTAGGAAACCCCCTCCTCCATCTCCGCCACCACCTCCTCCCTGGCCACTGCAAACAGATCAACTGACTGGCGCAGACAGACCTTCCCAGGGAATCATTCATCCACTGGGGGAGAAAACAGTGAACCTCGCTCTGCTGTGTAGGGGGAAAGAGAAACAGACATGCTTTTAGAAGCTTAACATGCAACTTTAGATTTAAAAAAAAAACATACAATGCTTCTTAGACATAAGCAGAAAAGTACAAGTGCCTGTCTCTGGATGGCGTTGTCTGCAGAAGGTGTGAAAATGTTGACCTCACTAATATGCTCGGGTCAGAGGGCAAACTATATAAAACACGGGAGCTTTCAATGTCTATGTTCCACTGTGTAACTGATCCCTTCTGGCTGTGGCAGGAGATACATATATTTCTGCCTAAATATAAATATGTAAAATATAAGGAAAATGTTTAATGTGAATGATCAAATGAATAAATAAATAAACAACCCACTAACTTTTGTTATATCATGCTTTAACAAGTTAATGTTAAAATAATGCTATGTTGTATACAGTAAATACTAATGAATCCATCATACAGTGGTGTAAAGGAAGTAGCCTGCAACTAAATAATTTCATTATTGGTTAATCGATTGGTTGCTTGGTCAGAAAATGGTGAAAAATGTCCAAGATGACAGCCTCAAATGTCTTGTTTCGTTCACAACTTAAAGATATTTAGTTTACTGTTATAGAGGAATAAAGAAACCAGGAAATATTCATATTTAAGAAGCTAGAATCAGACAATTTTTACTTTTTTCTTAAAACATTACTCAGATCAAGAAATTATCAAAGTAGTTGATGGTTAATTTAGTAGTTGACAACTAATCGATTAAATGTTGCAGCTCTAAAAGTTACAATTTTTACAATTTTACATCACTGAAGTACTGCTTACATGATCCATAGTGACATATCATTCTTGGAGGCCATTCTTGACACTTTGCTGTCAATACTTCTGTACTTTTCCTCAAGTACAAAACTGAATGCAGGACATTTGCTTGTAATCTTTTATAGTGTGGTATTGGTACTTTAACACAACACTGCCACTGTTTAATTAGACATAAAATACTGTAAATATCATATAAAAACAGTAGCTAAGTGTCAGGTGTGGGACAGCACTTGAGGCTGGTATAATTTGTACATCCTGAGCCTGACGTGTCTGGTAAGGCCATCAGTGGGAGCGTGACCCCCTGCTGTCCTCCATTCCAGTATCTTGTAGAGCAGCAGCTGTTTCTCTGCTCTGTCCGTCAGGTCAGTTGTTAACTTGGTGCGTTGGGAGCTCGACAAGTGCGGACGAGAGCTTGATTCCAGGGAGCAACTGCAGGCCAACATGCTGTTCCCAGAATGTCAGAGGGGTTTCGGTGGTGACAGATACAATGTGCAAGCTTCAGTCATTCTGAGTGTGGATGAACCTTCACACAGTATCTCTGACACGCCCCTGCCCTCCCTGTCAGCAGATACTTTCACTAAAAATCATTCCTACTGTACTTTCACCCATTTCATGCATTTCTACACGTCCATACCCCCACATAGTCGATTTATAGACCTTAACATGTGTGTAATCCTGTGGTGAAAAACTCCTGGGGCCTGCACACTCCCTATCTGGATGGTGTTTCTCATAAACTAGACAAAATTTGGTGCTTGTGGGACAGATTTCACCTGATTCGACTGTTATCAGGCCATTAAACGGGCATTATCAGTCACTATAAGCACCATAGCTGTGGGTTAATAGGGGCCTACTACACTTACTACATTGCAAAAGTGAAACTTAAATGCAACATGATATGACACGTAAATGTTGTGAACACAAACAAAAAGACTTATTTAAGTTTGTGCAACAAAACTACAACTTTTTTAGCCTTAGGCAATAAAGCAACAACTTCTTAAGTTTTAGGGCAACAAAACTACAACTTCTTTAAGTTTAACCAACAAAACTACAACTTCCTTAGGTTTGCGCAACAAAACTACAACTTTGCTAGGTTTAGGCAATTAATCAAACTAAAACTTCTTAAGTTTTAGGCAACAAAACTACAACAACAAAACTACAACAACAAAACTACAACTTATTTAGTTTTAGTTAACGAAACTACAACTTTGTTAGGTTTAGACAAAAAAAACTAAAACTTCTTTAAGTTTAGGAATGAAAACTAAAACGTCTTTAGATTTAGGCAACAAAACTACAACTCTGTTAGGTTTAGGCAGCAAAAATACAACACTTGCTTCCATTTAGGCAACAACACCAAATAGTTAAGTTTAAGGAAAAACATAAAATAACTGTTTGAAAAGTGAAACTTCCGCTTGTGAACGCAAAGACAACTAGATGTTGTTGTCACACGGGATGCGAAACCCAGTTTACAACCCTGTGTTTTATGTCCTTTACCCCAGACTAAACCATACATGACCTTCCCATGACTCTCTGCTGATAGGCAGCTTAGTATATTTGGGATCACTCGAATATTGTTTATGATGCTATTACGTTAATAGCTCTACAGTGCCACCGACTCTACATGACAGGCAGGTTCATGTGGTCTCCATTAGGCAGACACAAACCACTCTCCTCACACCTGACTGTCAAGGCCCTTCACATTAGCCCTGACATTCCTGTGATCCATTAAACATAATTAGGATTTTTTTTTTTTCTCCAGCAACCTTGACTTTTCCACTGTGGCATCATAACATTTTCTCAGCCTCCACCGCGAGTTGAGGATGTGAAAAAGTGTGTTTGGTTTGAGCTCATTTGTCTGTGATTGTCATGTTTCTATAAATCTTCTAGATTTAATAACCTGAACATGCCAGTCTGCCTGTTGACCGTGGGCCTAACTCGGCACCAATCTAAAGAAACCACTCTCAAACCAGTGCCAGGAAGCTAAGAGGTATAAGTAAGCATTTGTTTGAAACTGGCGTGTGCCCAGCTGCCTTCCTCAATCTTCCCTCAGGTTTCCCTTGGTGACTCTGTTGTGTGCGAGAGTGCAGTCTAAGAGTGTGTGCTGGTGGGTCTGCATGTGTTTATGTGTGTGTGACCGAGAGTGTGCGAGTGTGTTTAGGAGGTGCCGTTTCCCACAGCCCTGATCTAATTCCGTGGTAACTCAATCTCCGTGTGAGCGCTTCCCGGCGAGTGTTCTCCCACCCGTCGACAGTCTCTCTCTCTGGCTGGCTGAGTGGCTGAGTGTGTCTGACAGAGGCCGGTTCAGTCCCATTGGACCCCCCCTCCGCCTCCACCCACCCTCCCATCAGGATTGATTTACTATGTCAACCGTTGGGGCTGTCGGCAGCAGCGACGCTCGCAGCCGTGCCTGCATCCTGTGTGCACACCATCCTGACATCTTATACCTGTCATTCAACAACTGCTGCAGTGGAGTTTGCATTTGTGTGTGTGCTGGAAGGGGGGCTTCTGGGGGATATTTCTGCATGTGTGAGATCATGCCTTGTCCATGCTTTATTCATATAGAGTGGAGGTGCATGTAAAAAGGTATTAACTTTGCTACATGAACTATGACTTATTATGTAAGACAGAGAAAATGCCACCCATGCTGGTCCTAAATAACTTGTCCGACTAAGGGAAATGTCTCCCAGACAACTTCCATACAACAATGTTATCCTATGGGCCACAGCTTCCTGTTCGTCCCCTCTCACTGGTTGCAGTCAGCGCCCAGGCGCTATATTGGGCAGAAACCAGACCAGGCCTGAGACTCATTCCCACTGTTTAATTGTAATACACCCACCTTCTCATTCTTTACTTTCCTGCCTTTGTTGGCATCCATTCTCCCTGTGCTTGTTAGATAGGTAAAACCAGGGAGGATATGTCGACTTCCTTGTTTCTTTGTTTAGCTGGAGCATGTTGAAAAAAATCTCCTTGAGTCGTAATACTAACACCAGGATCTCAGTACCAGCTGCCAATTACAGGGCTTAGAGTCAGTTACACAGCATGATCAAAAAAGATTCAAACAAAACTTTGATGTGGACAAGCTCATGTGCTGACTTGAAATAAATGTGAATGACCTGAGTCACCCTTACATAAATAAAAAACTATTTCATTTGTTTTTCCACAATGGCGCACACTCCTTCGCAATGGCCCCTGACAAATATATTGTTCATAAGGTTTACCAGTACGCTCTCCATTACCAGTTAACTTGTGCAGCTCCACAATAGAGGGAAGGCAGATCACAAGCCTGGTTTCCCAAATAAGCGCAACAGGAGACAGCACGTGATGTCCACACAGAGAAAGGAGGGCCGCCAAGCGAGCTACTTTTAAGGCCACACATTGTGTTGCCACAGGAAAAACATTGTTTGCATATCAATGGAGTGTGTTTCTATGTGTGTGTGTGTGTGTGTGTGTGTGTATGTGTGTGTGGGGGGGCTCTAATTGAAATGTATCTGCAGGTTTACATCACTCAAAGGGAACCACGCAGGCGCTGGCCATATGAATTATTAGTTGTGTCAAGCTGTGGACAATTCTCTCTACTTTGTGTGTGTGTGTGTGTGTGTGTGTGTGTGTGTGTGTGTGTGTGTATACACAAGACATGATTGGCCTCTGAATGTCAACTATCATGGTATGAATTAGTCCTTTACCTCAAACACCTAGGCCAAGGCTTTTTGGGAGACTTGCAATTTACAACAGAAAATCTGATCAACAGTGACTACATCAACTGAACCAAGAAACAGAAAAGAGTCAATTCATGGTGTGTCACAAGTTTATCAAAAAAAAAAAAAAAAAAAAAAAAAAAAAGCTGTCTTTTTTTGCAAGCCGGCTCCTTTCCCAGTGGATGCTTGTGCCAGCTGTCTGCGCTGCAGTAAAGTACTGCTTTCCCAAGCTCCGACCTGTGGGAAAATCTGTTGTGGCCAGTAATTGATTCCGCCCTGCCAGCCCCATTACTCTCCACTGCAGTCAAACTGCCAGTGATCTGCAGAAACCCTGTTAGCACAGCCCCTTTACTCTTTTCTTTCTCTCTCTCCCACTCACACAAACATGCAAATCCTACTGTTAATTCCATCACTGCTTCTATCTGTCTCTATACATTATTTGTATTATAATCCACATTTGTGCAATCTTTTCCTAGCCCTTTTTTCAGTTTGTCATGTGTCCATATCAAGTTAGAATGTCCTGGTGATTAATGTTAATGCCACTTTTAATGTCAACTTTAGATAGTTTTCATTGAAACGCCAACAACAATACAAGTATGTTCTGGCAATCTTCACTAAGCAACATATGTTTAATTGTATAAAATGATGTAACTGCATCACTGACCTTCATTTTCTTCGAGTCTTAGCAGCCAAATGAAAATGGCACACCACACTTGTTACATGCATCTACTGCTATCTAGTCCACCCCACATCCACATGTCCCTTTGACTTAAAGATGATCTGAATTGACAGGAAAAGGTTAGAGAGCACTCTGCCAGTTCAGCAGGGAGACGTCACAGATATTTATGATCTCTGTCAGCGTCTCAAAAGGGATGAAAGTCTTGATTTTTTTGGCTGTGGGGCTGCACGGCAGAACCCCCTGAAACCCCCTCTCTCAAAGTGTGTCATGAAATATTAAGTGCAGTCATCTGCTGAGATGGTTGACTTAATTGTCACAGCCTAACACTTACCACATGTCTAAATAAAGGTAAGTGCTCCCCCCTTACAATTAATCTTCAATTAGGGATGCCGCTCTGTGCCTCTGCTTTTGTGTTTCCCAGTCTCGTCTCAGCAGGTGGGCGGACTGTGTGTGTGTGTGTGTGTGTGTGTGTGTGTGTGTGTGTGTGTGAGGGGTTATATGAGGATTATCAGGCTCTGGGGGATAAAATGATGTTTTCTGACACATATTCACATGACCACTGTCACGCTGTCTCACGACAAACTCTTCTTGCCACATTGATTACACAGCAACACTTTGAACACGGCCTGTATAAAGCTTTGGCGGAAAGCATATTTTATCAACGCATAGAAAATAATCGTTCCATGTGAGATGCAGCGCGACATGAGAGGCCTCAAGCCAAGTGATTTATCAAGGATTCTCATGACTCTGGCCGGCTTTATATAACTACCAGCTGAGGGGTGCACTTTCCCATGTTGTAAGGGGTCAGGAGGCCTCCCTCCGAGCACTGAGGCAGTTGTTTTTCACACAAGAATTCCAGCCCACTGTTGGGGGATCTAAGAGAGCATAAAAGAGGAGCAGAGAGCTGTACAGTATGCATCACTTTAGCTCCTGCTGAACCCTCCGCCCACTGGCCTCCTGCACCCGGTGGCTGTGCCCCACAGGCTGCTCCCCCTGTATCGACAGAACAAGCAGTGTCTCTGTGAGAGGTAGCCCCCCGCCCCTCCTCGTGCCCCTCCAGCCCCACCGCCGGTGTGCTGCAAACCAGAAGGCTGAAGCGCAGGGAGCGTGTGGGATGAAGGGATGAGAGAGAAGTTCAAAGCAGAAAGCATGAAACAGCTCAAAGCACACAAGCAAGAGGCACCTCTCTGACCTGCGTCACACACACACACACACACACACACACACACACACACACACACACACACACACACATCTTCATCCCGGCTATGCAGGACATGGGTGCCCACCATATCCTCTGATTCCCCCTCATCCAGCAGCCGTGTAAAAAGGCAAAGAGGAGAGGGCATGTTGTTCAGGTCGTGTGAGCCTCTCAGCAGATGGCTGGGACCTGATGGGAACCAGACCTGAACTAATGCCTGTGGCGCACTGGCCAACTGCTTCCCTCTTACTCATCAAACTTCAACATATCTTCCTATAATTCATTTTTACTTTACATTTAGATTTTTTATGGCCGTTGAAATTAATTTGTGTTGTAATTTACTGGAGGCATGTTTTTATTGATAAAATCTGATGCAACACTATTTTGGGGTTCCTTCCCAGAAGAGCCAGCAGGAGGTCTCCTAAAAATGCTGAAATCATCAGTGGGGTTTGGTTCAAAATTTAAAGAGATTATGGGCAAGTCTCAACTACTGTAGGCCTACATGAAAAACACGCTGAAAGGCTTTCATAGATTTCTATCCGCTGCCTCTGGCAAAGGCTTACCCAGATTAGAAAAGACAGTTTAAGCTCAGACAGGGTTGGGGTGGGGTGTAAAAGAAAATACTCAAAAAAGATGGGGAAGTGAATAAGACTTCTGGAAATATGTGCACATTTAAATGTCCTGTGTCCTTTATATTCATTGTACTTTATGACTCCAGATTCTCACAGATCATTAACTGCAGAGAGATGCAGCAAAATTCACAGTCCACATGATCAGCTGTGACCTTAGTTTTACCTGCCTGCTGGAGTATAAAGCTGTAGTTTAGGTTTCTAACGAGCCCAGTCAGACTTGCGAACTCCTTTGCCCTTGGCCCTGAGGATCCTCTCTCCATTATTCATGAGTCCTCAGGTTGGACCCTGGGAACAAGCTGAGCGAGGCCCTGTGTCAATACGAAACACTGGCCGCCACAATGGGCTCTGCCTCCAACTACACTGTTGACAGACACCAACACAAAGGAGCTGAAAGGGGTCCCCCTCCGTTCTCACACACACTGAAGAATGAGTCAGTGTGCTGCCGCTCAGAGCTGTGTTTGTACAGTATATACAGCTTTTGTCCGTGGCCACTGTTCTCCCATCAATGGGGACTGAAGTGTTGATGAAAACCAGGAGGAAAGGACTTCTCTGTGGCTGCCAGTGAGAGTTCATGTTCATTAGACGGGCCCTGCGCCTGTTGGATGGCACCTGTGTACGTACGCAGAAACCTCCCCTGGGTGACAGAACAACAAGTAATCGGCTTATTGGATTGGTAAACAACATTCCATGATATATCACAGGCTGGCCTGTTTGCCTATCACATCATTACCGCCTGCCATTGAAGTTAATGAATAATTAATGCATTTGGACCGTGAAATCAAATATTGCAGTCACGTGATAGCATCATTACAGTCTTTCTGTACAGCACGCATTGATTTCAGTTCCTCTGGTTTCATATTGATGGCTAATTTTGCATTATACATCAAGCATCTGCCGTGATAAAACGGTGACTCCACCTCAAAAGGGTTGCCACGTACGGTGTGTTATACCCATGCTTTTGGGCAGTTAAATGAATATTAATACAAAATCTCTCATCAAAAGCGAGAAACACAAGGACTAAATTATGATGGCATGCAGAACCTAGTGCCATAGTAACTCATTTAGAGCTGCAGAAAAACAGTTTTTCTTCTTCTTAGAGTGGGCAGGATAAAAATGGGCTCTCAGGGGACATTTCACTGCGCCCATACTCACTGTCAGCAGCTCCATTATTATTATGCTTACTTATTATGTAATCGAAAGAGCTTTAATATCTCTGCTTGAACTATTTCTGGCTCATGATAAAATAAAAAAGGTTCTTACAGTTTTTAATCTCAGAGCAGAATTACATACTCACATAAGGTTCACGTCCTGTATGCAGACGTACTACATTGAAACAGACAACGCACAGTTTGCAAAAGCAGTAACAACCCAACTAATTCAGCTTGTTTTGGCTTTTATTTTGCAGGCCTCCATGTTTTGACAAACATTTTCTAAATTGCAGGTAGTGACAAATCAGTTTCAAGTGATTTTATGAAGCACTTTGCTCCCAGAAAACGTCTGAAACACCCAAAAGTGAAGCTATTGCACGATGGGAGGCAATCAGGGGAGGATGTGATAACTGAATCCACTTTAATCCACTGAGGAGATATGTCACAGGGCACTCATCTGATCTGCTTCTGATTAGATCTGAGCATCTCCAATCATTTCTGTCTGCACACTCTTTCAGTTTGATCTCCTTGAGACATTCACCAGCAGCACTCATGAACTGTTATATCACCTCAACAGACAGCTCAAATGAAAAAAAGGGGACTTATGGTCTGCTTCCATTGGTTTGACTGTTTGATGACAAAAACTATTTGCATTCACAATCTGCATTTTGCATTACACTGGCTTTCATAGAGACAATTTAGATGAAATAAATAAATACATACATAAATGAAATACACAGCAGCAGTGTGTTTGTTAACCTCTTTTTCAAGATACAATGTCTTATTATACAAAAGCAGATTTTTTTTTTAAAATTCTGTATTTTTGTGTTCTTTCAGATTCAATGTTAACTCACTTGCCTTTGGGGATGTTTTGGGTCGCATGTTTAAAAAGGCAACATAGGCCTATTGTAATGTATTCCTGAAACCACTGGGAGGCAGTACATGACAGTCTGACTTTTCTACACAAATCCACGGATATCGAATTGTTTTCTGCTGCAGCGTTGTAACAGTTTTGGTAGGTTTACAATATTTTATGCATTTCCAATTAAATGTCAAGCAATTCAACTGTGAATCAATTGTGCATGTTCTTATAAAGTTGGAAAATACACGAGCAATGAACATAAATACGACAAAAGAGTTAATTTAATTTGATTTTGAGATGCTTTTCAAGACTTGCATATTTCACAAAGAGTGCTAAAAATGTTCATTTATGAACAGAACATCCAAGAGCCATTGTATTTGCTTTTCACATGCGCCATCTACTGGTGGAAAGCAGTATTACATTCACTCAGAGAGCTATTGGGTGGCATAAAGTGATGTTAGCTTAACAAGTTTTATACAGATTTACAATAATTTATTTTGAATGAAATATAGCATTCTACTCCAATTGTGTGGAAAGACATTACAACAACATTTAAATGTAACATTAACTCTGTTTTTCTGTTGTCTGGTGAATCTCAACATTTAACATGCAAAAAAGCTGAGATTTAAAAATAAATGGCTTTTGAAATATTTTTAGATATTATTTATTATATATTATATATATTCTACTATATTCTAATGTATTTATTTATTTATTTTACCAATTTTGGATACAACGAATAAACCTAATTTTAGTTTTCTATCATTTATTTGATCATTATTTTACTATTCTTTTCCACCTTAATGCATCTACAGCTTTCCCTCCGCAGGGCAACACGCATCCAGACACCGAATCCCCTTTTTCCACCTCTTTAATTAATGCTGCAGTCAGCAGACCCGGACTAAACTCACATTTTCACTCCTATCATCATGAAAATCTGATTTAATAGACACGCCCCTCTAATCTGCTCGTTTCCACGGCAACGCCAGCACCTGCTCTCGATTGGCTGGCCCTGAATCACGCACGTGTTTGACCAGGCTTCAAATATGTGATTTTCGCGGAGCGTCAGTCTCTCTGCGCTTCACCGGTGAAACAGGAGACCCTGAAGTATCTTGTGTGTCTGCAGCAGACTGAGATTACGCTTCTTCACCATCATGGTCGAGCAGTTTGTAGGAACCTGGACTCTGACTGCCAGCGAGAACTTTGATGAATACATGAAGGCAATCGGTAGGTTTGACTAGTTTAACATTACTGCAAACTGAGGCTGATGTCTAATGATGCATTTAAAGTCTAAATGGGACGGTGGGAGATTGGGCAACATGAGTAGATGAGCATCGTTTATCAGACAACAGCCACCTGCTTTAACCCTCCTTTGTGTTGAAGGTGTGGGCTTCGCCACCCGGCAGATGGGCAACATGGCGAAGCCTAACCTGGTGATCAGCGTGGACGATGCTGGGCTGGTTTCAATGAAGTCTGAAACCACGTTCAAGACCACGGAGATCAAGTTCAAGCTGAGCGAGGAATTCGACGAAACCACTGCAGACGGCCGAAAGACTAAGGTGGGTTCATCCTGTCGGCCTCATTTTACATCTAACCTATCACATTCTAGGGCTTTTGACAGCTAAACGGGTTTATTTTTGCAGACCATCATCACTTTTGACAATGGCAAACTGGTGCAACAGCAGACGTGGGATGGAAAGAAAACGACACTAGAACGAGAGATTCAAGATGGAAAACTAACAGCTGTGAGTAATTAATTGAGAGGCTACACCATTAACACCATGTGGTTTGTACATATGCATTCCTAATGTAAAATCATTATATGTGTAACTTAAAGAAAGCTTATCCTTGGATTATAATATATTTCTAACATTTGAACATTGTCTCAACAGAAATGTATCATGGATGACGTGGTTGCAGTGAGGACCTATGAAAGAGGAGCATAATTAAAACGGTTGTTTAGCCTGGACCCCTGATCCACTGCAAAACCCCAAATGCACTGAGCTACTGCCAAACATGCCAATAAAGTCTGAACTGTGACCCTTCAATGTGTGTAATTGTTTTGTATGAATGCACCCAGCACTGTTCTTTGAGTGCACATTGTGGGTTCACATGCCTGTGATCTGCACACTCCCCTTGATTTATTTTAAGGTGGTGTCCTTTCTTCAATGAGCAGTCTTTGAGAGATTTAATGTCAAGTGCTAGTATACACTGATGTCCAGTGTTCCTAAAACAAAACTCCAATTAGATTGATGTGCATGTAGCGATTATTGCAAACATTTAAAATAAAGCATCTGAGGTCATAAACTGACAAGAATCTTATTGTCAGTAAATGAGACTGATCTGAATTTTCAACTATAATTGTGCTCATTAAGGTCTGGGCTATTTATTTGTATTTTTAATTAAGCCCCAATGCCAGTATTTAAAAGGCATGTTTGGGGTTGGTGTACAATGGCCTGTTAATTTTTAAAACCCCTTATAGCAAGTCATTCTTCCAGTCTTTAAAACTAAGACTAGCTAGCTTAGACACAGGCTAACAGGGGGGCTTTACAGAGGTCTTTTGTTCAAACAAGGAAACGCAACATGTCCTATCAGAGCAGTCCCTGTGAATGGGAGGTGGGAAGGCCAAATCCCTGCTTGGGGTCAGAGCGGTGACCTCATTTGTGCCAGGACCCTCTCGTCTTGGACGCACAGACGTGGAGTTCAAGCAAGTGCACATAATTTGTGTTAATTAGGGTTCTTTGGGGCAGTAGGTTGAGGTCCAAATCCTCAAACAGATTTCCAGGATTTAGTGAATGACTGTGACCCCAGGTGGCGCTCAGGCAGCAATGCAGTATTGACTAATGAAAAGCTGATTCGTCGTCTTAGGTGCCACTTTATATAAGAGCATGCCACATGCACACACACACAAACATTGTTTTAGGCATTTTGCAAATGAACTGGGAACATAATGACATAAATGTTTTTGAATATATGCAATTTGGTGGAAATATCTGAAGAAATGTTCAGTTTAACTGTTCTCTTTAAAAAGGTATATACAAATACACATAACTGAACAGGAGTTGTGGAGGTTTGATTCTCCCAAACTCATTTTAGATTTCTGAATACCTTATTAAGGATTAAGCTTAAGGGGTAGTGTGTTGGTGAAGGCTTTGTTTGAGAGGCAGACCTCCTTTGAAATACTTTTAACCCCTTTGAACACAATCACACCATGAGCTGATGAATTATTAAAATTTTCATTTTATTTTTGCAGCAATAAATTATTACAAATGTTTTTAAAATAAGGCTGAAACATTTTTATTTTCTGAATTACTTGCTTATTTTAATTCTTACAAATGTAATTATTTCATTTTAGTCATTATAATTGGTTATAACTGATTAATCATGTAATATATCATAAATAAAAATAATAAGAAATTGCCTCAAGTTAGCAAGATTTAAAGTGATATCTCAAACTGCTCAAACATACCAGAATATAAAACTTCAACATAAAATTTTGCAAATAGTAAAAAAAATATAAAAATAAGGCCGAAACTTTTTAATCATTATTTTAATATTACATACAGAAATGTGAAATTAAAAGACTACAAACTGTCTTAAGCTAACTGCAGCCTCTATCTCGTAGAAATGCTACCCCCTTGCGGCCATTTTGCCTAATAACAGCTGCTGGTTGGGCGATACCATTATTCTAACTAGAAGGGGGAGTAGGGGTTCACATTTTGTCTTCAAGTGGACAAGAGATTTGTGTGAGAGTTTATACGTCTCTATAAACTAACTATTCAACTATGTTTAAGTGATTATACTTCACAACAATTATATTTTGTCCATCACAATGCTGACTTTATAGTTGTCTTGTCTTCGTCTACATGAAATGATCCGGAGTGACGTGCTACGTGACGCGACGCCATCATCAAACATGGCTGACGAAGACAACACAAACATGGAAGTCGATAAGGAAAGGAATAAACCTTTTGCTAGCACGGTTAAACCACTCGTTGACAATGCTACCCGAAGAACAGGCAACCAGAACAATGGCGAAATAAAGAAAGACGCCGGTGAAAGCCGCGCCACAACGGAATACTGCGAGAAGCTGCAGGGGTGGATGTGGCAGTACTACACTGGATATGTCAACTGGCAGAGCTGGATGGCAGCGTCAGCCATGTCCTACCCTTATTATTTACAGTCAGACGGTGGCACGTCGACGACACCGCTTGATATCAACTCCCAGAACTGGTATAACGGCCCGTTTGGTCTCCCATTGTCGCCTTATCCACCTGCAGTCACCTCCCGGGAAGGTGAAGCCGCTGGCGGGGCTGCAGTGGCCGCTCAGCAGCAGCAGCAGCCGCCGCAGGAGAATGGAAACGCTCAGAGACCAGGTAAAAGCTGCTGACTTTGCCTTTACCGTTTAGCCTTCAGTAAAATTTTGGGTTGCAAACACCCACCCCTCTTTCCCAAATCCAAAAAAAGATGGGGGAAAGATACCAGAGTGATCGTATTTTTAACATAGAGTTTTAACGCATGTGATGGTCTGCGCAAAGGTTAACAGGTTGAATGGGTTGAACAGGTTTATTATACAGCTACACAACCAAAGGGTCTGCTCAGGTTATGGTGTGCAATGTGACATTGAATTCAACTCTAAAAAGAACGATATCATGACAGCTAAAAGCAGCCACGATCCCAAGCAACGTTTCCTTCGTATGTTTATGGCTCAACATGTGGTGGACAAAGTAAGATATTTGGGTCACATTATCAGAAATGGTCTATGTCAGCAGTGTCCAACTCATTTTAGTTCAGGGGCCACATCCAGTCCAGTTTGATGTCCAGTGGGACAGTAAAACCACTGAATAGTAACCTAGAAATAACAACACCTCCAAATGTTCCGAAAATGATCACAATTAATGATAAATCCAGCCCGAAGTACAAATAGCAGTGCATTTAACTTCAATATTGGAAGTAATTATTCATTCTTACTTTAAAAGTCATAAATTCAACTTAATATCTCATAACTGTGGCTTTCTGTTTTAAAAATGTGTCATTATTTACTAAAATCTGGACTTAATTCCTATAAAAAGACATAAGTGTGACAAAACATTTCAACAAAAGCGATGCTTGAAAAATGAAAATCTCAGTTTTCACATTAAATATACATAATACATTAATTCTTTTAGTTATGACTGTCTATGATAAATAATAATAAATTTGACATAATTTCTCATCATTTTGGCCTCCCATGTCAAGATTCTGAATTATTTTAACTTCAGAACTGAGTTTTAAAAAATTAAAATCTCATACTTTTCTGCAATTTCTACACTTTGCAAAGTCATCCAGTGGGCCGGATTGGACCCACTGGTGGGCTGGTTCTGGCCCTCAGGCTGTATGTTTGACACCCTTGATCTATGTGATGATGATGATAATTTTCAGCACCAGCGTTGCAAACTGTATGCACAAGCCACTATGCTGGCACGTAAATTTCACATGTGTACAGGTGTACTCCACTCCACACAGCCTACTTGTGGTGCAGTTATAGTAAAGCAAAAATCCAAATCTTTAGTTGGTATTAAATGATGCATTTATAATTTTGCTAAAGCTGCCAAGAATGGACAAGTGCATATCGTATGTTTGTGATGAGTGGTGTTCCCATCTTTTATTGCTATGTTTGCCATGTATTGCTATGGAATTTTATGTACATATTTATGTGTCAATTGATTGATTGAAAAAATTAATCATAGTGGCCTAAACTGAGCCAACACAAAGTGTCTTTTAATGCTGTGGGCTTGTCAAATGTAATTATTATACTGTTTTATACTTATGGATTTTTTTTAATTTGATATGGATGGATGTGTCTCGAATATGCACCCTAGTGTGTGAGCTGTAGTCCTGTAGTGTCTGACTTACAGGAAAATAATTTTGTACCTTAAAACGTACCAGAGAGAGTGGGGATGACATGCAGCTTGCTGCAGGTCGGATTTAACGCTGGGCCGCTGCGGTAAGGACTAGCCTTGGTACATGGGGTGCCCACCTTACTAACTACTGAGGCATCCATACACCATTGACGTTCGTTAAATGCCCCATTGAACACTTCCGATATGAAGTGGAACTATAACAGCATGACGGGTCTTACTATCACTCAACATCAACACATGCTTGTGGCTGAATGAGAGCAAACCATGCAGCCTGGTTCCTACATCTTATGGTAAGCATCCCAGCGGGGACTGCTACAGCAGCACCTACGAGAAAGCTTTTATAATGATATGTTCAGTGATTCCATATGGGTGTACTGTTAAGGGTGTTTGCTTTTTTGCTCCTTCTCACCAGGTCGGGAGTATAGTATTCCTTCACCTCTGCAAAGACTTTTGGCTGAGATGGTGGATTTCTTCATTCTGTTTTTCATCAAAGCAACCATAATCATCAGTATTATGCATCTGAGTGGAATCAAGTAAGTTTCTTTCAGTGGTGGTGAAATAATGATTAGACCTGTGTTTTTTTTGTCCCTTTCGTCTCTTTGGATTAATACCATAGAAATATTTTACTTTGGGAATGCAGACTTTAACTCTGTCATAATGTTGTACGTTTTATGTTTCTTTTTTTTATAATTATTTATACTGGAACCTGTTATCCTCATGGGTTAAAACTTTTGAAAATTAATAAAAATATTTACAAAAAAAAATTGCCTTTGCTTTTTAGGGATGTTTCCAAGTTCGCCATGCATTTCATAGTGGAGGAAATAGATGAGGACACATCGATGGAGGAGCTACAGAAAATGATGCTTGTTGCACTTGTGTACCGGATATTAGTGTGTTTTTATGAGGTGAGCACTTGTGTAAAAGTTTTCTGCATACTTATATAGGTAACATGAGAGGGATAGTTTGAAGTTTTGAAGTGTAATTGTAAGAGGTACTTATCCATGATCAGTTTATTACCTACAGTAGATGACAGTCGTTACTCTCCGAGCAAAACGTATTTTAGCCACCTAAAAGAAAGGCTTCACCTATAACAATGTATATCTGCTTAATCCTAACCCTCCAAACTAAGCAAAGTCACTCAATAACACCAACAAATTAACCAGTTTAAACCAAGTTTTATCAATGGAGTCTGGTTGCTTTGGCGAGAGCATAGATAACAGCTACAGTTCTCTGTCGGAAACATGGACTGTATAGCTGTCTTGCAGCAAAGTAAACAGGCAAAAATATTGTAAATATACACATAAGCTGATACTGATTTTAAAATTTTTTTAGGTGAGCCTTTCTTTGAGGTGGCTAAAATACATTTTGCTGCCAGCCTCATCCACAGTAGTACGTTGCTTTACTTTGGTGTGGTAACTCCTGTCTGTTTCTCCAAACTGGGGGCATACCAGCCACTGTCTACTGTAGGTAATACACTGAATATTGATAAGTACTTCATACAACCCCACTTCAAAACACCCAAACTATCCCTTTTACTGTTTCTTTGTAAATTTTGGCAAGCCCCCAATGCAGTTAAGTGACAGCTCCTACACCGTTCTCCCTTCAGATTGTGTGCATTTGGGGAGCAGGAGGAGCCACTCCAGGGAAGTTTCTCGTTGGACTCAGAGTTGTTACATGCGACTCATCAGTTCTGGTTCAACCCAACAGGGTGCTTGTAGTGCCAGCAACTAATGTCTCTCTGTCTGCGTGAGTAGTTCATTTTAAAGGTTATCTTTCAGTGTGTTCATGATAAACATAACCCACTTTCTCTCTCCTGTATGTACTGTAATCACAGTCTCTGTCTGCCTCTACAGATCAACTGTCCGAGCCTTGAACAAGAACTTTTCAATCGCCTTCTTTTTCCCAGCTTTCATCACACTACTGTTCTTCCAGCACAACAGGACTGTGTATGATATGGTAGCTGGTACAATTGTTGTCAAGCGCTCCAGGATCAGATGACGCAGAAGAACCCAGAATAGAGTCCTACAGTAATACAGAGCAGGCGCTGTGGGTGTTTTTTTTTTAAATGCCTGCAGAACTCAGACTTTCAGCCTTTCAAGGTATCGTCAGATCACACAGGAGAATTGAGATGGTTGCAGAGGGTTTGATGCTCGGCAGTATGAACAGTTTCAGTTTCCTACTACTTTGGTTTGTCTCGGACACATACTGTATTTCTGCATGTATTTCTACATGCTGCTTTCAGAAGCTGTTCCTGTGCCAAATCCTTTGAAGACAGGAATAACGATGGTATATGCCACCGTTTCATGAACACGTTTGCCTCTTTTTAAATACTTATCTTCCAGAAAAAGGGTGAATGTCTCATATCACTCAGTATTGAAGTTGCTAATCATGCATTTATGACATTATACCTTCAGTATCTCTTTGTGTTTCAAGTTTGTCGTAAGAGTTGTTTACTCAGACTTTTCAGTTCTGAGTTGTTGACCTTCACCACTGAGGGAGTGATGCCTCATGATCAGAGGTCGACCGATATGGTTTTTTTATGGCTGATGCCGATTTATTGGAGAATCAGGATAGTCGAGGGCCGATATGTGATGCCGATTTTTTGGCGGTCGATATGTTTGGGTGATTTCCTTTTTTTCCCCTCCATCTGATAATATATAACAGCTTAATAATAATAAATGATGCACAAAATTTCTCAACTTCAGTAAACATTTATTAAACAACACCTATGGTCTGTCTCTCCAATCTATATTTTGTGTCTGCGCAGCTGTGCACTTAAAAATTAAAAAAAATAATGTATAATCTAAATATGAATACATGAAACAGGTAATCAATAAAACTTAACTTTGTCAAATAAACTTTTGGATGAAAAAATAAAGTTTTAGTGTACTTAGCAGCATTTATGCCCCTGCTTGATAATCGGCTTAATACGCACATTTGCCGACGCCGAAAGTCAAATAATCAGGCCGATTAATCGGTCGACCTCTACTCGTGATCAGCTTTTTCAGATGCTGAAATGCTGTGGTGCCAAGGCACATTGAAATGTATATCGAAGGGACATGTAAACCTGATCACACTCGATTCTTTTACTCTGACAGCATGTGTGTACCTGAACAGTTAATGTCATGTATGACACATTTTATGTGATTAACTGTTTTTTGCATTCAAGGAGATTAAATGAAACCACCACTGTTTCTCTGCATGTTTGACATATCTGTCTTTTAGCCGTTTGTCTGCTATTTGATCATTTGCAATGCTTTCATGTAAATTAAGTGGCCTCATTATGTTTGCAATTATATTTTCCTTTCGAATATATCAGTTTATATTTTAACTAGTAATAGTTTTACTGTGTTTTGTATGTCGACGCTTCATTTGGAAAAATTCCATATACCCTAAAAAGTAAGTAGTCAGAGACAGACGGGTGAATAAGTAAGTGGAGAAACAAGTTTTCATACAAGGCACGAAGGGTCACTGAATACTTTGATGACAGTCACCAAAGTCTCAAGCAAAGACCTTTGGGAGATTTTGGACTGACTTTTTAGAGGTAGTATCAAGAAGGTGACCCACTTGTTGCAAACTCTCCTGATATGAGTAAAGTCAGACATTGACCTTGAATGGTTAGGTTGATTAGGATAGGTCGTCCGCTGTCTCAAAAGAGTTTTCACACGTTTTTGCAACTTGTGGGTTACCATTTAGGCATGACCAAATAAGCAAATATGTTTTTTGAAAAGTCTCCACCACTGTGATTGTATATAAGGTGCATTGAAGCTGCTCTGGAAGCTTGTGGTGGCCCTCACCTCTTAAGAGACTATGATGGTTTTATTTCACTGAACCACCCAGTTATATGTTCCAGTATGCCACAGTAAGAGTTTGTCCAAATTGCACGCTACTTTGACAGTAGAAAGTTAGGAATATATTCCACTCTATTTCTTAAAGAAAATATGAATAAATATGTAATAAGTATGTAATGCTAAATTAATCCTGTAACATAATCATTGCAATCCATGAATATGATAATTTAACTGATTATTTGCTCTGTTGTGGGAGGCTGGACTGATACATTACAAAGTGACCCCATGTTGTTCTCAGTTCCAGGAGTTTGGCTCCACCTAGTGTGTGTTTGATGGTCATACAGACATCTCTGTCTGGGTTGATGCATCATGCAGGATAAACCCATAGCACAGTTGCCTGCATGCAATATATATACAAAAAAAATCTACCTGTGTGGGACCACAGAAAGTCAATCACAGTCAGCCGTCTGCCCAGAAAATCTGTCACTGTGTACTAAACTGAGGGACTCCTTTTAAGACATTTGTCTTCCCGGGGATGTCACCTACGTATACTTGGAGAGGACTGTTGAAGCTCTAATTGTTGGCAAAGTGTTGATGTAGAGATTGTGTTAGGCCCACTAAGTGGCAGCTTCGGCTGACAGCTACAGATGGTGCTCCCAGATTACAGAGCGACCCCCCCCCCCCCCCCCATGCTGCTGCCATGCACCATGCCATTACTGCAGGCGACGGAATAATATAACTCATAGCGGTGAAGGGCTTTACTGAGGAGCAGAAAAGTGTGGGCAGACACGAACGCACCACTCACCACCATTACTGTACCGCTGTATACTGATGAGTGAGAGCAGCTCTATTTGGAGTTGAGGCATGTTTATAATCTATCTATTTTTGTATCGTCATGCTCTGGCTCGTATCCAAAGGGAATGTGTAGGAGGATGATTTTAGAGAAGCTCAAGGGAACAATTATTACTGAAATTTATGGCGGACCTTTGTGTGAATGTTGAAATAAATCTCACATCCCTTGTAGTGGATTAACAAATGGTAATCAGTTATTATTAAAATAATTCATTTAAATCACAGTGAAGATTATCCTTGTGTCTATGAATCGTAATGATGTCAGTGCTGAGAACTGATTCCTGCTCTTTCCACTGACTGAAAAAAATAAATGTAAGGTCCATCTATCAAATGGCTTCCATTTATATACAGTTTCACCCTAGACTGAGGAGTGAGAGGAGGTGAATGGGACTCTGCGCAAAAACATTAGCCTGTGTAATCTTCTGTCTTTTGTTTGAAACTTGACAAATCTGGTTCCTTGCCGCCACATGGCGTGCCATACGGCGTTGAGTTGGTGAGGTGTCCAGCCTGAGTTCCTGGCTCTTTCAACAAGGGAGTCATCTCGAGGCAGCATGGAGGGCTCACAGCTTTCTCTGACAGCCATGTGTCTGTCTGAGCAGAGCCACGCACAGGGCAGAGGATGAGCTAAACAGTCTGGACTCAACTGAATGGTACAGTGTGTGTCCTTAAAACCATTATTCATTCATCAGATGTTCTGACATGGCAGCTGGCTGCTGCTCTACACACACACACACACACACACACACACACACACACACACTTCCATGACTTCCGAGGACATTACATTGACTTACATTAACTTCCGGGAAACTTACCCTAACTCTAACTACCACTTGTATAATCCTAAACCTTACTTTAATCTTACCCTTACTCTACCCTTAGCCTAACCTTACCCTTACCATAATCTTAGCCTAACTTTACTCTTACCATAACCTTGTCCTTAACTCTTAGGTTAACCTTAACCTAACCTTACCTTTACTTTACTCTACTCTTATCTTAACCTTACCCTAAGCTTAACCTTACCTCAAACTTACCCTAACCTTGCCCTTACCTTAATCTTACCCTAAGCTTACCCTTGCCTTAACCTTATCTTAACCTTACCCTACCCTAACCCTAAACCGTGCATTTTGTCCCCAAAAGGAAGGCAAGCCCCGACAATGTGACTGTGTAAACAGATTCAGATTCACATATAGTAATATGTGACGCACACACACACACACACACACACACACACACACACACACACACACACAGCAGGCTCCAGGTGTCTTGAAGTCGTGGAAAGGTGCTGTGAACTGAAATGTGTTGTTGTTTCTCCCAGTTTGTCTGTGTGCCGGATGGTATTCGTCTCAAGTGGAGTCAGTAATTACAGGCTGGCTGGGTTCTGCCTGAATGAGAGGGCTGTTGATGAAATGGAGACCTGTTGAATAGGGAGGGATGCAAACGCCTGCTCCAACACTAGAGATGTCATGGAGTAACACACACACACACACACGTATAAATGCATAATGTGCACACGTATGCACACACATTTTTATTATTTCTTACCAACCAAATGTCAGATATCCTCCACAAAAAGGACATTTTTAAATAAAGTAATAATAATATTTTTCATACTTTTATCCAACACATTTTTTAGAGGCTCTGTAGATGTATTATTTAAATAAAAATTGTCTACATAAAAATGTCAATAAGACCTGTAAGGTTCTAAATAATACACCATTTAAACAACTTACATTTTTATGGTCAAACAAGTTATAGGCCTACCAGTTCAAGGCAGTTATATCATGATATAATTCTGAGATTTGAATTTTCATCATAGTCAAGGCTAGGAAAGTGAATAAATAAGAGTGAGTACAAATAAACGTTTCCAGAATAATGTGCTGCCTGTGCTGACGTTCGTTTTTCTGGTACGAAAATAGATGTGAATATGAGGTGAGTACAAACACAGGATGGGTGCTCGGTGGAAAAAGGGAGACCATTAGTGTGTATGCGTGTTGAGGGGGAGCAGTATAGCGTACATATCATTTTCTCTGACATAACATTAGGATTGTTTGTGCTTTTAAATACAGTTGATATCTGCTTAAGGCAGCGAGAAGCTTGAGTTGTCAAGACAACCATGGAGGCTGCATTGGTTACAGCAATGACGTTCAGCTTTTTCTCTCCATCTCAGATAATGTTGCTTTAGGGTGACACAATATCTGTGTGCGTTTCCTGCATTATACTGTATATGTATTTGAAGAGAAACTGAGGGGTATGAATTGGCCTAAAACATGTCTGTCTCCTGGTATCACCTCAAAAGCTTCTTGGCAACTTTTGACAGTCTGCCTCACGTCAAGAGAGACTGTGCCGTGGTTCCACTTCACCACTGATTTGGATTAAGGGGGTACTGAATACATCTGCCTGACAACGACTGCCTTATTTACAATATAAACAACACAACACTCTCAAGACCTTTAAAGAAGACAGACAAACAAACAGACTGCAAAGGAATGAGAGAAATGCTGTCTGTCCCAAGATTTTGCCAGATGTAGCGACGTAAAACAGACATGTTCGTCCTCAGTGCTGTAGTCACACAGACTATAGGCTACTGCCCCACAAAGTCAAAATGCAATATATTTTTTATCAAAATTTGACTTTTTGACATTTGTTATACTGTACAAAATGTATTGAATGAAGCATTCTTGGGAAAAAATCAACATGTAACATTTGCAAGAACTAGAAAACAGAAATAAAAAATAAAGTTCAAGCATTAAATACAATTTACCTGCTTTTCCCTGTTTCCTGTAATTGAAATAAAATCTATTAATAATAGATTACTAATGACTAAAACTAATAATCTAGTTACTAAGATGCTATAGCATATAGTATTGACTGATTTTGTTATACCACATAAATAAGGCAGAAGTTAATGTAATCATAATGGAGAAAAAAAAGCAGCATAAACTGGTCCTGCTCCCACTGAGTTTATAAGATGTACTGTATATATTAGTTCAGATTAAGGTTACTCAAGGTTGAAAAGTGAAGGCTTGGTAGATATTTAGTCTTCGCCTTGGTATTGTTTTAATCTGTGAATCTGTGTATATGACAATAAATAGTTATACTGTAAACACAAGGGTGTGCAGTGCTTATGTAGATTTGTATCCTTTTTTTAAAATATAATGATATTTTTAAAATATGGTCTAAATGGCAACATTTTTATACATATAAATATATAAAATATCTAATTGATGCAATAATATATTTACTTTCCAACAGCTTTAAATGTGATATTTGGTGATATATTATCTATGTTTGTATACAAATTTATAAAGATTTTAAGAAGAAGAAGAAGAAGAAGAAGATATTCCTTTATTCGTCCCACAATGGAGAAATTCAATTTTTACACTCTGTTGTTTTACTTATACATGGTACATGCAGACCCGAGACACACACATGCACAAACAGGACCCATATACATGCAACAATGGAGAGATGTCAGAGTGAGGGGGCTGCTCCTGACAAGCGCCCCGAGCAGTTGGGGGTTTGGTGCCTTGCTCAGGGGCACCTCGGCAGTGCCCAAGAGGTAAACTGGCACCTCTCCAGCTACCAGTTCACACAGTTCTCAGTTCTTGGTCATGTCGGGACTTGAACCGGTGACCCTCCGGTTCCCAAGCCAACTCCCTACAGACTGAGCTACTGCCGCCCCCATTTACATTTATATGGTGTGTATGAAGGTGATGTTATGACACAGAATCCAAGCTGAACAAACCCGCATTGACGTTCTCTTCTCAGTTGTTATGAATGAGTAGGCTGTACTGTGTACTGAGTTTTATTTTCTGCAGGCGAAGAAGTCCATATACTGCCCTCTGCTGTGTGAATCTGGCATTGAGTAGGAGGAGTGGGCAGGCTTTCACTGAGGTCACTGAGGTCATTTCAGTGATGCTCAGATTCCCATCCAAATCAAGCTCGTACAAAGGGAACAGCATGGATCCATGTTGATTTGTATCTTGTACTCTAGAAATGTTAGAAAATGTAATAGGTATTATTGAGGGAGGTTTCTGGGCTCAGTTGTCTTTCTGTTAAACCACCTGACAAATCTCTGAAAACAGTGACTTTGCTTCCTGGCAGCACATTGTGCTCAGTGTTTTTTTTTTTTTTTTTTGTACCATTTAGTATTTTTTCTGATTGATTTGGTTAGGGTGTTTGAACAAACTCTGCCGAGTTCCTTCAGTGGCTTGTGCTCCTCCTCCACAAATCACTCCCACCCAATCCTTTAGTTGCCTAAACTATGTTCTGGAGATGTGCGTAAACAGCGGCTTGCTATTTTCAGCTGAATGAAAAGAGTCTTGGCACTTGGACTCAGGATGAAATCTGTTTTGTTCTGCTGAATTTGGCTTGCACCACATGCGCAGTATCATGTAACAGAGTTAAAGAACTCAGTTTAATGATGTCCTACAGTAAAGCCACAGCAATTTGACTGAGAAACAGGGCTTTCAAATGATCTGATTGCTGTCTATCAGGGATGTTATCCTCAGTAATACAAATACAACACGATTCTGATGACAGAAAAATATTATAGTTGCCAAAGAGTATAGCACTCCCTCACATCAAGAAGCCACTGCCTTAACTCACATGGCACTTGTTTTGTATAAGGAAAACATTTAGACCCTGAATATGCAAAACATCTCCAAACTTAACACTTCTAATGTGAAATTACACACAGTCATTAAGTTGACAGAAATAGATTACATCACAGCCCAGTTTTCATAGGCTTGTGTAGATAACCATTCTATGACCTTATAATAACCTTAAAATAAATAGGACACATTTTCTTCTTTATTTTAAAAACAACCATGACATTTGTTGGTTTTCAGAGTTTCAACCCATTGCTTATCAATCCATCATTTCATCTTTAGACATTTAATTCAAGCACTCTGTTCAAGGTCATTTTCAAGTCACAGGGCATCACTCAACAATTGCTCAATTGTAGTTACAGCTGGAATTCAATGACGGCCTCTTGTAGATTTTAAGCCCAAAGTGTACTGATCAAAACAATGAAGCTGAGTAGATATAATATCCACACATGCACCCAAACAGAGAGGTGAGGTCAGTATCACCTGCCTGGTGGATTTGCTGTCCCTTTGCTCTTTTCATTAACTGCTGAATTCACTGGCTTTCAATAGGCTCTTTCAGCGTGTCATGCTACACCACCATTGAGCTACAGCCACGTTGCCACCCATCTTTCTTAATGGGGACTGGAGACTGTGGAGCTGCCTTGTTGCCATGGCAGCAAGTGCTTTCACATTCTCCCCACATAGCGTGGAGTGTGCATGTTGTTCCCTCCAAACTGGAGCGCGCCACAGCAGAGACAGGTCTGCTCTCAGACAGAACCGAGCCAGGCTTATTTACCTCCCGCTCTGGTACCAGATGCCCTCTAAATCCAACCACCCACACTCCACTTTCCATTCTCTTTATTATTAATGCATAGTGTTTCCCATTGGCTGCTCTCACATACTGAACTTTGCTCAAAAATGTACTTTTTATATTTCCTCAGGCTTTGTTATTCTTGGCTTTGGGTATAAACAAGGAACGTATACTGACAAGAGGTGAAAGCCAATGTTTGTTCCATTGCAACAACAGCGGCCAGCAGCAGAGTTACATCTTCCACCATTTTGGACTGAAAGTGACTACTTAAAAAGTGCTGTACAAAAGTAAAACAAAATTATTTGTATTCTATATTCATATTGTACTAAAATGGCCTGTGTTAAACATAATCAGCATTTTCAGTCTAAAAAGGCAGCGGTTTTCTCTTTGCTTTTATACTCTTTGGTATTTTCTGTTGAAATAGTGGGATTAATGGTGCCTTCACATGTGGTCGTGTGTACCGTGTTTAAGATTTGGGCCCATATGAACGCCCCCTAATATTGTACAGTATATTGTAATTTTACTCATATATTGTTTTTCTTGGTAATTTTATATGTTTGAGGAAAATGTTGATTTTCTCAATGACCTCATTCTTCTCCTCTGTCATTATGCCTTTGCATTTCTTTCATTATGTTACCCACTTACTAGCTTGCTAAATTGTTAGCCTCTGTGGCTTCTACACTAACTCAACATCTTTGCTTGCGCTGTTCTTCACGACTTAACCACTTGAACGCAACGCGTGGTTACCAGTTTCCTTTGAAGGCACCATAACTATGGACCTAAAATGGGGAAGGCACTTAAAAAGCTTGATATTAAAAGTATTTTTTGTCTATAAAATTTTTTTACATTATTAACAACGTTATTTTGTATTTATAGTTGTGAATAAATAGTTTGATGTAGTATTTCAAGTCTGTAACGCCGTATTAGAGCCTTTCAAGGGCTTGTCCTCCCCCCTCTAAAAGGTGCACATGGTTTAATCCACTAGTCTGGACAAATGTAGTTCATCTTCAAACGTGAATTTCGCTGGTACATAGGGCTTTATATGAACTTTTAATGAATTATGTAATTTAATGAAAGGAAATCGGGTTATCAAATGAGAAGAGAAAGGCAGGGTGAGAAAGAAAACAAGCAGAAAGTGTCAACAGAACTTGGTAGCAGTGTTTCACACTAGTTTGTTATTGGTATGTAACATTATCTAGCTAGCTAACGTTAGCCAGCTAGCATGGCTAACAGGTGTTCCTAGAAATATTTTGAAAAATGATGAATAAGTTCATTAATGCAAAGAGTAGCACACCATGGAAGTCTGCTTGCAATTTCCCATATGAGCCTGTTTGCATCATACATGCTTCCCTGCATGTCTGGACATGTCTGCTGCATTAGAGGAGGCTCACTTCTCCCCAGTGAGTGTATGGTGAGGATGCACAACTGAATGTCGGAAATGATGCTTGGATAAGTGTTTGCCGGACACAGCACAGTTTCAAGGTAATGTGATTCATTTCTCCAGATTTGTGAGGAGGTACTGTGGTTGAAAAAGTTCATCCAGTACTTTAATTGTAACTTGTGTGTTGCTTCGCAGTAAAGGCTATGCAGTGTAATAACCTGCAGCAGCTTTAGCCCACTTGAGTTTTCATTGTGTTTTCTGCTGAAGGCTACAGTGTATGAGTAAGAGAGAGCACTGACAAGCAGTGTGTAGAGACATCTGTGTGTTTAAAAATGGAGGAATGTATGATTCAATGTTGATTTATCGAGATGGAGAAGGAGAACGCTGCTGCAAGTACTTTATCACCATTTGTACTACTACTGCTCTTACTCAGAGGATCATCAGCTTTTAGTTGTTAGTCTTTGTAAGATGGCATGGATCTTGTTATGGTTTGGAGCACGCCCTCTCATAATGTGTGCACCACACTGAGGAATGTAACACTTAGTTGTGTGTACTCAGAGTAATGTACTGTAGTACATGCAACCAGGCCAGCAAAACCCCTCTGTCAGGTTAGGCCACACTAATCAGCATCCACTAGTATTCAGTAGTATCTGAGAAACTGTCAACAAAGATTAAATCTCCGTGATCTGTGTTGCCTGCAGCACTCAGCATAATCCTTCTGAAATTGCAGTGCATTTTTTTTATGCAAATAGTGTAACGTTACCAGTACAGTATGTACTGATGCATACATGTAGGTGCAAGGGAACAACATGTTGGGGTGTAAAAAGTTCAGGAATAAGGGGGCAATCTGGGAATAATTTAAACTGTAGGTATTTCTTAACTACTACAAGTATATATATATGTATATATATATATATATATATATATATATATATATATATATATATATATATATATATAAAAGTATATACTTTGCATGTTGTAATGTAGACTTACTTACCTACTTATGGGGTACAGTGTTGTACTTAGAGGGGACTTCAGCAGCTTGAAGTGATTCAGGTTTATGTGGACTGACACAGCTGTCTGCTTTCTCTGTAAATACAGCTGAACTGAAAACAAGGAGTGTTCATCTAACAGCCAAGGCAGGTGTAGAAGATGACTCATTTATGCCCTGTGTCACTGTCATGAACAATGAAGGACACAGACATTACACTCATTTTAACTTGGAACTAACAGGCAAACATTTTATGAACAAAACATATCCATAGAGTCCTACATAGAACTCTACATATCACAGTCTCAGTTGCCACTCACTTCACCAGCAAGCATGGATCTTAAAACCTGCAGTAGGCAGAATATTTTTGGCATCATTGGGCAAAAATTCACAATAACCTTTCAGCATATTGGTCAAGTGTTCGGAGAGAAAACTAGACTTCCGCTTCTCCTCATGGCTCAGTTTTTATCCTTTAACAAAATCTAGCCTATGATGGGAGACTTTGGCCAATCACAGGTCATTTCAGAGAGAGGGTGTTTCCATTGCTGTTGAATGGTACTGGCCGTCCCTATTGGCTGTTCTTTCAATATAGGCAGCTCACAATCACTTGTGAACTCAAACGGTCAAACTAGGCAGCTCTGGCTGGTGGGCCGTGCTTGGTATTTCCTCAGCTTATCTCAACATGGCTGCCAGGTCACAACAGCTAAACAGTACACTACAAGATGTTTCTGAAAACATTTGAGGTAAAAAATAGTCATTACAGTAACAGAATATTGATTCATATTTGATCAGCGCTGCCTAGTTTGACTGCTTCATCGGAGTTTGCGAGTGATTGACAGCTGCTCAGAGATGGTAGGCTCCAGCTCGGCTCTGACTGGTTGATTTCCTCCAGTCTGTGAAGCCATTAGGGGTGCTGGAGGACACAGAGGAACAGGATTTTTTTTTCAGATTACTGTCCAAATATATTGACCGTATATATAGATATATAGATATAGATATATCTATATATCCGAATTTCCCTCTGGGGATTAATAAAGGTTCATCTTATCTTATCTTATCTTATCTTATATTGATATAGATATGGTATTTATACAGTATTAAAAAAAGTAATCATATTTGCTCCATTTCTACCCACTGCAGCTTTAAGTATGGTCATGGTCATATCAGAGTTGGTAACTGGTCGTTAAAAATATGTGCAGCATAAGTTCTCTTTAAATTCCTCCCCAAACGGCAGATTGTTGCCCAGTAATGGCCACACTGTGCTCTGTAATATTAGAATAGATACCTACAGAATAAAATTCCAAGATTGTTACTTCACATATTTTTCCCTTGTACCTGCATATGCATCAGGAGGAACTGTACTGTAAATCTAAAGTGGTACTGACTTTCCTTGTGTGGAAATGTTGGGGAAGTCTTTGATGGAGCTACAAACAGTGAGACAGATTTGACAGCTCTGTCTTCATGCAGTCTCGGTCTTGATCTACTCAGCACAGTGAACATTTCTGCTCCATGCAACTCCAGCTGGATTTGTGAATTCTCACAAAGCTTATTTCAGCTCACTTGGCTGACATTAATTCTGACCTTCAATGTACAGTGAAGACATTTCAAGGCAAGGACGCCGCAGTCTCTTGTGGACGCGCCCATGCTTCACATTGGGTTTCTGTTATGTTTCTTTCCATTTCAGGATTGTGTTTCTCCTGAGGTTTACATTTGACTGGCAGTGTCTTTGAAGGAATATTAGTCACAGTACAAAGATGAGGCTATAGCCCCTGGGCAAGGAAGACATGTAGCATGTTTTTTTTTTTTTTTTTTTTCTCAGGCTCAACAGCTAGGGAAACATCACTTAAGTGGTTCGATATGTGTGTGTGACAGTCACAGTGGTTGAAATCCAGCACTGGGACAGGTGGGTTGAAGCTTGCTAAAGAAAGAAATTCTGCAAATTCTAGTTAAATGAGATTAATCATTAAATTAATAATTTCTATTTGCAGTTTAGACGCTATTGCACAAAATTCCCTTTAGCTATGCACTTTACACCCCTTGTTGTTGGATGTACCTGTGAGAAAGTTTAGGAACCCCCTCCCCAGGAACCTTTGTGGGTGTAATACTATTCACTAGGCTTCTTGCTGTAGTAGTAGCATTGTGTGACTTGTTTTGTTGTTTTCCCCAGTCTAGGTGGAGGGGACACCCTGCTTGTCCTGCCCGCAGAAAAGCAGATAGCTTGCTGGCCTGGTGGTGAAGCCACTGCATCCTGGATCTCTCTCTCTGCCGTGTGCTGTACAGGATAAGGAGGAGGCCTTCGGGTGAGGTTGGCCCCAGTGCCAAGTAGCTGGGCAGGGGGTGTTTATCAGCACTGGCTGCCTGCTATGGGAAATATCTCTGGGGAGGAGATGGGGAGGCAGAGGCCTGGGGAGACCTGGGGACGGGGTGGCAGGTTACTCTGAGTCACTTTGCAGCTGAATAGAGGTTGAGAGTTGTAGAGCAGCTCAAGGGGCAGATTAGGAAGAAATTTGTCTCTGCTGTGGAAAAAATGCATATGAAAATGAACAAGAAGGAAGCAGTGCATTAAAACAGCCTTGCCGTGCTAACACACTGAACAATTTAATTTTCTGTTGGGTTGTGTGCATGCATATGTGTTATGTCTCTGCATTTGTACGCCAGTGTCAATATCCCATAGTTATTCACATTCATGCAGTCTGTCTGTCTGAGCAAATGGTTTCTGAATCTCGAGCTCTCTCTCTCTCGCTCTCTCTCTCTCTCCCTCTCCCTCTCCCTCTCCCTCTCCCTCACCCTCCGTCTGTTGCTCCCTCCCCCTCCTTCCCTCCCTCTCTGTGTGAGCGTAGACTGGGCGCTAAGCCAAGTGGAGTGTGTTTTTTTGAATGAATACCTGATGCGGCTGATGAGGCTGGCTGGGGGAGGAGCTGTGTCAGTGGAGTACTGAGAGAGAGAGAGAAAGAGGAGGGAGGGAGGGAAAAGGAGAGAGGCAGAAACAGAGAGAGAGAGAGAAGCAGCCAGGCAGAGAGGGAGCTGGCGGTCTGGTGGCCTTGCATAACACGCGTTGGAGCAGCCTTGAACACAGGACTTGGTGTTAGCAGCAGTGGGGAACTTCCTACACCGTCAGCCGTTGCAGGGGCAGCGTAGCCTCCGAACTCGAGAGTCCGGAGAGGAAGGCAGAGCTGGAGCAGCTACGGCACAGGCTCCAGGAGAGGAGAGCGGCACAAAGGAGAGGTTCAGGAAGAGGAGTCCTAGGAAACACGTCTCCAACACACATACACATACACACACACACACACACACACACACACACACACACACACACACACACACACTGAGGCAGGAAGAATCCTTGGACATGCTCTGCAAGCAGTGGCTGTGGAGAGACTGGTGAGCTATTCTTAGTACTCTAACCAGAGGAGGGGGGTGGAGGGGTGGGGGGTTTCTTTTCCTCTTGATTTGTGGCATAGTAGTATTTTCTGCCCTGCTACTACACTCATGCGCTCTCACTGTCATTCTAAAGCCCCCAGAGGCTACAGTCACAGTTCAGAGTCACAGTTTGTGGCATTCACCAGCATTGATGCTGTTTGGTTGTAGTTGTGCTCGCAGAGAGGGACGCCCCGCTCTGCTTGTACACTGTGTGATCGGTGTGTGTCGGGCAGTGATGCAGAACTCTGGAGTCATTGTGAAGACAAACAGCCTGAACCCACTGCCTGTTCTTACTGTCTGCTTTAGTCTGCCACACGGTCGGTCCGCCTCTTAAAGGCACAGGCACCACTGTTGTGCGGAGAAGGGGCAGTGAAAATGGCTCTTTTGGGTATTAGCAAAAGCAGTACGCTGTATTGATCTGCTCTGTGGTTAAAGCAGCTATGCTTATAAGGGGGTTGTGGGGAGGTCCTATTTATATGCAGCAAATCACACATACATGCACGTACATATTGTCTTCCACAGTACCTCCCCCTCTGTTTTGTGCGAGAGCTCAGATTGATAATGATGTTTTTGTTTTCTATATATAGCCATTTGCTTTATGGGGTATTCACTGTGTATCTATGACTGATCTAGCAGGTGAAACATGATGTATAGCAGTATTGACAATAGGCTTAGCAACCCAGGGTCATTGCATTAGCTTTGTGCATGTCACTAAATAATTTTGTTGCCTTCGTATTGCCTCCCTGCATCATCCTGCTGCAGAGAGAGGTTATTGCTATGAAGCCGTGCGGATCAATGCGAGGAGTAAATAGTGGGTCTGGGAGCGTGAGAGAAGACTCAGGCGGAAGGAGTAAAGGAGGAGAAGCTGGTGACTGCTGCGTAAGAGAGGAGATGTAACTCTGCTGGGGGGCCTCTCACCTGGAGACAACAGAGAGGAGGCTGAATGAAAACATCTCATCTGCTCTCCTGCATGCACGATGACGGCAGACAAACACCACTACGCAAACCCATTTTTCTGGTTTGTACTGCTTTTTATGTGGGAGTATGAAAGAGGATGACATGCGAGGCTGGCTCAATCACTCTGTCTGAGCTGAAAAGCATCAGTGTGATGAGTGGAACAGATAGCACCCTGTAACCCCCTCACTCTCTGTTGTCATCCCTCCATACATGTCTCGGAGGTGACAGTCCTGGGCCAGGGGACTGACTCAGGGCTCCTGTGCTGTCTGGCTCTTGGTGACAGACATGTCTTGAAAGCTTGCCTTTGTTTTCCATAGTATCACACATGTTTGTTGGTGTCAGTGTTCTAATAATAGGCTGATGCTGGAAAATCTAGTAATTGCATTTTGGCTGCTGCGCTGTGTGTATGTCACTATGTGCGGAGGGTGCTGTGTACAGGTCATATGAGGAAAGGCACCTTCTTTAAGAGCATCCTGTTGTATCTGTGGTCCGTTGAGAGTTATGGTGTGGAAATCAGATCATGCAGGCTTTGTTTTCCAGTGCCGCTATAATCATAGGAGGTACTTGTGCTTCAGATGTGATGTCATTACAGTGTTGACACGGTGTTGCTGAGGTGGGGTTGTTGCCACCGAGCGATGCTGCACATTGTAGCTCAGGCTGTAGCGGTGGCTGTGTTGCTGATTGGGAATCTCTCAGCGAGGCGGGGGCTATGGCGCTCTGATGCTGCAGGCGCTGCTCAATGTGGGTCAGGAGAAGCAGCACTCTGTCTTCTCCCCATTCCCCATTCTCTCTCTCTCTCTCCCTCTTTCTCAGTCCTAATCTTCTTTCTTCTCTCACCCCCCTTGCCTCTTTCTCCCTTTCCTCCTTCTCCACAGTTCTGTCATCCTACATTGCCTTTCTCCTTCTCCTCCCCCTCACTCTCCTCTCTCTGTTTCTGTTTCTCTCCAGCTCTGCTGCTCTCCCCCTTTGTTACATCTGGTGGATCTACCAGGCTGCATGGTTAGATGAATTGCACGGATGTTTTTTGCTGCTTTTGGATGCAGTGACCTTGTCAAAGCCAGCATTAGAGGTAGAAACATCAAAATAGAAACTGACCAAGGTCGCCTTCTGTTTTTTTTTTTCCTCCCTTGCTCTGTCTTTATGTAACATGTCTGTGGCTGTCTGCTGTAGTGAACCTCCTCTGTAATATGAAAATACAATTTAGCACTTTCAAAATAGCCCGGCACCTCTGGATGAAACGTAGAGGTAGAAAAATGAATGGATGGACGTGTGAGTGTGTGTCATACAGAGTGGTGCCTCTGGCTAATGAACAACTCAGAGTCATGTGCATTGACCCAGAGATAAGCCTGCAGGAAAGAACAGTCAATCTAAAAGAGAAACTGAAAAAATTAGCTCCTGGGAAGCAAAAAGCTACATGTTATTGTTGTTGATATAATGGATGCACAGCGTATTTTTTTTAATTTCCTTGCGCATGTATCAGCTATGTGAGCAAGCATACATACGAATATAAAGTTGAGTAGCACAAGACTGTATTTTTGGGTAGCCCCGCAGTCAGACATACTTAGTTACCTTTCACTTACCCACCTTCTACATGCCTTAACCTCACCATTTTTTGTGTAGAATAAAGAGCTTTTTTAAATACTCATTTAGCTCTGCCTTCAGTCTGCCTTTCACTAAACCAGACTCTTAGAGGGTCTACTTATTCATTGTTTGTTGTCCACTTTGTATTCCCTTGAACTTTGTAACACCACTCAAATGAGGTACAGCGGAAAGCCATTGTTAACATATTTTTGAAGCACTTCAGTGAGGCCCATTTACACTTCTGGCAGAATGTGCTATAATCAAATTTCAAGCCATATTGTTTTCACTTCATTTTTCTGATGTGCCCACTGACCCAGAGTTCCTGTCTGGAGGTGGATGTTATATTTGCTGTAGCCCCCACTGACTCAACACAATACCAGGGAGTGTTGAAATAAAGACAAAAACATTAACTCCTCTGAGGCTGTTACTCCGTGCTGTTATCCTTCCACTCCGCTCTGCTTTCTTACCCTAGAGCCTGGAGCAAGATAACAGCCGACAGCAATGCATATACACATCACCCTGCACACATGAGCGTGTACACATGCCCAGACACACAAACACTGCAGTTCAGGAAACTCCTGCCTGGTGGTGAAAACATGAAAGAGCTTTTTCCAGGTTATGTAAATGATGACATACAACATTGCACTGTACTTTCCTGTATGTTATATATCATTACTCATGGAAAGGCTGGTTGAGTTTTGACAGATTAGTTCATGCAGATCCTCAAAGGGCATCTTTAGAGGTTTAGCATAGAGAAACGTGCACAGAATGGCTTACATGTTGTGTTTAAGTGCATTAAGACTAACACAAATGCAGTCATTATACCAGGTACCACCTTGTGGCAAAAGAAAGAACAACACCTCCACAAACATGAAAGTGGGTTAATTTTTTAGAGTGAAGTTTTTTTTGGTGTTTGCAGCCCTGCGGGAACATTTTGTGAATATGGTTCATAAACACAGTCTGTGCTTACTGAGCTAGTTCTGCTGTGCAATTAGACTAATGAGAGTAAATTGAATTGCAAGTCAAGTAAAGTCAGGTTAATCTATACAGCTCAAATTCAGAAGCTATCATAGAGGGCTTAAAAATCTGTACAGCATATGATTTGGACTTAAATTGAATTCTCTGTTACCTGAGTAACTGATGTGAGCTTTTCTCCGCCGTCAGATTCCTGCCGACATCGTGGAAGAGGTGTATCGGTCAGAGATGATTCCTCATGAAGTCTATGGAGCTCATTTTGTGAGCTGGAGTGACTCCATCTTCTCTTGTCTGAGACCTGGAGCTGTCTACCAGTGAACACAAAGAGAGCCAGAGCCACACCGCTGCACATAACCGTCGAGTGGAGGAGAGAGAGAGACCTAAAGACCCAGAATAACTTACAATAACTACCTGGGAGTATTAAAATCACACTGGCACAATGAAGTCCAACCAGGAGAGGAGCAATGGATGTCTGCCTCCTAAGAAGCGTGAGATCCTGGCTCTGGAGCAGAGGCCAGTGGTAGTAGCCACAGCAGCACCTCCAGCTGCAGTGGTTGCTGACAGTCCCCACACGGAGAATCTAGCATGGCTGGCAAGTGTAGCCAGTGAACGCTGCAAATCCAGGGATGCAGAGAGCCCGAGATGTCCCATCTCGTCCGCCTCCTCCTCTTCTCCTTCCTCTTCTGTCCCTTCCTCGGCCACTCCTCTATCTGCTGTGCCCCTGGCCTCTCTGCCTGCAGTTTACCCCACCGCACTTCCCCAGCAGGCCGGGACTATCCAGTTCGCTCAGCTTGGAGCCAACGTCCAGTTCATCAGCTCTGGGCCCTATGCTGGCTACATCTCCTCTCACATCATCTCCGCAAACACTGGCTCTGCACCTAACAGTGCTGCCATAGGACAACGTCCCCAGCTGGATGGTTACACCACTGCCCTCATCTCCCCCAACACCAAAGGGGAGCAGCAGTTTCAAATAGGGCTCTCTCCTACAGAACTGGCTCCTGTGTCGCTCCCAAGCTCTCCCCAGGTCACCAGCCAGTACATTCACCTGGACAGCAGGACACCTCTGGCTGTCAGCGGAAATGCCGTCACTTCCCCCACAGCACACCTCCAGCTCCACCCTCACACAGCCGTCCTCCCTCAAACGCTCACCCTGGCTCCCTCACAGCTTGTGGTACAGTATGCAGATGGTTCAGTTGGAAAGAAACCAGAGGGCCATGCTAAAGGCGTGCTGAACGGGGAATTAGAGGTGGTGAAACAGACTAAAACCCCCAGTCATCAAGTAAACCATCAGCAGGTCCAGAGCTATGAGGCCAGACACATTCTCCTGCCTGCAGACTATGCCCAAAACCCTGCAGGACTCCAGACCTCCTTGGTGCTGTTGGCCCAACCCAACCATGGAGCTGAACGTGAAACTGGCTCAAACAAGATCTCCTTTGTCCAGACTGAGAAAGGAGGCATCTGTTTGGGGAAACCAGTGTCCAGATCGTCCTCCTTCACATCCCTCTCTTCCTCAGATGTGGTTAAGTCTGTTGCTCCTCATACAGTCATCCAGACCACTCTACCCCACGAGGAGCTGCCAGCCAGTCTCTATTCCTCAACACAGCCACCCATCATTGGCTATATCACTAGTGCCAATCAGCATGCTGTCAGCTACCATGCGGCACTGCCTCAGCACCTGGTCATCCCAAGTGGCCAGTCCCTCCTCATCCCGGTCAGTGGCACCAATAATGGCACAGAAATTGAGGTTAGTCGTACGGTCAGCGCCCTGACTGCTACAACTACCCCTCAAATATCCACTGCCATGCCGCATGCATATCTGGCCACAGCTCTGTCCAAGTGTGAGGCGATTGGACCAGATGTAAATCAACCACCCCCTGCTGTCGCTCAGGCACCAGCGATGTCGGTCCTGCCGTCAAACCCGGCTCCTGCAGTTGTGGCAGCTCCCTCGCCAACTCCTGCTCCTGTCTCCAGTCCCGCTCCTGTTTCCATCCAAGCCTCCCACTCCATCTCCTCTCCCTCCTCCCCTGTGGCACTTCCTCCATTCTTCATGCGAGGCTCCATCATCCAGCTGGCCGATGGGGAGCTGAAGCGTGTGGAGGACCTGAAGACGGAGGACTTCATCCAGAGTGCTGAGATTAGCAGCGAACTGAAGATTGACTCCAGCACTGTTGAGCGTATTGACAGTGGACAGAGTCCTAATGCTGTGGTTATACAGTTTTCTGTGGGAGAGCTCAAAGCCCAGGTAAGTTATTCCTGAATTATCGTTCTTGTGTTATTAATCGTGAGTTTAATTATTGAAGCCTCTTTGTAGAGGTGTTTTGTGCCAGAGATTGTATTAAGAAAACACTGTGGCAGATAGCAATGCTCATAAATAAATAAATAAATAAATAAATAAATAGTTCCCAGAATCCTATATTCTGTCAAAATGTAATAAAATTGATGAGAAAATGTAAGAAAGGATCCACTAGTGATAAGCACAGTTGAGTTAGGTTAAGTTATCTTTATTGTCCCCCAAGGGGACATTTGTTCTGCAGCCAGGGTTCAGATTGACACAGGATACAAAAGACAACATCAATTACGTAATTACAATAACACAATAAAACACAGAGCTAGAGCAGGGAAATGCGTACCGAGGCACACATATACAATCATGCAAATGTGCAAGTGTGCAGTAGTGCAACAGGAGAGCAAAAAGTGCAGCCAGAGTGCTGTATGCTATTGAGCATATTAATATTTGGCATGAAGGAGACGTGGAATCTTTTAGTTTAGTAACAATTTCCCTGAAGCGATGTCTAGAGGCAAGAAGCTTGAACTCCTTCAGGAGTGGATGGTCCTGACAGTCCAATACAGCGTTAGCCCTCATGCTCACTGTGGTCATCAATTAAGCCTTCAGCTGCAAAATAAAAATCCATGAAATCCATCTCGGATGCAGAACGGAGAGAATTGACAACACTCTGGCCTTCATATCAATATTTTCCAACCTGCCAATCGTGCTCTGGCTGTACAGACACTGCTTCTTCTCATGTACCAGATGCCAAAACATCACATTTAATTATGCAGCCTTATACTTTTGAAAGGCCAAAAGCCATTAGTTTTACAGATAAATGAAGCCAGCAATGTAACAGACCCCATGTCTGTAAAGGGCTACAGTGCTCTGCTGATACAGTTTTAAGGCTAATACCAATATTGTTATTTCAGGGTTAAAAGGATTAAACATGAATACATAACACAAGGATCTGTTGAATTTGGTTATTAAAGAATTGTATTGAGTGGGACAATTTACTTACAAGTTTATTTTTTTTATGAAAAATACAGACCTGTTTCATGAGTTTATTTTTTTAAATAATTCTGTTGAAGCATGGTTGAAAAGCAATGTCAACTTTCATTGGTTAAATTTCATAGAATTTTTATTTATTATTACTTTTGTCAGATTCAAGTTATTTCTGTGACCATTATGAGTTTTTCTTTCATTAACCAAAGGGTACCAACAGTTTTGTCCATGAGTGAATGGCAATACTGTTGTCTGTGATAAGCTAAGATTTTATTAGCTGTGCCAACATACTGGTCTGGCTCTAGTATAGACCCTTTTCACAGCCAACATGTTGACTTGTAAATGCAGAGCTGTAAATGATAAAATTAACGATGGCATTAGAATGCGTCTTCTCATGGTTACCACTTGTGATCCAATCTCACTTCCCCACTCTATATGCACTAAACACATAGTAAACACATGGCTAATACAGCAGATGTGATGTAGTATTACATGAATGTCAGTAGTAATATCCTACATATTCATGAATTTGGGTACATTTCATCAACATTAAAATATAAGGTAATTATACTGGCAGTCTCCGAGGACCTACAAAGGCACCTACCGCTGCCTTTTGCAGGCAACGGTGGGAGACAGAGCTTCAGAGAGCAAGGGATGACAGCGAGTGGGCAAGCAAGGGAGCGGGCATGTGTCAGCTTTGTGCAGTGCACTGGAACAAAAATGACACATCTCTAACAATATAATAAGTCTAGTCTATAGATATGTAACCTATAGATAAGATATATTCTAATAAAATACAGTTGTACCGACAGACAAGTGGTCACATTCATGTGAGGTGTGCAGGGACCCACAGATCCCAGTGGCATGTCAGTTGAATAGGCGGTCCTTCAATGTGGACCAAGACATATTCACATACACACTGCTACAAGAATGTGCCCATATGTGGCCCCGACGATCTCTGAATGTGGTCTGAGTGATCTGTGGATATCAGTGCATCCTCAGTGCATCTTGAGTGTGTCCACCCCCCTCAACTAAAGCTGTCCACTTGTGATCCGATCACAAAGGATGCATATTAATACCAGGTCTAAACAGGACCTTAGGCATCTTACTGCGGGTAGGGGAGACAGATGGTGGAGCGGCTACCTCTGCCAATGATGTCAGGCATGGGCTGGGGCTTTCAGGGCCAGGGCCAGGGGTTAAGGGCTCCACGGCACTTTTCTGGATGAAAAACAATCGATAGTTGTCTCCATTTTGAATTGCCATTATATTTTAAGGTTGTGATATCGCTTGAGGTGGAGTAGAGGGTGCGGTTTCACACATACACACATGCATTCATCAAAGAAGAATACCAAAGTCGGAGCCAATCAGAGGAAGAGTAGGGGGCGGGTCTTTGCAGAATGTGGGTCGGGAAAAAAAAAACACTACACACTTTCACACAGAGACAGATCTGCTAAATTTCAGGTGCACCAGTGTGACCGATGAAAATGTTTCGTCACAGTTTTTTGTCTGCGTTTGAGTTAAAAGCTAATTGTGTTTTGTGCATGTGTTCATTTCCAGGTGTGTGTGGAGGTGCTGGTGGAGTATCCCTTCTTTGTATTTGGCCAGGGCTGGTCGTCCTGCTGCCCAGACAGGACCACCCAGCTGTTTGAGCTGTCCTGTGCTAAGCTGTGTGTGGGTGATGTATGCGTGTCGCTGACCCTCCGCAGCTTGAGGACCACTTCAGTAACAGACAGCCAGGCTCTGGGGACCAAGCTGAAGACTGCTCACCTCTCTGACTCCTGTCACAATGTGGACACCACTGTAAGAAACACTACGAGTCCAAATGCTGCAGGCAGAAACAGTGGCCTCCTCATGAAGGCTTCTAGTGCAGACAGGCTGGAGAGGGAGCAGGTTACTGGACCGGGACCAGGAATAGAGCTACCACCAGGATTGGGACTAGTTCCAGGACCAGGGGAGGGGATCTACGGAGCTGGACCAATGCTGGCAGTCTGTGGGTCTGGAGAAGTGAGACAGGAATCAGTGAAAACAGACATGTCTGCTCTTACCAAAATACAATGTGGTGATCCAGAGAGACCCACAGTCCGCAAGAGACGCTGGTCAGCTCCAGAGAGAAACCAGACTGGGAGAGCTGAGGAGGAGCCTCCTCTGACTCTGCCCAAACCCTCCTTCATCCCTCAGGAGGTTAAAATCAGCATAGAGGGCCACTCCAGTGCTGGGAGTGAAAGGTGCTTGAACGAAAGAATAGACTGTTGAGAAAACTTTAAGGACTTTTGATTACCTGTGGTTTGCTTTGTGTTTATTCCCCCTCTTTCCTCTCTATCCAGACTACTGTAATATAGGCTGAGTTTACACAGTATTTACATGTTTTCTTTTCTTTCACACAAGTCTGATATCTACAATGAAGTACAGTAGTGCACCTTTATAAGTGGTATCACACACGAGATCAGTGCAATCATTGCTGAAAGCAAAAAATGAATGCAGAGTGAATGTTAAGTATGAATGGCAGTCAGTCACCTGAGAGACATTTGACTTGCATGTCATATATCATAATCCGGATCTCCTTTGTCACGTGGTTAAAAGCCGTTGGATGCAGACCAGTTGACCATTCCTCTTATCACATGAACAAGCACAGACCCCGATGTCAGTGTGTACAAAGTGGGTGACCATATTTTGACCCTCATCCTGTTTGTTTCACTAATTATTTGGGTTGTAGTGATGTTCATGAGTGGTTGAAGTCAACGAGAGATTCTTTGGTGTTTCAGTGACGATGTTCAATCATCGTGGCTTTGGTCTCTGCTGCCTTGTGTATCTGATGAGGTTTCGAGTTTTGGTTTATGATAGTTTTTCTTTCATTTTTGTACCATTGCAGATGTGTGCACCGCTGCAGGTGGCTTTGTGCCACTTGTCTTGTGTATGTGCCTGTGTGTGTGTGTTTTTCTGTGTGGCTGTCAGACAGCGCAGAATTAAGGTGTGTTTGTGTGACTGTAGCTGTGAGCTCAGCTGTCGTCAACTTGCAGATATCAAGACTGAAAAGGCCTGAATGTAAATCACTGAATTAGTTCCCAATCAATGTAGAATTTGACACCATTGTTTTAGCAGTGTGTTGGTGACAATAGTTGCACGTGGGTGCATGGTCCTCTGTCAGATTTCCAACTCCACTATGCCACTGGTTAATGGCCATCTTTAACCCTGTTGTGTGCAGCATTTCATATCTGCACAAATACGGAAAAATCAAGGTATTTTTATCAAATACCTATAAATCAATTTAAAGCCGATTTATGTATGGATTCATACTGCAATATAAACCATAGTTGGCTAATTTGGCTAACTGCGCTAATTGTTATTTTAGGCCACTAGGGAGCAGCTCCGCAAACTAAATACAACACTGTCATATCGCGGTCTAGATTTGACAAACTTAGAAAACGACACATCATCATTCATTTGGAGACATGTTTCAGGCGGTCTGATAAATATAAGTTCACCCTAGTTGTTGCTCTGTTTTGGTCTCAACCAACTCCTGAATTTAGCATCTTAGTTGCTAAATTCTCCATCATGATCACCAGCTAGTTGCTAACTTTGTCCACTTGCTGTTTAGTGCTGTGCAGGTAGTTTAGAATAGGTTTAACAAATCTTATTAACTACCTGCTGCACCCGAAATCGCCCCCCTGATGAGAGCGGTGAGAAAATGTTTGAGGCCATTAAAACCCAGCAAGGTGGTCTCATCCTTACTCTGCATATTTTGGCACTAAAACAATGATCCGAATGTGGCTAAATAGGTTTATAGAGCTGAGATAATTGTCTCCCTTTCACATTACGCATGACCATATAATATAAAAATATTGATAAAAGCAACTTTAATGCAAAAACATAATATAATAATAATAATAATAATAATAATAATAATAATAAAGATGGCATGATTTAACAATGGCACCTTCCCATTCAATTGACCTCTCTGTTGCTTTCTTTACAGAAACCATGGCCTTAGATATACAGTATATACCTAGTTCACAGCAGCACACATATTTAGGGTTTTACCATTAAAACCTACTTTCCTCAATGATGGTATGCCTTTCTTAAGTCCATACCTGTTATATCAGAGTACAACTCTTTAGCTTAAAACAGCTTTCTTTCTCTCAGATCAGTGTCATTTCTATCTTAGAGTAGAGCCAAATTAAATATCTTGCAGTTCATACTCAGGAACAGTGTGTATCTGTATGTATGTGGTGTGTGTGTGGAGACCTGAGACAGTATGTGCATGTCCACAGTCAATGTGCATGTGTGTGTTCTGAGCAGCAGCACTTTGATGAAGTATCCAGCGGGAGTGTGGTGGTGGTGGTGGCGGTGGTGGTGGTGGTGGTGTCCCTGTTCCTCAGCTGTTAGATATAATGAAATAATCAACTGACTGTTTTGCATCTGTCCTACAGGTTTATCATGGAGAGAAAACATTATATACCAGGGCAGGGAATGTAAACACACATCGGGCAAACTATCTCAACTTTATTTTTGATGACTGATAGAGCTACTATACAGAGAAAGAGAGAGTTGATTGTGTACAGTAAAGTGTGTAAAGAGTGTACAGTGTGTGTATAGGTATTTTAACCCTTATGTAGCCTATGTACTGTATGTGCCACAGCGCCTCCTTCTTCAATCATTCCATTAACTCACCAATATCAAGTGGTCCTGCTATTGTTTCTGTCAGTTCAGGTATTGATGATCTAATGTTCATGAATGTGCTACACTTCTTTGGGAACATTTCCTTACATTTGACCTCCTCAGAACTGAATTTGACTTGCACACGGTAACATGCAGTATGTGTGAATATGAACTGCAGTTTCTCATAATAGCCATTAACCTTTTATAACTCCTGAAAGGTGTTTATTGTAAACCCAGTAACCAGACTGTTCTCTTCTGTTTGTGTTTGACTGCTCAGGCTTAACACTGCCCAGTGACTGTTCTCCAAAATGACGTGGTCTTATATTCTTCACTGTTACAAGGTAGAGGTACTGTTTCACCAGTTTGTCTTTGTAGCCATTTCCTCTCTTGTGAGCCTGGCCTGTGTTTGTATTTTTTTTATTTTATTTTTTTTTAAGAAATTATCTTTCATATACAGACCTGAAAGGACATTGTGACACAGACAAATCTGTGAAATGTAGGAACAAATGTTAAAAGGAATAATTTTTTTTTTACACTTGAGAGATTCGTGAAAAGATGGATACCACATGGTATCCATCTTCTCATCTGCCTTTCGGCAAAAAAACAAAACAAAACAGTAAGCAAATTTCCCCAAAATATTGAAATATACCTTAAAAGGCCCCACACACTGACTAAGTTGTTTGTTCACAAATCAGCCGGCCCGTTTAAAATGTCACATGGTGTAATAGTGTAGTCGGAGCCTATCTAAATAATTTTGAATATGGTGTATAAGCACTGCCTTGTGGTGATTTATGGAATTGCACTTTGTTATATGGGGTGGAGGGTGTTTTAGTCTAACTAATGCACAGAAGTAATGTACAGCATGTCTGAGAGAAACTGTACACTAACAGTACAGCATCTCAGTGATTTGTAAATAGCCAAAGTCTTCCATTATAATGTTGGTATGACCTTGTTGTCAGTGAAGAGGATAAACACTGATCCCCATGTACAGACCTTTGAAGTTAAGTTTAATTTAAAAAAACAAACAAACCATCATTTATTTGTAATAAATACAGGATATCGCTTCACCTAAGATATTTTCTTTCGCACCAGCTCAAAAAAAAAGAAAAGAAAACAGCAGCAGGAAATTATGGGAGTAAAAGACTTTTAAAAAACATTTTGTAATTCGGGTCTGTTTGTTGGATAAATCTCAGCTAAGATACAGTATGTCCTACGTACCAGTATGTAGTAAATATCAATAATGTTCCCTTATTTTGATGGTGTTGAGGTTGCTAGTCAGAAACTGTTAAATCTGTACTTCAAATGTTTGATTTTACATTTGATCAAATATATTCAAAGAAATAAAAGAGTCTAAAGAAAAAACAAAGTGTGTTTTGGCAGCACTCTTATGTGAATAAGTGGTTTGTCAGCTGAACGATTGATAAGTGTTTCCACTTGAGATATTCCTGAAAAGGTTGGGTCATATTATACAAATGACATGGCAATATTAACATAATAATTATAATTAATAATAATGAATACTTTTGGATTACCTCAAAATCAACATTGAAAATATTGTACCTACATCGGTCTCTATTTTGGCATGGTATACCATGACTTTTTTTTTCTTGTAACATGCTTTACATACTATACTATGACTTTTGCATACTGTACTGCAGCTTTTTCTATATCTTTGTTGATTGTGCACTTTGTCTCTCTTGATGAATGAATTACATTTTAATACAAGTGTGGGAGGTGGACAGAGAATCTGTAACCATTTAAGAGGCGCAGGATTATTTACACATTATTGTGTGTATTATTAACATATCAGTATTTGTTTTTTTAAATATATCACCGTTATCAACAATGCTGATATATCGTGACACTCCACGTCATATGATAGTATACCATAAAAAGCTGTAGTGCACTTTGTCATAAAAAAGTCCTCGTACAGTATGTCAGAAAAAGTCTTAGCATAGTTCTTTAGTTATAGTATATTATGTCATCAAAAAAGTCAGTATAGTACATCATAAAAAATGTTTTGACATGTAACATTTGACAACGTACTATACTTTGACTTTTTAATGACTTTATTCGCCATAAAATGCTATGACTATTTTTGACATACTATACTAGATTTTTTGACATATTGAGACTTTTTTATGACTTTTTTTCAACATAATATGCTGTACACTGACTTTTTTGACATGTCTTTTTGTGTCTTTTTTCGACATACTATAGTGACTTTTTCATTACATTTTCAATACACTACACTATGACGTTTCTCATGATTTGTTTTGACATACTATAATAAGACTTAATAATAACAATAATAAGTCTTTCAACATACTATAACTTTCTTTTGACTTTTTCAACATACCATCCTGTGACTTTGTCATGGCCTTTTTTTTACATACTATAACTTTTTGGATTTTATGTTTACTTGACTTTTTTATGACTTTTTGACGTACTGTTTAGGATTTTTTTTTAACATACTATGCTATGATGTTTTTTGACATACTGTACTTTGAGATTTTGAGTTACTATACTGTAAATGTTTTTTTTTCAATATAATATACTCTTACTTTTTAGGACTTTTTCAACATATTTTACTTTATTATGCCTATTTTTGACACACTTTGACATACTGTACTTTACTTTGTCTTCTTTATGGCATTTCAATATACTTTCATTATACTTTTAATGTTTTGACATAATATTGTTTTTTTTAAATACTATGCTATGATTTTTATTATTATTTTTAATAATACTATGGTATGTTTTTAATTACTTCGAGATGCTGTACTATAACATTTATGACTTTTTGAAATACTTTACTATGACTCTTGTGACTGTTCAACATGCTTTAATTTCTATTTTCAACATGTATACTATGACATTTTTCAAAATACTATACTGTGACTTTTTTCAACATGCGAAATTGTTTTTTTTGACATACTATACTATGACATTTTTTTTCAAGATACAATACTGACTTATTTTGTGATTCTTTTCGAGATGCTATACAATGACTTTTTTTCAGCATACTATTTTATGACATTTTTTACACACTATACCATGACTTTTTTCAACATACTAAAACATGAATTTCTTTCAACATACTATACTGTACTATTTTCAACATGCTATATTGTTTTTTTCTGACATACTATGCTATGACATTTTTTTTACATACTATACGGTGACTCTTTTTCCGACATAGTCTGACATTTTTCGCCATACTATAGTATGTTTTTTATGATTCTTTTTTGACATACTATACTATGACTTTTTTCAACATCTTAAACATGAATTTCTTTCAGCATATTATACTATGACTTTTTCATGACTTTTTTCAACATACTATACTATGACTTTTTTGTGATTCTATATTGTTTTTTTTATATATTATACTACGACTTTTCCTCAAAATATTGTCCTATGATTTTTTTTTGGATATGTGATACTATGACATTTTTTTGACATACTATACTATGACTCTTTTTTCGAAATATTATACTATGACATTTTTTGCCATACTATAGTATGTTTTTTGTGATTCCTTTTAGACATTCTATACTATGATTTTTATATATTACACCATACCATACCACCATACTACACCATGAATTTTTTTGTTGCGCTATCCTGTGACTTCTTTTCAACATTCTTTACTGTGACTTTTTTTAGATAAACTATACCATGATTTTTTTTTTTTGACATAACATAATGTGACTTTTGTCAACATACTATAATATTACTTGTTTTTGACATACTATACTATAACATTTTTGTGATTCTTTTATGAACATACTATGCAATGACTTTTTAGGACTCTTTTTTCAACATACTATATTGTGGCTTTTGTTCGACATTGTATACTATGATGTTTTTAGACATACTACGCCATTAATTTTTTGTTGCACTATTCTGTGACTTTGACTTTGACTTTGACTACTATACTATGACATTTTTCACCATGTTATACTATGTTTTTTGTGATTCTTTATCCGACATACTATATTATGACTTTTTACAACATACTATACTTTGTTGATATACTATGCTCTGACTTTTTTGCAACATACTATATTATGACTTATTAGCTTATTAATCAGCTTTTTTTAAGATACTATACAATGTTTTTTTTTTTTTTACATTTTCTAGACATACTGACCAATTAGTCTTTCTCTACCATGACTTTTTTGCCATACTGACTTTTGACATGACTTTTTAAAATTGACTTTTTAATTTTTCCAACATACTATACTATGACTTTTTCCTCATTTCTTTTATCGGCATCCTATGCTATGACTTTTTTGAGATTCGTTTTTTGACATCCTAAACTATGACTTTTTACAACATACTATACTATGACTTGTTTTCGACATACTGTGCTAAGACTTTTTTGACATACTGTACTAAGACTTTTTTGACATACTGTACTAAGACTTTTTTTGACATACTGTACTAAGACTTTTTTTGACATACTGTACTAAGACTTTTTTGACATACTGTGCAAGACTTTTTTTTGACATACTGTGCTAAGACTTTTTTTTGACATACTGTACTATGACGTTTTCATGATTCTTTTTTCAGCATACTATGCAATGACTATTTTGTGATTCTTTTTTTTTGACAAACTATACTGTGGCTTTTTTGACATACTGTAGTATGACATATTTTTACATTTTGTGCTATTTTTTAGACATACTGTCCTATGGCCTTGCCATACTATACTGTGATTTATATATATATTTTTCAACAAAATATATTGATTTTTTATTTTTTTCCAACATGCTATACTATAGTGTGACTTTTTTCAACATACTATTTTATAACTTTTTGTTGACATACTATACTATGATGTTTTCATAATTCTTTTTTCAACATACTATGCAATTACTTTTTTTAAAATTGTTTTTTCAACATACTATAATTTGACTTTTACATTTTATTGTCATACTATGCAATGGATTTTTTGACATACTGCAGCGTGATTATTTTTTACATATTCTGCTATTTTTTTTGGAAAATTTCATAACACTATGACTTTTTCATTTTTTTGGACATATTCTATGACTTTTTTCAAGATAGCATGCTATGACTTATTTGACATCGTGTAATATGACTTTTTTCAACAGTCTGTAATATGACTCAGCTTTTTTCAGTTTTTTTGACATATTATACTATGATTTTTTTTACACATACTCTAGTATGACTTTTATTTGACATATTTTATTATGACATTTTTTTCGACATATTGTACATTTGTGACATATTGTGTTTTTTTTTGAAAATTTCAACATAGTATGCTATGACTTCAGTTTTTTGACATAATATACAATGACTTTTTTCAACAGACTATATTATGACTTATGAAAAGTTTTTTTCATACTATACTATGTCTTTTTTAATGTTTTTTTTGACATTCTATAGTTTGACTTTTTTCTATATTCTATAGTATGATATATATTTTTTTTGACATACTATCCCATTTCGGTACTTTTTTAAAAATTGTTTTGACGTACTATTTTATGACTTTTATTTTTCCACAAACTATACTATGAATTTTTTTGATATACTATACTATGATTTTATTTTTTTGCTATTCCATATTAGGGCTTTTTAATTTTTTTGACATACAATACACTGACTTTTTTTTTCCAAACATAAAACAAAAAATATACTAAAAGCTCTTTTTTTTTTTTTTTTTTTTTTTTTAACCTTTTTTCAACATACTACACTATGACGTTTTTTCAAAATACTATGCTGTGGCTTTTAAATACTAATACATACTACATATTAAATTATTGTTCTTACTGTACTTATGACTTCTTTTCTTTTTATGTTGTACCTTACCATGTTTTTTTTTAAATTGCTTTTCATGATGTATTGTCTGTATGTACTATGCTACAGGTTACCACAAGCGTAATTCCCGTTTAACCAGACCACCTTGTAGCAGGAAGTCGTGCTGAAGAAGTTAAACAGATGTTATCTTTCCACTTTCTTAAATGCATACTACTACTCAAGTCTTCACCACAAGAGGTCCCTGTCCTGCTTCATACAACTCCTTCTCTTTTTACTGTGCTGCTCCTCCAGAAAGCAGTCATGCAGGTTTATTTTTACACAGTACCACCTGGGGGAGCAAGAGTCCTTCCTCCAAAGTGGAGACACCAGCCTTGACACTAAGTCATTATTAGATAGTTTCTGTGCTCATTTTGCAACAAAATGCACTGATGATTTCACTCTCTTAACTTCATTTTGGACAGGAGGACAATGCACTGTTCAGTTGCCTAATACACAGCATAGGATGACACTGAATAATCAAACAACACTTTATTCTGATAAAACGTCACACTTGGTACAAAAAACAGTGACGATTCAAACATGTTGACTTTGAATTCAGGGTGCTGTTGATGCCCTGATAGCTTTGTTGCTGCCTGTGCACAATACATTTATATCAAATAAGCAAATGACAACGTTAAACACACTGTTAAATGCCATATGGTACGTGCATTGATGTACACAGTCTCAGACTGTCTACAGTGTTTTTTGATATGGACTGTTTATCATTACAGCTAGTTTCTGAAGTCATATCGACTCTCACTTACATAAGAAACAAATCCAAAATAACTGACACACACAAACCTTGAAGTAGCAGGGCTTCAACTATGGAGATATGGTCTCTTTCTTCAAGATAAAGTTCTAGTTGTCTAGTCTAGTTATTCTAACAAGACAATAATAATTTAGTTATTTGTCAACTCACTTTTCAAAACTCATGTGGTGGGGCTTTACTGTGAACCGGTCCAAAAATGCTTTTGTTGTTCAGCAACACGAATATCTAATATACCAATTAATATATAAACAATGGAAACATTAAGCTCTAATAAAATAATGCCAGTGTAAACAAGCTTCAGTATCAGCAACACCCAAATATTGCACATACATTCATAAATATAGACATCAATCATCTTTGTGCCTTTGTGTTTCTGTACGTGTGTGTGTGTGTGTGTGTGTGTGTGTGTGTGTGTGTGTGTGTGTGTGTGTGTGAGTGAGTGATTGAGTGAGTGTGTATGATATCTGTGCACAGGAGAAAACTAGGATAAATTAAATCAGGTGGGGAAAGGATTTTATAACAGAATGAAAGGATACACCTAATAGACACACACATATTTACAGTACCTGCACACGCATGCACACACTCTCTCTCTCACTCTCTCTCTCTCTCTCTCACACACACAAAAGCACTTGTGCATAGATCTCAAGTCTCTTTGTGTCCCACTTACACAGACACAAAAATGTTCAGAAACAACATTTAAAGCATTGTCTTCACAACAAAGTCCACTCTGTCTTCAGTCCTAGTGCTTCATCACAATGAATAAACAATGGACATATGTGTGTGATTGAGCCTGTTAAGTGTGATTTGGTCCCACTCTTGCTGATTTGAACCTTGTTCTTTGGTCCCAGTCTGTGTGGCGCTGAAGTCTTCAGTCTGTCATTTTCATTACCATAGAGGCAGAAGACCTCCAGCCATGGAATGTAGGGTCTGACAAATGCAGATCTCAGATCTGATTTAATTCAGAAGGTGCACATCCCTCCAAAACCACAGTCCTCCAATGGGGAGCTGTCACGTATCATCTTAGGCGTCCCCGGTTTGATCAGATGTCAGCTGCTCCTGGTCGGAGACATCGTCGTCAGCTGGTGGCCGTGCCCGGTCAAAGAAACCACACTGAGGAAATCAAATTAACCCATTAGTCTAATATTGGATAATCAATCTACCACAACGAATGCTGCATGATGTGTGTATGTACCTTCCACATGGCTAATGTTAGCATGGCCAACACTAGCAGCCCCAGCAGTATGGCCAGGATGATGACCCAGAGTGGAACAGCAAAAGACACATCAGGAGTCCCCCATAACACCAGGGTCCCCATCTGCAGGACACACATGGACACAGTTAGTGTAAGTGCTGATACATGTCCTTTTTGTCAAACTCACGCTCTTGTGCCACTGCCTACATCTTACCGAGGTGGTGTGCTGAGGCAGGGTGGAGGGTTGGATGCGGTAAGGCATAGCTGTGACTATGAAGGACACAGTAGAGTTGAGGATGTAGGGGTCGTTACGCCGCTGTAGGGCAAATATGACATTGTTATCAAAAAGGTGTAATTTGGATCCACATCACTTCACATTACATATTTTAATTATTACCTCCGCCAGGGAGGTTATGTTTTTGCCAGTGTTTATCTGTTTGTCTGTCTGTTTGTCTGTGTGCAAGGTAACTCAAAAACTTATGGACAGATTTTGATGAAATTTTCAGGGTGTGTTGAAAATGTGAAAAGGAAGAACTGATTTAATTTTTGAGGTGATCCGGATTCTGGATCACTTTGAAATTTTCGTTAACATTGGGGTAAATGGGACCCAAAAAATTGTTTCTCAATATCTCTGTAATTGTTGCCCAAAGCTCATAAATTTGACTCAGGGATTTACAATGTGTACTTCTATCAAATCCCAAAGGCTGATCCAGATCTGATCCAGATGGCGGATTTTATAGCAATTTATATAAAAAATGGGGGTACTCTTACATTTTGGCCTAATGTATTGTGAGTTTTATGTTGTGTCTTGTATATATGTTCTATGTTTGCCACTGATATAAAATGCTTTTTAAAAAATGTAGGATTTTTATTTTGGAGTGAATTACAATATGGGGGGAAACTATGGTGCTTGGCGGAGGTCTGTGCTCTCCAAGTGCTTTTCTAGTTCTGTTTGTTGTTTGTTTGACATTTAATGAAGTTTAGTTTGAACTTTGAACCTTATTTTTAAGCAAACCTAAATAAGAAGTCCCTAAAGTACTTCTGATAATTTGAACATCTACAATTCAACGACAACTGGGCAAACTCAATCTGCTGATGAAGATCATGTGATATGATCAAAAGCTCCAGAACTACTACTAAATAAGATAAGATATTCCTTTATTAGTCTCACAGTGGAGAAATTCACATGGATCTTATTGTGGAATTGCATTCACAGCTGCTGTTTCAAAGATAAAGCATTAAACAAATAATCAACAAAAATACAAGATGACAGGTGAAGACACTGACCTGCAGGAAAGTGTGTGCCCAGAGTCTTGAGCGGATCTTGACCACCGCGCTCTGCCCACGATCCAACCGGCCGACAATACACATGATCCTTAAACAGGAGATATTGGTGCAGTTCTGTGGAGAAGAAAACAGAGAAAAGAGAAAGTGGAGAGACATTACACACCCATGAATTGCTAATGAACATTTGGTTAAGGCTCTTCGGAGAATGTACATGTATGTGAGGCTCACCAAGGTTTTACCACTATAACTCTCGGCGGCAGTGACAGCTCGTTTGTGGCGGTGAGGAGTGCTGTTGTTCCTCAAGAAACCCAATAATTCAGGTGTGTCCTGGAGAGAGGAAATCTGAGACAAAAAAAGAGTGGTCAACATTTTGAATATTTTACTTTTTGTATTTCAGCAACTCAACCGGAAATGATGAATCTAAAATGAGAAGATGATCACATTTGTTTTGCAAATTGGAGATGATGAAGCAGAAAACTACTACAACTATGGAAAAATGAATGCTGATGTGGCAGGATGGTCTCCTGTCCATCCCCTCCCCCTTCCTTCATGCCTGATCCACGTCGGGTGTGGATCGGCGGTGCTGATTGTGGGGCGGAGCTGCCGTCATTATAGCAGCCAGGTGAAACCATGGCTCAGTTTACTCTCTCGTTTCCCTCGGGGCTGTGTGGCGTGGCACTGCGTGGTCTGAGCCACGCCTGACCTTCTCCACTTCTCCAACAATTGTAAGTCCATCTTGCCTGGTGATACTGGGGCATCAGTCGGTCTCTGGGCATGACACCCGCTGTTTATTGTGCCTTGCTGTGCGTTAAGCTGCTGGCTGCGGCTGTGTGGAGCCGAAGTTGTCCGGAGTTGGGCTGTGTGATTCGGCCATTCTCCTCGGGTATGTCGGCTCACGTAATGAACAGTGGTAAATCGGCTCTCCAGCTGATTGCTAACTTTCATCTTTCCTGGTCTCTCAGCAGCATTTAACTGCTCTCCCCCTCCTCTCCATCGGAGGCCGTGCTGATGTGCAGTGGTAGGTGGCCAATAATGAGATGGTGTTGTTTCGATTCATAAGTTTTCAAAATGTTTGTAACTGATTATATGCACGCGTTGCAGGCACGTGTGGGCCTGGCTGCGCGCTGTGGCGCTCCGTTCTGTGTCTTTACGCCCCGGTGCACCGGGATCCTACTGCTGTCTTCTCTTCTGTTGCCTTGTTTTGTCTACACGCAAGTGGAGTAAAGCCACTTCCCCTCTGGTCGTGGCAGTGAACTCGCTTTGTGTTACCGTTTTATTGCACCACCTCGTTTATGATCACTTTTAGGGACACTATGTTTCTCTTGTTGTGATTCTCTTTTTGTGTTGTGTCTGTTTTCTTTTTTTTTTTTTTTGTTTCTTTTCTTTTTTTTGCATATTACTATATGATTTACTCCTGTGTTGAATCATTTTGCTTGCTTGTTTCTTGTGTTTAATATTTTTTATTTGATTGCTTAATGCTTTATTACTTTTGATTGCTTCATTTCTTTAATATTTGGCTTGCTTGATTTCTTAAATATTTTGGTTTGATAGTTTGTTCTTTGGTTTTTGGGGGTCCACCATTTATGATATGGTACCTGTTGAGTATCTGTGGTTTGAGTGTTACAGTATCAGGAAGAGTGTGTGTATTATATGGTTTAATGCTGTCTTTTAATAGAGTATAAATAAAGGAGCTACATTTTTATAAAGAAATATATCTAAGTCTGTTGTCTGAGTGCAAACAAATCTCTGCTCCCCGGCTGACAGTCCCTTTATCTTTTAGCTAAGCTTCTACAGCACGTGTTTGGGCCTTTTGAGGAGTGTTATTAGTTAGAACATACTGATTAATCACATATTGGTAGTTTAGTGTGGTATGTGTTGCACATGGGCTGAAACAGCCTAGACAGTTAATAAGGTGGTGGTGGACCTGAAGACAGAGAATGCTTGTAAAGTAAGATTGTAAAGATGTTTTAAGAAAAGAAATAAAATGACACAATCACCAGCTGTGGAAACGTGTGACTTTTAAAGATCTGATCAAATTAAGTTTTGTTGAAAGATTTCAAGAGATTTTACTTCTTGCCTGCAGGCCATACAGTTAAAGTGAGACTGATTAACAATCTGTCACAATTCACATATAATAATGTAAAAAAGAGAAGTCATTGTATTGTAAGTTGTAAAAAAAAAAAAAAAAAAAAAAAAAGTTGTTGTACAGTATGATGGAAAAAAAGAGCCTTAAAAGGTAATCGCATAGTATATAGAAAAAGTCATACAATGGTATGTTGAAGAAGGTCATAGTATATCAAACATCTAATCGTATAGTATTAGCATTGTATGTCGAGTCACGGGATAGTATGTCGAGAAGAGTCATGAAAAAGGCATAGGACAGTATATCAAAAATAGTACAATATGTAGGAAAAATATCAGAGCATAATTTGTCAAAAAAAGTTGTAGAAAAATGTCGAGTATGTCGAAAAAATTAATAGCATAGAATGTCAAAAACCCTCCATAATATATGTTGAAAAGAGTCATAGTATAGTATGTCGTAAAAAGTCATAGCATAAAATGCTGACAAAGACTCATACAAAGATAGTATAATGTCGAATAAAAGTCACCGTATAGTATGTATAAAGTCATAAATGTGCAAAAGCCAGACAAAAAAGCAAAGCAGCGAAAAACCAAAAAGCAGGAAAAGCACCGTATAGTATGTTCAAAATAAGTCATTGTAGAGTATGCCAAAAAAAGTCCCAATATAGAATGTAGACAAAAGTCATGATATAGTATGTTGAAAAAAAGTCATAGCATATGTCAAAAAAAACTCATATGTCAAAACAATCATAATAGTCATACTAATTTATGTTGAAAAAAGTCATAGTATAGTATATTGAAAAAAATAGTATAGTAAAAAAAAAAAAAAAAAGTCATAAAAAAGCCACAGTATAGTATGCTCAAAATACTATATGTCAATATGTGTGTATCACTCAGTCTAGTCCACACAGAGGTATTGACAGTGACACTAGGAGATACTGGGACCTTGAAAAGGACTAAATCAGGAAGAAAATGGGAAAACAAAAAGGAAAATGTGACCTTTAACCGCAGGCTGTGTATCCATCTTATTTTGTTTCCATTCATGATTACACCTCGTAGCATTTCACTTTCTGATGTAATTATGTAGTTTTTGAATTCACTGCATGTTTTCTTTTTAAATTACTCTACACATGATATCATAGATTTTGAAAACTATTCCAGCTCTAATTTCTGCTAATAAGCATAATACTCCATCCGTCATCATTTTGAGCCAACTGGCAACGAACATGGAAAGTAGCCAGAACAACGGGTCCAATTATGTTGTAAATACCAAGTATAAATGATGAAGAAATGGATGGATGAATAAGCTGCTAGCAATATAATAAATAGATCACTACCGGCCATGGGTCCATAATTATATATTTGAGTACTGGAGTAAGTTTTTGAATATGTATCTGCATACAAGTGTGTATATGGTCATATATGGTTGTGTTACCTGAAGGCCAAGAGGGTTGAGGCTGGTGTTCGTCCGGCAGCTAATTGGTCCGTCAGTTTGAATCTCCATGGCATACAGCAGGTTCTCGTCACGGAAACGAGAAGGCCAGCCAACCTGGAGCTCAGCATCTCGAATGCTGCTGGGACCAGAGTTATGGAGCTGGAGACAGACAGAGGGAACAGAAAAGAAAACACAAAGTTGTCAGTTTGGTGCTCTCTTCTGTCTTATAAGTAGGTCTCAAGTGACTGAGGCTATGATTAGGTTATCGTAACTGTGCTATGATGACACAGGCCACCTGTGTTTTAGTGAAGATAATACTAATGCAGCCTTCAGTCACTGGGGACTGAAATACAAGACAAGCAAAACCTACAGCATCACCTGGCTCATCATGCCGCATAAAAATCTGGATAAATGAATTATGAGTTTAAATGAACCATCAATTCAATAAATCCTCATGTTTTACCCCAACCTGTATCCTTTCTCTCTCTCGCTCTGCACATACACGGTCATTAGCACTACAGCAAGTCATCCAAACAGGACATGATCCTGGTGCTGCAGGGCAGGAATTCTGCAAGAGCAAAAAAAAAAAAAAAAAAAAACTGTCCTCTCTAACTAGAAGCAGCTGCCAACTGGGAAAAGTACCGCAAATGAAAATCATTATCAGCTGCAGGACAGGCCAGACGCAGCTGCACTCCGATTCAATGAAGCAGCAGTCCCTCTAAAACAAAAAGAAATCACATGTACGCCGCACGGACGTACACATGCACATACCCCTATTGTAGGCTGTCGCCAGTCTGTCTGCCATCCTCCCTCCTTCTATCTGTTTGTCTGTACCTCTGTTTGACCTTGTTTTTCCTTTCAACGATTATTACTCATTACACTGTGTCCAGTCTTAAGAACAATTCTCTGTCCTTTCCATCCTCCTCCCTCCTCGCCTTGCGCCCTCCTTCTGTTTCCCCCCCATTTCTCTCTTTTTCCCGCCTTCACAGCAGTAATTACTCCTGAGCTGGAGACCTTTGATCAGCCAGAGCCCTATTCTTTATAGAGCTACTGGTTGCAGTAGCCTAATTTACAACTTCCCACACCTATTTTTCTGCTCTTTTCGGTTCACGACTGAGACCTGCTTCGTTACCAGCAGCAGCAACAACAACAAAACAACTCCACTTTCCCCTTCACATGAGCTACATGGCTGTATTTGGATGTAAGGCGTGTATTTACCTCATAGATGTGCGTCACTTGTGGTCCCACGTCTTCCTCTTTGACAGGCTTCTCTTTGGGTTCCCAGCGTGGGAATGGCAGCACCACCTGAGAGGGATGAGACACACTGAACAGAAGAGAAACAGGTCAGTGACTCTGATGTGTAAACACACTGGTAGACTAAATATAATACTCACAGATCAAATCACAAATCAAAACCCTCCTTTTTAGAACCGATTTGAATTAGGGCTGTCAAAGTTAACGCAATAATGATGCGTAATAACACAAATTTGCTTTAATGTCACTATTTTCTTTAACACATTACTGCAATTGATCTTTCGGATGTTGTAGTGGGCTCAGTTTTAAAGCTAAAATGAAGATACTGGTGTCATGTGAAACTAGAAAACCTAAGTAATCCATTGGCACCAACAGTATCATATGGATTTGTCATAAAGGGGGTTGAATAATGCTAAACTTGGGTTCAATTTTGGCAAGGAAAAACTGGTATGGCTGTTTTAAAAGTGGTCCCTTGACCTCTGACCTCAAGATATGTGAATGTAAATGGGTACCCACCAGTCTCCCCTTTACAGACATGCTCACTTTATGATAGATCACATGCAGTTTAGGGCAAATCATAGTCGAATCAACACACTGACATACTGACAGCTGGTGGGCTTGAGTTTGCCATGTTATGATTTGTGCATATTTTTATGCTAAGTGTAGTACCTGTGAGGGTTTCTGTGTCTGTTGATATTTGTTGATTGATTTCCAACAATAAATATATTCATACATTTACATAAAGCAAGCATATTGGTCCACTCCCATGCTGATAAGAGTATTAAATACTTTACAAATCTCCCTTTATGGTACATGTTGAACAGATAAAATGCAATGCAATTAATTTGCAGTTAAATATTTTACAATTGACAGCCCTACTTTCACATGTAGTTAATTGTGTGTTTTATATTTATATATATATTTATATTTGTTTTTCTTTATGAGAAATTTTACTCAAGTAAAGTGTCTTTGAACATTTCTCAAAAGTGTTCTGTGAATAAAATGTATTATCATTACTGTTTTTAACAAAGTGTTTTTTTTCTCAGCTGCAGCAGAGGATTACAGTCTGGTTGTCCCATGTAGGCCTTGTCGCCTGTGCATCAAGTATAGACCCAACCACCAGTTTGTATCACTCCGTGATGGCTCAGCAGTCAAGCACAACAGGGCATTTTGCTCAAAAAGCACAATAATGTTGGAACATGCTTGTTTGATTTGGGTAACTCAGACGCCTGAAGTCTCATATTAAATTCAGTTAAACTTTGTTTGCATGAGAAAAACAAAACTGTGGCTTTTGGCCCCCCCCTTTTTTTTTTTTTTTTTTTTTTTTTTTTACAGCCGGGGTTGTACTAGGAGGGGTCATGTCTAGTACGTGGAAGACAAAAGGCTACAGAGACCAATAACTACATCAACGTAGCTATGGGCAGTGAGTATAACAGTAAGACAGACTTCTGGACATGTCCTTTAACAGCTAAGTTGTCACATTGGAGGGTCTGGTATTCCATATCTGGAAGGTATACACTCAGTGGCCACTTTATTAGGTACACCTGTACAATCAATTGTAATCCAATACATAAATTCTACCTCTATGAAGTTTATAATGTTCTGTTGACATTATGGAAATGTGTAATAATAAAAGTTTATTACTGACATTATATTGAGGTGTGTTTTTAATTTTTTGTCCTCCACATTTATTTACATGAGGGGGCAAAATATGTATGTATGTAAGTGTACCAAATAAACAACTTTTTATGGGAAACGTAACTGCTGCAAAGCTGATTCTGCCTCATTTGATGACACCATTCTGAGGATTTCAAGGTAGTCTGACCTAATGGGCAAAATTGTTTACACTCCCAACTGGTGATGTAATGTCTGTAAGCTAAATGGGCAGCAAATTACAGTAGCTAATTTAGCAAAGAGTCCATACTAGGTGTACACAGCTAAGGCAGGACATTTTCATAAAGACAGGAACTCATATGTCCTTGTGGTATCTCTCATCCCAGGTCCTCCTCTGTTTGTATACAGCTGACCACACCCAAACAAAGCCATGCAAGGTCCCAAGCTTTGAAATTTGTGTGTCTGTGTGTGTATCAGTGGGCAGCTGGGAATCAGTGAACATGTCAGAGGCTCACAAATATCCCATATGCATATGATTAGTTCAAATTTATTTCTAGAAATGTGTTTTCATGCCGTTTTCCATCTGCATATAAACACGGTCTGCAAATTTAAACACTATAAAAGGGGAAGTAATACCCTGCAAACACCAAAAAGTTTAGACTGAAACCAGATCAAGTGAATCTTTGTGAAATATACACAGCAACAAAGAAGGCTGTCACTGTGTCTCGGAGGAGACGCCACACTCTCACGTGCTATGCTTGACTCACCCACGTAAATCGAGTTGAGCTTTGGCAACGATGGAGAGATTCAAATTGACTGGGTTGCTGTCGGAGTTATCTTTGTTGGAGCTGTGGAGAGATAAAATACAAATGTGTATCAATTTTTCAAAATCTGTGAGAGCAAAAGCTCATAATAAAGATGTATTTTTTATGTTCAGATAATTCCTGGCAGTGGGCTTGGCCAGCATTCAACCATCTGTGTCTAGTGATGTGATGTATCGGAAATCAATTCAATGAAGCAAACAGTGGACATGTTGTGCAGAGCCTGTGTCCTCTCTGGAGCTCCTCTTCCTCTGTCTCTGCGGTTGGTTTCATCAAACCGCAGCGCAGCGATCGAGACAGACACTGAACTTATTTACATGGCTCAGAAGACAAACCAGCTATTTGTGTGTGTGTGTGTGTGTGTGTGTGTGTGTGTGTGAGTGAATATGGGAGGGGGGATGGGGGTATGGTGGGCGTGTCACCTGTGGATCTGTAGCTCAAAGCTGATCTTTGGTCCAGCATCATCCAACCTTTGGACAGAAAACCTCAAACCAACAGACAGCTGGTCGAGTGTGGAGAACATGAAAAAACGTGTAAGCGAGAACGTGTAAAAAACATGTGAGGAGAAAGAGGGGGATAGTTACAGAGAAATGATAGAGAGGAAAGAAAGACAGAAACAAGATGCATCTGTACATCAAAGGCCACATCATGTTTAAAGTGACCAGTAATAGACAGTAAAAACCCCTGTTAACTACATCCCCCTCTGTTGTTACATAGGAAGAGGATTGTGTGTGTGTGTGTGTGTGTGTGTGTGTGTGTGTATGTACGTGTGTTGACAACAGAAGAATTCAAATATCGGAGAAAATCCAGACTACACACGCTTTAAAGCTAAATTTAAGTTTCTTGTCTCTCCCCAGTTTAAATCCCCTGTCCTCTAGGCTAACTCAAAACACGTGGAGGATTTAGTTCATCATCAGCCGTACGACGACAGTGTGTGTGTGTGTGTGTGTGTGTGTGTGTGTGTGTCCGTGCTTGTCGCCATATGACAGTGTGGATGCGTACATGCACATTTGTGTGTGAGCTCTATTGAACAACAGATCAAACACATGGTCCAGAGCGGGAAATGACAGCATGCAGAACACTTCACGAGGCAGGCCTGCGGGGGGTTGAGGGTGGTGCTCGGGACTACAAAGACAGGCGGGAAAGATCTGAAGAGACAGACTAAATGAGGATGAGTCTTTCAGACAGAAGACGTCACTATCAGCTATGACAATACTGGAGGAGAACGGTCCAACAACGTCCTAATGAGGCCAATTTGTCTTTTGGGCATCATACACCAGATTGAAAATATTTGTTAAATTTTGTAATTTGGTCCTTTCGGGAGAGCAGCAGCTGTGGTCCACTTGAATTTATATTGGTTGCAATGGATTGTACATTTTCACGGTGGAGAAAAAACATCAAAACATCCACAGAAACTTTCTCACAGCACTCTTGCAATGTTGTCAGATTTGCTGCTGTATTTGTATTCCAAATAATTATCTGTGCCACAGTATGGCTACGTGCACTGCTTCTGTGTTGGGTTACTGCCCTCCTTGTAGCTGCTAAGCTTCGCCACAAGCAATGTATTTAACCACATTTTGGCAAAACCATGATTCTTTGGAACAATGCTGAGAGAAGTTTGCAGAATTTTCTAAAGCTTTTATAATACTTTTTGTCAGCCATACAAAGTTGTCACCATCCACTGGAACAAATACAAGTTCAAACTCTGTTACTTAAAGAGAGATGAAGCTACAAACTTTTCACAGTCACCCACAGGGTTTAAAGCCTTCAAGGTTGTTTCATGTTATGTGGCGCACACTTAAAAGTAGGGATGTGGGATATTACTGAAATTAATATTAAGTTTAGAGACAGATTTGTGTTAACGCCTGCACACCTGACTCCAAACCATTTTATTTAAAGGTGTTAAAAATGGGGAGCATATATATCGCCTCTCAACATTCAACAGTTCTAACAGGGCAAAGAACGGCGAAAGTGACGAAAGCGTTAACCTGACGGGGAACCAGAGGATGGGTGCTACAGTTCTGTGACAGACAGCGTTATCAGCTGTAACCACCATATGAGAGCAGCACAGAGCGGCAGCTGTGAGCCAGCCAGTGGGGCATGCTTACATGCACGAACATGCACGTACGGCAGACCTGGCTTCGTCTACAAAGCACAAGCATTTCAACACACACAGAGGGAGAGCGATTTCATTCCCTGCTCAGGTAGACTTTACGCCACCTTATCCTTATATACCAAATGGCTGTTTGCCGCTATATCAACGCTGTGGATACCAAATTTAGTACCTTGAAATCTGTTTAAACTTAATAAAATTGGTCATTTCGACTTGACAAAGCAACTATATAATTGTGTTCGTTACATTAATTTGTAGTTTGGAGTCAGTGTGCAGGGATTTCAAAACTGATTCCCAATAGCCTTGCACCTACATGTGATGTGTGTATAACTGCGCTCCTCATAAAGCAAAAATATAAATAACTCCTTTAGTAGTTATCAATTCTGTTTTGCTTGGAATCAAACACAGTCGAAACACTAGAAGTTTGTGACACTAACACGATATGATCATATCATCACAATAGAGTTGATAGATGTTTATTTGAATCACTGATGTTATCATTCGCTGATTGTTACTGAAGCTTTGGCAAAATTTGCTGAATTCTGCTTAATGACACCAAAACTCACTGAACTGAAATTGAGACAAAGGAGAAAGAAAAGCATGAGAGATGCAGGCAGGCACAAATACTGAAGCTAAAACCAGCTCTCTTTCAGGCATGTGGCTCCTACACAGACCCAGCTCAGTGAGGCACTACAGCTGTGTGATGTGGCACAACGAATGAACTCCAGTGACAAGAACTATTTTGTTGCACAATATAAGTACAGTCTGTATGGGGTACATGGAAGCATGATCTGCATAAGCTCATGGATTCCTGGATGTCCAGCGGGGCAAGGGGAGGGTTAAATATGGGAAACATCTGGATGGCTGGGGAGCACACACACACACACACAAACACGAACACACACTCACATGCCATGTCCCTTTCACATGCCTTGTTGTGCTCTCCTCCCCCATCAGTGAAACATGACCACATAATTGATTTATCAGTATGCTGTGTGTCACCTCCAGAGCTCAAACACGCCTCTTTGCTGGCCTTGACACCTTTAGAAAAACCCTCCACTCACAGTAATACACACATCTGACCACACACTGCAGCACATGTGACACGCTTCGTGGCACACATAAGTACACCGTCGTGGTAGAATTTCATGTAGGAAAGGACCACTCTTTATTTTACAAAGCCTTGACTTCCTGCATGTGTCATCCATCCAAGAGCTAAATGGATTATTATTAAAGACTGCACACACACACACACACACACACACACACACATATTGAGTGTGAAGCATATCCAAGGGAGTCAAAGGGGGTGGAATAAGGGTCAAGGTGATGATCATTGGAAACCATCAATCTGTGTAAATTAAACCTGAGGAGTAACACATGTGTAGCCTGTTGGCATGGAAGGCCGATGTTTTAATGAAAAAGTGTGTGTGAGTGCTTTTGTGTGCAAACACTCACCTCTGTCCCGGCCACCATGGGGTTCCCGAGGTCACACACCACCATTCTGGACTCATTGACCATCTTGTACTCGCAGTTTAGCTGAGCCAACGACTGGAGAAGAGGAGAGGGAAAGAGACAGTGAGCGAGTAGACGAGGCAAAAGTGACGGAAAGCGACAAATAGGGAGTATTGTCGAGTCAAGAGGGGGCAGAAAAGAACAATAGAGGGATGTGTAACACCATCAAAGGGGGAAGGGAGCGGGGGAGTGAAAAAGAGAAGGAGTGATGGGAGGAGGGCAGGCAGGAGAGGACCAGTGATGAATGCTCTGACAGTAACAACCTCATCAATCAAACAGCCCCATTACACACTCATTAGCGCACACACACGTGCAAACACACACACACATACGCAGCCGCTGACCCTATCCATTTCCGTGGTCACTAATGCAGCTTGTAAATCATAATAGGGGCTTTTGGGCTGTTGCCAGTAAAGCATAGCCTGCTGATAGCCTCGCTTTAATCACTCCAAACAAACACACCACAAAGACACAACAGGATGTGATGTCATAGTGAAACTGCAGCGTCTAATAGTTCACTTCCTCACTTCGTACGATCATTTGGCACTGCCTCAATACTACATGTCTATTTTGAGTATCCATCCTACTGGCCCTTAACATCAAAAAACTGATTTCAGACAAATGTGTGTGTTAGAGCTGCCCCCTCTTAGTTGATTAGATGACTAATCAGCCGTTTTGGTCTTCCTCTTCCTTTAACCGATTAGGCATTTTTTATGCTGTTGTCATGCTGAATAACTTATTTCCAAGAAACTTAGAGTACATCTCTGGTAAACACAAGATTTAAAGTGGTCCTTCTGTGTGATTCTCTGTGGAGAAAGTCAGTTTTACAGATCTGTCGATTAAATTAACTGATCGATTAGTCGACAGAATCGTATGGGTGTTAGTCGACTAGGAATTTCTTTGGTCGAGGACAGCCCTAGTGTGTGTGTGTTTATTTACCTCCACCCTGCGCTCTACTCCAATATAGTCAGCCTCTGGAGGTATCAGTGTGTGGAGCTCTGTCTCATAGGCTCCCTCTCCTCGGTTCACCGCAGTGATGGTCAACATGACCAGATTGTCGTCTCCAATCACCAGCTCTGAGCGGTCCCTGTGTGTGTGTGTTTTTTTATTTTTTAAGAGAGTGCACAGAAAAAAACAAATCTTTTAAGTCATGTAGAGGACACGGAAAATAAAGCACTTTGCTGCAGCTACAAAGAAACTGTGTTTTGTAAAATTTGGTTTTTAATTTTTAGGAATGGGATTCGTTGGTTCATGTGCAATCTGCTCTGCTGAATGGAATGCAATACCCCTGACCCCAACAATAATGTGTGTGTGTGTGTGTGTGTGTGTGTGTGTGTGTGTGTGTGTGTGTGTGTGTGTGTGTGTCAGTAGAGGGTGACAGGATGTTTGTATAACGCTACCATGGTGATTCCATACAGCTGGAAACACTATAGAGAGTAGGCTAATTCACATACACATATGCACACAAACACCCTCACACACACAGACACACACCACATGGTAATAGTATGGGACTATAATGTGTGCAACTTCAGTGTAAACTTTGCTCATTGTGTGAGGAATAACAGACATACTGGTTTAGCTGCATGTGGGTGTCTGTGTTTGGCCGTGTGAAGTGTTGAGTGTTTACAGGTTGAGGTCAGAGGGGCGTGGCCGTGTCACTCTTACATGCTGGCAGAGAGCTGGAGGTCGGGGATACAAATATTGTCATCACCGCAATCCAGGAGAATGTAGGCCTGAGAGGAGGAGGGGCACAGAGAGGGGGGTTGTCATGAGGAAGTTGTTAAGGTACACTGGACATCATCATGAAGCCAAAAATAGAAATAAATGCAAGTAGGACACACCGGGATGCAGGTGCTGTATACGTACAGATGTATAACATGGACACTACAGTATCCAGGTCTGAAGAATAAGTTTTGGGTTGCACCCAAATTTGGGCTTCTGTCTGGTTATTTGAAAATGTACTTTTGTAGTAAAGAAATGCTCTCCTTCTTTCTCTCCATGGTTTCTCTACTCTTCTTGGCATCTGTTTTAACATTGTCTGCAAGTGGAAGAGCATGCACTGTTTCACATATTCTTCATCAGGCTGGCTTGCTTGACAAATGCATTGTTTGAAGTCGGTCCAGAGCTGCATTTTTGGTGTGCAGCATTATATATTGACTGACCAACACATGTTTAGGTCATACTGCTGTGCAGGGGACTCCTGATTTTCTTATAGTTAAGGTTGTGAGCTGTAAGGTCTTGCTTAAAAAGAAAGTCTTTAGCAGCAATGTTCATCTGACCTATCCTGTGAAAAGTTAAAGTTGATATTAATGGGTAAAGCAAATGCTTCTTGTGTGTGTCTGAGGCAAGCATTTTAATCAAAGAACGGGTGACTGAAATATAACATCAGGTTGGGTTTGAGTCTCAAGTTTGGCAGTTTGTGCTCAGAGTTGGGCTTAGTCTAGTCAAGTGAAGGCAGTTTTATTTATTAAGCCCAATTTCACAAACCACACATTTGCCTCAAGAGGCTTTACAATCTATACACCATGTGACACCCTCTATCCTTTGACCCTTGATACGGGTAAGGAAAAACTCCCCAAAAGAAACCCTTTAACTGGAGGAAAAAGAAGAAACCTCAGGAGGGATCCCTCTTCCAGGACGGATAAAAATGCAATAGATCATAACATGGAAAATCAGGAAGACAATCTTACACGTGTATAATATATTGCTTATACTGTCTATTTACTCACATGCTCTTGGAGGAAGGTGCTGCTGTAATGGTTGAGGACAGGTGGTAGCTTTTGGCCATGAGTGGGTGGAGCTAGGCTGTAGTTCAGAGCCAGTGAGATTGGGGTCAATTTGTCCCTGAAATCTTCCTCCTCCTGCGAGAGAAACAGAAAGAGATGAGAAATGTGCAGTAAGTCAGCTTTGTTTGGTTTTACTAGTATCTTAGCAGTTGGACAGATGATGTCAGAAACGCAACTCTACGCAAAGCCCGTAAATTAGTTTGAATGTGTGTGTGATTTGCTCACTCTCAGGTAAATGGGGTAGGTCAGACATGCACGTGGCCGGTTGTGTCCCAACTTTAGAAGTCCTGTGCGCTGAGGCTGCTGGGTGTCCAGGAACAAAACCCTCTTGACTCCGCCTCTGGTGCCTTTCAACCAATCCAGTTGCAGCTCTGCTCTCAGGTCTGAAAGGAAAGCAATGATGCAAAGGTGGAGGTGGATGGAGAAATAAGAGGAAAGCATGAGTGTAGTGACCAAGCCCCCAAGTACAGCACCAGTTATTGATGGCAAATGGTGGTATTACAACTTTCATGTTTGTCACGTGAAGATCTGGGTACTTTTCCATTCAGAAGTTGAGCCATTTTGGCATCATGCACCACTGAGCAACTTTCATAGGAATGGACGGGGGCCCGCCTCCAACGCTCTCTTCATACATCCATGTTAGTAACACTACCATGATCAGACAATCCTTAACTGCTGTTGTTCCAATCTCTTTATGTGTGTGCAAGTGTACACAACTTTCCACTAGTCAGGAAGTAAGGAGCAGTTTGTAGGCGTTTTACTCCGAGCATCGTTAGACAGTGGAAACAATTTACTTTACACCTCCGCTGTCGGTGTCTGTCTACCCTGTTCTTGTTTCCACCCTCTCTCCTGCCTTTGTTCTCCACTCTGATGGGTGTAGCAGAGCTGGAAACTCTAATGAGATGTACATTGGAGGTGGCTCTAAATGCTGTCCCACCCTCTGTGTTTTTCCCTTGTGCCTCCCTGTCTCTGCACAGCTGCTTACCTACAGAGTTGGGGATCCCCACTCCGCTCACTGCTGCACACACATCCACCTTCAGGCTGGAGGAAGAGAATAGTAGGAAGATAGAGAGATAGACAAGACAGAGAGACGGTTGTGATAACTGTACAAGATCAACACATTGTTAAGACACCCTACCTGTCTACTGACCCACATCCACACTGACAAAGTGCACTAAATGCATGGGTGCCAACATTTAGAGTCCAAGTTCTACAGGAGGGTTAGGGTTAGGATCATGATACCGTAAGGTTCTCTTTCAGTAATGAGTCTGCTGATAAATCATTCAGGATATTACACCTGTAAGAACAGTGAGCCCTGCAAGGTTAAGGGTGGCAGTTTTCATATAACAACTTGGTAAACTATTAAAATATTCCTAAATACAGGTGATTCAAATTTGGTATGGTTGCTTCATTTGAATACATGTTTGACCCGTGTTAGCGTGGGTTTTCTCCGGGTTCTCTGGTTTCCTCCCACAGTCCAAAGACATGCAGGTTAGGTTAACCGATGACTCTAAATTGCCCGTAGGTGTGAATGTAAGCGTGAATGGTTGTCCCGTCTTCGCCCAGGGCAAGCTGGGATTGTCTCCAGCCCCCCTGTGACCCCTAATGAGATAAGCGATTGCAGATGGATGGATGCTTCATTTGGATGCTTTATAGTCAGCTAACTTTTTTTTTTTCACCTTTATTTATTCAGGGGAGGTTCACTGAGAGCAATGTTCTCTTTTTCAGGAATGTCCTGATCACATTCACACCTGAAAGATGCCCAGTACAACCACAGTCTGATTTGTTGGCCGCTGAGCAGCTCCACTGGAGCGGTTGGGGTTAAGGGCCTTGCTCAAGGGCACCTCAGTGGTAGTAATGAGGTGCCCAGATTTATCTTGTCATTTTGGGGGATTGAACCAATGACCTTCCAACCACAAGTTCGCTTCTCTAAACTGTAGTAGACCACTACTGCCCAAAAAAAATGTGTAAAAGAAGGGAGTAAAGAGTATTGCATTTGTTTTTATTGTGGTTTATCTTGTAGGTCACAATAACCTAATGCTATTTTAGTAATTTATTTGTAGAAAAGCAGGTCTGAAAATATGAAGTGAATTGGCATCATGCACTTTAAGGCTTCAGCATTATTTAAAAATATATACACTGCAGTCTGAATGTGGTTTCTATTGGTTTGTGCTCTCATGTAAGCCAATGCAGGCTGGTCATATTTGTGTACATAATCAACATGAGTTGTGTGGTTAATGCACACCAAAAATTATGAGCTGGTTACAACAGTGACTTATTTGGAAGAAATCATGACCGCACACTAAGCTCTAGTGACATTTATTCCTTCATTGCAGACGTTGTCAACCACACTATTCCTTCGTTTTCGTCTGCATGATAAATTCATAAAAAACAAACTATAAAACTAAATACGCTGCCCATAAGTGAGGCATTAATTCCTTTCTGTTCTCCAGGGGGCAATGGGAAATACCGTTGAGTCCTGTGAGCCCCTCAATTAGACACACAGACATGGGAGACTGAGAAACATTTCTGCATTTCCTCTATTTCAGCGCATATGAATGTGTGTGTGTGTGTGTGTGTGTGTGTGTGTGTGTGTGTGTGTGTGTGTGTGTTATCACCTCTCTAATCAGGAGCAGAGATGTGACACCCACTCAGGAAGCTCAGCGCTGTTAATAGGCACCAGTCTGAGGAAGCTTACAGACGCAACGCTCCTGATTCTGAAGACTAAGCAATATTAGGCGTGAGGTAAATGACTTCATGTGATTAATGTTTGTTTGGTTTCAGTAAACAAACCCCAACATCCAAAAAGCAGATGTTGATGATGAGTGTTTGTTAATAATTAGGATCCCCATTAGATGACACAAGTAATGATGAGCTAGTTTTCTGAATGTGTGGGACCCAGATGTGACTTTATGTGTGTGTGATAAAATACAGGTTTCTATTTTAGAAATTGCTCCCCTACGTCATGTTGACCTCTCCAGGTGGCTTTATGCGTGTTTAATATGTGTTGCATGTAAGCGTGTGTGTTGCATGTTTTTGGGTGGGTGTGCTCAAGTGTGACTCTAATAAGCACTGTGTGTCAAACTTAAGTGTATGCAGCGCGCAAATGACCCCCATTTTACTGACAACAGCTCTGCTGCCTGGTTAGTCATTACTGTATGTAATTTTCCCCAAAATGCATCTGTGCTCCACACACCCTACACACTGCTAGCTGTCCCTCCCTGTAAACAGGCACACATAAATCCCTTTCCTGACTACCCAGGTCCGTTTAATGAATAAGAACGTTCAATTCAAGACGGGTCATTAAGTAGCTGCCCTTCCTTTTCCACCACTCCTTCATCCATCTAGCCTCAGTTTGTGCTGCTCATGTATCACCATTACAATCGAGTCACAGAGCAAAGCATTTCATTTTCCTCAAAATGATTTACCCGCGATCTTTGAAAAACCCAGAGGAACGCTTGGGGTCAGCAGAAACAAGTTGCAAACACAACATCGACATACAACTGCTTCTTAAGTTGAAAGATGTTAGAAAACAGTTGCGTATTTACGCATCCAGCAGATATGGAGCAACACTTGGAGTCATGTTTCTGTCCATCTGATGAATTTAAGTCCATTATTCACTCTCCTTTCAGCTGTTTTTGGTCCCCACCAACTGTACTATGTTCACCAGCTAGTCGCTAACTTTGTCTTTCTGTCGGGGCTAAGTAGGTCATGTAGAGTCAGATTTTTGAAATTATTTGCTGGCAGCCGAAAACAACTATAAGAACGGTGAGAGCAAACCAAACGGTAAATTTGTGACCTAGAAACGATGTACTGAAACTCACTATAAAGCTCTGTAGAGCTGAGAGGAAGAGTCCAGTTATAATGCTTTGTTATTTCATCATTATGAGCAAGCAATTTAAAATACAAGTATATTAAGTAAGTATGTTAATTTGTGAATATTGACTTTTGCCACTTTGCCACAAATGAATATTGTATTAAGTACTGACAAGAAATATAAACACTGTATATACCAATGTAACTAAATATAATTTTAGATCATATAGTACAAATTGACCAAGGAGTAATGTCATTTCTGTCTACCATCTTTGTTTGGATTAGAGAAAAGAAGCGCAACTCCTGTAATAAAGACTTGAAAATGCCCAAAACATACTTCAAATGAAAAAAATTGTGCAGCAGATAAAATATTTTTTCATACTGATGGTCTGAAGAGTCCTTTAGGATTCTGGAAATACCTTCAAAACAGTGGTCAGTGTTGTTAAACGACTCTTTGGGCTTTCAAAGATTGCTGGGTAATAATTTTTCCAAAAATCTGATGCTTAAACCTATGACTCAAATGTAATAGTACTACATGAGTGGTGCAAACTGAAGCCCACCTCCCATAATGCCTCCCTCCAGCTCTCACCACAGGGAATCAGCTAAAATGTCCAAAAATCTCCGGGCGATCAGACATCTCTTAACTCTACGAGCTGCTGTTTGACTCTCTCCATGTGCGTGTCCTGTGTGTCCTATCTGATTCCTTACCCCCGACCAAAACTTTATGGCGGTTTATTTGAATAAGCTGAGTTATGTTTTGACAGAATTCCACAGTTTAGTGCTTTCTGTCAATCCGACCCAAACCCTGTTCCCTTTCCATTCGCTGCCAACACTCACACACCACGAAACACACACACACAGATACTGTGATGGCAACTAGCCGAGCTCACTTTCTCCCGTCCAAATAGTCCGACAGCGGTTCAGCCCCAATGAGTTTGGACCAACAACAGACTGTGGCGGAGCTGCAGGAGCCTTTAGCCCCGTTCCCCTCAGCTTAACTCACCCCTAGACTGTTCAAAGCCAGCCTGCTATCCACAGGAACAATAACATAATCAAAACAGAATTATGCTGTTTTAAATTAATAGCAGGGTCTCATAAATCTACATCCCCAGGTTATATGAGTAGTCTTTTTCAGTGTGCTTCTAAATTATTGCATTAAACATAGACAAACAGACCTTGGCTGATGGCAAATGTCTAGAGCATGGGGGTGAACTATTTGTCACACCCGTCAGTGTGTGTGATTTGTGATTATGTATACTTTGTACTGCACACCATTTTATGATACAGTATGAGCAGTAAGATTTGTGGTACAGCTCTGGGGTTCAGTGCAGCAGTCGGCCTCATTAGTCTTCTAGTTCTTTAAGACTTTGATCCCTTTTGCTTTAATTCAAATGCACACACACAGACAAGGTCTGTCTCCAAAAACTACACATAAATTATAACTAAGAGTATCTGGAGTGGTAAAAGTGGAAATGTTACTAAATTAAGTAAACTGAAAGATTTCACTTTTCAGTTTTAGCTTAACTTCAAGTGTGGCCTTGATGGATGATATTGCCCCCACAATGCAATGCAAAAACGGACGCGGAGGACAGTCCACACAGCTGGAGAAAATTACAACAAATTGTGATCTGTGGTGAAGAGCTAGAGGAACATTAAAAAAAAACAATTGTAAATTCTTTGGGAAAACAATTTGCTTGTTTAATTGTCAGTGTGGTACTCCAAAGTCAGCATTTTTTTCAGTTGGGTTAAGGTTACTGTCATGAAGTGCTTTTCAGTTTTAGTTGTTGACATTAGTGTATTTTCTTTTTTTTTATTTAACTTTGCAAAAGTGTTGTTGAGATCAAGATCTTACTTAGAGACAATGTAATGGCGGGAACACACTAGAATCAAGACGACTTTAGGTCAGATTCCCTCCTCCTTCCAATCGGCAGCCAAGCCTCCATTGTTTGATCAGTCTAAAGATCTTTCCAGATACTCCTGTGGTCTGAGGTATGTTAAGTTTTATACATTCCCCGATCTGCTCAGAAGTGTCATAGTTGCACCGATTTGAGCATAGACAACGACTAGTCATGGCGGCCGTGGCTAATTCGCGAAGCCTAAAGTAGTAAAATGGACCTCAGAAATCGAGGACCAACTTGTTGATTTGTGGCAACAACACAAGTGTTTATTTAACAAATCACCGTGACTTCATCCATATTTTTTCTTTTTGCTTTGAGAATACGCAGCACAAAGTAGTGCAAAGTCTAATATCGGTAATCCGTCCTGCCCGTTGTCCACCATGTTTGTTTACACTTTACAAGTCATGTTTGATCGTGAGAGATGTCGCGAGATGCTCATCACACACTATAGGAACAAAACTATTATGAGTATTATAACATGTCGATATGCGTGGGGTCTCAAACATTTTCAACATCTGTTAAGATCTGAAAAATCTTTTAGCTTGGGCCAGCTTTAAGCATGCTCTTCTTACCAGGTAACCATGATATCTGTTTGAGGCAGGTGACACTGTCGGTCATCGGGGTTCAGGATTCTGGGAGTCAAGATCATCGCAGCGTCCACAGACACCACAGCTCGAGACCTACACACGAAACACACACATACCGTTAAACAATCTGACGTCAGAAAACTTCTCACAGACTTCCAGGAAAAAATGTGAGAAAGAGTCTCAGGGACAGAGCGCCTTGTACGTTCTTACCTGTACACCGACACCTCGCCTGCAGCGAACGCCCCCACGATCAGATCTGCAGACAGACAGACAGAGAGAGAGAGAGAGAGAGAGAGAGAGAGAGAGAGAGGAATAGAGAGCTTCAAAGAATATCACAGATGGGACTGATTTCAAGGTCTCCAGCAATCTTCATCAAACACAGACTTCTCACATTTAACACACACACACACACACACACACACACACACACACACACACACACACACACACACACACACACAGGGATATTTCTTTGACATTTTGTCTGATATCACCATGCTTTTATTTTCACACATGACTCAGCACAGACTAAATTCATAAACACATAATGGGTTAATGTATGCATTTGTGAGTGCATCTTGCATGTATGCGTGTGTTTGTGTGTTGCGTGTTTTTAAGTGTTTGTTTCTGCTGCGAGACAGGGACCCCACGCTGCATTCCAGCGCCATTAGAAAGTTCCAATCACATTTCGTTAAGCAACAACATTTCCCAACAGCTCCTAATTGTAAGCAGCAACAGATCTCATCTATATGTGATTTTTTTATTTGTTTTCATGGGCTTTGTGATGAACACACACTTTTAATTGGCTCTCATGAGTTTAAAATAGAGCCTGGTATTTAATGGCTGTGGTTAGGGGACACATACCAATGAAAGCCGCACACACACACACACACACACACACACACACACACACACACACACACACACACACACACACACACACACACACACAAACATGCAGACATACAAGTGCTGATTAAAACAATGTGAAACTGAAAAGAGGCACTTAATAGATACAAGCCACTACTGCTAGATGCAGCAAAACTAAGTTGTGTGATCCTGAGAAAGACAAAATAACCTCAACCTGCTTGGTGAAAAGGAAATGGGGCTGCAGCTAATTATTATTTTCATTACCAATTAATCTGTTATATTTTTATGATTAACTGATTAATTGTTTGGAATGTAAAATGATACAAAAACAGTAAAGATGGCCATAAAAACTATCCAAAGACTAGAATTTAGTTTAGTTTGTCAATGACAATGACATAAATGACATAAAATTGTGAACAACACCAAATACTACCAGAGTAACTGGAAGCAACTGTAGTGTGTAAATGCTGTGGTAACCTGCTGCAGGCATAATTGGACTAAGCTGGTGGAAGTGTACTCTTGTAGTATTTGCTTGTCATTTTGCTGTGCTTCTCCTCTCCTGCATATTTAAGAAGAAAGGGACTAATTGAATCTGAGAGAGGAACATCTGTTTCTGCCTTTGGCTGCAGTCACTGAGTCCCCCTGAAACCACAACATTAAACATTTAGGCCCTGTCCCTCTTCCCCTGGAGTGTTCTATGTCGCTATGTGAGTGTGGACCTCAGTGAGAGAGGACCTCAAGATGTGGGTTTTGTGGGGCAGTTGCAGAGGTGCGGTAAAAAGGGAAAGAGAGTGCAGTAGGATAAGGAAAGGGGATGATAGAGAGAAAAGGATAGCGCACTTGGCCTATAAACCGCCATCTGTGAAAGCCATCAGAAGCAAGGTGTGTTTTCAGCAGATGAAGAGAGACAGAGAGGGACTACCTCACTCCCAGTCCAGATTCCTCCATCCATCCCGCTGTTGCAGTTGTGTAACCTGGAAATCCAATTCCACTCCTTCCACTGCTGTGAGTTTTGATACAGTGGTTGTCTGTACTCCTTATCCTCACGCTTTTGTTTGCTCTCAAAACCACCACATGACATGAGACTGATTTGCGGACAGGGCACCTTTGGGGTTAAGTGTGTGTGAGAGTGTGAGTGCGTGCATGGCTGCACCGAGGGCTAAATCAAATAACGGCCCACTTTCCTTTTCATGTCAATCCCATTTCCTTACACACAGGAAAGCTTGTCTGCCACTGTTGATTTGAGGTTAGTGTGTGTGTGTGTGTGTGTGATGGAGACACACCGAACCATAACCACACACAAATGGGCTGACACACCAGTGCGTACACTCATATTCACGCCACTCACTGATGGCCAGTCTATGGCCAGGTATAGTCTGTAACTGAGCTGCTTTAGCTGATGGTGTCTGTCCTGGGCTGTGAAAACACAACCTCCATCCAGAGTTTAGACAGACTGTCAAGCTGTCACTGGCTTTCTGCCCTGACTGCCTGTTTAGCTGCAGGGGACTGGCCTCCATGATGAAATGTCAAAGGTCAATGGCACTCAATGGAAAAGGAGGCGGTTTTAAGACAGACATGGAGGATTTCTTAATTCTTGGATGCATGTGTGGGATTTTAAGGCTATTCGGTAACTTGCCAGCTATAATACATACGTTCAACACCTAACTGGCCTGAAAAATACATCTTTCACACTGTAGATGGGGGAATTGGCTTAAACAAATTGGAGAGGACATTCCCAGGATTGACTAATATGGCAGATTTTGTTTATAAAGTACATCTGGGGTATTTAAATATAATACTGAGGGAACAAGAAACGTACACAAAAATCGCTCCAAAACAAGAAAAAGGTACAAATTTGATCACTTTTATGTAATATGTAAAAGACAAAGTACAAAAGGTGATCATTAAATATCTGAGTAGACAAGGAGCCCAGTAATAAATTTTACACCTATTTACTGACCTAATGACCAACCTAATGACCCCTCATCACCACACACATCCAAATCACTGACCCTGAAGTGTTTCTGTCTGTAACTTTCTCAGCAATTTGGTGTGATTGACAGGTAAAACATTGTCAGTTTTTGAACTTTGACCTCTCGGCTGAACCTGAAATGCACCCTGAGGCTAACTAAGCCCCTTAAGATACGTAGCTGACCCCAACTTTAACTCCAGCCTTTAGCCTGAACCACACTCTGCTTATTGGCCTCCACTGCATAAGCAACTAAAGCTGCTCGTAGTTTAATGAAGCTTAATCCTGAGCAGTGGACCATAATGGTACATGTTCACAGCCTCCATCCTTTCCATGCTTCCCATTCATTGTCTACTTAAGCAGCCGTGCAATGCATTCTGGTAGTGTGGCGGCGTGATTTGAGAGATGGGGCATCACGTTGGCTGCTCCTCATTTGCATAAAATTGAGATCCAGGCTGCTTTACTCAAATCAGGGGTCTCCTTCACGTCATTTCTCGCAGAAACACATTTCAGTGAAGTATTTACATGATATAAGAGAAGAAAGTTTCCAAAAGAGCCGCCATGTTGGTTCCAGTTTAAAAGCTGGGAGCAGCCGCCCACGAGGGAAAACTTTCATCCAATCAGGTGCCTTACGTCTAGTGGCAGCCCATCAGTTGTTCATGCTGGGAAGTGAGGTGATCCCTCAAGATAAAAAAAAAAACCCTGTGGACATGTACCATTAGTGTGGGTGACATTATCGTTCCTGTCATCTTGTGTCTTTCCACCTTTAATTTCCTACTGCAAGCTATAAAATAAAAACAAGTCCATTAAAGCTAAAAGTGTTGCTTTATCATCATCGTTTTCGTTCTCTGTGTTTCTGCAGCAGACTAATGACATTTAACATCTATGGGAGCATATGGCGGCGTTAGCAGGCCTCCCAGACGCCTGCTCAGTCCTCTCATAATACTGATCAAACATCTCTGGCTGCTTTGAACAGTGTGACTTTACTACCCTGCTAACGGCACTTGTGTGTGTGTGTGTGTTTCACTTCCGCCATCCAGCTCTCTAATGACAGACGACACAAGTGCTGCACGTTTGTGTGTGTGTGCATGTTTATATGGTGTGTGTGTGTGTGTGTGTTGGCTGAAAGCTATGCCACCCATGAGTTTCTCCTCCACTTCCTCCTCCACCAGCCCAAGTTTCAACCTGTAACCTCTGTGTGTGTATTTACAGTACAATGATTTTAATTCAGGATTGCTGATTTGCACTGGGTCTGCACAGGGTCTAGCTTTGACCTAAAGCCTGGCACATGCTCAACACACACTCTGCAGCCGCCAGTGAAACTGATCACAAGCCACACGTGAACTTGTGTGTACTCCTGTGTGTGTATTTTCCTTGATATCCTGTTTGTGGAATGAAGAAATCTGTTATTACAACAGAATGAAAAGGAAAAAGGGGGAAAGGGAGTGGGGGCAAAGAAAAGAAAAGGTAAAACTAAACAAATTCTCCTTTTCAGCCTAATCTGTGGAAGCACAAAGCCAGAGTAATGCTGAGAGCAGATTGGCTTTAAATTAGGGAGAAAATGAGGTAGTAAAACAGTGGTTTTACAGACCTGCTTTGTTTCAAATTGTTTTTTTTTCTGTACTAAAAACTCTTGTATATAAACAGCTTTGCACTCCCCTCCTTTCAAGGTATGTTTTGTAGTGAGAAGGTGAAGGTGTCCGGTAAAGCAAGTAGGTGGCATATAAACCGTGCCTGCATGTAATTTGATGGTGTGCTGCATTGTCTGCTCACAGTTTTAGGGATATGGGCCGGGGCTTGAATGTCTGGCAGACTGAACATGCGGATAATGTATTATTATACCTCTTTTTCTCAGTCTTGTGTTTTCTCTCCTACTTGAGCACTATAAATCCCTAAAGAATGGATGCAGCAGCAGTTCATTGGCACTCATCCCCATACCCCCTTCTTCTGACTGATGACTTTACCAGAGAAGAGGAGGAAGGCAATAGAGGAAAACATGGGGATGGTAGTGGAGGAGTGCATGGGGGGGAGGCATAAAATGTGGAGGTCAAGAATGAAGAAGAGGGAGGCTGTAACGAGAGGAGCTGGAAGGAAAGTGGAATAAGTGAAGGAATGCAGGTCTGAGAAAGAATTTTGATTACAACATGGGGAGCAGAAGGATTGACTTGTTGAGTGTGATAATTTACCGGGATATTGATTGTTGTCCAGGTCTTGGCCTCCCCTCAGGGTGAATCCATATCCCGGCAAGCTGCCACTGGGGGTCCCGGCTGCTCGCAGCTCCTGGCTCATTGTCAGGCCTTGTGTTGATACGTCTCTGTTGCCGTTAAAGATCAATACTCTGCCTCCACGCTCCTCGCCTCCGAACGGACAGCCCACCGCCACGTCTAAAGGATGACACACACAGGCATGGTTTCGACATCAGCAGGGTTAAGGCCCCGTTGAGACAGAAACAGAGGAAAACATACAGGTAGAAGGAAAGAGAGAAGGAAAAGAGCTTGACCTTCCTTTACCTGCACTGGGGGACCATGGCAGCATGATCATTTACCTTTTTTCTTTAATTTCCATTTGTTTTACTCATCTATTAATCTTGTCTTGTCTGGATACTGGTTAGGTCATTGATCTAATTCTTGGTTACTTAGTATTGCGTTCTACAAGGGAAACATTTGGCTAAATGTCCCCCATTAATAAGTGAGAAATAATTAGAGAGCAGACTAGGAGGTTGATTTGGCAACAAAACTGTTTGACATTTCTGGAAATATGCTTACTCTCTTTCTTACCGAGAGTTAAATGAAAACATTGATACCGTCATGTGTGCCTCTTACTTACTTAGCTTAGCTTAGTTTAAAGTTTGGAAATAAAGGGAAATAGCTAGCCTGACTGTATCCTAAACCTCACTAATTAAAGCTGCAATGGGTAGAATTGGAGCAAATATGATTAAAAAAAAGTTATTTTTATATAAGCCACTATATCCTGACAGTAGTGTATGAGACAGGTAATCTGAAAAAATCATGTGCCGCTGTGTCCTCTGATGCTCCTAATGTCATCTGCAAGATTTCACAGACTGGAGGAAAACAACCAATCAGAGCTTAGCTGGAGCGTGCTGTCTCTGAACAATCAAACTAGGGAAGCACTGATCAAATATGAATCAATATTCTGTTACTGTAATGACTATTTCTCTCAAATGTTTCCAGAAACATCTTGTAGTTACTGTTTAGGTGTAAAATGAGAAAGTTTGTGACCCAGCAGCCATGTGGAGATCAGTTGAGGTAATACCAAGCACTGCCCATCAATTGAGGTGAGAAATAGACATTACAGTAACAAAATATTGATTCATATTTGATCCGCGCTATCTAGTTTCGCCATTTGATCAAAGTTAGTGAGTGAATTATAGCTGCCTCTGTTGAGTGAACAGCCAATAGGAACGCTCAATAGGAACACTCTCTCTCTGAAAATGACCTGTGATTGGCCAAAGTCTCCCGTCACAGGCTATATTTTTTTTAAAGCCTGAAAACAGAGCCATGAGGAGGTGCAGAAGACTAGTTTTCTCTCTGAACACTTGAATTACAACATGCAAAGGTTATTAAAGAATTGTTGCTCAACAATGCCAAAAACATTTTGCCTGCTGCAGGTTTAATTAACATGTTATATCTTAATTGTTTGATCCATACACAAACAGAAATGTAAAAAGTCTAAGTGTCTATAGCCAAGCTACTGTGAGCTGTGCTCAGGCAGTGAGCTAAACTCTAACATGCTCAAATTCGTATGTTTGCATACAGATTAAACAAACGAGATTTAACAATTAACATCAGCAAGCTAAGATCATTGTCTCCTGACTCCAGCTTGATATGTACCTTCATAAAAGTTGAACAATAACTTAAAACCCTCTGAACATGTTTCCAACTTTGCCCAATATCTTTGTAGGACCCCTTGGTCCCCATTGCTCATAGTAAAATGATTGGCCAATTTTGACATCTCAACACAGGAAAAGCCTTGGTGTGATTAATAATGAAATTCGTGATGGCTGCATTCAGCTGCCTTGATTTCAGGTTCCTGGTGCAAGGAGGGTGAAAAGAGGAGATGTCACGAGTCATCAAAATGCCATATCTTTGGGGTACAACACGTGCAGTAAAATCTGGTCTGTACTTGCCTAAATTGAGCCAATCGCAATGCACGATTGCAGCTCTGGTTATGCTGTGCATGTGACGTAGCCCAAGACCCCTGTCCCAGCCTCTTTCAATAGGCCTTGGAGTCTTGCATGTTTTCTCACTGTCTCTCTAACTGGGACTCTTAAATAAAATGGAGCCATTGTTAGTGTTATTGGTAACACCTGCGCACTGACAAGTCAAAATGTCTGCTGTGAAAAAGGCCTATTACACAGACATACATGAAAACAGAGACAAGCAATTAATATATGCAAGCACCTGTCCTGATATGAAAAGTCATTGCTTCTTTTACCATACAAACAGATTTTGTTATTTACACTTTTAACCTCTTACTGTCCACACATTGCCTTGTCCTGCACAAAAGTATCCCTCCGTGCTGTAACTGTCCAAACACCTCTAGACATCCTGTTTGTCTCCGGACCCCCTCTCTCTCTCTCAGCCTAAACAACTAGTTCCACATGAAGCAGATTGTGGGGTAGAGAGGATAAATGCAACCATGTGTGTATGCAAGTGTATATATGAGCCTGTGTGTGCCCAAGTCTGTATGTCTATGCGTGGGTATGTGTACATAACTGAATAGCTGTGTAAAAAAAACATCTTAGTTTAAAAAAAAAAGTCTTCAAATAATGTGAAAGTCACTCATGGGGATTGCTCAACAGCATCCCATTCGATGCAGAAATCCACAGCAAAATAGCAGAACACCCACTGTGATCACTGTGACCAAAAACTATAGGAGATTTCTTACTCAGACAGAAAGCGATGCTGACAGATAAACACTGCCGATTGATAAAAAATAAAAACAAAAAGAGCCACATTGCAAATTGAATTAGCTAAATTGTAAGGTTTCTTTCTACCACTGACAGCCATAAAGTGATGAAGATGAGAGGACATGGGTATGGTTTTGCTTTAACGAAGAATTATAGAAACGGAGTGATGAGGCCTCTGCTGTGGGAGGAGGAAGAGCCTCAGTGTCATCACAGACAGAAAAGGGTCTGTCAGTGATTATGCATGGACACACACTGAGGCACAGGTATACAGGAACGCAGAAGTTTGACATGTTGCTGAAAACCCTGATCCCAATGTTTCCATGGTGATGCCATAATGCAATGAGGAATAATGAAATCATGCACAGACATGGACTTGTGCTCATTAGATTAACTCTCAACAAGTCTTCTGTCTGCATGTCTCTGCAGCTGGCAGAGAGGCCCCTCAGAGACAGCCACATCCTGACAGACAGCCTGATGTGATTTACAGTAGGTTTCAGCTCCAATATTGATCCAATGGTTATTGATCCAATGGTTAAAGGGTTAAACGGGATGGGACACACATTAACACAGTGAGTGGCCATGAATAAATAAAACATAAATCAGTGGGACTGATGTCATATGAGGGCCAGATGCGCACCAGATCATTCATTTTTAAAGCAAATGCCTTAGCTTCATGGAGCATTTGCGCTGCAGCCTGCCTGGTTAATGTGTGTGAATGTGTATGTGTGTCTTTGCCCAATCAATGAGGATAAAACAAGCACATTGAAGAGGAATGAACTCTGGGCTGCTGGACAGAAACTCCCAGATGATTTTATCTCAGGGCACATCTGGTGGGTTAAAAATAACTCTAACACACACACACACACACACACACACACACACACACACACACACACACACAACCTTATTCCTGATTGTCACAGGAGGAAACAGTTCACCCAGACAACCTTTCATTGGTGCACTTCCTGATTGGCTGAAGAGCTTAAAGTTTTCTCAAGCAGCAGCATCTGATAGGATTTCCTCAGTCAGAGACAAAACAGTCCAAGGGGCACGGGAAACACAGAAAAAGATTTGTCAGTCGTCAGATTTACCTGGAAACACCAGCCGCACATGGGCAGAGGTTCATGCACTGGCACAGAAAATAAATGAAAGGATTTTGTTTAATTTTCTCTTTTTCCCCTTTGTTGTCTCTCTCATCTTGCATATCTTAGTTTCTCAGATGAATTTCGGCTGGCTAAATTTCCTTTTTATCTTGTCCCTTTCCCTTTCTTCTCCCCCTCTTTCTGCCTTCCGCAAGCATACCATTGTATCCGTCCTGGTTGACGTCTCCCAGGGGTGCGATAGCCGTGCCGAAGCGCCCGAAGGTGTGCGTGCCAGTGAGGGCGACAGGTTTAGAGAAAGTGAGCGGGGCCATCTGCAGGAACAGGTACACCCTCCCCACCTCTCTGGGTTTGCTCTCCATCTCTCTCTCCATGTAGAGGGGCGCTCCAACCAGCACATCGTCGGTCCTGGGGACATACGCCATAGTTTAAATGCTACAAAAGACAGAAGAGAGTATGCGTCCAGAGTGACAAGGACATTTTCTACTTACCCATCTCCATTCAGGTCAGTTACAGCCACCGAGTAGCCAAAATAGGAGGCCATCTGAGAGACAGAGATGGAAGGAACATGAGAATACTTAACCATAAACTAAATATGGTTGATTTTCATCTAATTTCATTTTCATCTACATTCAAATTGAATTATATCAAAAATGAAAGACAATCCATATCAGCTGGTGCCCATAGTGCAGCAGTTTATATGCAGCCTTGCGATATGACTGACTGGGATGTGTTGATGTTCCTACCTGTTCTCCTGTGAAATTCTGAATGAAGGTCAGATTGGTGGAGTTGATCATTGCCACCTAAAACAAGCAGGTAGACCGTCAGATATATTACAGCGTGACTAACAAAGCGACAGGTTTTGTCCTCGTAGCGCTCCAGGAGCAAACACGGCCAAGCAGTCTGACAAACAGGCACACGAAGAATGCTGGAAAAAAAAGTCCAAAACCGCATAAAAAAGCTTTGATTCTATGGAAACCTCTTTTCTTTTCCCTGCCCTCCCCCACCATCATCATCGCTGTGCCTTTACCATTTCCCCCCTCATCTTTTCTCCTTCCCCCCATCCTAACCCCGGTCGTGGGGAGAGGCGGAGGGGGGAGGCTGAGAATTCCTTCATAAGACCTAAAATAACAACCACATGGAGACAGCCAGAGGCTACGTGTACAAACACTCACACACACATGCACGAGGATACACGTTGACCCATTCACAGATGTCTCAAAGACATACTAAACAGGGATAGACTTACGAACACAGACAGATGAGGATGTGTAAACACAAATATTGAATCACTAGCTTGACTTTCATGCACTCCGAGTTGTCAGACTGGTTACAGAAGAAACCTGACCAGGGTTGACAGCTACTCCAGTGCCAGGCCTCTAACACGGCCAACCTCATAAGACTCCCCTACTGCGAGCAGCAAGCCCTCTCCTCTGATGACACTCGCAGAGCACTGTCTGTACAGGAAGGAGCATCCTCGCACCAGCTACGCTATCCAGACATAAAACACGCACTGTTGCAGTGTGTGAGCGCAGCGTGGCGAGTCCTGCAGTTGCACTGCAGGTTAGGGTTAGGGGTCGTGTGTGTGTGGAGAAGGGTTAGTGGGGTTAGGTGGGGTCACCGCCCTCCACATGCAGCGGAAGCTGTGTGTCATTAGGGAGGATTGACACTGTCAGCCCTGGGGACATGTTCCCATAAGAGAACCTAGACACAGACACACATACTGTATTTCTCGTTGCTATGTAAATACATATATGTGTAAAGTAAAAGCTGTAATCTTATATGAAAAACTAAAAGCAGATGACTCTAGAAGATTTTATGATGTGTGTGTCTGCACAATAAAAAGCCTTCTTATTTCACTCAGATCACAGACCACCACACATACAACTACAGGAAATGTTGGGTTTATAGACGGCATACAGATGGTTGATAAAAATGCAGACAGAAGTAAAGAAAAAGACCAACTTGAAGTTTAATCATAACCTACCAAAATGGCTTCAAAGTTCCTTGGCAAAGAGTCTATAAGTCTCTGGAAATATACTTCATCCGTCCAAAATATATTCCCTAATTTGTTGGGGTTTTTTGATGATGGTGAGAGTGCAGTTGAACCCATCTAAATCTCCCATAGGTGTTCAACTGGGCTGAAATGTAGTGACTGCGAAGGCCAAAGTATTTGCTTCTTGGTTCATACTCACATATCCAAAGTTCTGCGCTCCTCTTGGGACTCCAGCTATCAGCTCTGGGAAACATACAAACAAAGAAAGACTTAAATTAGTGTGTGTGAGAAAGACTTACAGAGAAAGAAAGGGTTTGTCTCAAAGGCCTGAACCCTTAAACCCTCTACCAAGCCCACCCTGTCAGAAGGACCAAGTGTTGCTGAGACCGCACTGAGTGATTGGGTGCTTGTGTATTGACTGATGAGTGTGGCGCTGGACTTCTAGGGACGATCTGAGGGACCCACCCAGAGAGAGAAGACAGCGTCCCCTCCTCAACCACGAGCCTATAAACCAGGACTTCCCAGCTCCAGCTTCACTCAGAGCTCTCAGTTACGACCAGTTCTCCAGTCTGAAGAGGGTTTGGGGAACAAGACCACAACAAGCTTCGTACCACAACACAACGCAACACATCAACGGGCATGTGTAACCTCTTAAGGCTTGCTTTAAGTCTCCCGGACATGAGTTGTGCCAGAGGGGGTTCAGGGCCTTTGCGGGGTTGGTATGGGGGTATGTAAATGCTAGATTGTCCCGTAAAGATTCCACTACATGCTGATAAGCAAAGAGGCTACTATAGACAGGAAATTACGAATGGGAAGCTGGAGTGGCATTGGAGGAGGAGGGTCTCATGTGTGACAGAAGAGTGAGTGTGCGGTGACAGTGTTTGAAAAGAAAGCAATATAAAAATGATTTAAATGGTTTAAAATGATGTAGCATGACTGTGGTTGCTTTATTTCTCCACATTTTCTTTAATAAAAGAGTCGAGCCTAAAATTACTTGTGTGTTTCATTTGTGGTGCTGACAAACATGGTGACAGCATGTGAATGAACTTCAGCAGCACCTGAAGCTCGCAAAGAGATGTGAATCAAAATGCCACACTGCTGGCATGTCATAATCAGCACTTTAATGCTTTATTTGGCCTCTCTCTTGAAATCCTCAAAGATAAACTCACTTCCACTTTTCCCCACTTGCACGTCTTTAATAAAACGATGCTGTGTGTGCGTCTGTCTCTCTCTCCACCCAATACTTCAAGCCCAGAAGAGATTCTGAACTCTCTCTAGACCTGAAGAGGTCTGCGGAGTCTGCCACTAATCGTTCTAATCAGTCAAAATGGAGGAGAGGAAATCCCTTTATCAGCAGTTCCCGAAGTCCTGTCCCCTCAGGGTCACGACCCAGACATACAGAGACGGTTCTCATTACTGCCTCCGACTTCAGACCAAGACACTGTCACCCAGCTGTCCGCTCCCCATTGCTCACACTATAACACCCCCTTCAACACCCCCTACGGCCGTCCTGGCATCCAGCCGGAGAGAGCTTAAAGAGAGTGTTGCAGCGTTTCAGACGGCGTTGCAGGGTGCCTGCTGGTGTTGTTAGTGAGGGATTCGTCTGGTGCAGCATGTGGTTAGTTGTAATGAATTGTTGGCTTTCTCACCTTGTTCAGAGTCTCCTGTAAACTCTCCCACTGCCACAGAGTAACCTAGAGAGAAATCAGTTGCACATGATGACATATGGGTGAAATTAACTCAGTGGTCTGTGTAAACCGTATGTAATACATGTAATGCAATGTATGATTACTCTTTTAGATCTAAACGGTTTGTGTGTTTGTTTTGTAAATGCATGTTACCGAGGTAGCTGTCGTCGTGCGTGTCTTCAGCAGCTCGAGTGTGTTTCTCTCCTGGAACCCGTCTCAGCACTGCCTTCAAAGAGTAGCCGTTCAGTATCTCAGCTATCCCCGCTGTCATTACCTGACCTGCACATGCAGATAAATACATAGAGATAAACACACACAGGGCAAGAGAGTCACATCTGTTCATGGCCAGTGGTTTCAGCTCAGACCCCATGAAGGGAGCACCGCCGTCCTCTGCTACAGAAACCTGCTGGAGCTGCCCATCTGCTCCACATGAAAGATGCACAGAGCTAACGACACATGCAAGCCCTCCCCGAGGAAAGCTAAAACACATCGTTGGAAAAATACTTCTATGTTCCTTTAAAACACCCTCAAGAAAATGCCTGTCTTCTCCGCAGCGAGGATTCTGAATTATTGGTGAGCAGGCACAAACAACACCCTTCCTCTGCTGTTGAACAAGAGGTCAAACAAACAAATGATTTTATCTACAGCCGCTCTCCACCTTCCATAAATCCTCTCTTAATGTGTGCGTGTGTGTACTGACGGGGTGGAAAATGTGCCCTCTTAACCCTCCCTCCAACTCCTCTTCCTCCCCTCTCCCTCTTCTTCTCTCTCACACTGTGCTACGAGTTTATCTTCCAGAATAACATATCACTATATCAACTCATTATTAAACCTCCAGCTGATTAATCAGACACCGTGTTACAAACTGTTACCACAGATGCATAATTCACTGCAGGTAATCTAAAGTGTCCTTTACACCCAGAGATAACAAGATTGTATATAAAAGAGTCTTTTTTTTTTATGATGACTCAGACTGAAGGCTGAAGATAATCGTTGTATATTAGAGGCCATAAAATCCAGGCTGAGTGCTTTTATAAACATTCGAAGGAAGTGTTTTAACTGGAGGCAGCCAGCCTTGCCACGCTGAGGGCACAGAGAGAGAGGGAGCAGTCCATTAGTCTGTGATGCCTGTCTACTGCGGTGTTGTATGCAGAGCATTTATTATTTAACCATATGTAATAACAGCAGCAATGCCAAACAACAACCCAAAATCATGGAAATTGTGCAGCGGTTTTGACATATCCATCACTCAGCCACGTTCCTCTCTCCTCCATCTTTCTTTTCTGAAAAAATGAAGTGACACACAAGGGTTTAGAAAGAAAGGAAAGAGATACTAGTTTGTGCAAATGATCAATATAACTATCGCCCTGCTCCAGCTGCAGATCTCTTCTAAATTTAGATAACACACTCTCACACACCTGGCGTTGGGGGAGTAGCGCTACACTTCACCAGCTGAACTCTGACACACTAGCTGTGTCTACACCTATTAAGACACTTCATCCCTCTGCTTGGACTAGCCCTGCATATCCAGCAAGCTAGCTGACCTCGGGGCTGCTTTTATCAAGCAGAAGAGCCATCTTTCTTTTTCTCTGTCTGTGTCTGACTCGCTCCCTCACTTCTCATCCTCTCCCCACGCCGCAACATCTTTCTATCATCTCCTTAGCAATCCTCTACCACTCCCGCTGTCCTCCCTGCTCTCTTTCTCCATCAGTCTTTAAATTCAACCCACCTTTCCTCAAACCTTCTCAACACTGTAGCCTGCCCTTGAGCCTCTAGCTCTCACTGAAGCTTTTCCAAGCCCCTCTGCGCTTTATCACGGGGCAGAGGGGCAGCTCCTCCACAGTCCATTACCCCCCGATCAGCTCATTACAGAGCCCAAACACCCATTTCCTGTTACACTGTTACAGACAGAGCGCGGCATGGAGGAAAGGAGCGAAGGAGGGACATTTTTTTTTTTTAGAAAGCAGCAAAGAAAAAGACACATTTCTTTCCACCTTCTCCTACGTAAGACTCCAGTAATGAAACTGCAGATTTGGCAAGTGTGTTCATGTGCATATGTGGGTTGTTTTGACTGTTAAACTCATCTCCATTCTCTTCCCTCATTTGAACACCTTCCCATCGATGAAATCATTGCAAAAGAGAGACAGGCTTTCATATTATTGTTGCAGTTACCTTGCCAGTAAAAGCTTCCAGGTCCTCCTACCACCAGCATTCCTTCCTGGAATAAATACAATTAGTTAGGGTTAGTCATGTGACAGATGTTTGTTTGAGACTAGAGGGGGTTATAACGTGAAGCTGTGTGCGTGTGCATGTAATGATTCCTGCTGTCATGCCTGTTGACGTCCGGTGGAGAATGAAAACTTCCTGTACAGGAGGGTAGAGTTGGACCATGAGACAGAGGTCCAAGTTCACATTGACTATACAGTGAAAGAATGAGTGTGTGTTTGGTCTATTGTATGTAGAAGCAATGGGTCACATCAGGAGTGGAGGCTCCTCTAGGGACAAACGTGCTCTTGTCTTCCCAGAGTCCATAAATCTCAAAAGGGAGTCTCGTGTTTGAAGAAACCCCTTGGCTTACACTTCGACAGGGGGACGAGGGGGTTGTCATGACGATAGTGTGGGAGTTTTTTTAATGCAATCTTTACCTTGGTGAAATCCACACTGAAGCCAGCCTGGCAGAACCCCTGTCCCTCTGGGTCTGGATCATCTAAAAACCACGGACACACACATCTTTCAAACACTACAAAAAGCATCTTAATTGTTAAAAAAACATCATTTTCTGGAACAGAGCACTCAACTAACATTGCAGAATGCATTACTTCTATCAGATAAAGCAATTTTACAACTACCAGAAAAATGAAGAAAAAGTTATTATTAATATTTTATTATTAATTAAAGTTTACATTAAAATGTAGAACCACTGATGTGTGTGTCTGTTTAAATTACTGCATTACTGTGCATGAACACACGAAGTTATGTGCACACAATAAATTGTTTCATCGGCACCCTGAGGTGAAGCTTAATGATGCATAACGACAAACGTGCACATTTAAACAAAATGTGAGTTATTATAATAGTCTTAGCGGTTGTCGATTCATGTTAGGATGAAGCAAAGAAGCTGTTGGAGGCAGAAGGGTCATACTTAGGCACATTATAAAGAAATACTTCCTCTGCTGAGTTATTCCCCCCTTGAGAACAGTTGAGTTTACAATGTGATTATTCTAGTCTTGATTAGTCCGAACTGACATAAACAACACAGAGCTCTTTAACATCCTTCCATTACAAGAGGGAGTATGAATCTGTGTATGTCAGTACATGAGTGTGGACAGTGAGGAGTGTTTATGCAGAGCAGATGATGGATTGGATGATAAGAGCTGTGTGTTTGATCTGTTGTTGACAATGGGCCACCTGATAGCCTCCATTTCTTCTTATCATATTGCATATTCTGCTGGTGCCTCATGTCACGGTGCAGGGTGAGAGGAGTCGCAGGAAGAAAGCGGGAGAGAAAGAAAAAGCTGGAGATGAAGAAGGGGAGGGGGCTAGGAAAATCCCATGAATCCCATTCACAGAACCGATGACAGAAAGAAGAGGACCAGAGAGGGAAAGCCCAGCCAACAAATAAGCCAGTCTGCTTGCTGTTTTTCGGTCATTGCAACCACATTACAAGAATACACAATGGGCCTTGTGCAGCAACATTCTCTTGAATTCCTCTTATATTTTCTATTACGAGAAAAAGTAAAGTGAAGTCAGCTTCAGAGGCACCAGAAGTCTGCTCCAACCCAGGTGTGCTGAGTTATGAATCCCACTCAGTCGTGAATTGTTTATTAATTCTTTATTGCTTATTAGTAGTATTAGTGGGGGCGGCAGTAGCTCAGTCAGTAGGGAGTTGGCTTGGGAACCGGAGGGTCACCGGTTCAAGTCCCAACATGGACCAAGAACTGAGTGTGAACTGGTAGCTGGAGAGGTGCCAGTTTACCTCTTGGGCACTGCCGAGGTGCCCCTGAGCAAGGCACCAAACCCCCAACTGCTCGGGGCGCTTGTCAGGAGCAGCCCCCTCACTCTGACATCTCTCCATTGTTGCATGTATGTGGGTCCTGAATGTGCATGTGTGTGTTAACAACAGAGTGTAAAATTGAATTTCCCCTAGTGGGACTAATAAAGGTTGATCTTCTTCTTCTTCTTCTTCTTCTTCTTCTAGTAGCATAGTTAATGCCTGCTAAACACTATATAAGGGCAGGTGTTGTTCCAAATACTCCGGCACATGTCCCGTTGGAGAGATGCTGCCAAAAAATGTGGTAAATAAAAACAAATCATGGATACAAACCAAAATAAGAAGAAATTTGTTCGGATGTCGTTTCCTACGTGAGGCCCATTGTCTCACAGTTTGGTTTTATTTCGCCAAGTTTTGAGAAATCCACCCCTGAGATTTGATGCAGAATTTTGTTTGTGAAAAAACACGCTATCTACAGTTTCTATTATTTCTTCAGTCTGTGGATTATCCTGAGTAACAGGCATGGGAAAACAGCAAAAATATGCGGCAGAATTATTTATATATATATTGTAATGCCACAAACAAAATTACATTTGCCTCAGTAGTAGTGGGACAGAGGCAGGGCTCTCAGAGACAGATATATCAAAACCTGGACAAAAATACCTAAACTATCTGCATAGCTGGATACCACCAGAAGTAAGTGAGAAATTTATTTTTGTGTGTGACTCGACCTTTTAAATTTGAGTCTCAGATATTATGTTTTATAGGCTGACATAAAACTTTATGCCATATTATGATATATAAGACTGACGCGAGATACAGTATACAAGGACATGGTCTGTAAAAGCCATGTCCTAACATTCTGAATGCTATGGTTAATTTGTGTTCATGCTGACAGCAGAGACAGAAAGAGAAAAACAAGAGGAAGGGAGGAGAGCAGTAAAAGGGAGACGGAGACAGTTGGAGACGGAGCTGCAGGTTGACTCACTGGTCCTGCAGGGCGAGTACTCTGCGTAGGCACTGAAGTTCTGGACGGCCACATAACAGGTCCCCACGGGGTCTTTCTCCCCACTCAGTTTCACTGTCCGCCAGTGGTAGAGAGGAGCACAGGCCTGCACAACAAATAATACTCTAATTCCCCTTTCAAGACTTAAAAAGCCTTTAAAAAAGAACAATTTGTGTGCAACCTATAGTGTTCAACCTTGTATAATGATGCAGGTGCTTCATGTCTGAATTGATATCATGTCAACTCACCACCACTTTTCCTTTGTGTGTCCTGACTGATGCTCCAAACCACTGGTGCGACTTAAACTCCAGAGGCTCTCTGGTGCCATTTACCTTAATCATTCTGTTGTCTGGGGAGAGATGGAGACAGACGGGAAGTGGAAAAGACATTAAAAAAGAAAGAGACATTTCATAATGACGCCAGTAAAAGCTGATATTGACTGTGGTAATTTAGATCCAGGCCTGTAGCACTAACCCTGTGAGTGGAAAGTATTTGTCCTTGATAAGCGACAACAAAGAGCAACAGTCTTAAACAGCCCTATAACAAACATCAAAACACCATTTGCCCCCCAGAAAGAGACATTTGTCAGGATGCCGGAGACTTTTTGTTCAGTCAAAGCTTTTCCTAGAAAACGCAGCAACACTGAAGATACTAACGGGCCTCCACACACACAAAAACTTGTTTGTGCACATTATGAGCATTTCCCAGCTGACTCCCTATAAAGTGTCAGATTCAGTGTGAGTGCATGTGTGTCTTTGCTCTGTTGCAGATATTCTCCGGTGTTATTAAAGGCCAGCTGGCTCTCTTCAGAGCCCTGTAGACCCCTCCACATTAAACACCTTCTTTCAGCACATGCACACACACTTACAAGCAGACAATAAAAGCATAACAGCAGGTGTACAGTGGATTGTTTTAGAGTTCATTTTATTCTAAGTCTATTTCTATCTCTTGTCCACCATCATTCATAGTACGTGTGGTAGATCCTACCTACTTCCAAATTGTGTTTGCATGCTTTTATATAAATAATTCTCATATCTAAAGAAAAATCATGACTATATTGAATAACAGAGCCAGTTACTCATCATATCATAGACTTAAAGGTTTTTATAACCAGGCTCATGACTGGGATGACGTTCTTTTTAGTTCCAGGACAGGTTTGGGAGTTGTGGGTGAAGGTATTGAATGAAGAATACTCTATTAGACACACCCAACCTTGTTGAACTGATCTGAGGCCACAGCAGAGGACAGGCTGCAGTGTGACGCTCTCAGATTTGTGTTTGAACGTATAGCACTTATGTGAGAAAAGAGCGAGATGCTACATCAAGTTTCTCTGAAGAAAGAAAAGCGAAATTTAAATGTTTGTTTCTCTAAATAACTATGATTGATGAATGCACCGTTTCCTGGCAGATTAATGGATCAGCAAGACAGACACCAGGCTTCTTCATGGACATGCAATCACTATCACCATATCAACCCCTGGCACAACTTGACACATCTGCATAACGTCACTGAAGCCACACACACACACACACACACACACACACACACACACACACTCACACGTACACTCAGGCACATGTGAGGCTGATGTATGGATATTAACCAGTACAGTGCACACAGATGTTCACCACTCATGCTGATATTTTTTAACATTGTGCATGAGTCTCTCAGTCTAGTTTATACCTGTAATAAAGGGTTTGCTGTAACTCTAGAAATATCCACCGCGGCCACTGTCATCAATCACCCACCACTGCAATGAATAGATACACACATGCACATGACTACGCACATGTTCTTCTGTGTTTATTCTTATATCCCCCAAACCTGAAATTTTCCCCAAAACACTTCACACTAAAACTAACCCCTTTGGAGGAAAATAACACGTAATTAACTTTACAGAAAGTCAAGAAAACAGTCCTCACTTTGGAGGTTTGCCCTCATCTGCACGGAGCCTTACTTTAGTTTATATGTACAACAATGAAGTCCTGCTTGCATCAGCTGATCAGCTATCAGCTGTTTCATTCATGCTTCAGGAGCAGCTCACTGATACATCAGCTGATCGGTGAGTGGTTGACCAGCCAATCATATTCCTACAAGGGCACATGGTGGTGTAACATGACAGCACTCTGCTGATATCTTCATTGCTGGATCTCCATCCACTGTTAAAACTTCCTGATTAAAACTTGAGCTTTTGATACTGTTAACGCCAAAACAATCTAATATTCGAGTATGTTTACAGCTTTCTCTGAATCATGTCTGATAAATTCGATCTCCCAACAGAGTACTCATTGCAGCTTGGATTCTCTGAGCACCGCTTCCATCAAAGTTAACTGTGCAACAAAAGGTCAGTTCCTTCTCCATCTCTCTGTTTGTGGTCCTCACAAAGATAGTAGAGGAGTCCTCACAAAAAGAGACAGAAAAACAAAGAGGGGGGGTGGACTTATGGAGACCAAAAGAGAGACTAGGGGTGGGGAGAGGAGACAGGGATAAATTTTCAAGATCTAATAAAAAGCAGACCTCACCCAATCCCCCTTTCCTCTGAAGGGGAACTAAATTCCCATGTGCATACAGTTTACCCCCCCCCTCCCCTCTCTCACTTGTTCCCTCTCTGTCTTTACCTCATGCACACACACTTACCACTCAGATGGAAAAGCGTGCATCAGAGACATTAGATGCACAAACACTGGCTGATTGGACAGCTAACCTTGATGATAATATATTGAAAACCATAATCAACATGATGCAGGCTTGTACCAGCAGACCCGCCAGCCACCTTCTTTGTTAGATGAAGTTGATGAGACCCATATGTCTTATCTCGCTTTTTCTGGCAACAGCACGTGTGCCAACTCATGTCCACACACACAGGCTACAAACAGGTTATGAAACGCTAGTGGTTCCAAATGGATGGAGTAACATCTGGGGCCACCTTTAAAAGGAGCCACTCAGACCTCAGCTAAATGAACGTGTGTTGCGTTTAATTTTGCTCACTAAAACACTAAATTAAAGTTAAAGTTTTTCATTTCAATGTCCTGTAACAACACAAACCTTCAGGAGTCTTTGGAGCATGATTATACCCAGGAGGTCTGTCATGAATTCATTTTGATCCATGACATGAAAAAAACTGTAAATACTTTCAGGTTACTCACTGGAGTTATCAAAAGGTATCTGTCTGCAGCTGTTGGGGAGTCCAGGCCAGGGGCAGTAGTAGACAGCCCCAGCCTCCACAATGCCAGGCTGAGAGGTGTTCGCCTTGGGAGCCCCCACCAACACACTGAACCTGGTGGGGGGAAAGAAAAACCAAGGTACATGCAGGAAAGCGTACAATGCATTATACAAACTTGTGCAGCCAGTGCGCACAGTTTGTCTCATTCATACATTCTTCTGTTTCATATTTCTGTTTTGTTCTGTGCAGCAGAAATCTGAATCATTGCTTCTGTCCCACTATAGTATGTACAGCTACAGAGATCATATAGACACATTTCTTTTCATTTTGATCTTTTTTTTTCCATCTCACAACATTTGGATCATTTATATTCCACTGAGTGTTACTCAAAACACTACCGGTACAGTTTAACTCCTGTTGGACCATGATGAGACATTTTCAGTCACTCACGTGTTGCTGTCGGAGGTAGCTTGATAGAAGTCCACAGAATAGCCGAAATAACTTCCATCGGGTCCCCTGTAAACCGTAGGATGCTGTGCGTAAATGTTAAAACTCCAAACTCCATTTAGCGCCGACAGCACCCCGAGAATAAACATCCCAGCGGAGGAAACACAGTCCCAGACGCGCTCCATCCCCAAAGTACAGCCAGCTGCGCACTAGTCCCCCCAAAATGAGAGAGGGAACTGGGGGAAAGAGAGAGAGAGAGAGAGAGAGAGAGAGGGAGAGAGAGCGAGAGAGAGAGAGAGAGAGAGAGAGAAAGAAAGGAAGAGGGAGAGACAGAGTTTCCTTCGTGCAGGTGAGGTAGGTTTGTCCCGGGTAAAGTCCGCCAACTGGCTGTCAATGGATCACTGCGCTCCCCCCCAAAAAAACTACCTCCTCACACCCTGAAACCACCAGGTCTGTCCAGAGTCTCCGCTACGAGACTACCCAGCCGCGCCCCCGCCCTCTGCACAAAACTTTACCCCCTACACACACACATACGCACACGCATACACACACTGCAAGGCACAGACCACATCTGAGCGCGCAACGGGACAGGCGCGTCATCGCTCCTTTTATGGCACACACACATTTTCTGTGGCGAATTGAGAGCTTTACCCTGAAACAATAAATAATATTAAAGTGAGATTTACAGCCACACCCTCTAATCAGTACAGAAATATACGCAAGAGGAGACTTGGCACGCGCGCACGCAAAGGCAAAGACTTGTAGTTGAAATGACAGCACCTTATCCTATCTTTTTTATTTGCCACTTTGTCCGATCATACCAGTTAAAACAAGGCAGCTTTTCCCTCCGTTGAGAATAATCTCTTGTAATTACGTCAGTTATTATTATGTCGACTGACTCGCAGCAGAAATCTCTGGAGCTGTGAAGGTTTAGGCAGTTTTGGACCCGTCACCGTCTCACTCAACACCAGGCGATTAAACCGCCGAGGTAACATAGTTCGCTCTCGCTCAAAGTAATATCCTGCACTGAAAAACTGTTTAAAGAGTTGACGGGTAAGAGCAGGCTGGGTTTTTATATATACAGATCAGCACTTTTGAATATTTTTCTTATCAAAAACTCTGCAGGGCAGAGAGGAAGAGAGATGAATGTTGCACCCACTTCCAGACAGCCTCCCAATCTGCTGTTCATCAGCTTGGAGAGTTTGTTTTAATGAAACTAAGCTTTATGGGCACATTAGTGCCTCACAGTGAGACTGCAGTGGAGCAGTGCTACAGTCAGTGGAGTGTGTTTTCTGTCAGGAGAGTTGATAAGAACCAGGTGAGAAGGTAAAGAGTGAGTGAGAAGAACCCAAACCTTGACCTGCCAGATGGAGCAGTTTCTCACCTCTACGCCCTCTACCTGCCCTGCTCTCCTCCATCAACACATTTCCTTCCATCCATCCATCAATTCATCAATTCCTCCCAGTAACCCTGTCTCCTTCCGTTATGGTTCCATTTAATTTGGGCAAACTTGGTTCACCTGGGTGTGAGAGAGGAGAGGAGAGTAAGGGAGAGGGTCTGCTCTTTCTCAGCTATAAATCTGTGAAGAGACGGAAACACCATGAGCACATAGAAAGAGATGGTGGTGATGATGGAGTGAGGAGGCAGCAGACACATTCCTGTTCCTCTGCCCCATTTGGCTTCAGTGTTAGAAGGCCAGGTAACAAGCGTTTTAATGCAGCTCAGTTTCAGTGTGCACACTTTCATCTGTAATCATTTTCTCCACTGTCTTACATCCAATAAAATTCTCACAGATATCCCATTACAAGGAATACACACATTTCCTTGCATACTGTTCAGGTTAAGTCCCGCCAGTCTGCCAATGTGCTCCGATCACAGATTTCCTGCAGGTCTATCTGGACTGACTATTGTACAGTAGTGCTTTATATTCTACACGCTGTGCCCACGTCTCTCTTTACAAACTCCTGAGACTGTTAAGCAGACTGTTGTGTCAGATTAGGCCCACATCCTTTCTGCATTAGACAAATCCATTATACACACACCCTGCCAATATTACAACTCTCCTGTGCACAGATGCTTTCTGGAGCCAGGATATCTGCAGATACACAAACACAAATGCATAAATATTGAGTTAAAACTACTGAGCCAGAACTAAGTACTTAAATGGTATTAAGTGCTATTTCTCAAACACTTGCTGCTTGTCTATAGTGGCAACTAAATAACAGGCAGAATGGTGGTAACGTCCCACTTTGTTTCAGGCCTTATAAAAGGCCAATATTTCAGTTCTCCTCTGGTGAATTCTGATGAGCAAAAAGAAAGTTTCCTATCTTAGATAGATATTTTCTGTTCAGAGAGGTACTTAAATCACCATCAGTGTCTTTGAGATTTAATGAATTACTGATTTAGAGTCTCTGGGGACACGAAACACAAGTTGGTGTGTGATTTAGTATTAAGGGGATCCAGACAGACCTGGGGCATCCTGAAACCCGATGTTGTCCAATGTCGGGGTCAGGATATTTATGACACAGGAGGAGCAAATCTACGATCTTAAAGTTACAAAGCCACACAGCATTTGAACAAAAAAAGTGTTTATTCCAGAACCTTTGAGTGTGATAATAAATACATGAACACTTGGCCAACATCCTAGTGTGGTGCACAAAGCACACACACACAGAGCACCTAAACCAGCTTCATCATGGTGAAAACACTGAAGAAACCTCCTGCTCTCTCTGCGTCTGGGTTGGTCCCTTTACGCTGTAAACGCTTATTAGTGAGTGTGACGGTGTGTGTGTGTGTGTTCTCATATGTGGAAGGCTTTGGTAGGTTTTCGCTCGAACAGTCCTATAGCTGGATTAACAGTAGTGTTTCATAGTCGACTGGCTGTACACGTGGTTCAACATACGTTACGGTGACACACTGGAGCCGTTGAACCAAACCAGTTTGCTCCTCTTTAAACAGTTTCTAGCTGTCTAACTGTAGTGTCGGCACAGAGCAGAGCTGTAAAAATAAACAGTCATTCATTTTTTTTTCCTTTTAAATAATTACATCAGCAACATCCTGTGTGTCAATTACAAGCTGTGGTGAACAGACAATAGCATGAACTGTAAAGGTGAGCTTGAATTTTTTTGTGTAATGTGTGAGTGAGGATGGGAGAATGGATCTCAGGCATGTATGTTTAGTCCAGGAACATCAGTCTCTTGTGTGCATGTGTTTTTCTCATTCTCATTTGTCTGTGTATGTGTGTCAGTTGCTGTAACCTGTTGACCTGTCAGGTTCAGCGTGCAGGGGGAAAGCTGGAGAGGTGTGTTTGTGTGTGTGTATATATGTGTGTGTGGAGCAGGAGTGGTCCATCCATGTACACAGACACATAGTCAGTACTAGTTCAGTGACGGGGAACGGTCGGTGGTCCACAGCAGCTCAATGTAGGGCCACCTGGTCTGTAGGCAGCGCTTGACTGGAGTGTCGTCCGTCCGAACCATGGGATCCTCGAAACCCAGCACCAAAGCTGTTCCTTCCACGTACTCCACCTGAGAACATGCAGGTTAATACACAGTTAATGCACTTAGCTAAGCACACACACTCAAACACTTTCTGCTGTTTTTGACAGGCTTCACCTCTATCTTCTTCCTCTGAGGAGATCAGGGGTGAGACGCAAGGGATGGATGCAAGTATACAACAGACACTCATACACACATATACACACAGACCTACACACATATACCAGCTGCATGGGACTGCTGTCAGCAGGTCTGTTATTCCCATCTGGAGCTATGGGAAAGGAATTGCCATCACAACCTTATAGGCGCCTTGCTGCCATGTGCATGTGTGTGTCGGCGTGTGCTTTTGTGTGGGCACACGTGGTGCCATTCTTACATTTTCAGGTAGCAGTATGGAAAAAAAAATCTGCTTTACAGACTAGACAAAGTCAACAGATGAAGAAAGTGATATTCCTGAGTACCATTTTTTTTTGCTCAGCCACCAACTACATCCTCTGACGATCATCCATCAAACTAAGCCTGCTTAATAGGCCCGTGTTTGAACATTTATCACAGCGAGGCTGCTGAGAGTGGCCTCCGTGCTGAAATGACTTGGAGAAACAGGAGGCTAAGCCAGGGTTTTTGGATGGATGGGCAGGCTATTAGGCTCGCGATAGCTACTGTTTATTTTGGAGTGGCCGGCCGCCTCCAACGGTGTGTGCATGTATGAATGATGACAGGACAAGAAGAATGGCAATAGGCGGAGAGACAGAGGGAATATGAAAAGGAACCACCGACAGCTGCTATGACAAACCTGAACATGAAATAGTGTCTTACCCTCTCGTTGTGGTTGGACTGTTTAAGTCCATTGTAGTGGTAGATGGGAAATGAGTCTGGGATTCCTGAATCCTGAAACACGGTGAAAAACATGAATGTTGTTAGAGAGTCTCTGAGCGAACTGCTCTCACAGAGTTGGAGGTAAAGAACCACAGAGGCAGAACATTTTTGAACCGAGTAGTTAAACCGACACATCTCTGCCTGCAACCAGAGCTTAGTGTTAAATCCCACATGCTCAATTTGCGTGTATATTTGTGCACTGAAGCAAAGCCCAACTCCAATTACCAGAAAATATCCAACACTACGAAAACGTCCGAACAATGACACTGAGCCAAAACACTTCCAATGACTTTGGCTTAAAGGTGCAGAATGCTAATAGGGTGTGTTGCCGGAGAGCGTGTCCAGCTTCTCGTGTTTATATGCCTATATATGAAACCCTAACCCTCACCCCAATCCCATGTGTGTCTAAGTGTGTGTGTCCAGTTGGCTAATGGTAGTATAATTTCTTTGCGGCTCGGGGCCATTCCTCTGGCAAGTCCCTAAAGCCCTGATCACTTTAACACAGTTCCCCTCTATCTCTCCCTCTCTTGTTGTCTTCCTCGCTTGCTCTGCCTCATAAAGGCATCTTACAGCTCTTTCTATGCTTCTCAGCGAGTAACGTCAGACGATGGCGAACACACATGAATACATTTCACATGAGACACCACAGGAATGTTTTGGGCATAAAAACCTTTGATTGGCTACAACAGCACTCCATATGCTTGTAAAAGACATTAGTGTCATCCACGTGTGTGTGTGTGTATACGACTCTTTGTCCATGTGTTTTAACTGTGACATGGATTGTATGACTGGTGGAAGGTATTCGTCATACTGTGTGTACATCTTTGTGGTGGATGTCCACATCTACACACACACACACACACACACACACACACACACACACACACACACACACACACACACACAAACACACAAACACACAAACCTGATCAGGGAAAAACTCCATCAGGAATGGGCCCAGAAGAATTATGCCCAAATTCTCTGGATCCAGCTTACTCTTCACCAGACTGACACTGAGGAGGCACACAGATAGAAACAGAAAGGAAGTAAATAAAAAGTGAGTAGAGGAAAACACATGAAGAAATCCAGAGAGAGAAAACATGCAGGTCAAAAGAGAGGGGGGCTGGCCTTCTGATCAGTACAAAATAACAGTCTGCGATATTCTGAGTCAAATTTACGATCACCTCATCACTCAATGTGGACTTATGATGCATGTTTTTATGAATATCGTAGCACAACTAAAAATATCTCTTTCCAGACATTCCTACGTGTTAGATCAGTGGTATTATTATTCCCCCCTGATAAAAAAAATCTGGTTAGATTGCCCTTTTAAGGCAGCAAAGAGAGAAGCGAGCTTCATACCAGAACACAGAGGCAAGGTAATGGTGTTTCTCCATCTATTGATTTTTACAAGTAGCGTGTGCAGCAGGACAGCATACAGAGTAGACAGTAACCCTGCTGAAGTGTCACTGAGCAACGCTATGAATCTATAAAAGCGTCAGATGTGCTGCTCTATTGCCGACCTTCTGTTCCCTTTTCAGGCACGTGAGCAAAAGACAGATCCTCAGGGATCAACAACATATCTTGTTTTTTAACAAGTGGTTGAGAGATGATGGGTCACGAGAATTAATTGATTGTGGCGGATTTGCATGGCATCCACTGCATGACTGTACATAACTTCACCATTGGAGTGTTTGATCATGCCAAAGTAATTGGTTGTGTCAATCTAGCTTCCTGTGATGTAATGCAGTCTGCTGATGCTTCACTGGATTGGCGTAGATGCATTGTCTTCTTTAAGAATCACATAAAGACAAGGAATAACATGTCAATATTTTTCATTCATTTCAGTGTTTCATTTGCTTGAATTGTCTCAACACAGCATTTGATTTGTTAATATTTGCATCACACTGAATAGGGTATTGGATGTCTTGGATTAGCTCCATGGACAGTAAACGGGAGAGTGACTTTGTGGACACACTAATGACACCTAAGGCGACTTTTATGGGAATAAGGACATCTTTGTATTCTTGTCACAATGGTATAGATAATATTTTTGATTAATTCATGTTTTTGACGCCATTATGCAGCAGATGTGCTTTGTTCAGTTTCAGAGTTTATTTAATAGTTCACTTAAATGGTCTAAAGCAGTTTGGAAATGCAGGAAAAACCCAGGGCACTGATTTTTTTGTGGATTTACATTATTTTATCACACATTCAAGTTTAATTGTATTGACAAAAAACACAATAAACAAGACTGCATTTTAAACCCTTAAAGCTCCTCTGAATATCTATGGAAACCACTCCAAAGGAAAAGATCAAGACTGTAATTCCTTGGAGCTGTATCCTGACTTCTGCCGAGAACAATAAGTCTTCACAAAGTTATTCTACATATCTTATGACCGCTGGTCATAAGATATGTAGAAGTACTGAGTCACAGACAACTTGTAAACTGTTTACACTCACATTCCATGAGTGATGAAAGCCTTTAATTTAATACTTATAGATACTTTATTAATCATTTTCCCCCCAGGCACTAAAGCTGCTGCCTTTTTCACAAGGTGGAATCCCTGCAATAACTCTCATTGTGTGGTAAGGAATGAGACTCCACTGTTTGCACTGCAAGTCTCCCCCCCGTTTGCTGTGTTGTGATGTATCGCCCATCTGGGGGTCTGCAGACCAAATCAGTGGTCCAGTTACTTGGCCGAGGCCCACGGCTACAGCGTTTGGGCTTACTGCTCCTCAGATGAAAACGTGCTTCTGTTTGAAGCGGCACTTTAAAGCATTTCCTCCCTCTCGCAGTCTTTCTTCCTGCCGTTAATGATCTCCCTCTAAGCCTCTGTTTCTGACTTGCTTTCGTTTTCGTTCGTTCTTTCTTCCTGAGCTTTTATAGCGGGCTCTCTCTGGTCTCACTTTATAGTAGCCTGGTAGTGAAACATGAGCGCAGGGCCGCTGACCTGGCCTGGCCGTGACTTCGGAGTTAGAACTTTAGAAGCTCTACAGGTGCCACACACACATGCTGTAACACACACACAAACATAAAGCCTTGAACATGCGAGCACTTACTACTCGGGCTCGGAGACAAGGTCAAGGGCTTTCATTACGTCCTCCAACAGAGACTCTGGGATGAAGCCATTATCTGGGGGGAGAGAGAAAGAGAGAGAAAGAGTTGGAGACATAAAGGGGACTGATGCACTGGCTGACCCTGGACAGAACATAAAATACAGGCTTCAGCTGAAAACCAGGGGAAGCCTTCACCTACACATATGGCACAAGCACCATTTACATCACTGGCCCTGGGGAATGAACTCATCTGACACAACTACAGAAAAAATTAGAAAATCACACACATACACACACCTAGTCTGCTCTCTCTGACCTACATTCCATGGCCGTGATGATTGCTTTACCTGAAAGGAAAAGCTTTAAACACTAACATGTGTGTGTGTGTACCGGCACTTACAGATTTGTCTCATTTAAACATCAGCATGTGAGCCTGTGTGGCCGGTTGTTTAGATACATCCATACAGTAAACCCCTGGTGTATTGTGAAGAAGATTAACAGGCGAGCGCCCAGCTTGACCGCTCACAAGCAACTCAGTCTTGCCTTTTCAAAGCCAGATGTTATTCACTCAGAGTGACAACTGACCATCTGACAATGAGCAGAGAGGGCACGCACACACAGCCTACACAGGGACAATGACAAACACCATATATTAAAGAACATCCTGAGACAGCGGGCTGTCGTTGTTGTTGTTGAGTGTGTATGTCTGGAGAGTCACTGTAATGCGTGTGAATGCATCTGGCGCCCCTTCACCACAACACAGGGAGCTGTGCTGACTCTACATGTGACACAGACAGATTTATGGGCCTTTTATGCAGCACTCAACTGTGCTGCTGGCTATGGCATGTGTGTATACACTGCAGTGTGTGAATATGTGTGTCGTGTGTGCATCTTCCTTGCATGTGTGCATTTATGTCTGTGGATATACCTACCTACTGTAGCCCGTGCGTGTGTGTGTGTGTGTGTGTGTGTGTGTGAGAGAGAGAGAGAGAGAGAGAGACCATATGGCTTGCAGAATGTCCTGGCAGATGTGGACTTGAAAATGTGCAAAGCCAAATTTGGTGCAATAGAAAAAGACATATGAAATACAAGGGGAAGAAAAAAAGGTGACAGACAGTTAAATTTAGATATTTGTTGTCGAAGTTACTGAAGCAGGCAAGACCACCTTCAGCTGGGAGGATTAATCTCACTGCAACATCTCATTGCACCATACACACAAATCAGCATGTTGTTCCTACGAGCCTGATAGTGAGTGATGTTGTTTATGGCGACAGAGAGCGGCACACTTCATTTCACAATAACAACACATGTATATGAAGGTACGCGCTACGACTGGTGATTTAGTTAGGTCCTCAGTTGAACACTCTTGCAACATGGATAGCTCTAAGTGTGTGGTTTTAACATGCCTGTGTCTTGTGTGCGACTCCCAACATCTCTTCATCTCTCCCTCTTTTCTCTTGTCTCGACAGCAGAAGAAAATCATTACACAACAGCTGTTAGGACTAAATGTTTCATTTCAATACTCTTTCTTGTCTCTAAGTGCTCATGAACACACGCACACATCCCACACTATAATCCTGAGGCTACATAGATGAAAGCTGCCGACTTCCGACTTTTAGCACATCTGACATGACAGTCTGTCATCTCTTTAACTTTCTACTGTCACTGTGTTACTCTCCGTTTCCTTCCCCTCGCCTTTTACTCCAGTCACCTGGAAGTGACAGGAAAGGAGGTTTAGGAATATGAGGAGGAGAGGGAAGGAGCGGGATGGTTGACTCAGCTGTAAGAGGAGCTGATTTCACCAACCCAAACAACAACAGTGGAGATGAGAGGAGAGAAACAGAGTCTCGTTCTGCCTGCAGAAGAAAAATAATGGAGACAAAAAACAAGAAAGAAGAGGCAAGGAGGGCAATGGAGGTTAGAAATGCATCTGCTCAACCAGGAAGAAGGGAAGAGAAAGACAACAGGGCCAGGATATTATTTGCACAGTGTGTGTGTAGCTGTGTTGGAGTGAAAGTGTGGATTAATTAAAGTACATCTGTGCACCAGGATTTTCATATAGCTGAGCTGAGCATGATGGTCTATAAACACAAGTGTGCAGGGGGTGAAAGGTGGGAGAGCAACATGATAGAAGCATTTGTTCATTACCTTCTGGATCGAATGACTGGAAGACCCTCCTTGCCTGTTCCGATGGAGACTCTGGACCTACCAGCGACATCTCCTATAAGGAAGAAGAAACAGAAAGATAGGAAAAAAAATACATGGGAGGGAAAGAAGGAAGAGAAAAAGATTTAGTACTTGTGCATGGCAACATAAGAAGGTCTGACCTGAACGTGACCAGAGATCTTTGACAAAAGTGAGACAGTGCAGAAGAGCAGGGAGGAGAGGAGGACTTAGATCACATTGTGGGAGAACGTGGCTTCATCAGTACTGAAACATTAGAAGAACCATCTACTCACAGCTAACCAAATCTGATTGTCCTTGTCAAGATTTAGCAGCACTAATGTACAATATACTACAGTGAACAGCCCACATACAGCACCACCCATTGCAGCACTGTGTGATGCATTGCTAATGTACATTGTGCATGTACTGTGTGTGTGTGTGTGTGTGTGTGTGTGTGTGTGTGTGTGTGTGTGTGTGTGTGTGTGTGTGTAATCTAAGGGGCCAGTGCAATCACTGGAATCCATCAGCTTATTAACTGATCTGCTGATAAAGTTAGACGGCTTGTTTTCACTCCAAACACACAATCAGGAAATCGAGTCTTAGATATACAGCCCATGATTTATGACAAGCTCTACAGTGTTTGTTTGTTGGTGAAGTTTAGAAAGAGCAGTGTTGGCAGGCAGATCAGAAATGGGGGTGCGTACATGCCTGCAGAAGAGGGAGATACCCCGTTAGACTGGCCTATAATGTAGATGTTGGTTAAATGAACACTTCCTTGGTTTCTCTACACTAAAGAGCCTCAGCATGCATCAACCAAAATGCCTGTCAGATCTCGATTTAACCGCATATAAAACCCCCTTTGCTCACATTTATCGGTCTGTAGTCAACAATTTGTTACTTTCTGAAACAGAAAATCTGACAAAATCACCATTGCCTTGGTTCTGTCACTTTTCAAGTGTGCAACTAAGCCCAATAGTGTAAATGCCACAGAAGAGAAGCTTCAAAAGTGTGCATGTGTCATCCCCATTTGTAAGATTCATTGCATTGAAACAATGACGGTGTACAAAATACACAGAGATGTCAGGAAAGCAGTGTGACACAGCCAGAAGGAGTGTCAATTTTGGACAGGTATAAACATTTTACCATCAGCTGTAAGTTGTTTTGAGCATATTGAACCGTTAACACTCTAAACCCAGAGACGGATCTCATGAGATAGGAATGTCTTCTCATGCCTTCTCTTATCTTACATTTAAGCATTATCCACTATCTTTAAACTTACTGTCAGATCTGGTCCAGAGCTAACAGTAAGATTAACAGCTAGATAACCATCGGTTTCTGATAATCAACAGTGCAAGCAAACAATGATAAGGAGTGCAAGGGTCTCATAGTTCCTTGAAAATTTATTGCATGATATAACCATTTAAAGAAGTTTAAGAAGCTCAGAGGAGACACATGGGATATTCTGCCAAGAGAGGATGAAATTAGATACTTCTCAAAAAGATGGCTTTTCAGCCTTAGCTGTCACACACACACACACACACTGATGCGTGTGTGTAGGCGAGACTCGGAGGGTTCTCGCTGTTCTTCCTTGGGGGCGGCAGTAGCTCAGTCCGTAAGGACTTGGGTTAGGACGCGGAGGTCACCGGTTCAAGTCCCCCATGGACCAAGACCAACTGGTTGCTGGAGAGGTGCCAGTTTACCTCTTGGGCACTGCCGAGGTGCCCCTGAGCAAGGCACCAAACCCCCAACTGCTCTGGGCGCTTTTCAGGAACAGCCCCCTCACTCTGACATCTCTCCATTGACATGTATATGTACTGTGTGAACAACAGAGTGTAAAACTGAATTTCCCCACTGTGGGACTAATAAAGGAATATCTTTCTTTCTTTCTTTCTTTCTTTATGAGTGAGGGAGGGAGTGTATTTATGACAGTGAAATGCTGGACAAACACACAATGTTTTTGGAACGCAAATGAACCCTGCTCATCTCCTTTAGCTGGCCTTTATTAAAGCTTGAGCCTCGGATCCACGCAGGCTGCTAGGGTTTCATGGTCCACTTATTACTGTATTCAGGACTTACTCTGGGAAAGAGAGAGAGAGATAGAAAGAGAGAGGGGTTCAGGGGGACACATCGGGAAGAGACGACTCCCAGCTGCCGGCTCTTCAGATGCTAAGAAAAACAGGCACAGGCCGGTGAGCACACGCTCACACACCGTTCTGTCACACAGAGTATAGCAGGGTCCTGGTGTGTTAACATTACAGGCTGCATAAATCTGACGCCAGATTTGTCATTAGCTAGATATGTCTGTGTTTCACTTACAGGGGTGGACAAGGGTCAGTGTTGGTGTCTTGGGAGGAATAAGTGCTAAAAAAAAGTCTGAAGTCAAACATATTAAATGAAGGATTAACAGTGAAGCGTCTTGAAACATGACCGGTTTTGATAAACTGTTACTTGAACTAAACATTGCATTTATCAACAGTATACCTGAGCTAAGAAAACACGTATCTCTTCCCAAAGTGATGAGAAGCTTAATCGATCTTAGGCTGCCATATACAATCCAGCTGCTGTAAGCCCAGTGTGCCTCGTGAACCAAAGCTCACAGTTTATTAGCTTTCAGAGCAGGATGGACATGGTCTGTGTAAATCACCTGATAATACCACAGTTACAAGATGTCGACACTTTACCCGAAGACAAACACTTTTAAGAGGTCATCTACCGACAAAACATGAGCAATGAACACACAAAAGACAAACTCACGTGAGCATTAAGTTCATGCACATACGCACAAACACGTAATGGCAGCAGGAATTACGCGATTGTGTGTGTGTGTGTGTGTGTGTGTGTGTGTGTGTGTGTGTGTGATGACAGGTCTGCCTGGGTGTCTTTGATCTGTGTTTTATTAGAAGCCTGAGGAAGATGCTGCTGAGTTGGAAAACATGTCATGGAGCTAACACGCTCCACAGGGAAGCTGTGTGTGTTTGAGCGTGTGTTTTTGTGTTTCAGCGTTTCTTTCCTTTCGATCCCACTGTGCTGCAGCAGTGCGAGTGTGTGCATTTATGTGTAAGAGAGAAAACGTGCAATAATTAGGCCTGACCCCTTCCAAAAGTTGTTTGCTTCTGCCTGAATACAAGTCGACATCCTGTTCTCTCAATGTGCGTAAATGTTTGTAGTCATGCAGAGATGCAGTACAATGACACACGCTCACAAAGGACCTGGCATCAGTGCAAAAGTGCAAGTGTGCCTTATGAAATCAAGGAGCAAATTCCAATCCCCACAGTCTTGACTTTTCTGCACAAACATCTGACCCTGAACAGAGCAACAACAAGCTACCCTACATAGGAACAAAGCAAGAAAAACATGCACATGAACGCACCAAGGACTTAAATACACAAAGTAATGCAGAGCATTTGCTCTGAGAAAAACAAGAAACATCAAACATGTCTTCTTTAAGAGCCAAATGATCAAAAAAAGGCTTCGGTGTAAGCAGGAGTGTTTATGCATAAGTGTCTTTTCAGTTAAATCACGACTACTGACATGTCCACAACTCTGTGCTGTACTGTAGGCGCGATACAGTATGCAGGTGATCCTGGTTTCCTTATCATCAGAGCAGATTTCCTGCCATCGCGACCTCCTAGATAAAGAACCAAGCTCTGTGTTTGCAACTTTTTGGGGAGGCTCTACTGACCACTGCCTAAACCTTCACCTCTAGCCATCTGCACTTCTGTTGCTCTCTCCTCACCAGACTTAGTGGCTCTCTTAAGTCATGCCCAGTTGTAGTCCTTTTTACCTGCTTTTTCCTGTGCTAAGTAGCTACTACAGTTTGAGTATTTCCTCCCCTTCAACCCTTGACCTTTTCTTCCATTCTTCCTTCCTCTCTTTTGTCCTTTATCTCCTCATGCGGGTAGGTACTTTTGAAAAGACAGGTAGGCATGGTACTTTACTAGAGTTACTTTCTCTTTCCCTCCGGTCCAGCCAAAGAGCTATTGTGTGTGCTGAGAGGCTCTGAGTGGCCATAGAGTGCGTCTGAAGGGATCGGTTTCGAGACAACAAAGCAAAGGTCTCGGACAGTGTCTCCTGCCTTGTTCCTAGCAGGCAGCGACAGCCTCACTACATGACAGGCTGAGGAGGGAGTCTGTGTGTGAGGGTTTGTTATGTAGAGTGTATGTGTGTGTGTTTTTTCACCTTACCAAGCCTGTGTCCCATGTGGTTACAAGTACAGAAAACAATGGAAAACCTGTCTCTCTTGCTACGTGAGGAGTATCTGCAGTATCTACTGTATCGTGTGTGTGTTTCAGGTGTGACAGACGGGACAAAGTAGTGATTTATGGAGCTGTCTTGGATGAGAAACACTGTGTCTCACCATAAAAGAGAGGCGACACCACAGGATGGCTATATAACGTAATGATGGGTCCTATAACAGACAACGACACACAGGGGAAAAGGAAGAACAATGCAGCACACACACAGTGACACAGACAGCTTTTCATCCTACTACAATGACCTACGGTCTGACCTGTCACCGATTATTGATGACTGTTAATGTACACCGCTTTGTTGCTTTGTGTTTGTGTGTGGCCCGCACCCTCTGATCATATGAAGAACAGAAATTAATCCTCTTTAACAGAAAGCACAATCTTGTTCCAACTACCTTTCAGTACACTGGAGGGATGAGTATAATTCAATGTTTTTGTATATAAACTCACTGGTGTCATATTGGGTTGATATGATCATATCATGTTATCATTTTCTGGCCAAGCTGTGATTAAAAACTAATGAAATTTGGGTTATGGAAGTTTGTGTTTGTTTTATAAATACGAAGAGTTGGTCTCATGTAATGCATAACAATTGAACATAGTTTAACGTGGGATTACATTATGAGTGATTTTGCACATCTTGCCATATCATGATATATCCATATTGAATTACTGGGGGCTCATTATTGACCTCAAGAACACACAGTTTCTATGATACATAAACTCACTTAAGCCAGGCTCAGACTACAGGGGTTTTGGTCCAGTTTATCCCAGATTCACCGCTCCTCAGTACAATCGGAGGAGAAATCTGCTCTGGGACCTTGGTTTACACTGATGTTTGGCTCAGATTATGTAGTAATGTGAGGGGTTTACAAGCTGGTCTCAACCCACCCAAGCCGCCCTAATTAATTCAAACATCTGGATGATTATGTCAATACTTTCCTAGTGAGACCACAATAGCCAGTGAGAGAGGTTGTGAATTAACCTTGAGTTTAGAATATTTTATCACACAAATATTTCTAATATTATCAGAATGATTTTCAATGATATAGCCCAAGCTAACTTTAGCAATATGGTCATTTTGTTGTGGTTTTGTGAATAAAGATAAACTGAAGTAAACTGACCTACATTAACTGTCTGCACACTTAAGTTTCTGCTCTTTACCAGTCCATGAAGGACATTTTGCAGACAGGAGCTGGAGTCTTAAGGGACACAAAGCGCCACAGCGGCTGCTCTCTCTCCTAGTAAATCACTGACCCAGAACACAACTACTGTACACACACACACAAAAACACACATGTATCTCCCTTGAGAAGCAGAGACACAGCCTGTGAACCTCATCACTCAGCAAGAGGAAAGAGTGATGAGAAATGTCACAGGAGGATCACCCCCCCCCCCTTTCCTGAGTGACCACTGCACCACTCTTTAAAGTGCATCCTTCCTTTCTACTTCCTTTCTTCCCCTGTCCTTCCCAAGAGGGACCAATAATCTGAAGAGGTTGGCTGAGGTACCCAAGAGAATCCTTTACTTGGGCAGCCAACCTGCTGTACACTGAGGTGGATAGTTACTTCAAAGAAAGAGGGGGGGAAGGAAGGAAGAAAGAATCTTTTTTAGGCATATTGCATGATATATCTCATACATCAGCCATCCCTCCTCTCCTTCACTCTCTGTCTGTCTTTCTTCCTTTCTTTCCTTCCCCTGGCGTCTCAGAAACTCTTGTCCAAAAACAGATCCCATTACATGCCATTATACACACTCAGCCTCTTTCTCACATGCACACACATTAATACAACGGAGGACAGAGAGTGTGGGGGGTGTTGTGGGTAGGGATCAGAGATGGTGGAATGGCCTTTGTGTAGGTAGATTAGATAAAAAAAAAAAACACTAATGCTATTAAGCGGATGGTCTGAAAGCCACAGTCACACACTGACAGCGACCCGCGGGAATACACACCCGTCCCCAATGGCAGACAGAAGGAGCCGGTGACACATCAGAGGCAGGGATCAGGTTATCTGCTTTTGTGGGGATGGCTCTATATCGGAGCTAAAAGCTACATAACCAGGTAGCGTGTATTTTTGTATCACCAAGCCTGGGAAATCTTAGTGTGCTTCAAATTAGCTCCAAACATAGATTCCCTTTCAAGGGAGACAGGGTCATACTGAGTGCGGTCTACCAGCAGAGTGCCTTTGCCCCATGTCTTCCCGCTTCAGCTTGGGCTCCAAGTTGTAGAGGCGGCATAGTGTAGCGTCAGCCGGGTACGTCAGTACATATGCATGCATGTGTGTGTTCAAGTGCGTTCCCAGTCTCCAATGGGACAAATGGATCCAGATGGGAACTCTGGAATCACATTCCCTACAGGAAGCCATCCACCTGAAGCCACACACACATGCACACAAAACGCTAATGCTAATCAGGATTAGGTTCCCTGTGCTCTGGAATGTGTGTGTAAGAGTCAGACTGTGTGTGTATATGTGAACATGTCACTAGTGCCGGGGGAGTTTGTAGCAATTGGTAAGTCATCAGCGCATGCATGACGACTTTGGTTCATCACTGAGCCAACATATGATCCACTCGCCTAGCAGGCTGGAGCTTAATGCATGTAACTGAGCTTTTAATCAATGGTATATTAAGGGTGTGGCATTATGAAGGAGATGATTGCCTGGGATTTTTCTGCCTCTCTGATGCCATTTTCACAACAGCAGGGAGAATCGATTCGCTACAACCAAACTTGCCAGCGTTATTACACAGGCGACAGCAATGTATTATGTTACGTGTTCGCTGATAGAGATGATATACATGCTTGTCTGAGTGCAAACTAGGTGAGTGTGTACACATGCATGCAAACATATCCACACTAGCACAGTGATCCAATGATTCAAACAACCCAAGAGCCAAAGTTTCTCTTAAATTTACAACAGTAGAGTTGACCTCAATCAGGTTGTGCATTATATGCCTTGTGGCTTGGTGTATATCTGAGCTGATGCTGCAGGAGCAGGATCTCATGGTCCTTTTTCAGGAACCCTTTTAGGAAGTTTAGATATTTTTCCTGTACTTTGACTATATGAACCTGGTTTCAGTTTTGTTCCCTTTCACCCAAAACCTAAGCCACCTACTCTGAAGTAGTACTTTCTGATGGCTCAGTGGTGCATTCTGCAGAACACGATGTCACAGATTTGTCAGACACAAGCATCCAGGATGCAACAACTTGTATAGTGCAATAACTCTGACTCAAGCCCTTGTTATTATTATCATATACTGTAAAGGGGAATGGGGGTTTTATTTTGTGTTTCTGACATGAAAACAACAGCAAAATTCTCAACTACTAACTAATGTGGTTATGCATTAAAACAGAGAAATGACCCAGAAAAACATTAAGCAGACTAGATCCTCACTCATTTTTAGATCCGCATCTTGCCTTTTTGGCATTTTTGATCTTTTCTTTTATCTCTTTACACCTCTTCTGACATTGATCTAAATTTCAATAAATCAAAAGTGTCTTGTCTCGTTTCATGCTGAATTATTTCTCAAACCAAGCAGCTGCTTTTAAATCGAACTCTAATTTTTTTAACATTTCTTGAGATGCAGTGGAAATTCAAACATCAATACACTGAAGGAACTGTTTGTTATTTAGTTCCTGAATGTTGTTTCTGGGGCTCCTTAGTTCCTGGGACAAAAAAAACATGTTCTTATGAACAAGAGCCAGGACAGAAAATGTGTGATCCATATTGTTGAAATTAACCTGACAGTGAAGGTAGACAGAAGTGTAGTGTAAATGGATGCTGTCACTGGAGTCCAAATTCAGCAGTTTACATCATGGTCATACATTATGAACTACACATTGTTTAGTTCATCACAGATGGCGAAGAAACTTAAATCATGTGTTTTTGGTGCAAGAGTGAAAAAGAGAGAGCACGAAGATGAAAGTGTGTGTGTGTGTGTGCACTTATTAAGTTCCTCTTTGGAAACTGAGCTATTTCCCCCCTTAATGCTGGATAGGTGAAAAGCCAAGAAAGAGCACTGGCCATATATGACAATCTCCTGCGCTCATTTTCCCTCCCCTCCCTTTCTACCCCCCTTTTTTCCCCACATTGATATCTGACCTGCACTATATTAAATCTGTTAAGCACATTCCATATTTTGGTTTTTCAAACCTGCTGAGGAGACTGCCTTATATTACACACCGTGTGTCTGTGTAAAGTGAAGTATGTTTTGCTTATGGACGAGTGTATTGAACTTGCCTTGGCGAAAAACACAGAGAGGTGAGTTTCACTGCCAAGGATCCAAATAGGGAACTTTGGAGACTTGAGGAATGCTCCGACCTGAAACACACACACAGACAGAAAAGGAATGTGTAACAAATGAGTGGCTATTTTCAGTCATTTTCATCATGAATCAGTAATCGTTTAAACTTTAACACAAATCTGTTCATGTTTGAACAGTGACAACGTCACTGTAAATGAACAGCATAATTCTTCTCTAGATCCTTAACAAATAGCACAGCATAATTAAATGTATATCATCAGTGTTATTGGTCAAATTATTTTCACTTGGATCTTCTCTTATTAGTCATTGGCTCTTCTTCATATGCAGCCTGAACCTGATTTCCATACAAGAAAAATAAACTAAATATATGAACAGCATACATATGAGCAGACCGCTCCTCATTTGATATGTGTCGGTCACTCTTTAACAGCCCTTTCTGGCGACCTGTCCAGGGTGAACCCCGCCTTCGCCCAATGCCAGCTGGGATCGGCTGTGGCTTGTGTTCACACGTCGGATATGTCCCACAAGTAACAGTAAGCATTTATGTGTTTATTTGTATTCCTAGCACTCTCTCAGCTCATATAGTGGGTGTCCATCTCAATCCATAGGGAGTCTTAAAAAAATAAAAATACACAAATCCTCTGCATATTTGCCATGAACGGTGAATCTTTGAAGAATTTTCCTATACTTTTGCATAGTATTTTGTCAACCTGTATGTGTCAGTACCTTGCAGTAGCGTAGGGATTCCATAAGCGTGAGGAAGCCAACCGATGCCTGTTTATGAATACCATGCAGCTCTACAAAGACAGGGAGAGGAAAAAAACAGCAATGAAATGAGAATTAGTTACATTGCGTCAAACTGGTATTAATTTGTGCATGTTGTGCATTACTGTGGGATGTAAGAATTATTGCCCTCTGGTGGATGTGGTTTAAATCTGGGGAGTTGTGTGAGTGTGATGTGTGTGCATGTGTCTAGTTGTGTGAATATGGTGTGTCTGTGTGGGAATGCAGAAACTTCCTGGAAGGCTTACTCATGCCAGAGCACTCCCTGTCTCCATCCCAGACATTAGAGACAGCATGGCCAGTTACAAGGAGGTTCACCAGGCTCTGACTGAAGAGGCAGATAAGAAAGGAGACAAAACATAAAATACCCAACACAACCACACAAAAAAGGACACTGCAAGGACGTATAACTTTCTGTGTCAGTCTAACTGATGAGGACAATTTGATGAAGGCAGGCATTTTTTACCTGCCATGGCCATGCACGGGGTCTATTAGAGGCTCCAATGTGTCCTGGATCTCATTTCTTATATTCTCTATGCCCTGCACAGAAGAGATAAGTCTGTGATTATTTTTTGTGCGTTTGCTCGTTAACAAGAGGAAAATCTTATTGCATGTATCGGTTTTTGAAAATGTCTTATTTGATTATCACTTCATTCAAATTACTTGATAAATGACACCATAGACAATATCAGTTTTCAATATATCTATCCAACTCTCTATCTAGCTTTTCTTCTTATTACCTTGGTGAGAATGACAGAGTAGAGGAAAAGCAAGACTCCACAGCACCCCCTCCAGGTGTGGCAGAGAGACAACACCTCCTCTCTCAGACCAGACACTGACATTACAGTCCGCTTACTGCAGGAAGGGAACAAACGTCAGGTTGATTGATGAAACACTTGAAAGACAGAAGATTTGTTGGGTTTTAGGATCAATGAGACTGATGTATTAATTGTATTTGTCATGCCAGGTTAGAAATTAAAAGTTTCACAATGGGGCAGAAATCAATTAAATGCATCAGAGGGCAAAAGAAAAATCTGATGTTGTCTATTTGGAGCTACTACCCTCTTTCACTCCACCCTGGAAAGCTTACTAGTGGAGTTGTCGGTCTCAGTTAGCATGCACTTCTTCACTGTGAGTCAGCACAACTTTTTGCTGACTATAATCTCAGCTGCAAGTAGGCTGTGTGATGAAATATCAATATTGCTCTGGCAAACGCAGCCTCGCTCACAATTAGTTTGTGGTGTGTAACAGACAGTATGCGTGTATGAAAGGTAGTGAGTGTTTTTTTTTTTTTTTTTTTTTTTTTACAAGGCAATCAGTGAAAGTGCTGAGTCAGCAAATTGTGAGCAGAGTGAAAGAGTCAATTCATTGTGAAAGCCAATTCTTGCAGACTAGATGAATCCAATACCACCCCTCCCCTCCAGTGATACCATCTTCTGAGAAATATATAGCACTCCATCCCAGTACTGCATATTGGCAATTGTAAAACGAGGATCTGTGAGGTCTTAAGCCTTTCCAGAATCCTGCAGTATTATTTAATGTTGAGATTATCTTTGAAGAAGAGACAGTCATTCGTATAAAGATGCAAGGTGTTATCTGCAGTGAGAATATTAAGCGTCACTTACTGGAGAACACTGTGAAATCGCTCAAAGCCAAGGTCCTCAGCAGCCAAAGCAGCTAGGCACAAGAAAGCACACATACACGGTAGTATCAGAGTAAGGCACATAAAAAAAGACACACAGTCAAATTGTTCATCATCAAAGTTGCTATTTTTGTCATTATTACTAGTAAAGACAAGGTTCAGGTGAACAAGTGAGCCTTCATGTTTGTTATTCTGAATGTGGCAGACGTAGGACTCACTGGGTTGCTGCTCCTGCGGCGGCTGGCTGCTCTCTGGCACTGGCATATCCTGTGTTTGCGACTGTGACTGTGTTTGTGTGTTAGTGTGTGTGCTCGTATGCGGGCTCTGTCCCTTGGCCCAGGTCACCAGGCAAAACCCTGTGGAGGGGCTGGAGCAGGCAGACTCCAGGATTTCACTCAGCGTGGAACACAGTGCTGTTTTCTGCTCCTCTTCTAACAGACGCAAACATAATACATGCATGATTTAACAAGCCATGCCTCTACATAAAACAATCACAAAAACAATCATTTAGATTTTTCTGTCTACCTGTCATCTGTCTCCAGTTAGAACTTTCTCTGTTGAAGAGAATGTTCTTTAAGAGGAAAGCCTGTAAAGAAACACAAACTCAGTCTAAAAATTTGCAAGTAAATACTCCATGGTGCAATACGCTACACTTCCATAGCATTGTTTGTCCATAGTCCGCTCTCTCTTTTTATATATACTGTATATAATTAGGGATCAATCAATTAAAATATTTAATTGCAATTAATCGCATTATTGACAACAGTTAATTGTGATTGACTGCAAATGAATCACATTTTTTCATCTGTTCAAAATGTACATTAAAGGGAGATTTGTCAAGTATGTAATATTCTTATACAATATTCTTATGCAATGGTGTGCATATATTTATTATTGGAAATCAATAAACAATACAATACAATGACAGATATCCCAGAAACCCTCACAGATACTGCACTTGGCATAAAAAAATATGCTCAAATCATAAAGTGGCAAACTATAGCTGCCAGCATGTCAGTGTGCTCCATTGACTATGACTTGCCCAAAATGTGATTATCATAAAGTGGGCTTATTTGTAAAGGGGAGACTCGTAGGTACGCATAGAATGCATTTTCACTCACCTATCTTGAGGTGAAAGTGGCCATGCCAATTTTTCATCACCAATATTTAGCAAAAGTTTGCAGCATTATTTAGCCTCCTTCACTATAAGCTAGTGTGATGGTCATACTCATGGTTAGTACCAATAGATTTTTATAGGTTTTCTAGTTTCATATGATGCTTCACTCTCACTTTAAACCTGAGCCCTCTACAACTTAAAAGGTAAACTTAACAAGTTACGTTAATGCATTAAAGAGCTCAATAATAAATTACTAGGATCAACCATTTTAAGTCGATCTGCCAGATGTAAAAGTTGGCTCAGTGTTGCAGACTAAATTGTCTCATTCTTCACAATACAATCTTAAGTACTTCCACTAGTTGAGCATGTACATGATCTGTGAGGGCTCAGTGCTTAAGGAATATGCTGGAATTTGAGACTGGGGCCAGATAATACTGCAAGGATGTTGAACTAGACCATACCTGGACAGGTGCGAGGACAGCACATGGCCCTCCTTCAAACTGCTCCAGTGCAGTTTGCTCATTCTCACAAAAAACAAATCCTGTGATAAAGACATGGGCAAAACAACCTTAAAAATGCTCACAGTAATAACAAAGGTGTGTGGTTTTTCTTCGACATTTCCACCAGCACTCAAAGAAAGCGACATTGAATGCATGCTGACATTGAAGGCCACAAAGCAAATTCACTCTAGAGCAAGAATTATCATGTGCAGTACTTATACTAAGCCACATACACAACAGCAGTTGTTTATCTGACCTTAAGCTAGAGAGGAGGACCTATCAAAAAATCATGTTGTACTACATTGATTAGAATTAAAAACTGGATACACTTAGCTCTCTACTACACATGGGTGAACTACCCTGCATCTTAGTGTATTCCCTATTCTGCAAAAACACGCATTCATATCATCATATGGAGACAGGGCATCATACCTTGGGTCCATCTGCGGAAGATGGAGGCAGACACTCCTCCACTAGAGGGTCTCCCCCAAACCAAATCCACCACCTCTTTATTTAACTCCGACATGATGTTGTTTGACGCTGTTGAGTCCACAGGTACTCCCTCTTTAGTCCAACACCCACGAAGGAACAACAGAGGTCTGTTGAGGCCAACTTGGCAGCTCTTTCCGGTGATGACAGTCCACTTCTCTCGGCAGGTCGAGCCTGTGGCATTGGCCACAAGCTACCTGTGTTGCACGACACAGTCTTACTTTAGTGGCTGGCAGCAAACTGGCGTGTAGGAATGACATCAACGTAGCCACACCAGCCTGCAAAATAATGGGACAGAAGCATACACTAATGTTACTACCTGTATGGGAGCACAGCTGTTAGCATAGATAACTTAAATACATATTTAAGGCGACAATGGCGCGATACCGCTAGTGTATACATCAGTGTAATGCTATATCGCCCGAGAATGCTAGCAGTTACGTTAACGTGAAATAGTCATCGAATTAAGTACTGACGGTAAGATAACGGACAGCGTTAGCTTTTTTTCTGTGGTGGTGTTGTTACCTTTTAAAGCAGTTGTGAAATAAAGGTGTCAGTGATAGGTTTAAGAGCTGAGTTGGCTTGGTAATGTCAGCAGTTAGCATTAGCCTTACTACTAGCTGCTAATCTTTCATTGCTTTGTCATTCAATTACTTCTCGCGCTCCGGCAACGGCGATAGTTGTATGGATTTACACTGTTTGTCATTAGTTAGATAACGTTAAAACTTAATTACCTTGATGCACAGTTGAGTAATGATATTCCGTATTGATTCTATATTTTGGTAGCAATTTCACTATCAGCAATGTCTCTGTCATTCGTTTATTTACAACAGAATTGTTAAAAAAAAAAACCTGTGCGTACATTCGACGTAACTGCCCATTGGTTTAAATCCAGAAAGTTCCAGATGCGTCAGGGGGCACAGCTTCAAGGCGTTACCTCAATGGTCTACATGCTTGTCAATCACATCGAAGACCCACCCATAAACAAGGAACTGTTTAATTCATTTAGAGCCCGACTTAACTAACCAGCGTCATTTAGAAAAATACGTTTAACTGCAGGAGTTTAAGTTACGTCAGTGTTGACGTATATTTGAAAACGCAATCTGTACTAATGTCGGACTCTATAAATGTTCTCTGTTCTGCGCTACCATGGTTAAAAAGGTATTCAGCCTGTCCATCTTTTGTCCTTTACCTCTCTCCGTAGTAGCCACTCAGTCACCGCTAGGAGCATGCGCACTGCACTCCTTTAGCCCAGCGTGTGTAAGATTCACGCTTGGGGAAAAGTCGGTTTTTAAGACAGAAAGTGTGAAAATATAAAACGTATTCTTCACCACTATGGGAGGACAGGCAAAGACCAAAAAGAAAAGCAAGCCGAAGAGGAAAGACAATCGCCCAAATAGTAAGTTTAATCATATGTTCAACGTGTTGTTATCTAACGTTATAGTACCCTAGAGTCAGCCTCTTAGACAGCAGGCAGTCGAAATTAAGCTGTTATGCTTTGATTTAAAGTTTTTATAAGGCCAAATGAAACAAGCTAATGTTGACACTCTATATATTTAATTTTAGCAGGTGCAGGATTTGTCGGACTGTCACCTCAAGAAAGGATGAAACTAAGAGTACATGAAAGAGCCAAGAAGAAGACAGCTGAGAAGTACTCTGTGCAACAGCTACTAGAAAAGGTGACACTGGCAATATATCCACAACAAAGACATCACCCAGATTTGTCGTGCCTTTTGAAGTATATTTTTTAATCCTGATCATCTACTACATGTTTGTTATATGTGACCATGTGCTGTACAGACAGAGGAATTCATGGACAGTTTTGACTTTGAGATGGCTGGCCTTTTCTGTCAACGAGCCCTGGACGTGGAGCCCACCAACCTGCAAGCTTTAGACATGCAGGGACACATCTGCTCTGAACTAGGGGACACACAGCAAGCTAAGAGAATATCCTTTACGCAGGTTTATTCTTTCTGGTTGTGTGCATGCCAGTAACTCAGTCATTTCATATAAACACTCTTATATTTCCATGCTGTTTGAGTGGAGTGAGCCTTCTTGACCAATTATTTCTAAGCTTTCCTGCGTGCAGTGGAGTTGAGCCCAGATGTAGGCCACGGTAAGTACATGTACCTGGGACAAATTCACACAGGCCAGGAGGCTGTGGACTACTACGCTAAGGGAATACAAGTCCTGCTGTCTGCATTGGACAAACAAGCACAAACCACAGTGAGTGCAACCCCATACACACTTACATTCCCTCTGGCTTTCTTTGTTATATACTCCATCGACTAGGGAGAAATGCCAGTGCACCCAAGGCTTAATGCTAGTGTAATGGTATTTACTTTCACAAGAGGGTGCTGTTGAGCAATATATGAAATAATTATTATCTCTCTATATGCATGTATATATTGCATGTATATGTTTCACTTTATCATGACAGAGCTCTATTAAGCAGTGTCAGTTCACCTGAATGTCAGTAAATGAATCACATGGTAGTGTATATGGTTACCTGTGTTAAGGTCAATCATTATTCAATACTTGGTCTTAAAAAGTGTGTTGTGTTACAAATGTTACAAATTACATATAAATTACAAGTAATTAGAAAATACCTTGTAACATTGAATTCACCAAGCTGCAACAACCCATATTTTATGCTGAGAATGTAAACCAGGAGTTCTGTGACGATTCTCTGAGCTTCTTGTTTCAAATGTATTTGTTTTGAAGCACCATCATGTTAGTCGCACACAGCAATGTAATAGAATGCGTCTTTAAAAAAAAAGGAAACCCTCAAACCTCTGCATTCCTAAGAGTGCTGTTTAATTCTTTAAACTTGTCCTTGAGGACATAGCTAATCCTTTCCAAAGCATCTGTTAATGCGGTCAGCCATCGTTGAAGTGATGGTGTTTCTTTGCATTAAGTATGCCATACAGTAGGAGCTGTTACTGCCTGGTCCGGAGTTTACTTAAATTGTAATAAGTTATAATAATTATTAAAATAGGGTCTGGAGTTATCAGAATTGAGTACTTTCAAAAGAAGACCAAATTTGATTCCAGTACTCCTGTATTAGTTATTTAAGTAAACATCTGGAGAGTTATTATTAGTAATGGCACAGCTTTAAGGTGTTAATGTAACAATGTCAGTTCAATTCACAAGTTTTCTCTTACATTATTTCATGTTTATTATTGTTGTCAATTTAATTGATGTTTCTTACAGCAGTCTTTTCATTATTTTCATAGTATATAATATCGCAAAGAAAAGCTGTGAGCTACTCTGTAATATTCAGATCTTTGTAGGCCTTTTTCACCGCAGACATTTTGACTTGTCATAACAGGAAAAGCACAGCTGTTACTAATAACATTAACAATGGCTCCATTCTATTCAAATGTCCCAGAAAGCTGTGACAGTGAGCCAGCATTGACACCGAAACCGAAGCAACTAAATGAAATTCAGCTATCATAAATTTTATTATTTATACCCATGTTTTTTTTATATCTACTTTGAAATATTTCTCTGGGAATACAGGGATGTTGTGCAGTGTTTTAATGGATAACTTATTTGTTAATAAATAAATGTAAATAAATGTGCTTTGTTAACTATCTTATGATTTATTATACTTAATGGCACTTTTGACACTTTTCAAGACATCTGCCCTCTGCTCTTTAAGCAGGCTCAGGCTGGAGCTGCTGCCCCACCAGATGAGGACAATGAGCGGCCAACAGCGAAGGATGTTTGTGTAGCTTGCTGCTCCATGGCCGAGATTTACCTAACAGACCTCTGGTACTAGAGCCCACTGAGCCTCTCTCGATACGTATAACCCCATTTCATGTTACTGCTGTGGTAATGATTTGAGATTTGTCTTTGTGTGTGTGTGTGTGTGTGTGTGTGTGTGTGTGTGTGTGTGTGTGTGTGTGTGTGTGTGTGTGTGTGTGTGTGTGTGTGTGTGTGTGTGTGTGTGTGTGTGTGTGTGTGTGTGTGTGTGTGTGTGTGTAGCATGGAAGAGGGAGCTGCAGACAAGTGCAGAGAGCTCATTGAGAGAGCATTACAGTATCACCATGACAACCCTGAGGCTCTACAGCTCATGGCAAGTTACCTGTTCAGTACAGAGAGAAACCAGGTCAGTCCACGCACGCACACACGCACATATACAAACACACACACTCAGGATGACTTATCACCACATTAATGTGGGAATCTGCTGAGTTAATTATTCTGAGCAAATTGAATTGTATGTCATTAATCAGCAGATGGACACTTGCATTAACTCGCACACACACAGACAGGTCATGCTGATAGGAATGTTAATTACTGGGCAGATCATTCATGTCACATAGTCATCTGATAAATGAGGAATGTAGCCTATTGGACTCAACTCGGAAAGTACGTCACAAGAGCTTTGCAGTATGAAGCATCTGACAATGACTTTGAAAGAATGTCTTAATTACATTTCCTCATTTCATTTTCAAGACTCGTTTAAAATATTGCTGATTTACAAAGTGTTATTAAAGGCAAATATCAGTCAAGTTAAATCCTTTCTGTGAGAACCGTATGTGGAGCGTGCTTAAGAATGTGTCCCATTTTGTTTTTTGCAAGAAATTTAAGAGTGGTAAGATGATGCAACCTATGAGTTATTCAGGTCACTAATGTATCTTTGAGTTGAATAAAACATATTTACAGCTCTCATATCGTATGAGTCTGCGATTTCATATTTAAAGCATAATAACCTTTCAGTGTTTCTTAGATACCATTTAAATCAGAGGGTAAAATATAATAAAAAATGTTCTCAGCAATGTCTGTGGATTATCCAGTGCATTGTTAATGGAAAGGCATTTTTCAAAGTTGACAACATAAACCTTCTGAATGTGTCCCTTTGTATTTCCTGTTGCAGTGTTTGTTAATGCAGTAGTTGACAGGAAGTAAACTTTCACTAAAGCGGTTGCCCTAGCAACATAATGGCAATGAATAGGTCTGTAACTTCTTGATGCTTTGAGCAAAAATTCCCCCACTGCTTTGTATTGACAATGTGTCTGCAGTGGATATTTCAAAACCTGAGCAAATAAGAGCAAACTATGCTCAAACATTATCCTTCACACTCTTACATCACCAAACTGAGGAAAAACAAAAGCTTCTGAAGTGGATCTGTAATACTAGCTGTAAACTGTGGGGGTCAGGCTGGCTCCAGTCACACTTACAGCCTCCCGCATCCAGCAACAGTCTATTTAGCAATAATCTAGTAGTAATTTAGAAAGACTAATAAAACTGACCTTGGATTAATCAAATTGCCATTGACATCTGTAGAGCACTCAGGATCCAACCTGTAAAACTGAAACAAATTCTTTCCCGTTTTAGTCAGTTTGTGCATCTTCATCTGTGTGTATACATATGTGGGTTTAGGTGCACAGTCATGCATATACTGCCTTAATTTACACGTACATGCATTTTTCTGTCTTCAGGAAGGCAAAGAATACCTGTTGAAGAGTGTCGGATCGTGGCTTCCTTCCCAGAAACAGAGTGCAGCTTCTTCCAGCTCAGAGGAAGACATGCAGGTGAGTTTGAGCTGTGCTTAGTGTTTCTCTGACAGCAGCCGACGCTCATAAGATCCCAGTTTATTTATAAAGCACTTTCAACTAACGGGATTGTCACAGTGTGCTTTGCAGCGAGCACAAACATAAGGACACCAGTAGAGATAAAAAGTAAGAGATAATAAAATGAGGGATAATAAAAAATAAAAGATGGAACAAATACCTCACAAAACTGTGTGTGTGTGTGTGCACGCGTGTGTGCGTGTGTGTGTGTGTGTGTGTGTGTGTGTGTGTGTGTGTGTGTGTGTATAAAGACGGAGTGGATATGAAAGCACAAGGCAAAACCAGGAAAGTCTACCAAATTACTACAGGGAATTTGACACAGAGAAATGGCTGTAGTGTCATTGTAAGGATGGCTTCTAAATGATGAGCTTACATTCAAATATTGAGCAAATGTGATATAAGACAGGCTGGGGTGATGATTTGAGACAAAAATCCCAGTGGCACCGCTGTTATGACTCTTATCTTGAGGAGCAGGTTGATCTGAACTCAGCCTGCCCACACTCTCGCTGTGATTAACAGCCACATAGCCGCAGAATGTTTTGTAACTTGAAATTGAATTGTGTTATCGTCAGACAAAGGAGGAACTTTGTGTAAACACTGTAGAGGTGACGGTATCATTTTTCTTTCCTCCAGAGTGACATTCCTCCGTACGAGTCTCGCATCACCACGGCCAAACTGCTCATCGAGTGCGAGGAATATGAGGTAAAATGGTGCGCTATTGTTGGTCTGTGTGTGTTTCATAGTGGGATGACAGCCTTTCTAGTGAATAGCACTGAAGGTGGAAAGGCCAGGTCTTTATCCCCTCCAGAGTTCAGTGTCAATAATTAAAGAGTGGTATTTACAGAGAGGGACAGTGGTGGTGGTGGTGGTGGTGGTGGGGGGGGGGGGGGGGAAGAACGGGATGAAAAAAATAGAAGGAAGCTCTAGTCTGATTAATTGCTGCCATATCTGTGATACGGCGTACTTCTGGATCACTCATCAATTACCAGTATTAATGGCTTTGATTTTAGTGGCTCACTGCCGTCGGTTCGGTGCTAAAACCCCTAACAGTCATTAACGCTTCAAGTCATTTTCTGTGATTACTGCCACACCAACAGAAGTTCAGCTATTTTCTGTTGTGATCCAGTGATTAATTTGAAGTCACTCTTGTTGAGTGGTTTATGGTTATTACTGACAGGAAATGAGAACGGTGTCCTTCTCCGGTGTGTGCGTGCGTTTGTGTGCGCGTGCATGCATGTGTGGAGATGGGCTGTCAGGTGTATCAGTAAAATGACAACGTCGCGGTCCACAGTTTCTGACATGTCATTTGTCTTCGTCCTCCTGTTGGAATGTCATCAAGCCCCGAAACACAAACTGCACACATCCTGAGTGCTTTATCTTGCTGTATGCACATGTATGCATATATATATATACACACACACACACACACACACACACACACACACACCTATGCATGCACAAGGTTGTGCTATGTGAAAGTTTCTGACGGAAATCGAGCTTAAGGATGGAAGTGGAGTAAAAGCAGGCTGCTTTCTGTCCGTCTCTCCCAGACTGGGACTTAGCCGGATTTGATAGGAACATCCTCTCCTCTCTTTCCTTCCTCTCTGTCTCTGTCTCTCTCTCTCTCTCTCTCTCACACACACATCCGCACACACTCTATCTCTCCCTGTGGACTATAAATCTATTCACAACTAAACTCTGTGTAAAGTTGTGTGCTTTCCGTCTGTATCAGTTTGAAGGCTACCTTCTTAGCAGGGTGCCAGGGTGCGATGATTTGCCCGTATTTTTCCCTATTGAATAATTTGTTTGGTCTTCCAAACTGAGCCAACGCTTTGAAAAATTGATTAATATATATGCCAAAGAAACACATTAAAGCATTTTTTTGTGTGGTCTGTAGCTGCTTAGAGTATACGGCTATTTCTGGTAAATAATAGTTCATTTTAGAGTAACAGTGGTAGAACTGTCTTTGCCAAAAAGCGTTTGCCTGTCTCTGTTGGAGATTCTTTGTCTGATGAATGTTGTTAAGTTTCTACATTCAGTCCATTATTAGTTTGAATTGGAGCAAATTAGGCAATGATTGTGCTGACCTAATTATTTGGATGTATGGTATTATCTTGATAGTTATCGGGGGGAAAAATCACATTAGAGCATGGTGGTGACAGATTAAATCACATAAAAAATGGCCTGTAGGTGTTTTTTTCCCCAGAGGCTGTCAATGGCAGTTCGGTGGCATCTTATTGTTGTGACTTTATAGGTGACAACCCAAACAAAAATCTCACACCTTAAACATCTGACCTTTTGCTATCTGAAATAGCACCACTTCCCTTTATTCCTTGAAAGTTTCTCAGGATTTATTTCATTATAACCAATTCAGTTCTTATGACATTAATTAAGTGGTCACCAATTCAGCACCAGTGGACAGCATCACAGCATAGTAATGGAAAATATAATAGTATTAATGCTGGATGAACCATCTTTTATAATGATGTCAAGGCTTTGGTTTCCACTATGGTTTTGAGACAGACCCTTTTACAATAGAGTTTTCTTTTCAATTTGTAAGCCGAGCGAGCATGAAAAGTTCAAAAATGAAATTGAATTTGGCTGACAAAGTGGTTATTTTATGATTCTTGAGTTGCTTAAAATATAGAGTCAAGTGCATAGAAATATTGACACCGACTGATGATAAAAGGATGTCTGGTGCTCTTTGTTAATAAATTGTCATGATTAAAAAAATTCAAACTTTTCTTGAATTCTTGAAAACAAATGTTTCACAATTACTCCTCTTCTCTTCAGTCTTCTGTCTCGGCAAGACGTGGATCTGTGCCACTCAATTTAGAAGGGGGGAAAAGTCACCAAAAATTGCTTTTCAAGGTTTTTTTCCAAGGCTTTTTTTCCTCTTTTGATTGCTTTGGAGGAGAAACACTTGAATGCATGCCAAATTTGTCTCTGATTTCCATAGCTGTAATGGAAATTTAGAAGAAGCACAAGAGGGGTGCTTGAAAGCAGCCGAAGTGAGACAACTGTGAAGGGATCATTGTCTGTAGTGCTGAAACAACTAGTTATTAATATATGTTTTCTGGATGGAAGATTAATTTATTGCAGTTTTCATAAATCACTTGTTTTTAATCATTTATCACCAAAAAAAGGCTAAATATTTGCATGTTCCACCTTCTGATATGGCGAAATTGCTGCTTTTCTCTGTTCGAGAGAGATTTTTTTTTCTGATATTTTATCGACTAAACCAGTGCTGAAACGACTGGTTGATTAATCAATTCGTCAATCAATCGCTAATTATTTTGATGGTAATAATCAATTCATCAAGCAAGAGCACCAACCATTTTTTTGGCTGTTTTTCTCTGCTTTATGTAATTGTAAGTAGAATATATTTGGGTTTTGGACTAAACAATCAGTTTTTTTCAATATTTATTTTTTTACTTTTTAATAACAAAGACTAAACAATAAATCAATTAATCGAGAGATTATTTGTAGGGCAACCCGTTTTAACACAGTTAGTCCACTGACTGGTCATTTTGGTCTTATTTGACTAAGCTTTCATTAGATCATTGAATGACTTACTCCCAAGAAAATTAAGAGCACATCTGTGGTAAATACAAGATTTAAAGTGGAGCCTTTGTGTGATTCTTTGTGGAGAATCACTAAATCAACTAATAGATTAATTGTATGAGTGTCAGTCGACTCGACTATGAATTTCTTTGGTTGAGGACAGCCCTAAGTATTTGATGATTAAATTATATTTAATTGTAGTCATGCATTCATGCTTTTATTAATGAAAAACAAGTGTGTGTTGTAGTAACAATGCAGTCCTTGGAGACCGCAGTTTTCTCACAGTCGCTGTCAAACACACAGACACACACATTACCATCATCATCACCCATCACCACCACTAATTCACTTGCCACACAGCAGACAGACAGACAATCAAACAGACAGACGGCCTCCCCTGACAGCCGTTAAGGTGTCTGTCGTGCGTGGTTGTCACGGCAGCTGATGGTTAGTTACTCTCCTTGTCATTGTCACTTTTGTTTACTTTCATGTCGTTCCTTGAACATTTTTGCTCTTAAATTTAGCTCACAATGGAGAGCAGCTTGTACTTTCCAATGTGGCTTGCAAGTACAGTTAGCAGTGACATCCCCAGGATTTATTTACTTAAGTGTAGACGTCCCTGTTTGTGCGTGTGTGTGTGTTTCTATGAGTTCCTGTGTGTTAGAGATACGGCTTGCCCTCGCTTGTAAAGTGATTTGTCTTTCTCCTGTCTCTGCTGTGCGCTCTGGTAAAATGATTCTGTTAAACAAAATTGCCTGAAGATCACACACACATAAAAACACACACACACACGAACAAGCTGCACACGCACACAATGGCCATTATAAATGAGTTCCTCCCCAGAGTGCTGCTTTTAAAAAAAAAAAAAACTTTAACAGGTCTTGAAATAAAGAGGACAGCATGTTCGTAGTGTCTTTGCCGTGTGTGTCTTTGTGGTGCACTGCTGTTGTTCGTGGACCAGTTTTGCATTGTTTATTAAGATACTTTTTTGTGCCCTTCCTTCCAATTTTCGCACTTTTTCCCCCTCTCCTCCCCTTGTCTTCACGCTAATATTAATCTTGTTGTTGTTTAGAGCGTGAAGCAGCTTAAGAATCTCTGAATCTTTAATCACTCGCCCCTGGGTTGACCAGTGTAGTTAGGAGGGAGTACAGTTGGAGATGATATAATGGTTATCATTGCGCACTTATCCTGGCTCCCAGATATCTCTTGTTCTATTTTTGTTGCTCCGAAACTGCCTGCTCTATCGGTTGTTTAATACCCAGACAGATCTTTACTCCTATCTCCTCTATCTATCTAGTGCTTTGCTCGAATTACTGCGTGTGCGCGCGAATGGTTGTCTGCCTGTCACATTGGTGTGATGCAATGAAAGTCAAGTAGATGATTCTGACGCCGGGCATGAATCCATTTATCATCAGCTGGGATTAGGTGTTTTTGTTTGTGTATTTTTAATCAGTCATTAATTAATTAAAGACAATGGATTTTCAGCTGATAATTGGTCCAGCAATCAATCAACTGACTCCCTGACACGCATATTTGCACGCTCTTAATGAGATACTCTCTCAATTAACCCGACTCTCGCTCTGTCTGCACAGGCAGCTGACCTCTTTATTGCCACCGGAAGCACGCAGGCTTAATGAAAGGAGAAGAGCCCTCCGATGAGCGGGAGGGAGGAAAAAATTAGGAAGCTCTCCAGCTAATAAGACTGCCTTAACAAGAAACAAGTGCCGCTTGCTGTGCTCACTGTTGTACATGTAGCTTTGTTATAGTGTGCGGCTGTGTGTTAGTGCGTGCACAGGTACGTGCATGTCTTTTATTCTTGCCCTTCACCACGGGTGATTGGCTAACAGTCGCCTCCAACCTGAAGTTGACAAAAATCAATATATCATCACCTGGGGCCTCTCTCTCTCTCTCTCTCTCTCTCTCTCTCTCTCTCTCTCACTCACACACACACACACACACACACACACACACACACACACACACTACAACCACAAAATCCACAAGGAGAGAGGCAGAGCAAAGCAAACACACAGCCTACTTTAGTCAAGGTCTGTTTTCTGTAATAGAAACTTCCCACAGAAACCGAAGCAGACAGTGATGCTCTCTGGCAAAGGTCACCTCACATTAAACTCATTTTAGACCTCAAAACGAGAGAGGAGGGAAGTGTGTGGAGTCAGGGTGAAAGAGACGATGGGTCAGGCTGATATTTAGGTTTATTAGGCGTCCTGCGGAGTGGTGCTGGTTGGCAATATATTGACTGTTAATGTCTGTAAATGGATTAAAAGGGCAATCGAAAAGAGCAGCCCAAGTGACTATTGACTGCGTGATAAGCTCTGGTGAGTGTATCTATCGACGGCCATGTCTGTTGTCTTGTTGGTATCGATGATGTTGTGTATGGGACGCTGACCTCATAGACGCTTATCAGACCCTCTGATCACTCTGATTGATCGAGCTGACACAGTGTGCAACAACGGCGTGTTTGTTCATCCATGCATGCACGCTTGTCTATTGATCGAGGCTTTATTTATGAGCGTGTACTGATGAATTTGCTAAACCCCAAAAAGTTATCTTCTTGTATGACTATTCTCTGATGATGTTAAAGATCATGTAAAATCTCATTTCAATCACGTAGCCATGTTCTTTTCTGTCTGTTTCCCCTTTAGATGGCAGTAGATGTGTTGGAGGGTCTTCTGGAGGAGGATGATGAAGTCGTCCAGGTACGTAATGACGTGATGGCCCAGCAGATTTTGTCTAGGAAAAATGTGGTGATGTGCAATGCATTCATTTTTAATTTTTCATTAGCTGTAAGTAGATTTTTGAGTCTGAAAATGTGACACAAAAATTTCTGCCATTGTTTATTTATTTATTTGTGGATTTGGGTGCTTTTGCTTTAATTAGTTTTGTACTTTCAGCATGTCTGTCTCTAACCTGGTTCCAGATCTCTGAATTTGTTCAACAATATCAGTCGATCTGGCGTTGTTGTGTACTCGGTTGTAGAAACAATCGAAAAATTAGAGCTTTGTAGGGATAAATGAAAACCACTTTTGAGATGCTGTTGGTGCAGCTACAAATCAACTTACAGAAATACAAATCTTAAAATCTTTAAAATCTTAAATCTCCATATTTCTTTGATTGTCATGACAAGCTTACAGGCCATAGCAACCACTACCACAGCTTCATCAGTTTGCCCTTACTGAAACAAAACGTCCCACCCAACTAGAGCTGTCCTCGACCGAAGAAATTCTAGCAGACTGATTGATTAGTCGATTTAATCGACACATCCGTAAAACTGAGCTTCTCCATAAGGAATCGTACAAAAGCACCACTTTAAATACAAAAAAAAAAAAAATTAAACCTTATTACGTTTGTCATATACGCACAAGTACAGCCACGTAATTTGACCTCTGCATTCAACCCATTCAAAGCACTTTAAGAGCAGCGGGCTGCTGTGAAGCGCCTGGGGAGGAACTTGGGGTTCAGTGTCTCGCTCAAGGACACTTCAACATGCAGACAGCAGGAACCAGGGATCGAATCGCCAACCTTGTGGTTAAAGGACGACCTTTTTCTACCCACTGAGCGACAGCCACCCCCAAATCACTTGCTGACCGGTGATGTCTAATCTCTCAGCATGACAAAAGCATAAAAAAATGTCTAATTGACTGGGTTAAAACTAAAACGGTTTACTTCAGACCGATTATCAGGCTAGTCTGTCCCAACTAGGGGATGACTGTCTGTGTTCTGGGTGATGTCTTTTTATGTGTCCCCTTGCAGGCCATCTTATTATTATAATACAGTAGCCACTAACTTGTAGGCAAGCCTTTTCTCTCCACAGTGGAAGGAGAAACCTGCACACTTAGTTTCTCCTGCTGGTCACTGTTTATGTGTGTTTACGTGTCTGCACACTCACTTTTGCATGACTTGCATGCTCGCACACAGTATGACTGAGAAGTTGAGTGCTTATTAGAGAGTGACGTAAATGGCAGCATTTTCTGTGCTTTAGTAGGATGTATGTGCTGTCAGTATGCTCCAAATCCCCACCGTCAGTGGCAGATGAAGTGAAGGTGTGCCACTGAGTGTCAGATTGAAGAGCATGGCAGTCTCTCTCTCTCTCTCTCCCTCTCTCCCTCTCTCTTTCCCCCACTTCCCCTCAGGCTCAGCCTCCCACACACACCCCTCAGCTGACAGATTGAGAGCAGTCATCGGGGGGCTGAACTTTTAAACTTTCTCCAGAGACGTACAGCTGTGACACTCGATTTGAGCAGGCCTGCAGCCAATCACACATGCATACAGTCACCGCCTCTAATGGTCAGGAAGTGATTTGTCAGATCATACCACAGTTGTTGCCAGAGTCTTATTGGTGTTGATGTCAGAAGTGTGTGACAGACACATTTGACTACTCTCTCTTCCCTTCTTTGCCTTACTCCCTTTCTTATTTCCCCTTTTAAGTGCGATAGAAAAGTTGTTAGCTCTCGCCTCTGTCTTCTTGCTCTTGCGTATCTCAAAGTTGGAGGCTTACTTATAAAATGTTAAGTCTGCACAAACAACTGAGCTAGCTCCTTGCAAATCTTGTTTCAAAGGTATTCAGTTGATTCATGATGCTTTTGTTCTTCCTTCAGCAGCACCATATGGGAACTAAGATGTGCCTTCGCTTTGAAATGACAATAGTCTCAGTGATTTGATTGACAGACGCAGAGTTTTTATTTTATTATGTGTGCTTCTGTCTGGGGTTGTGGCAGCATAGATTCTCTAAAGTTCTTAATTAGCTAACTTTTTTCATGTTTTAATTTCGAGTGTGGACGCCGTCTTTACCACATACACAAATATTTCACAGTGGACCATCTGTAAAGGGTTTTCTAGCCTTATTCTAGCTGTTTTTGAAGACACGCCAGTGGTTCTCATTTGTGAGGAAGTTCAAATTTTGAATTTAAGTGACCCAATTTCACTCTTCCTCTCCTGCATATATACAAGAACACATTTCTGCATTCACAGAAAATGTCTCACTGATATAAATGTCATACTGCTGGTTCTGCAGCATTACTACATTTATCCAGCGCTGCAGTTGTTCCGATAAGTATGGCTGCAGGGAGTAGCCTCCCACTCAACGTTGCTTACTGGCAATTCTTAATTCAGTGTGGTATGCCTTGATGTGTTTGTTAGCTAAATGGTTGATTTGGCAGAGGTGCAGGAGGTCTGTCCTGCCTCTGCCCTCAATCAATAATGAATAAAGTGAATATTTGTGTCTTGGTGCTTGAAGAACAGTGGGTGGGTGATCTTTGGCCTTAGATGAGAGGCGCACACACACCTCCAAGTTCACTGAGAGTTGGAGCGTGATTGTGTAGAGGTGGAGGAGCAAGTGTAGTAGCACACAGTGTATTTATGTGGGAGAAAAACTAGTGGCTATGATTATGGAAAAGATCATTTAAGTGGGTTTCAGCATACTAATTTACAGTTAAAAATATGCATCCACTCACCGTTTGAACTCTGTGGAGCAACAGGATTATTTCAAAGTAATGTGCCATTTTTTCTTTTTATTTTGCATATTTTCATGTGGTGCCCAGTTAAGGTTAATCAGCCAGTTAACACCTACAGTGGGTGGAAAAAGTCACCACACCCCTGTTAAAATGCCAGGTTTCTGTGATGTAAAAAATGATCCCATGATAAATCATTTCAGGACTTTTTCTACCTTTAATGTGACCTATAACCTGTGCAATTCAAATGAAAAACAAACTTGAATGGTTATGGAAAAAAAATAAATAAAAAAAACTTACAATAACATGGTTGCATAAATATATACACCCTTAAACTAATACTGTGTTGAAGCACCTTTTGTTTCTATTACAGCACTCAGTTTTTTTGGGTAGGAGTCGATCAGCATGGCGCATCTTGACTTGGCAATATTTTCGCGTGCATCTTAGCAGAAGTGCTTCAGATCTGTCAGATTGTGAGGGCATCTCCTGTGTACAGCCCTCTTCAGGTCACCCCACAGATTTTCAGTAGGATTCAGGTCTGGGCTCTGACTGGGCCGTTCCAAAACTTCAATCTTGTTGGTTTGGATGTATGCTTTGGGTTGTTGTCATGCTGACAGATGAAATTCCTCTTCATCTTCAGCTTTCTAGCAGATACGTGAAGGTTTTGTGCCAAAATTAACAGGTATTTAGAGCTGTTCATAACTCCCTCCACCTTGACTAAAGCCCCAGTTCCAGCTGAAGAAAAACAGCCCAAAGCCTGACGCTGCCACCACCATGCTTCACCGTGGGTATGCTGCTCTTTTGGTGATGAGCTCTGTTGTTTTTGCACCAAACATACCTTTTGGGATTATGACCAAAAGGTTCAACTTTGGTCTCATCAGACCATAACACTTTTTCCCACATGCTTTTGGGAGACTTGATCTATGTTTTTGCAAAATTTAGCCAGGCTTGGATGTCTTTTCATCGATTTTGGAGGGACATCCAGTTCCTGGTAATGTCACTGTTGTGTCATATTTTCTCCACTTGTTAATGACTGTCTGTGTTCCCTGTATATCTAATGCCTTGGAAAGTCTTTTGTACCCTTCTCCTGACTGATATCTTTCAACAATGAGATCCCTTTGATACTCTGTAAGCTCTTTGCACCCCATGGCTTTTACTGTAAGATGCAACTAAGTAAATGTGAGGAAAATCCAACTAGAACAGCTGAACTTTAGTTTGGGTCAATCGGAGTCACTTTATTTGATGGCAAGGGTGTATACTGACTACTATTTAACATGAGTCTGAATGTGACTGGTTAATTCTGAACCACATGCCCAATTATAAGAGGATGTGCACACTTATGCAACCACATTATTTTATTTTTTTAATTTTTAGTTTTCCCCCTAAAAGATTTGTTTGTTTTTCAAATGAATTATATAGGTTATAAGTCACATTAAAATTCGGAAATTTATCATGGACTCATTGTCTTACATCATAAAAACCTGGCATTTTAACAGGGGTGTGGAGACCTTTTCTATCCACTGTAAGTCTCATGGTGCTCTCTTGATTTGAGTTATGTGCGTCAGAATCGTGCGAAGGGTTTGTAACAGAAGAGCCTGAATTATTAGCAAACATTTGTGAATACATTGAGCTATGAAAAACGATTTGTGGTACAAATTTAATAGTTCTGGCAAATGTGCTACTATGTTTTAATGAAAGACAGATAACCTACTGGAGCAACGCGATGATCTGTTATTCCTGATATTTTATTATTCTCTTAACGACTGTTTCGATTAGCCCAACAGTAAATGAGGCTTTGAGGAGTTTGAGAAAACTGATGGACTTATTTACGGATTCAAAGCTGTGCATTTTAAATAAGATGATACCATTGGTCTCATGTGAAAATGTGGCAGTTTAACCGGCATGATGCTTGAAGACAGTCTTTCCTTGCACATACTAGACTAGAGTGTGTGGATGCTTGTCTTATTAAGTAGCATTGTCTTTTAAAATATTGTTTTATAAATTAATTTTTGTATTCCTGGTTGATTCCCCAGGAAGGAGGTCGTTGTTTACATTTGCATTTAATACCCTGAACATATCCAGCTCTGGAGCAGGTTATGGTTTAGAGCTGAAGTTACCATGGTGATATACCTTGCTGAAAAATTAGCCAGCAGTGTTGAACCAGAAAACCAGAGTCAAGGCTAGGGCTTGGCAATATGGAGAAAATCAAATATCACACCAGTATTGCAGTGGTATTGTAGGGCTGATTATTGGTACTTTTACTAAATATTTATACAATGAGATTTTTGATAATTATCAGTAATGAGGATATAATGACTCAGTGTAAAAGGCAAATAATAGAACAGCTACAACAGTCTGGTAAGAAAATGACATCACTTTACTGAAATGCTGCCTTAAAAACCAGGAAAAGACAGAAACTTCTGGCATATCACAATGTCTTATATCTAGATATCTGGTCTCATATCACAATATCGATATAAAAGCAATATATTGCCCAGCCCTAGTCAAGGCCGAGTTGTTGGCCCACTGATCCTGCTTTCCGAGACCCCAGGACTGTGGTACTTCTGGTCCTCCGCAGTTTCTATCTAGACAGAATTATGTGTTGGATAAAATAAATAACAGTTAGGTCAAGATAGTCTTAATCAATATCTACACCCTGTATATTAATAGAACGGCTAATATTGTACACAACACAGTGTGTGATTATGATATGATTTGAAATGCAACAAAGATATCTGCCTGAGGGAATTTGTTTTTCATTTTATTATGTTATGTTTTGGTATATGTTTGAACAAAGTAATTACATTTTTTGCTATAAAAACAAATTAGCAGTGACAGATGGTAAGAGTCACAAGTCAGGTTTGAATTAATTGTAAAGCTACGGTATGTGCGCAGGCAGCGTTTCTAAATGAGTACACTATTGTGTGTCAGTGTCAGGATTGGATCAGGCTGACAGTTATTATGTGAGTGATGGATTGCTGATTCCATGTTATATGTGTGAAACCTGTTTGTCAAAGAAGGATGTGGGATTTCATGCAGACGTGATCTGTGGGGGTTACAAATCTATTTCCCTTGTCGCAGCTCACTTACTGCTTAAAAACACTTTCGCTCTGCCAGGAACCCCCCCCCCCCCCCCACACACACACACACACACACACACACACACACACACACACACACACACACACACACACACCAACCCAACCTGCCTCTCTGTCTCTGTGCCTCCCAGGTGTGGTATCTCTCTGGCTGGGTGTGCTACCTCCAGCTGGAAAAAGCAAAGGAGCAGCAAGAAAGAGAGGGAAGAGAAGTGACGGAGGAGGAGACGGAGGAGTGGAAGGCGTTGAAGGAGGCGGCCAGGTCGTACCTGACTAACGCTAAGAAGGTAATTCAGGTCATATTCAGGTCGTAAAATCTGCCCACAAACCCGAGATTGCTGCTTTTTGATAACGCAGATAGTATAGTTTTTGTTCATCTCTTATATGAATACAACTGAATTAACTGACTAATAATTCAATAGAGCGTGACCAGTGGTGGAAAGTAACCAAGGACATTTACAGTACAGTTTGATACACTTAAATATTTCCATGTTAGGCTCTTTATTTTTCTATTCCACTATATTTCAGAGCGAAACATACTTTTTTCTCCTTTCATCTATTTTTCTACATCTATCGGACAGCTGTAGTTCCTAGTTACTTGGTCACTGAAGCCATTTTTTCATGCAAAAATACCAAACATTTGATTTTACTTTCTCAAAGGAAACTGAATAATTTTGAGGTTTGGACCATTTGGTTGGATAAAAGAATACAGTTGAAGGTGTCACTTTGAGCTCTGGATAAATGTGATGGGCATTCTCATTATTTTCTTAAGCTTTACGAACTATTGTTGGATTGATCAAGAAGATAATTAGCAGATTAATGTAAAATGAAAAGCATTAGTTGCGATATAATTAAGCTCCACCTCAACCAACAACAGGGGTTAAATGCTGGTTATATAATAATGCATGAGTTATAATAGTGTAATGATATAACAATAGTATAACACTCACAGGGACCAGTTCTCTGCTGTGATACTATCCTAATGAAACCTACATACTTTTACATGAGTCAAATTTTGAATGGAGACTTCTACTTGTTATTGAGTAGTTTTTATAGTTTAGTGTTATGGTTTTGGCACTTTTACTTAAGTAAAGGATCTGAATACTTCTTCCACCACTGTGCATGGCAACTGTGGGCACAGATAGTTACATCAGTACACTTTCACAATAGGTAAGACTCATAAGAACCAGTTCTTGTCAGAGAAGGAGGACATGCAGTACTGTGACCATGACAGGATTTTAACTAAGCTCCATTGTTGCCACAGAAATGTCTTTTAGTACGATCTCAAAGAGGTTTAAATATACCGCTGTCTGTCTCCCATACACACACACACACACACACACACACACACACACACACACACACACACACTCGGAGTGATGTGTCTCATTCATTCTGTCACTCTGTCAGGGAGCAATGCCTCTATGGGGCCGTGATTCATGTTAGTCTAAAATCCAATAGGCTTGTAAATCAGACAGCACAGACTGAAGGATGGCAGTCCCCACCTACGATTCTTTTTTTTTTTTTCCTTCTTTCTACTTTCCTCTCCTTTTCACCTCCCCACCCAACCACCCTCCTTCCCTCCCGCTCCCCCCGCCGCATCGTGTTCCTCTACAGATGAGTAGGGCCAGCGGAGTGGCGATACATTGACGTCTATCTCTCTTGCCAGCAGTGTAGTGACAGGCCTGTCTAACCAGCATCCACTGGGGATGTCCACAACTGAGGCAGGAGGGAGCTGGGCTTTGAGCAGAGAAGAGGGAGAATGGATGAAACTGCGGGGAGGACGGTAAAGGCACAGGGCACGTATAGATTTGAGCTGCAAGTTTTGTGGTGAGAGTTAATAAAGAAAAAAAAAAAAATTAAAATTGAGAAAATAAGCGCTTAAGCATTTTTTGCACACAGTGAAAGAATTCAATGGAATAAAAATTTGAAAGACTGGTGAGGCCTCAGAGCGTGACAGGTAAACAGCCTAGCTGTTTCTTTGTAAAGCGAGCAAAGCAACAGGCACAGAATAATGTGAAAGGTAAATGCTCGAAGACCTTGACAAGGTGATGCAGAATGTTGGGGAGAAAACAGCCCTTCCCCTTAGCTCACTTAATTCCTCACCGCGGTGCTTTGGCTCATACAGTATGTGTGTGCTTCTGTACGTTGTGTAGTGGAGATTCTCCCTTGTTTATATCCAAGGTTTGTTTCCGAGCGTCACTCTGAGTGTTAATTATTAATGATGAGTCAGTCTGCTAGTTAAAATGGACTCCAACATGGAAATGAGGCCTCAAAGCCCAACGGCTTGTTTTGGCGTCAGTCCACTTCTCTGCATACTTTATGACTTTGCAGTGCGTGCGTACGTACGTGCGTACGTACGTGCGTGCGTGAGTGTACGACAGTGAAAGTACGTGTAGGCACACCTTATGTGGATGCACATATTTAATTACGGTTGTATGTGCCAACATGCATATCTAATTATTTGCTAAGAGATGTCTTCATTATTCATGTCTTCTGTGATCAATACTCATACACGCACGCACGCACGCACGCACACACATAACTCTGCATTGAGCTGAGATACTATAAAAAGGAATGATGCGGAGGTATGGGTGGGTTGAGAGGACGAGGAAGAAGTGTAGGGAGAGGAGCCGGAGTGGGAGAATGAAAAGGGGGGAGGCGAGGAGGGGAACAGATTGGATGGTGTGTGTGGTGTGTGTGTGTGTGTGTGTGTGTGTGTGTGTGTGTGTGTGTGTGTGTGTGTGTGTGTGTGTGTGTGTGTGTGTGTGTGTGTGTGTGTGTGTGTGTGTGTGTGTGCGTGCAGAGGGTGTAGCTGGTGAATAGTGGTGAGGGTAAAATCAATAGTAAACCGGACGTGAAATGGAATTTGAGTCTCAGCCAGATAGGGTGCGATTGAAGAAGGATCTGCAGTGTATGCACAGAGGACAGCGTTATATATATATATATATATATATATGTGTTATATATATATATATATATATATATATATATGTGTGTGCGCATGTGCATACGCGTGCATGAGCGTGTGTGTGCAGACGGAGGCAGCTAGGGCAAACGGAGGTCAAAAGCTTTACTATTTGATGTGGCTGAAAGGGTATCCCTGGAGCACGGATTGTGGGGTAGGGGTGGTCCGAGCCGAGGTGGACTAGTCATGTAATTTTAATGCCTTTCTTTACCGAGGATGTGACCGGAGGACTGAAGTGTTAAGTTGTGTGTGCGTGGGTGTGTGAGTTTGCGGTCAGCCCTCTTGAGACTTCCAGCGACATGCCCTGTTCACACTCAAGAAGGTCTAATCTCAGCCAGTGTCACACCCTTGCAACTGAGGAAGTATGTTTGTATGACTGAGAGAGACAGAAGTTAAGAGGAAGAAAAAGAAAATATTAAAACAGTTCATCTAATTAAAGCTCACTTCCTAATGGCGAGATTCTGAGGGAAGTTGAGAGGAGGCTGAGCAAGTATCTTTTTGACAGGAAGGGCCATTCGTTGACGAGTGTGAGCAGAGAAACGTCAAAGACAGAAGGTGAAAATGGTCAGGAGACAAGCTGGTAGAATGAAGGCATTAGGAAATGAAATGAGAGAAGAGGTGGAAATGAAGGGAAGTTAAGCACAGGTGTGGAACAGAAGGAGAACAATGATGGAATGATTAGGCTTTCACCACGCAATCAGCCTGTCGTTATTCTGTCACAGGAGCTGTGGAAAATGGTTCCTGTTAAGATGAGGGGAAAAGAATCAATTTAGGTATGAAGGGTACATTAGTGCTTATTATTACACTATTGTCTGCTACACACTGGACAGAAGATAGCACTGTCAGATATTCTGGACCACACTACACTATGTAGTTGAAAAAAATATGTAAGTGTAGAGATAAAATAAATTTAAGGCAGATTTTTTTTTTTTGTCGCCACTTATTTATTGTTAAAGTTCTCTCTTACTTTTTTCACTATCAAGTCTGCACTCATTTGAACCAAGCGGAAAGCCCTGGCAGGCGGCAACATAATGCCCATAAACAGGGTGAGACCTCATTCAGCCTGCATTGTGAACCTTAAGCGACCATAATTCTGTTTTGTATTAAAATCCATAGGCCTATTCAATTCTGCCACCAAGGATTGGAGCCGTTACTGTCATTATCATGAAGTCAAACTCGCCAGCTCTTCTCTGTAAGAGTTTCTTTGCCGTGAATGCTGCCATGTTGATTTATGCCGACACATTGTGTTTGGAAACCCGGGGAAGAATCACAAGTTTCAAATTGGTTTCCCAGTTTAGAAGTTTGCGAGTTAACATGAACATACAGCAGCAAAGGGCACTGAATGTAACAATACGCATAGAAAGATAGTGAGGCTTTTTGAAACGATTTTATTTAAAAGTGAAGAAATCCAGTAAATTCATCAGACTATACAGTATTACTGCTTCATTGTGTTTTTTATTGTTTATTTTAGATTATTTAGAGGGACAGCGGGCCAGTCCATCGCAGGGCACATAGAGACGGACAATACAGAGACAGACAACCATTTACGTGCAATTTAGAGTCATCAATTAACCTGCATGTCTCTGGACTGTGGGAGGAAACAGGAGAACCTGGAGAAAACCCACACTAACACGGGGAGAACATGCAAAGTCCACAAAGAAGGTTCGAACCTGTGACCCTCTTGCTGTGAGGCGACAGTGCTAACCACTGCCCACCCTCACAATGCACAATCTCTCTACGCTGCAAAATTCCCTCCAATAGTCATTTCTAATTATTTTATTTTATATAGAGCTGCAACAATTAATTGATTCGTTGTCAACCATTAGATTAATTAATAATAATAGATTAAACTATTTTGATAATCCGTGACAGCAAATTGAATATCTTTCAGTTGTAGACAAAACAAGCCATTTGAGGATGTCATCTTGGGCTTAAGGAAACATTTTTCATCATTTTGATATTTTATAGATCAAACAAGAACTCAGATTAATCAACGGGGGAAAATAATCATTAGTTGTTGCCCTAATTTGATATCCAATAGATATTTCACTCTGAAACACCGTTGTCAAACTCACTGTGATGCTAGAGGAAAGTCAGAGGATCCAAGTCAGTCGTTCTAGTGATATTTCAGTCTGGACTCGACTGACAGATCGACACCGCCTTTCCTAGAGCCGTGGCGCTAACACGGATAAAAAGAATAGCGAGCACACGGTGAGGACAGACCTGTGTCCCTGTGTGTGTTTAGTGTAAAATATTGTGTGTGTTTGTGGTGGTCAGGTGTGCTTTGGGCCATGTCTCAGGGCTTGAAAGTAGAGCAAAGTGGACCATGAAAGAGTTATACGATTACATACGCGCTCACACACTCTCCCTCCCTCTCCGGGCAGCTCTCTGGGCCGTGAAAGTGAGAAGAGAAAACATAGGCTGTTGCAAATGAGAAATGCCTGTTTTTTTTTTTTTTTTTTTTTTGCGACAGCGGTGCTGATCTCAGCAGCGTTGCGGTGCGGACTGTGTAAAGAATGGCTCCTGTTTGTTTAGCTAGCTGAAAGCATCACAATGAATAATCACAGCCTATTCAGTCGACACACTATGCTATTGATTCGTAGGAAATATCACCATGTAGAAACACAATTTCCAGAAACCATTCAGCATTGTAGAACATACAGTATCTTTTTTTTTTTTATTTTGCACACATTTAGTGAATTTTTTACATTATTTCTCATATGCAGCTCATATGAAAGATACCCTCCACCCCTTACCAAAGGCTGTAATGTATAGTTATTCTGAGCCAAGCCTGTTGTAAAACAAGCCCAACTTTTATTCAGAGTGCTTGTGTTGGATAAACATCTCCAGACATTTCAGAGTGATGCTGGCAGAATGAAAATCAGTGTCCCCCCTCCCACATTTGTGTGTGGTGCTTTAAGGAGGCCGAGAGGGTCAGCTCTCCCCTCCGGTATCAGACCCTGTGCCTGGACCTGGGTCACGCTCCACCTCCCTGGGGCTCCAACCTGCGGAGACAGCATCCACTTAAATATAGACACACATGCACACACTTTTTACATTCTTACACTCCAAATGAGTTCCCATGAGACTGCGTGTCTCCTGTCAGGACCTGCTGTTGCTTAGAGACTGGTCCTGGGGCGAAGCAGTCACACACACTCTTCTTCACTCTCCTGGCCTCGTTACACTTTTAGTAAGAATGATGGCACTCAGCTGCTTATTGTCCATGAGCTCAAGGGAGCGTGTGTTACTACGTGTGTGTGTGTGTGTGTGTGTGTATGTGTGTGTGTGTGTGTGTGTGTGTGTAAACTTAATAGAATATTATTCCTAGATCTTCTAAACCATTCCCTTTTTTCTCTCTAGGTTTTGTTTCTGGAAAAAAAAAAGCATAAATATAAATCGCTATACCAGTGGCCCTTCCTCTGTATATGCACACACAGAAGCACAGCGTTATGCTTTTGCTGTCCTTGGTGGTAGCTCCAGTCAGTTTTATCACCCAACTCCACTTTTGAGCTCAGTAATTACACACAAGCAGAGTATTTTACAGAGATAAATGTGCTGGCTGCTTTGAGAACAGGACTTTTTTTTTTTTTTTTTTTTATCTTGTTCCTTCACGGTATATTTCACTGAGATAACAACTTTGATTATGTGTGTGCGTGCACATGTACGCCACATAACCATATGTGCTTCAGTATATGTGTGTGTGTGTGTGTGTGTGTGTGCGCGCGCCCATGCATGTTGCAGCAGCAAAAAGAAGATAAATGGTCTTTTTGTGTCTTGTGCGGCTGAACGGTGTATCAAATGTGCTGATTTGCCAAATGAAAGACAAAAAGTGTTTACCAGCATTTTGTGAGCGTGACTGCGTCGCTGACAGAATGTAGCTGCTGTTGTTGGATATTTCAGGCGGCCTAACCAGCACTCAGAGACTTAAAACCTCCGGGCTGCTCAACTCCAAGCTGCTGCTTACTGATGCTGCGGTGATGCACATGTTATCTTCAGTGACACAATGGAAGAGCTTCAGTCGAGAGCTTTTCACACGCCGTATCTCATTTCGTGTTTTGCCTCCGCTGTATAATTTCGCACATCATGTTCGGTCTCAACATTTTTGCTGCTCTATAACCTACTTTCTATTTAAAATTTCCATTTTTTCCAGACTACTTACTAACCCGTTACACACTTGCATCATTCTTTTTTTTTTGTTGTCTTTTTTTCCCTCTCCCTCTTCCCACAGCTGTATGGTAAGCTGCGATGTGATGACCAGCCGATGTTGGAACATGTGGAGCAGCTGCTAGGCGATCTGGGAGGAGAGCTTGAGGGAGAAGAGGGAGACCCAGTGCTGGATGAAGACTATGAACCCTGTAGTGATGAGGATGAAGAGGTGGATGATGCACCAATGGAACACTGACCCCACAGCCCCCTTGCTTGTACTTGTGATTTCCCATCTTGCTTCCCTCTTAAAACGTTGTGGTGCACTCTCTGAAGTGCCTTTTGTACCAGCTATCCTTTCACACCCCTTTATCACAGTTGAAATTTGAAATCAAGTGAGATGCACAAAAAAGAGTGGCATTAAAAGCTGCAGTCTACTCAGATCTCCTCTAGTCACTTATTTAATGCTTTTGGTGAAATAAGTGCGTACTTGAGTAATGCTTCCTGTAATCTCCTTAGTAAGAAATTATTTTTAGAGCTTTACTCCTTACCAGCAGCAACCGCAAAACTCCTTTTGAATGCTCTTACCTCGTACACACCCACACATTGGTTTCTACAAGCAACCATACAGGGCACATGTGTACAAGATCAGAGAAAATCTGCACATTAATTACTTCAGTTCTTCCATAATACAACAGAGGTAGCAGCAGTGTTTCCCTCACAGACTGCTGTAAAGGGAAATATCTCAACAGGAAGTGAGCATTATTAGAAAACTGACTGCCAGCAAGCAGTCAGTGCTATCGTTACATGTAATGATTCTAATATTGCAAGTTCATGTGTGATTCTTGAATTTTTATGCTATTCAGTTTATTCTCCCGCTTCGGGTTTTTCCCATTTTTTTGGATTGGATTCAACAAGGCAAGACACAATAGAGAGAATTTGACATTAACTTATGCAGCATGGGTTTCTCTGGCTGCTAGACGGTTCAAAGCAGCTGGTACAAAGCCTTTCAGTAAGGAAAAACTCTGACTTCATTTTTTTTTTTTCACATTGCACCCTTTTAAAATTCTCAGAAAAGGCTATGTAGTGTAACGGCATGGGTTAGCGTAATGCAATGACAATAATGGACCAATGCTTTTCACTTTCTTTTAGATTTTTTTCACAATCGAGTTCAGCAAGGTGAAGAGCAAGAGTTTATAGTGTGTGGTGGACCACTACACATGGAGTTACTTGAATGAACATTTTTTGTAACTAACAGCCATGTAAGTCCTTGTCAGCATGGCAAACTATTGGTTCAGGCCAAAGATGTCAGACTAAACATTTTAAAAACCTACATTGTGATAATAGTAAAAACCCTTTTCCACATTACAACCTATTACTATTGGGATTGACTGGCCAAATTAAATCGGTATCTATTTAATTTTGATATCTTGAGGTCAAAGTTCAAGGGACCCCTTCGAAAATGGCCATGCCAGCTTTTCCTTGCCAACATTTTGCTTAAGTTTGGACGTTTTTTTATCCTCATTCTGTACAAGCTAGTATGACATGGTTGGTGCCAGCGGATTCCTTGACCTTCTAGCTTTAAAACTGTGCCTGTAACAACCTAAAAATCCCAAGTTATGTTAATGCGTTACAGAAATTAGTGTGGTTAAAACAAATTTGCGTTAAAGCATTATTATTAACCAGCGAGAGCCCTAGTTTGTACATAGGTTTCTAAGCACCTTGCAAATTATATTGTGGACACAACCGTTTTCTCAAGCACTGATATATTTTTGCTGCATGTCAGAGCTGTTATTTTTTTTCATAAACTGACATTTTCTTCCCAGGTACCTTCAGTAGTGCGACTGTATGTGGCACGCACGCTGTAACACACATATGTATACCACAGAGTATATTGCCATGCCTGTTAACAAACACACCACAGGCACCCACTGCTGCGCGGCCCCTTTGAAGAATTTCATAAGCGGTAAATGGGAACGTTATCTGAGATCCTGCTCCTGATAGCGACCCAAGCTGCAGGCTGAGAGACCTGTTCGGGAATACAGGGGTTCAGATACCAGGATCTGATTGTGTGTGTTTGTGTTTAAGGAGCGTAAAATAAAGCTCAGGAGGAGAAACGTTAACAGATTTGACACCGTATGTGTGTGTATGTGTGCTTCAGATATTGATAGCTTAATGTGATATGATGTGTTGTTATTTGTGGACCCGGCTTTGCCCAGAAACATTCCTGTCTGTGATGTTTAATGTATGATAATGCACCAGGGGTGCAGGCCTAGAGGACTGACTACCTGGAGCGAAGCTGTCATCCAGCATTTGGCTTTATAATTAAAATGGGGTCTAGTGTGTATGTGGAGTTCTACCTTTGTGTGTGTGTTACCTGGTGTCCATGTGGCTCATCTGCAGTGCTGTGTGATTAATGACTCTAGGGGTGAATGGACATCAGCGGTCAGCCCTTTCTGGTTATTCTGAGCTGACCCAGTGTGAGTGGGCCGTAGTGGACACAAAGCCTTGGGTGATCTCAAAATCCTTGGCCATTCTCTCACCTGTACATCAGCCTCAGCACGACAGGAATGTTTTCCCTCGCTGAGAGAGGGGAGTGCAGTTTCCACACAAGGACACACATTCAATCATGGGGAAAGGACACTCGCTGTTTACTTGCATTCTTTCCCGCTCTGTGCTGAAAATCGTTCTCTGAAAGGCCAGAATGGCTAACTGAGAGGCCAAAGCACAAAAATAATCAGCCTTCTCTAAATATATTGCTGCACTGCAGTCAGATCTGCTGGGTTTTTGTGATTTTGTGTTTCAAATGTCCATGAATTAACAAATGCATGCATAAACAAAAAACATGACATTACGTGCATAGTTGATACCTGAGGTGCATTCACACATTAGGCAGATTTGTCTTTTTTACCTGTATGTCAAGCTGTCTTTGGAGACCATAGCAGCATGTGCTCAGTCTCCAGGGAAACCAACGCATAATTAGTGTGTGTGCGTGCGTGTGTGTGTGTGTGCGTGTGTGTTTTTAATAATTGACATAATGAGATGAGAATAATCCTGGATTTAGAGCTTAAAAATGCATGTGTCGTCACGAACAACATCCTGATTGGGATTCAATCACTGAAATTCACACGTACACACACAGCAACCACCAACTGCCCGTGCATCAGATAGCTACACAAGCTGTGTGTGCATGTGCTGTTTATCCCGTGCTGATGTACAGTATGTGTGTATCGTGGACTTAATTAGAGACTTAAGCGGGGTGCTCCTCTGAAGGGATTAAGGGGAAAATTATCAGAATCTGGAGACTTAAGGCTGAAACCAGTTAAACGGGAACAGGAGGAGGGAGATCAGGACTCAGAGGAGAAAGACGTTTGAGAGGCAGCTCTGCTGTTTACACACATTCACATGTTCTTCTGTGTATATTGTACTCCTTGAAGTCATGCGCAAGCACTCAAAATATGCTTCGAGGTGTTTCAGCTATTCTCTCAACCTCTCAAAGCCGCTGTTTGGATGTTTCTGATTCACGGACACCCTGTGTTTGGATGCACGAGAGGTTTAATGGATATTCAGTGATGCTAAATGACAGAAATTCAGACAAGCGGGACAAAGAAGACCAAGGACAAAAAAATCGACTCCCCTGACTTGAGGATTGACAGATAGGAGCTGCATGCCACTCATGTACATCCCTTCCTTTATCCTGTGGCTGTGCATTCGAACTGTGAATTAACGGCATAATGGGAGTGATGGTTATCTGACCCAAAGGTTTTTCCTGACAGCCACTGTGAGAAGCCATGAATCAGGCGACCTTTATCCTCTGCAGTGAGACCGTTTCCTGTATAGGATGGCTTTCCTGGGTAATGGATGCAGTGCGACTGACGTGGAGAGGCTCTGCAGCTGATTGATTGATGCAAAGGGTTAACGCTCACAGCTTTAATGTGATCTTTAAAAGGTGATATGGTTTGTTTCCCAGTGGTCTTATTTGGACGATGTTTTTCCCGTAATCAATATGGCAAAAGGTCAGCGTCCGTTGTGCGATTCATTAGATTGTTTTAAATTAAATATTTGTTGAGGAAGTTTCCGAGCTTTTCTCTTCATTGCATTCTGCAGAAACTCATTACTAATGCTCATAATGAACTCGACTTCATCATTGATCTGTGTTTTTTTGTCAATAAGGTTATTTTAGACTATCCTGCTGCTTCTATTGTCTGAGGATTGAATGTGTTCATGCATCTCTGCATGCGCACTGTGTGTGTGTTTTTGTTTTGCGTGTGTGCGCATAATCTTTGGTGGGAACATCTGTCTCTCAGAGATAACATAACCAGGGAATTAGCCATGCTGTCTTACAACCGAGCATCACATCTCACTATTACAGCCTCCTAAATTATACCCTATTACACCTCTGTGTGTGTGTGTGTGTGTGTGTGTGTGTGTGTGTGTGTGTGTGTGTGTGTGTGTGTGTGTGTGTGTGTGATGTGTGTGAGGATGTGTGTGTGGGTGTGTGTGCAGATGAGTGTAAGCAATGTGCTGACAGTGTCATGTCCTTGGGGCGCCTGCCAAGTTTAAGAGTATCACAGAGCCCACTACCTCCTCTAATCCTTAAATCCATCGTAGACGGGAATTCACAGTTACTTCTGCATAATACAAGTCCCATATAAGCAGGTCTCTCCTCAACAATGAAGCTAAGTCTACAGTAGGTGAATAGAAAAAATAAAAATAAAAAATAGATGTTGGTTTATAGGATAAAAGTGCTTTTTCTGGCTCACAATTATATGTGGTAATATATATATCCTTTTGATGTAAAAGCTCTGAACAACCTGAAGCCACTTAGCGCTCCACATATGGCACCTGAAGCAGCAGCATCTCTTAATGTACCACAGGTGACAGGTTCATCTTTGAAGTGTACCTTTATGGAAGTTTAGGAGCTCACAAAAGTTACTGAGTGATGCTTCAAACGTTAAATCATCAGAATACTATACAACACGACTATTCCAATTGATTTTTAAAAGAGCAAGATTAGAAAAACAGCAAAGTGACAGAACTTTACATTTCCAATCTGATCTGCAAAGCTAGAAATTTAAAATCTCAGTAGACTATTGTTTTCATAAACATGACGCTGCATTTAACATCTTTTTTATTCGGTTTCTCTCATAAACCCCCTCTGCTTAAACAGCTTGAGTTAAAACTTTTTAACAAAAGAAGTATTTCCGTGCTCAACAAAACGCAGCTAATGAAAGGCCTAATTAACCTACTAGTAAAATGATGATCTTACACCTGAACACCCATAAACTTGGTGTTATGTTTGCAGGTTATTTAAATAAAAACACAATGATATTGCTTTTAACAGTCCGTAACAGCGTCAAAAGCATGAATGCTATGAATAGTACCACTGAGTAACAGGAATAAACTCTTCTTATTGGAAATACTGGCCACGGACGGCCAGTTGAATAGGCCTGCTATACGATCAAGAGACACCTGACTATTAAACTAATGGAAACTATCATTTCTGTTCAGTTTTTAATGCACTCTAATATTAAGAGGCCCAATCCCTTTGAACTTTATTTTACCTTGTAACTTTTGAATGTCATTTGTTGGCTCAGTTGAAAAAGTTGAAATATTATCTTTATTCCTAAGAGGCACAGAGATTCAGTTAAAAGATGTAAATTGGAGTGGAACAGCCTGGTTCTGTGTCACACTCTGCCACGATTCAAGAAAACTTTTAATGAATGTCACTGCGAGAGAAAAGGTATGGAAGGGGTTTTCTCTGTGTAATAATAATACTGTGAAGAACATTGTGCTGTGAATGTCGATGCTGTACAGCATTCAAAGATATAAAAGAAACATATGTAGGCTCTCAATGAGGGGAACTGAGAGGAGGAAGTGTAATGGTGCCTTTTCTTCTGCACAGTCAGAGAACAGCCGGGGGAGCTGAACGCAGCCCACTGACCTGGTTGAATCAAAGAGAAGGGTAAGAGGCGAGACCACAAAAAAGACGGGAAGAAAGGGAGAGAGCAAGAGATGGGATGTGTCTCATTTATACAGCATTGCAATTTGGGTCGATGGATCGACTCAGTAGCCGTGAGGGGCTCTTTCTGCTCAATGCAATCTATACCCGCAATCTGACAATCAAATGTGGTGCCAGTAGAAGTGGTCCTGCTGCCCCAGCAGTGTGACTGCTGGTGTATTTGACTGAGTGCCAGCTTTAGTTTTTATACCTCATTAATTCAAAGGAGCGATTGACTGAGGAAACTGCTTCTTCTCCATCATAAATCAACCCACACTCCAGCGTGTATGCACACACACACACAACAACAAAACATGAACACACCAGAGGGCGAATCGCACAGCTTATAGGTAATGATTTAATCAGTCACTGACAGAAAGTACAGTGATATTGTGATTACTTATTTCCACATGAACCTGTGTGGATAACTGCTATGTGTATGTGTGACTTACAATTTTGCATTATAATAGAGTGAAGGTCCCAAGTATTCAAGGATGAATTTGCTTTTAAAATAACATTCTTTGTTGTTCTGTAATTGCTTTTAAGCTTGTGACTCTTCTCATGCATTTCCCCCCCCTAGCATTTGTGAGTGATTTTAATGTTCATGAACCGGAGAGAAAATGGAGCAAAACATAGAGTGGGTTGATTTTGTATCATCTCCATGATTATCAGTATTGGAGGACTGAGACGTTTCAGCACATTTGAGTATCTCTAAATTAAAGTCTGGGATAAGAACCGAGCAGTAGTGTGTGTGTCGGAGAGAGGTAGAGATAGAGAGGTTTGATGCTGTAACAGCTGCTAATTATTGCTGCTCTATATTTCACAGAGTCTGTTTGATCTCCTGTCCTGTGGAGAGAGATAGGGATTCTCTGTCTCTCACAAAATCACACATTTGTACACACACAGACACGCAGAGCAAGATCAGGGGTCACAAGGACGAGAAAGAGGAATTGCGCTCTAATTACCGAGTCTCTGCATGGGGTTGACTTATATTTCAAGCCAACACCTCAAGACCGGGAGCGTACATTTTGTGTCTTGTTTTGTGCCTGTATTTATGTCACCATTTGCTGTAGCCCTCCACCCACCCTCCGTGTGCTGGGCTGTGTTCCCTCCTGATATCACGGAGGGCAAATCAATCCAATCTCTCAAAGCACTCTGGGTAGTCCAAGTCCATAGACCATCTGGATGCCGCTCTGTTCTCTTCTGTGCTCTACTCCCCGAGTGCCGGCCACTGCAGTGATCAACTGTTTGGCAAGCAGCTTTAATACATCCGTGCCTTCACCAATCACCAGGCATGGATGCGTAGCAACAGTTACTAACCACCATAACCTTTGACAAGGCATGTAGTAAGGAACCTCTTATATGTTTCGTTATAGTCTTATAGTCTTGAAGCTGGGTGGATGTTTCTTGGCTTTGGGCTCTGGGAGTCCCCAGAGCGGAGATCCAAAGGTCAAGCTGGATGTGAAATGTGGTCAAAGAAATGTGCTTCTTCTTTTTATACAAAATGATTTATCTGTTTGGCAATAAAAATGACTAATAGTACACCATTAAAACAAAATGTGGTACATTTTAAAGGGCACCATCCAAGTCTGTGACTGACACAATAACACAAAAGATATTTTCAGACTGATTCCTCTTTTTAGAAATGGTGAATGAAGAAAGTTTAAACATTAAAGCTGGGGTCTCATTACATCCCGATAGCAATCAATAAATGAAAGGCTCTGACAAAAAAAAAAAAAAAAAACAAAATCTGGTATGGCTGTTGCAGGACTGTAATAAGCCTGTCCAATCATTTCATTCGACTACCTGTCTGTCTACCTACCTGTCTGCATGCACTCTGCTCGTGCACTCACTGCATGTCGCCAGAGTCTTCCACAAGCTGCTAGCTTGACAACTGTGAGTACTAACAATAGCAGTGTTCACTGTTCATGTTCATTATGATATGTTTGTCTCCATAATAATCATTTTGGGGGAGTGTCTTTGGAGGGAGGCTTGAAGGGATTGGCTGTCATTAATTCTGACTTGACGACTTTATCGCTAGAGACTTTTGGAGCTAGTGCTGCTAGCTACTTTCATTGGAAAAGAGTTGGTAACAATGGACTTGGATTTTTGTTTTCTAATTAAATAAATTGCTACAACTGGTAAACAAACCTTTTGAATGTCATTAAGTTTTCTTCAGACACTAATTATCACTCAGCGAGATGATAACCAGTGTAGGAAATAAGAAAATCTAAATTCTACCACACAATTTTATGGTTTTATTTATGCAGGAGCTGCATTTAAGTATACCTATACAGTCTAATGTTTTTTTTTTTTTTTTTTTGATGTTCTGTTTGTGTTTACAAGTGTTTGCAGCCTCCATAAGTGGTGGGGGTGCAAATCTATAAGATGGTGGGATGACGCAAGGGGAGGAGGATGGTTACGGTAGATACCATCACTGACCTCAACGTCCCGCAGCCACAGTGGATAAAATGGACTCAAATTTTAACACTAAAAGGCTGCGAGTCTGACACACACTGCACCAGCACTCCATGTGGTAAAAAACAACAGGAAAGTTGAGTGAGGGTTAAAGGAAAAAACCCACACTGATGTTTTCTGCCACATCAATTTACTTTTCTCTGATCTTTTCTTTTACACCTAAAACTTACTCTAGTGGGAAAATCCCTTTGCAACTGACATGCTCACAGTCCATTAACATGTGACGAAGGGTCACAAGAAAGGTTTGAAGCGACTGCTCTGCGATCTTTTAAAGGAGTCTGAGGAATTCTGGGCCTCACTTTGAGATGTGGTGACCCACATGGTAGGACTATTAATTCTTATTGTTTAATGTGTCGCAACATGAGATCAACATGAATCAGACAGAAAAAGAAAAAGCATTTAAGCCTGTTTGTTCTCACCCACGTTTTAATGTAACACATCCGATTCATTCATTGCTGTCTCAACAATTGATTCTTTTTTAATGCTGTTTGCAAAAAAAAAAAGGCTCTTGTCTCATATATAAGTGTGAACAGCTGTTAAAGTGTCTGTATCACTGAAAGCCAGAGTGTGGAATAAGCATTGTACCAGTGGTCAAAGTTTAAGCCACCTTTTGTTTTATTGTTGCCCATGATTCTAATGTTATTACTCACTGTCAGAATATTTACACTATAGAGACAGAGCAGGTCTTTACATGTGTCAGATATGGAAATCACTTGTCCTTCCTACTGTGTATGTGTGTGTCAGTCCAGAATTACCTCCCTCTTACTTACACACACACACACACACACACACACACACACACACACAAAATGCAGTATACACCAAGGTTAAAATGTCTGTGCTATGCCCCAGGAACATTATTTATGTTTGCTGAAAGTCACACTCTAACTCAGATAACCTGTATGAAATGGAGATAAGGGGAGAGTATTATCACTCTTTCTTGTCCCTCCGTCCCTGGCATGAAGGATACTTCAAAAGGCAGCTGGTCTGTCTGTGGTTCAGAAGGAAAGAGAGAGGATGACACAAGCCCTGCTTGTCTTTGAAAAGCAGGTGCACCTTTCCCTTTTATTCCAGGAATGATGGAAAAAAAACAAAGGATCAAAGTCTGTTTTCTCAATCTCTGCTGCAACACAGCAGAGGCTAGATGGAGAAACACATTTTGATTTGAAAACAGTCAATAGATGGGCTGTTTGTGAGTGTGATTGTGAGAGAGTGTGTGAGGGCATGTGCGAATAAGAGTTGGAGTTGATTCTAGTAAAACACTGACGCATCCCCATTTCAAAAAGCAGGCTTTTGTCCCAACCAAAAATTCCCTCTGCTTCTCTCACTAGTCTGTGTTGCCAAGAAAGATTAATAAACATGGCAGCTACTCTTTGAAAATCATAATGCCTTCTGTTGAAACCTCACCGGCCACGCTCTTTCCATGAAAGACTGTGCGTTCAAGGGTTGCAGTGCTACTTGGGAGAGCGGAGCCAGCGGGGTCGCATGGAAAGCGGGGGACTGGGGGAGGAGAGGGATGGGATGGTGGGACAGCAGGATGGAAGGAAACAGGGAGGATATGGAGAAGGGAGAGAGGTGAAGGTGGTGAGGGAGGGAGGGGTGGAGAGGGGGCAGAGGGTGAGGGAGCTGAGCTGGGTGTGGGTGGATGGCAGGGGAGGTGGATGAGGTGGACGTGGATGAAGAGGCGGGGGCCACGGAGAGGGCTGCGTGTTGTAAAATGATATGATGGAGGCTGGAGAGAGGGGGGAGGTTGGGGACTCTCACAGCTATGGGTTGAGTAAAGTTCTCCTGTGGAAGTGGGAGACTGACCTGCAGGGTGTGATGTGGTTGTGTTTGCATTGTGTCTGTGTGAAGGGACTGGGTTTGAGGCTGTGAAGGGTTGTGCAAGGGTGCAGGTGTGTACTGTTCCGCTGAAGTCCCACAGTTCTCTGCCTGGGAAGTGTGTGTGTAGTTTGTCTTTCTGTGTATGTCTGCGCTCTCTTGCATCTGTTCCAGGACTTTCTGCATGTGCTCTCTTGCCTGCTCTTGCAGGAGGCGATATTTGTCCATCTCCTCAGCGGTAAAGCTGATTGGCGGAGCAGTCTCTCCACCTGTCTTCTTGTCATCAGTCCTAATCTGTGATGGACAGAGATTTGGCGTGCTGCTGGGGTTTGACTCAACCATGTCCACGAGACATTTTTGACTATTGATGAGCGCTCCAGGATATATTCCCCTAGCCTCCTCTTCCTCTTCTCCCTCCTTCTCCTGACTCTTCTCCAGCAGCCCTTTTTCCCTCCTAGCCTTTCTCTGGATTGCAGGTAGTTTCCCTATGAGAGGGAGAAGCAATGTCCTGGCTGGTTTCTGTGGCAGAGACTTACTCTGGGATAGTCCTGGACGAGTTGTTTCTGACCTGCTTGTGTTGACAAGGGCAGAGGCTCCACGGCCGAGATCAGACTGCAAACTGGACTCCTTAAGCTGAGAAGGTCTTGTGTCACAATGGTACGTGTTGAGGCCCGGGACTGTGGGCGCAAAAGAGGATCTGTGAGGTGAAGAGAAGGAGCAAGAGTTTAGAGTGGATGAAGTGGATGCAGGGCTGCTCTGCTTCTTCGCCTCCTGAGGGGCCTTAGATGATAGTTCTGGAGCTCCTGATGACGTCCTGGTGGAGCTAACTGCCAACCCATCCACTGTCACTCCTGAGCAGGTGCTGCTCCTGCTCCACTCCCAGCTCAGCTCGGACGTACTGGTGCTGCTGCAGGGGCTGCAGGACCGCGGGCTGTGGCATCTGCTGGCCCGTGTGTTGATCACACTCTGGGGGCTGAGTGTCTGTCTACGAGTCCACCACTCGGGGCTGTCGAAGTGTCTTGAGCTTGAACGTCTGTTGCCTGCACGTTTCCACACACAGCCCGGGCTGTCTCTGCTGTCTGCCCCTGTCCTGGAACCTGACGTGGATCTGTGTGTCCCCTGGTCTTCCCAGCTGTCACTGCTGCCCCATGTCCATCTGTCCATGCTGCACCTGTCCCAGTCGATATCTTCTGTGCTAAGATGTCTGCCTCTCCTGCCCCAGCTGCCAGGACTGGGGCTAAATCTTGCGACCCGGTCCCACTCCACTGCTCTGTTTCTTGATCTCCACCCATTCCTTGACCTGCGCTCCTCACCGCCTCCAGGACAGCCCCCCCTCATCCACTCCCACGGTTCAGTATCTGAAATCGGGCCCCTGTCTCTGCAACCCTTTTTCCTTCCCCTCTCTGTCTCCTCCCAGACTTCACGGTGCCTAGAACTCTTCCCCTTACTATGAATGAATTTCCTGTCCCTGTGGAGGAGTTTTCTCTTTCTCGCCGAGCTGCAACCACAGCTGTTGTCAGGGTAACAGCAGTCAATGAAACTCCTGGGGTTGCTATGGTGACCCCTTTCCCAAAACAGCTTTGAGTTACATCCTGGTGAGAAGGAGTGTAAGGAGAAGTGAGACCGCCAGGGAAAAGTCGCATCTCCGTCTCGTGTTCCCTCCCCCTCGTTGTGCCTGTCTGCCGTGTGTCTGGCGAGTTGGGAGTAGGCACTGCAGTGCACTGCCTGCTCTCTGTCTGGCTGGGACTGGGATTCAGCACTGTGGCTCCTGTGAGGCCTCCTCCTCCTGACAGAGACAGATACTGGCTCAGCCTCACATCTCCCCAGGAGACAGCTGCTCCCTGCTCTCTGCACCCTCCTCCTCCTTGTCTCCCCCATCTCTTTTTGCCTCCTTTTCTTCCCCCAGCTACCTTCAGCTTCCCCGCTCCTCTCTCTGCCAGTGGAGACTGTAGAGACTACGCTCCTCACTTTGCACCTTGCTGATTGGCGCTTATTTGAAGCTTTCTCCTTCTCTCCCCTTTTCCTCTTTCCCAGCTTGTGTTTCTTTGTACTGGCTTTCCTCTTTTTGCGTGGCACTTCTGAGACGCCCACGTACGACTGTGGAGCGCTGGCACGCTCGCACATTGACTCACTCCCGCACTCACACCTGGACGGGCTGATGCACATCCTCCGTGTGCGAGGATGGGTGACAGACTCTAATTTATAGCTCAGGGCTATAACTGCGCTCTCCCTGATCCCTCTTGCACCCCCTAATCTGCCTCCCAGAAGATTCTGGGAGTTTGTGTCAGAGCTGTCACTATGAGCGGGGTCAAATTGATGGGACGCTGCCCTTGCACAATTCTCCATACTTAGCGTGCATCTTCTTCTCTCTGGTTTCATTTCTGACAATGACATGTTTTCGTTCTTCAGGAACAGGTGTGCTTCTGTCTCTGCATTGATATGTTGCTCTGCCTTGAAATTATCCTCGGCTTTTTCTTGTCTGTGTGCTTTCAGCTCTTGTCTTGTCTGCCTTTGTAAACAGGAAGGTGTAAGAATAGCTGCCACACGTGGATCTGATTCATCTGAGAGAGCGCACAGCTGACTCTGTTGTGACTCCTGCAGAGCCTCTGTGAGTTTTTCCGGTTGTTGTGGGATCAAGCGGAGTGGGTTGCAGCTGTAGGAGATGTGTGGTTGAGACTTGGTGAGCATAAGCAAATTGACAGGCCACCTCAGCTGGGTAGAGCCATCTTTCCCCAGCACACACATATACTGACTCCCCTCCCTCCCCTCCTCTGTTTTTTGCTTTCTTTCTGTCTCGTTGTCTGTGTGTTCGGTGTCCATGTGTGCCCCTGCTAACGCTGTACCCCATAGGGCCACCTGGGTCTGTGATGGTGAGAATAGTGAATCATGGCTCTGATTATCAGGTGCTGCTGTGGAAATAGTAGAGTGTGCTTTCGCTGCATCTCTTTTTTCAATCTCCTCTTCTTCTCTGGCAGCCTCCCCGGGGACTGGCCCCGTGTCGTTTAGTCTAACACTGTCAGATCTGGACTCCTGCTTTTCATTCTCACTGTGTTTCCCCTCCTCTGCGGCCCCAATTCTCCTGTCAATATCTTCCATCATCCCCTTTATCCTCTCCCTCATTTGTTCCCTCTTCTCTCTCTCTTCCTCCTCCAGGTCCGAGAAGACGGAGGCGGAAGGCTCCAGCCTGGGCCCCCTGCGTGAGAAACAAAAGGACACCCCAAGTCTGCCTCCCTCTCTCCCCCGCCCAGGGAGAGGCGTCTGGGGACACAAGGCCAGACAAGACTGGGGGTACACTGCAGGAGGGTCTGTATTGGATGCCCGATGTGTGGTTAGTGGGGACTCTGCTAGAGCAGTGGCCGGCGGTATCTGGGAAGGAGATTGGTATGGATCTTCTGGCTGCTGGCTGAGACAAACTGTCCTGGGTTGCATAGGAGGGGGTGTCTGGGTGTGGCTGAAGTGTTCGGATTTGTCCTCAGGGCTGCGGTCTCTTTGGTCCACGTCTTTATCATGCTGCTGTCTCACAGCCCTGACTGTACTTCTTGGTCCCGAAGTCCTTCCTGGGACTCTGAAACAGTGAAAGAAATATTCTTGATTTTAGTTAAATTAAACTGAATTTAAACTTTAAACACAGCTAAGCTTGGCTTATTTTAATTAGGATTAAATAAAAATTAAAATTAGTATATTAATTTAAAAGCAAAGCTAAGACCATCATAAAAATATGCATGAGTAGGATGGATGGATGGATGAATGGATAGATATATATTTTTATTTTTGTCTTTATTTAATTATTCAATTATTTTTTTATATTATTATTATTATTATTATTATTATTATTATTATTATTGTTGTTGTTGTTGTTGTTATTATTATTATCTATTCAATGAGTATATAATTGAGTGAAAGAAAGGAACCACAGAAAGGGTGCTATATAGTAGCTGCCCACTGCTCCTAATGCTATGATTGTCAGGGTAATGGAGTGGGACACAATTGCTGACAAGGGGAATCTTAAAGTTTGCCCCAGAAGGGTAACCACAAAAATCACAAGCCATTGAAGGGGAGAGGGGAAACACCAAATAAAAATGACTCTAAAAAAGTAAGCCTCCTTATAAGGGGTGTCATCATATACTGGTACTGACGATAACCGTGATATATAAAAATGAAATACTGATATTATGTTAAAGGTATAATGTGCAAGAATTAAGAAGAAAACAATGTATAGCCTCTCAGTCATCACTTATGCCCCACTAGAAGTGGCTGTGAGATCCTGTCCTCTGCCTGTATTTTCTCTTTTCTTCTTATTTTGATTTACTCAGGATGCTTCTGGCCGTCTGCCAATAGCCTTTGGCCATAAGGGTGTACAGCCTGTTCAGGTGGTCAGATATTACCATTTTGCCATGCACCTCGGCTTCTCATACTGATGCAGAAGTCTCCATGACCATATTTCATGGATGGGAATGGGTTGTGGTATGAACATGCGTTCCAGCGATCTCCGGCTCCTCTCTGTGCTGTGAGTGCAGCTATGATCAGTTTTTGTCTGTAGTCTGATGAGATCAGAGCTGAGCCACAGCCAGGAAGCCTGCATTCATTCAAAATCCAGTAACTCTGCACCTTCCCGCAGAGTTGTGCAGAGTTAGTGGTGTGTTTTAGAACGTAGCTGCTGGGAAACAATCAGAAAATCACATTTTGTTTCTCAGATTTGCTGCTTTGTTCTCAATAACGCCGCTCTCACTCTTCAGTCACTCTATTGCTCCCTCTCAGCTCGTTGAGTTGTGGAAGAGAAGCCAATGTTCAATGCTGTGTGTTTACAAACAGCAGCCCACGACTGTTGCATGTTTATATCTTTAATAATACATATATGATAATAAATAAATAATTAAATGATATAGCACCTCATTTTCTATTCAGTTATGGCTACAGACTCTCGCCACCTCCCTACACTTGTATTTTGAGTGTAAATCTTTTCCCATGAATGAGGTAAAACACACAAAGTTAAGAGATGGATTTGACTTTTTTATATTATTAGATACAGCAATACCTTTATCATGAACTCTTTTGGCCACAATAATTGTGTAGTGAAAGTTTTTTTTGACAGCCCCATTACAGTACCCTCTTTAAGATATTATAAAGATATATAGATATAAACTAAAACAGCACTGCCAAGCAGCTGACGAGAGGATGGACTCTGGGAAACAGAGCGAAGTCGACTAAAGAAAAAGACAAGGGGCAGCAACGCCAGGTCAAAACTCACAACCCATGGCACACAGACCGACTCTAACAGACTATGCCTGAGGAGCAAACAGACAATGGGGAGCAAATCAGGCAGATAGGTTCATGTAGTAACTTCTGCCATACACACACCTCTACAACAGAATGGAGCTCTCACAATGAGACAGTGAGTCAGCATCTGAACCGTAGAAACCAGGGGGAAATGCAGGCTTCACACATCTGAGCCTCATCATGGACAATCGGGCTCCGCAGCTGCCCCTCCTCGGGGATAATTAACCCAACTAGCCGGGTGAGTAGCAGATATCCCTCACAAGAACGAGTTAAATTTCACTGTGTGCTTTGCTGTGTACAATACAGTAAAAAAAAGTTGATTGAAACAAAGAAAAAAAAAACAAGCTTGATATTGGTAGTCATAGTAATGGCGTTCACATATCATGGCCTGATTATAGGAAAACCCATTTAATTGCACTGGGAATAGGGGCAATCAAGATGATGATTATTACGTGATGTAATGTTTTTTTTATTTGTTTTTTGATTGCTTTAGGTATGCAAACCCGAAGGCAATTTTCATCCTCCAACTTTTCACTCATTTTAGTTACTTTTTTTAAAATAATTTTTTTCCACCACTCATTCTTTCTCTAAAACTCTCCTCCTACAAATCAACTGCTCTCAGAGCATCAGCAAGGATGTGTCTTCATATTATATTTACTTCACCTGTGGCCTTTCTAGGACAACTGGGCGCTCTAACATCTGTACATACGTCCATCAACTGTAGGAAACGTTGACTAGATGTGATGTACTCTAACCCCTCTGGACTCCTGCTGCCCCTGGTCTCATTACGCTCACACACACCAAAACACACAGATGCACTCTCCTCCCACTCACCGCTGGGTTTCCTGTTGCAGCTGTGCGAGCTGATGCAGCCGTCTGAGGTGCTTCTCCTGTTTGCGCTGGTCCTTCCATGATTTTGAGGCCACGTTGCGAGCGAACTCCCTGTGCTTGAGTTCCTTCAGCCTCTACAGGAAATGAATGATAGAGGGAGGGACAGAGGGTGTGGAAGGGCACAGGGTAGAAGAAAGAGAGCGTGAGAGATTAGCTTTTAGGACGCTCTCTGCAAGCAGCTGTCTTTCAGACCACACACATCAGTCAGCAGCGTTTTGCGGATGTTCTCCTCCTGAGCTCATGTCCAATTAACTCCATTCAGCCTGGAAGAAAGTGTCTTTTCTCCAGCACACAGCTTGAGAGCAAACACAACCCAACTGGTGAATAGCAGATTACAGACGCAGTTGAGATGAGTGACATGAGTGATTTAATGATGAAGATGCTCTCGCCAATGAAATTTCAAGAAATGTTCAGCCCTTCTTCGTCAGTCATGACAGCTTAGTTTGAGAGACAATCTGATCTAACGGCATCTGCTCCTTAGCTGGAGTGCACCAAAGGCATTGATTTGCTGATGCTGAAATTACACGTCATCAAACACAAAGCCACTTATCACTGGCAAAATAACCACCTGAGGCAACGTAAAGGTCAGAGATTTCAACCAATGTATGTGCTGTGTGTGTACGCAAAAATGCAACAAACTTGCACACCATAGCGTGAATAGCGAGTGATTTAATTTGGAGCAAACTGGTGGGTCTTCACCCGCATCATAGTGCATAGAAAATAACAATTAGCTTTTGTGTGTATTTTTGTGCGAGTGTGTATTTGTGTGAAGCTATGTGTCTATAGCCATAGGTGCTCCCAGTCCTCTCAGGGAAACAATGATTCATGCTTCTCTCTTCGGTTTCTTTTTCTGACATACTTTAATCCCTCCTTTATCCATGCTTGGCAGGTGTGTGTGTGTGTGTGTGTGTGTGTGTGTGTGTGTGTGTGTATCTATTTGTCTGTCTGAAGGCTAAGGAGTTTGGGAATAGCTGCAGCATCATGTACCACTATCCCTCCCATCTCCCGTCTCCTTCTGTCTCGCTTCCCAGTATATTTTATACCTTGGTGTGCAATCCACCGACGGCTTATAAACTCAGTATTTGTTGTTTATCTTATATATTTGTGAATTTATCCTGTAGTATAAGTTGCAACAGGATTACACCACTCTCACTTTTAGATTATGTTACGCTATTATCCACCCATACCGTATGTATCACACATACACACTAACACACACACACACATCAGATTAGCCCCTCAGACATCAGATTTATTTATACACTCACTCTCTTTCACACCCAGATCTTGTGCTGGAGCTGACAGTCGTCAGGTTAATCTCTGCTGAGTCTTACACAATCGGGTGTCTTTTTACATTATCGCTCGATGCTTAACATCCCACTGTCAGCTCACCGAGGGCGGCGTTAAGTGTGTGCCAGTGGAGCACCACTCTTGTCCCTTAAACATACAGTGTAGGTGCTTGTGTATAGTAGATGTGTGTGTGTGAAATCATGTGTGTGTGTTTGTTAGGAGCTTTGACGGTCTTCGATGCAAATCTCATTCTATGGGAAATATTAATCATGTTCAAGAAGAGACGCATACATAATGAACGAGTGTGGCCAGAGCCAGGAAAGAAAAGATCAGAGTCGTTGTGCTGTAGCTGTCCATGGCAGAGCGGGAGAGAGAGAGTGTGTATAATAGATGGAATGTATGAAGATGCATTCTTCCTCCTTCCTCTTGCATTTGCACTCTGCCAGCTTATTGTTCTCTCTTAAAAACAGCTCCCACTGCAGGGAAACCTGTCGCTATATTTAGAGCCAAACAAAATATTGCACACAGAACCATTTTCACCGAGCACACAGGGCAGAGATATTTCCACTTCACCCTTTAAAGCGGATGCTTATGTCTTCAAAGATGATGTCATGTCCCTAACAGTGGGAAGCTGTGTTACTCCCCAACATGCCAGTCTAGCTTTGTGCCGTGAAGCTCAATCCGTCTGTCAAAGCCTCGATCAATATTCCTTTAGATGTGTTAAGGAGTGCTCAGGCTGAGGCAACTATGGATGAGTCAGAGTTGATTCATATCCGCTAGAGCCTTAGAGTGAGGGCTGGTGTATTCTTAGGTAGCATGTGAGGGGCCATGCTAATGGGCTGATGGCTCTTTTATTTAAAAGGGAGCGTAATTCTCTTGTAATGAGTAATTTCTGTAATCAGCAGTAAATGCTGATGAAGTGCTGCATTCAGACATGTTTATCCCTGAATCGATGACAAGGAAAGGAGACAGAGCAAACGCAATCAGCTTCCATTCTCCAAAGCCAATACTCCTGCAGGGAAGCTGTCTTCAGCTAGAATTTCATCTGTTGTCTGCTCAGTAGGCAGTGTGTGCATGCATGCCTGCATGTGTGTGTGTGTGTGTGTGTGTGTGTGTGTGTGTGTGGTGTCCTACAGTGCCAGTGGCTACTGTCAGCTCAGTGCCTCATGCAGCTTGTTTCATGTGCCTGCCGCTGGCTAAAACAAAGCATTAACATTGGCCTGCAGTTGCTTCGATTCATTTTCAAAGAACAATGACAGTGAAAGAACCATCTTATTTAATGTTTATTTCATGTTGCACAGAGTGGGCGTTCAGAAGTGGGAAGTGGCTTGGCTTGGCTGAAAGATTGCCTGCGTTTGAGAACAAATGTGTGCACGCGGGAAAGTGCGCGTCTGTATGTTTTTGTACGTGAGTGTATGCCATGGCGTGACAACAGATAGCTGTAGGAGAATGCGTTATCAGCAGAACCTTCAGCTTGTTAGTCCAGAGTGGAGGTTGCATATGAAAATGGATGTGAAAGCAGAACGCAGGAGAAAACCTGCTGCCGGGCCTTCTCCTAATGGTCCATTGGCCTCATCATGTCCAAACCGGAATAATAGAATCATACTAGAGCCATGACTAATAGCTCCATGTTTTATTTGGTACACAATTTTTCATTCTCCTTTTGAAGGAAGTACAAAGTGAAGAGTAAAGTGAATTTTGTAGCAGCACCCTTATGTACCAGATACATACAAATCAAGTGCTCTAAATTTTGTACTTGAGAAAAATAAATCTTCTATCCATCCATCTGCAACCCCAATCAGGGTTGTGCAAAAGCGGGGGTACAGTACTGGACAGGTTGCCAGTCCATTACAGGGCGCATAGAGACAGACAGCCATTCACGCTCACATTCACACCTGCAGGCAATTCAGAGTCATCAGTTAACCTGCATGTCTTTGGACTGTGGGAGGAAGCCGGAGATCCTGGAGAAAACCCCCGCTAACACGGGGAGAACATGCAAACTCCACACTGAAAGGGCGACAGTGCTAACCACTGCACCACCATGCAGCCCCCAAATGACTCTTCATCTGACTAAAATTAAACAAGTCTTGTATGTCTGTCCGCCTGTATGTTTGTCCTTTCGATTTTCTCAACAGCCGTTCATCCGACTGACTTGGAGTTTTAGTAACATTTTTATATTTTATTTTCTGCTGTGCTGCAGAATAAGACAATTTATCCACCTCATTCAATTCCTCCAGTCAATTTTATTTTTGTATGTATTTTTTGTAACTTAGTTATTCTACTGGGTCACTTTATTCCTGATGCAATATTAACCCTAATGATCTGTTTGGTCTCCTGGGACCTCTTCAACAGCTCAAAAATCACGCTTAATATTTTTTTTATCACCTTGATACTGACTTTTCCTAATTATGAGAATTGCTTTGCTTTTAATAGTCCACCATAGATGCCCCTTTATTTCTGTTTGGGCTCTCAGAGGCCCCAAATTTGAATTTAGTGCAGTTTTATAACAGTTTGTTCGTCTAGCCTGAGAGAGGTCTAACTGGCACCAAACAAGTAGCATCACTACCAAGGATAACAGACATCTTTGTCTGTGACTAACTTTGAAGCTAAGACAGCATACAGTATTTGTTTATAAATATAGAACTTAAAACATGAATTATGTCTGTATTTGGTGTGATAGCAGTGCTTTTTGGTCATTTCTGTACTTCATCACCTCATCACTTGAGAACATTTGTACATATTAGGTTTTAATAAGGTCTGAAGAAAGACAAGAAAATATGTTTGACCTTGCAATGTCTATTATTATCACACATACTGCAGGTGGGACTGTGGAACCAAAAAAGAAATTGAATGTCAGCTAACCACAAGGGTTGATACTTATTTACTATATTTATATATAGTATAGCACCTCTATTTCTATTTTATGCTTGATATTAAGCTGTATATTTTTGTGCTGCTCTTAGCTGCAGATTGCCCTTCACAGGATCAATAAAGTTTATCTTAAAATATCAGCCTGTTAAAATATAAATGTAAAGTATAAATAGAGTGCTGCAGCTTGTGTGAGTATCTGCCTTGAGTTGAGGTGTTCCACCTTGTAAGAGATAATGCATTTGTCACAGTCCTACTGTTACCTGCCAGGAAACTGTACCCAATGGGCAGATTGACATGGAAACGTAAAGTACGGTAGCTTTCCGTCAACACGCATAATGCAGACACCCAAATTCCACCACAATAGATCAAAAAAAAAAAAAGAAGTCTGCTTTTATGCTGTTACATAGTATATGTGTGTGTAGTGGTGCATCCCATGTACCTGCTTGTGTGCATGGTCGTAGGAGTTGATGTGGTTGTCAAACTCTTGGTGTCTGAGGTACTGCTTGTGACACAGCTCGCAGTAGAAAAGAGCCTTCAGATTCTCCACTGAGCAGCCCAGAGCCCTCTCTCCGCGCTCCTGGAGAAAGAGAGAGACGGAGACAATGGAACGAGTGAGTGTTGAAGGCATATGAGACAAGATAGAGGCATAAACAGACAGAGAAATAAAGGGTTAAAGGGGCAGAGATAGCGAGCAAAAGGAGTGTGGGGGAAGGGGGTAGAAAGAATGGCAGATTGTTAGCCATTTAGAACAAATCTGCATCCCAGAGACATCAGCAGTAATAGCCTCTACATGTGCTCTGCATAAAACTGTTAAACGACTTCCCATTAAAGTATGCTGCCGTAGCTGCTGCTGCTGCTGGAGGTTGGACAAAGGCACCGTAGCCCTACGCTCATGGCAACCTGAGCCTGGGGACACATTTAATACAGCCACTGTAATAGAAACCTGCGCATGCACTATAATGGCAAAATAGTCTGACTGCAGAGAAAGTGGCAATTGTGGCCGACAGACAGAAAAACTGAGCATCTAAAATGCACAACTTAGTCTTTTGTGCAATGGCAAAACAGTGCATGAAGAAGAGAAAGTTCCAGACACACACACGCACATAGTTATAGTACAGAGTCAGAGTGCTACACATGCACTGTTCAAATGGCACATGGACCTCAGGGGACAAATCACTTGTCTGCATGCTCCCATCAGCCAGAGGGCTTCTTTATTTTGGGTCTGAGGACATGCACAATGTTGTGTACAATAGACGTGTGCTTGTGTATATGTGTGTGTCCAGAGGTGTGTGTGTGTGTGTGTGTGTGTGTGTGTGTGTGTGTGTGTGTGTGTGTGTGTGTGTGTGTGTGTGTGTGTGTGTGTGTGTGTGTGTGTGTGTGTGTGTGTGTGTGTGTGCATTCATGCCATGCTCTGCTTCAGAATGTAATTTCCCTGAGGCTGGGGGCTGCCAATAAACACTATTGAATTCTGTTCTACACTGACATGATGGGAATTTAATTTGAGGTTGTCACTTCTTTCTCTCACTCTCTATCCTCCTCTGCTTCTTTCCCTCCCTCTGTCCATCTCCTGGCTCTTTCCCCATCTCTTTGCCAGCTTTCCCAGCCTTTCTTTTCCCCTCCCCTTTCTCCTCCTCCTCCTCCAACTCACTCTTTTTTCTCCTTTCCTTTATCTCCCCTTTTATCCCTCATCTATTTGCCTTTTTCTCTCTCTCTGTCTGGCTTGCTCCTTTTCTGTTTGGGGAGCCCTGGGTCATGCAGTGACAGAGTCTATTGGCCCCAATTTGCTTCAGTAATATGCCTGCGCACAGGAACAGAGGTGAGAGGAAAAGAGAGGGAGGATAGGAATGCAGGCGAGACAAGAAATGACCCCTGCCTGCCCTAGCAGATACACACAAATACACACACACACCTAGAATTATTATTACCAAAGAGTCTAACAATCCCTGATGTGTGCCATCATTTTTCAAACATATAAAAGCCACTTCCAGATAATGTTTAACTACACACACACACACACACACACACACACACACACACACACACACACACACACACACACACACACACACACACACACACACACACACACACACACACACACACACACACACACACAGGGAAAAAAACTGTCCGTCCTCTGACTCTTTCCATCTGGCTTTCAGTCAGAATGGGTGAAGCAGAGAGGAGGCTGACAAGATTCTCCTATACTGAACCAACAGAAAGGTAACTAATATACATTGATCCCGTGTTGCTGCGGGTGTGTGCGGGTGTGTGTGTGTGGCATGATATCGATCTGCCTCGCGGGCTTAAGTCACAACCAGGAAATGATCAAATTGCCTCGAGCAGCCTTCCTTTGAGTGCTGCAAGTGTGATGAGATTGAGATAATGAATGCTGCATACTTGTCTTTACCTTTGGGAATATACAAGTTTACATATGAGCTGTATATGTGCATGTCTTCATACTCATTTTACGTGTGTGTTCATATGTATATTTTGGTGTGCACTTGCCTCTGTACCCCCTAACCCTTTCTTTGCACCTCTCTGTGTTCTGTCAGGGTAATTATTTTTAAGAGTGTGAAATTTATATGGAAAGAGGGATGTAAGTGCATGAGGAAAGGTGTGAATGCATGAAAGCACTAAATGCGTGTGTGTGTGTGTGCGTGCATGTGTGTGTGTGAGAATTCAGCAGGCATTTGTTTACGTCAGCAACATCCTGAGGTGATTTACGTGCTGAATACTAAACTCAAACGAGAGCTTTCATTTGCCTTAAATGTATACCCCTCATATGATTTCTACCCTTATGCACCAACACAGAATGGATAGACACACTCACAGACTTGCATCCACACACACACACACACACACACACACACACACACACACACTTATGCATGCACGGTCACACACAGTCTGTCAACCTCATATACCAGTGCTAAATTAACCTAGACCTCGATTTACCCTACTAGCATAAATCTGTTTGCAGAGAAAGCACAACTGATATGTGCAGACCTGAATGGACAGTGATTGTTTGCACGATTATGTGTGTTTGTGCGAGGCTGTGAATGTGAATGAGTTTCCACGCTTTGTTTTCCCTTTTCTTTTCGCTTATCCTCAATTTGTGGGAGAAGTGGCATGTTATTCCTCTTCATAGCTGAAATTACACCACAAATAAGAGTCGTTATGAACCGTAACCACAGTTTTAGGCACACACACACACACACACACACACACACACACACACACACACACACACACACCCGCATTATTCAATGTCTGGAGCTTCTGTGGAAATGAACAGGTCACGCTTAAAGTGTTTTATGCACGTGGGTTGCCAGCGAAATGTGTGCACTGGAAAGTAATGATACACAATGTAGTATTCATGAGAAACTCTTCAGAAAGACAAAGTCCCTTAAGGAACCTCTGGGAGTTCTGCAGAGCGGTACCTCTCTGATGAAATCGCCCTGTCACCGCTATCGTACCCGTTCACACTGCCCTCTTGGTTATTTGGATATCTGGCTTTTTTACAGGTTATAAAATCAAAAAATGGCACCCTTATTAGTTGTAAGCAAACTGTTCATAGACTTTCAAATAACTAAAAGTTTTTTTTAAATACTCCCTCTTGTGATCCTGGCCTTCAACACTGCTGATCTGCACAGAAAATCAGAGACATCTTTGATAATAGGCTTATCACTGTCATAACTCTTTCAAACATCTTGAAAGGAAGCTGAACCTCACGGGCAGACAGAGAGAGAGCTGGATATATAAGTTTGAATTTGGATGATCTTACTAGAATACTGGACATATTTTTTTTAAATGTGCTGTTTGCTTTTTAGCTTCAGCTATTAAACTAAATTTGCTGTTCCTTTAAAAAAACTAAAGAATATGCCACAGTGATGCATACTGTGTATGATATCTACTAAAAGGTACAGAAATATGGTAGAAAACACTGGGAATAAAGCTTACAGTACTTTTATGCACAGAGTGATGAAGATACATGTATTCTGCATGAATAGTACCTTGAATTTGATCAGTGAAGTTTAGTTTCGCATTTTTTGTTATGATTTAATCGGTTCCATTCAAATAAAGAATTAAAATACTGTACAGACACCTACTGCACTTGGGCAAGTGTTTCACTCATCTCACAGGTTGTAATTAAATATTGAACAGCATTTTCATGGATGGCTGGACTCTTAGAGAGAGTGTGAGAGAGGACTAACAGACTGATATTACAGAAAGCTTTTTGCCTCCAAAATCTGATGAATTTCCTCTTAAAATGGGATGTTTGGATGGGATATAATGCACAGAGAGATCAGCTATAGGCTTAAACAAATGGGATGTCACTGTGGGAGAAAAAGGCTAGAACAAAAAGAATAATAGCAACCTTATTTAAGCCTAAAAGTATGTGACAAGGTAACCCCTAAATGCACTAAAACACTGAGATTTTGATGTAAAATCCATCTATATAATTAGATAAAGCTGTTTTTGCATTATATTTTTTATTTCCCCTTGTGTCTCTGACTGGATGTGCTGGCACACTTGAACAGCATTTGCAGAAGAGTGTGAATTTGAGCGTCCTTTGACTTGTTAAATTTGTTGGCTTGGATACACTAAGGTGAAACTGTTCAGATGTGATAATTGTTAACAGTGTGGCAACACAAGTTTTAATTGCAGTCTTGGTTCAGTATGAGATTCAAAACGTATCCAAACTAGAAAAAATATAGGCCTCAGCATGCATAATAAATCCAGAGAGGGAGAGAAAAAGAGCGCCCAGTAGCAATTTAACTGGTGGGAACAGATTCTCTCTTTTCGAATCTATTAACCGTAGAAACTTCTACTGCAGGGGAGAGAGAAAGTAAAAACTTTCTGCTTAATTTAAGGAAATCCTTCTTCTTGTTGTTTTTTCAAAAACTTTGCCTCTTTCCAGCTCTGATGATCATGTTGCTATTGTTAAACATGAAAGTACTGATTTTATTACTGACAAAAACTAATGAGCGACAGTCAACTGTCATGATATGCACCCGTCTGTAAATCGTTTCTTTTGTGTCACCTATATTTACTGTATTTACTATATTTACTGGATTACTGTATTTATATCTTATGTTTTATATTTTGTAACTAACAAAGAAATATGAAGCAATAGAACATGGAGAGGAGGAAAGGAGAGGAGAGGAGTGGAGTGGTGAGGAGAGGAGGGGAGAGGAGGAAAGGAAAGGAGTGGAGAGGAGGGCAGAAGAGGAAAGGAGGAAAAGAGAGGAAGAGGGGAGAGGAGAGGAGGAAAGGAGAGGAAAAGAATAGATGAAAAGAAGAGGAGAGGATAAAAGGGGGAGAGGAGAAGAGAGGAGAGGACAAGACAAGAGAGGAGAAAGGAGGAAATGGAGAGGAGGAGAGGAGAGGAGACAAAAGGAGAAAAGAGGAGATGAAGTGGAGAGGAGGAAAGGAGAGAAGACTAAATGAAGAGGAGAGGAGGAAAGGAGAGGAGATAAAGTGGAGAGAAGGAAAGGAGGGGAGAGGAGAGGAGGAGCAAAGAGAGGAGAGGAGAGGGGATGAAGTGGAAGAGAAGAGGAAAGGAGAGGAGATGAAGTGGAGATGAGGAAAGGAGAAGAAAATAAATGAGGAGGATAGGAGAGGAGACAAAATGAGGGGAGAGGAGAGAAGGAGCAAAGAGAGGGGATGTAGTGGAGGAGAGGAGAGGAGAGGAGAGGACAGGGACAGACAATGAATAGGAGGTGTTTATGAATTCAGAGAACTAACTGCTACTGTGCCTTGTGAGGACAATTCAATAAACAATTCATAACTGTTTATCAAGCCCAATTAAGCCTCTAATTATCATCAGCTATAATTATCACCCTAACTTGGCCACTGTAATGAATAGAAACAATTCCATTTGTGGTAAAAAATAATTCAGCAAATCTGTTTGCCTCCCGCTTTGTCTCCCCTCTCCCCGTCTAGTTACTGCCTCTCTGTTTTCGTCTCTAAAGTGTTCCTGTGATTCTCTCTGTCAGACACACAAGCATTCACACATGCACAAGTGGAGAGAGTCTGGCAGTGTGAGAGTCTGGCGGCGCCGTGTTGATTTCTGGCCATTGCTCTGTAGCTAATGACAGCTGACCTGAGGGCGAAGTAACTTGTTACTGTAATGACATGTAGATCTCGGCAGCAGACACACTTGTGTACACACACACACACACAGACTGTCATACAGGATAGCTGAGTGTTAATGAGCTGAGATTTGCAGCCCTAATGCATCTCCCTTGACTGCCTTTAATATGCCTCTATGGCCAGTTCCCATCCATTTATTCACTTAATGTGTGTGCATGCATCTGCCCGTAGTTTTGTCTATGTGAAACCATCTGATAGTGTGTGAGTGTGTGTGACTGTGTATCTTTGTTTGCTCCATATCATTAAAGCCAGTTAGAAGTAAGGCCAAAACAAACACATACAGTAGAGCAACCACAGCCAAAACCACAGATGTGTTGACCATAGATACAGTCAGAGGTGTCTGACAGCCAAAAGGACAGACGTGTTAGTACTAGTGAGCTACGTCATTTCACACACTGCCAGCAACCGGCTCTGTGAACAAGACAGTAAACAGGCTAAAATAAGTGCAAGTACCATGTGTATTCCACTGATCCAATGTCAGGTGTGTCGTGACTCATAAAGTGTATGCTATCTTAAGCACTGGCCTGTACAACATGAATCATCAGCGCTTGTCTCGTCCTTTCCTTTGTGTCTTGCTCAAAATGCTCCGTCTCCCTCTGACCTTTCATAGTTTGAGCAGCATGCAACGCAAACAAACTGAATGAATACATGATGACGGATTATATTTGCTAATTTGCCCTCTGTTTTCTCGTCAAAATGAGGAGTGCTTCCCCTTAGACTTGATCCTTAAACTGAGAGTCTGTGCCCTTTGTAACAGATGTTTTGTTTATATATCTAACAGCGTACTTTTTAAAAAGTGTTTTGGGTTTGTACTCAGCAAATGGTATTTGACCAAGAGTTAAAGCGTCAACTTCCACCTTTATAGGGATACACCAATGATTTAGCACTTCCATAAAAGTGGGGCACTTGCAAGAAACAGACTTGGTTGTAATTGGTAAGCAGAGGCTGAGATATCATGACTTTTATCCCTACATTTCCCATCATGCAACTCAATAGCATCTTCTGTTAGATCCTCCCTGCTTGGTAAATTCCCATGTCTTTTAACTCTACTCCCCCATTTAGCAACACCGGTTTTCTGTTAGAAACTTTGATGTGGTCAGACGTGTTAAATCCGAGATTTGGGAGCATTTCTATTATCTCTGCACGGCTCTCAATATGGTGACGGCCAAGCCGGTGGCTTGTAGCTAATTGTGATAACAGCGCTTACAGTGCAAACAATGGCAACAGTGCTGACAGAGCTAACAGTGTTTACCTGAGGGAAAACCAAAGGGTGGGTGCAATGTGGGGGCAGCATTATCAGCTGTTACCACTGTATGAGAGCAGTGCAGAGCCTACAACAGAGACTACAACACACAGGTAGACATTACTCCTCTGTATCGCTACACAGCAAGTAGTTGATTGTTGCTGCAGCATATTAATGCTCTGGATATCGTAAAGAGCACAAGTCTCAAGTCCAATCAGGGATAACCCTGATGACATCATCAGGGTTTCCTTATATTTTTAAAAAGCTATCTGTAGAGCCACAGAAGACATTTACAACTGTTGTACTCATTGTGATGAATACATTTCTCGTTCAGAACTATTTTTCTTTGTACAAACAATCAGTGATGTGCCCATTTAAGTTTAGGCTGTTTACATCAAAATGACATGAATTTGAATTGCAACCCATTTTAAACATAGCCCACAATTTTAGGGGACCAATATTAACTGTGCACTTACAATAAATATAGACTTTACTAAGGTCAACATATTTAGCACTTTGTTGCAAATCCCTTGCAGTCAGTGACCACTTGAAGACGTCAGCAGACACGTGGTAGCCTCCCTGGTAATACACTGTCAGGCCAGCAGTGCAGTGATCTCTGGGACCTTTTGCTTTTAATCTTATCTTCACCAATTAAACAGATGCTCAGTTGAGATCAAGTGACTGATTTGGTCATTTTAGCCTTCAATACAGCTGCATTGCCTTGTCTATATGTTTAGGACCATTGTCCTGCTGCACTGTCTTTAAATTGACTATTTATGATAGAGAAATCTTTTACATTGTTCCCTCAGTATAAACATTGACACCCAGAAACACTTAAAGAAGAAAGTCAGCACTTTAACCTTGAAATCAGTCTAATACACCAAAGCACAGCCACAAAACACAAACTATGTTACTGTCTAAATACAGTAGTTACAGGCTGCACAGTAAGTGCTGCTTTCACGCTCTGTAATGTGTTACAGTTGTACTGTTAAAAATAAATCTGCTCTTAACAGAACTGTAGGGATCAATACTGCTGCTAAACTTGTCTATAAAAAACAGTGCCCTGACTACATTTATAACATGTGAAATACCACATCCGCTATAAAAGAAGGTGAAGAATAATGAGAGAAGGGTGTTGAAAAGCCTGAAAATAACTATACTGCTTTTGTCTGGGGCAACAGCAGGAAGTGTGTGGCATGAACAAATCACACCGGTCTCCTGTTTGAGTCATAAATCTATAATTAGTCACACAAGGCCCGACCAAATGATTGCTCAGCTAGCTATCAAAATTGAATTCTCTGTCCATCACAATGCAAGGACAAAGATTTGTCCATCCTCCGTGCCTTCGTTCTCTCTATCTCCTCTTTATTCAACTGGGCTCCCTTGTTTGCGCAGAGTTATTCATGCACTATATCACTGATCAATCCTATTTGGTGCACATTTAAAATCTACCCACCTTTCAACGCCCCCCCCTCCTCTCTCGGTCTCCCTATGTTCGTGTCATCCTGAATGCAATGTGAGCTCAGCCTCTGGCTCGTGCAGGACAAGTTAAACTGATTCACCGGGGCAGAGCATAGCTTTCAGACATAAAAAAAAAAGCAGAGGACATCTTAAGACATTTTCTCCACTTGAACAAACATGACCCGCAGTTTCTTTCCAGCCATTTTGTGGATAAAATTTGTGTTGGGTGGGATCAAGGCAGAAGCACAAATGCATGAAAGCGGGCATGCAAATTCCTAAAATACCCTGCCGTTCTACAAACTGTGGACTCCTCTGTGTCTTTTAATGTATTTTTATGATCCTACCACTCACTCACTGTACTCTTCAGGGACCTGCATTTGTGTCTCTAAAAGGCGAAGGTTTCCTTCCTCTTCCTCTCAGTGCACATTATGGAGAGCATTATAAACTGATTACAGGGATACAAAGGATGGTAGGTATAAAGGATGGAGAGGTGAACTTTACTTTCTGAAGTTTCTACATGGTGTATGTCTACAATATAAACCTCTTGTTTTCCTCTTTGATTCTCTCTCCACAGCTCCTCTCAGGAGGAAAATGACACAAGAAGAGCCTTGAATGGCTGGACTGGGGAGATCTGAGCATCTCCTATTCACTACATTTATTTCAGATTCATTTTTCTATTTTAATACACTCATGCTTTCTCTCAGATCTTCTCTCAAATCAGCTTTGTCTCTTCTATGCATTAAAAGCTCTTGTCAGGTATGTGTCCTTCCATCTGTGTGCTTGTCAGGCTTCTCTCCTCTCTTGCTAAATGTCACCTCCAGCATTAAATGCTTTCCTCTCCCAGCTGGCAGAAAAATGGTATTATATGGACCATACACTCTTGACATTTAAACTGCAGACACAATTGAAAACCCTGCATGGATAAATGGCTATACAGTGTAGTTAAATTGGTACACACACACACACACACACACACACACACACACACACACACCTTTTCACACACACACACACACACACACACACACATAATGTACAGATCTGTCTGTCCAGACTTGGCACGTGATTGACTGCCTCCAAAAGGATTACGTCTCTATCAGTTAAAGTGATCAAGCTGGGACTGTAATCTGTCAGAGTGTGATGATGCAGATTGGAGTGAAAGACAAGTTAAGAAGATGAAGGTAATCAGTTTGGGAAGTGACAGATTTAAAGAACAGGATTAATGCAATCACAGATTACACGCCGCACTCTTAACGCTCAGCTAAATCTCAACTCAGAAACTCGCAGATGAGGGGGAGCGAGGGCGGCTGAGCGAGGGCGGCTGAGCCAGAGCGATGGGCTGCTGCTGTCGGTGAATTGAGGAATCATTGCTGTCTTTCAGGCATTTATGATTGCAGTTTCTTTTCAAGCTTTGAAGCAGTGTGAGTGTGCATGTGTGTGTGTGTTAGTGAGTGTCCACATTCTCTCCGTGTGGTTCATTGGTGCAATCAGGGGATAACATGAGTGTGGCCAATAAGAGTGAGTGATCTTTTCTCTGGCACATTAGAGTGCATGGATGGCTAATGAATGATACTATAGACAAGAAGGCTGGAGCGAAGTGTTCGGCCCAACATGGTCACGCTGATACAGAGGGGATACACACACACAAACTCACTGAACTGGCTCTGTGGTGCACGTCAGTCCGACTTTGTTAAAGCTGGTTTTGCTGTGCTCAAAGATTGTGTAGCAGTTAAGACCCTGTGCCGGCCGGGGATTGAAATCCCGCCAGGACTCTCTCTGCTTTCAACATCCTGCCCTGCCTCCTTCCATCGCTCTGCTCTCCACATCTCCTTCTTTCTCAGTGTGTCCTCGCTATCGTTCCCAACTTCTATCCAGCCCTCTGTATGGCTGCATTAGTATGTATGGCCGTGTAGCTCAGGGTTTAGAGGTTTATGTCTCCTAATAGACAGAGATTTGTCCTGTCACACCAACACCCACATACAGCTTAAAGACAGAGAGGGAAACGACTCCCTCCGCTCTGCGTGTGGAGGGGCGAGAAAGAACATTTATGTTACCGTCTTATCTCCAGAGAGAAAGGTTTCATTTTCTGTACAGACAAATTATAAAGCATTCATTTGAGGCTTTCTCTTTTTTTTTTTTTCTCCCACGTTTTCCATCTTCCATTTTCCCCTGTCTCTCACTCTCTTGCTTCCTCTCTCTACCCCTTTCTCTCCCTCTTTTACTCTCTTTGATTGGATTAAGACCAAAGAAGAAGAGTGAGGAGATGAAGAAGGGATGAGAGCTTATTAAGCATGTGAGAGGTGAGATGACATAAGGCTGTACGGGAAGAGATTGAGGAAGAGGTGTGACCGTGTGTGTGTGTGTGTGTGTGTGTGTGTGTGTCCATGCGCGCTCGCATTTCTGTATTTATCCTCGCAGAAGGTAGGGTGAGAAGAGGGAGGAAGTGAGGCGTTTAGCTGTGGAGCACTTTAATCAAGGGGCGAGCAATCCTGCATGACCCACTCTGTCATCCATTATTGATGCCTGCCTCAGCTAGGCTGATGAATCATTAAGCCACTCATCAGGCCTGGGAATTCTGCCTCCTCCTCGGCCGATGACACTCATTTACATAAATCACACGCTGCTATTTTTCACACGCTCACACATAAACACAAACACACACCCACGTGCAGCCACACGCACAAAGTTCATCGATTTTGGCTCGCTGTGTGATGTGCATGCCTCATGCTTTTATTTTTTTTCGACAAAGCTTTTCCAAAAACACATCTCTGTCATACCTCGCAAGATGACTCAAGCTGCGAATGCAGACTTTGGAACGAGACTTATGCTGTTCACGACAAGCACTCCAGCAGCTGCAACACCTGCACACTCAGTGATGAAAGACAATATGTTCCACATCCTCCGGACCTCGCATTGTACTTGTTTCCGACCAGGCGTCCGGCATGTTTTGCATATGTAATCCAAACACTGACACACATGGCACATACACAAACGCATATAGCTAACTTTAGGTGGTGGAGAGTAAAAGTGAAGGAATGGCAGAGAGAGAAACAAAATGAGGCAGAGAGAAGGAGATCTCAGAGAGTTTGTGTTTACTTCTTGCCTCTGGGTTTTATGGCAGAGGAAAAGTGGAGAATCTTAGGGAAATTGATGAATACCCATGGCACACATGCACTCACAATCCACCCACATGTTTCCTCTCATCTTTGTGGGGTTTCCCTTCCTTTCCTCTCCTCTCCTCTCCTGCTCTTTCCATGTCTTCCCATCTTCCTATTCAGTGTTGTGACTAATCCTCACATACCTCACAGCAAGGGTAAGAAGGCCCCATAGCAGACTTATGCAGAAACGTGCTAACACAGATCACGGCAAACATACATACACAAACAGACAGAGGAAGCAGGCACCCTGCCCGTATAAAGGAGGTATCCAAAGCCCGGTGGCTGGTAGCTGGAGGCTGCTTGCAGACCACTGTGATCCTGCCATCCTGGCAGCGCGCAGCCAGGACATTTCTGCACAGCGCTAAGCTGAACGCCTGGCATCTCCAGTCTGCTAAACACAGGAATGCTGCTGCTCATGATAATTGCGGTGAGTTGTTCCCTGCATCACGGCTGATGTGAAGGCTGGTTGAAGCAAACGGCATGAATTATTAGTGTGTGCATCGCGGCTTGCCCTGCTGGTGGAGGTAAGTCTGATATAATTTGATGCACTGTTACTGATGCATGACTGACCCTGTGCTATCAGAATGTCCTAGTAGGTCCTATCTGCTTTGATAAATAAACATGAGTGCACCACCAGAATGAACACACGAGAGCACACGCAGCGTTATTATAATATTACATGCATTTCTGCCCCGCTTGTGCTCCTTTTTTGTCTACTTTCCTCTATGTGCGTATGTAAAAGGACATTTTATTGTATGATACTGCATGTGTGCACATACAAGCAGTATATTCCCACAGAGATATTCATAAGGTAATAGCTCAATAATACCATTTTCATCACTCTGAAGCCTTGACCCTAACATTGACCTTTTTATCACCTATTTTCCCTCAGGGCTATCTGTCAGAGGTCAGAGGGGACCAGTGAAAAGGTCATTGGAACGACACTGTGGCTGAGACGGCAGAAATGAAAATGAAAGTCTCACCTTGAGATTCACCAAGGCCCCATGGACAAAAAAAAATACTTGCAATCAAACTATATCAAAGTTTGACTGAATGAGAGTCTAAATATTCAAAATGTACTTAAGTCAGATTTCTTGTAACGTCAAGAGCAATACATTCCCATTTTTCTAGACATCCAAATGAAATGTTTAACATACATAATGGATTCACATGTTATATAATCATAATTTCAGTCTTTCAGTTTTCCTTCTAATTCAGGCAATGACTTGAAGCTGTCTGTGTTAGTGTATTAGTGTAGTCAGCGGTGCGCTATGCACTAGAACAGCCTATTCTGTGCAAGCCACAGCAGTGCAAAACATGGAAGCCTTGATCTTACGTCAACGATTTCAGGGAAGTGAAACTTGTTCATATGCATTCAAATTCCTCCGCCACTTTGATCTATAAATGCAACGCGCCTGCTCGACTCCTTTCAGTCGCAGTTATTTTTATAAATCGGCCTTCTACACATGAAAAGTGCGAAAAAAATATGATCAAGCTGAGGATGAAATCCAAGTTGCTGTTTTATTTTTTTTTCATAGGAGGCCCCTTGGTCTCTGTGAGTAATTCCTGGGCTTCTGCTCAACCAGGAGGTGCTGGTTCACAGCCTCTCTTTCAGCGAGTCATCTTTCCTCCAGAGAAGAGATAATTAATTTGTCTGAGCTGCTCTTAACCTCGGCCCGGTGTGTCAGTGGCAGAGGCAAACGTAGGCATTCGTGCACACAGGTAATACGTGTAACGTGTACGCCCACGTGTGCATGCAGGCATATAAGCATACTGAGCTAATAGATTTATAATTGTATCCCCGCATCTGCTCCTAGAGCACATATGAAAGTGTGAATCCATGTAGAGCAGCAGAATAGGAAGCAGAGGCAGAGGGTGGAACGGAGGTTATTGAAGAACAAAAATACTGACCAGCAGATAAAGCACTCCCCCTCTCTGTTCTTTCATTCCTTCAAGGATTTTTCTGCAATATTGCTACTGCAATATTACTCCTATCGCCTACACACAAAAACTCCCATATAGGCATACTGTACACACATATGCACGCACACACACACACACACACACACACACACAAAAGATTTAAAGGCCTAAACAGTTGAACCGTTGACCTGCTAAAAAATGAATGGGCTGGAGAGATGAGACGAAAAGCAATAGGAGAGGGAGATAAAAGGAGTGTCAGGGAGAGGGGGATTGGAGCAAAGGTATCGCCTGGAGAAATGGATGAGGAAGAGACAGACAGGCAGAAATGATAGTTTAAAAAAAAAAGGCAGAGACAAAGGATGCGGAGTCAAGGAGAATAAAAGAGGATACAACCAAATCTTGAATGAGACATGACATCCTAATGACTATGAAACAAAATGCTTTCATTTCTCCATCTCTCACCGGTCGTCTCACTATCCATGTTTTTTTACTCTTTGATAACTGTGATTTAAGGTTTTTGTGCATGTAATTTTTTTGTTTTGAGTGAGTCTTTCAGTTTCTACCTGTGCTGGGTGTATCCAGATGGTTCATCAAACATCCTGTAATTATCAAACACTCACTAATTGTATGTGAGCATGTGTGTGTTTATGTGCTGGTGTGTCACCAGGTAATTATCTGATGCTGCGATCACTAATGACCACACAGACAAACATCTGTCCCAAGGTAATATACAAAATGAGGGGTTGGACCATCTGTTGTGTCCGCGTGTGTGAATCGTGCACGCATGAACGCGTGTGTGATAACTTGCGTGTCACTAATGACATGCTGTACATCTGATACCAGAATATGCACTTTACAGATGTTTGCAGACCGTGAGATGGAAATGGGAAATCAACAGAAGCAGAAAGCTATTTCCAAACAGCCCACACAAAAATGTGCTCTGACACACCCACGCAGAGTTCACACAGGTCAGCTCAGCACCACAGACCTCTCGGGCATCAGACCCAGACATAAATAAATGAATACCTCTAGTTCACAAACTAGTATCTTAAGTGAGCAAACACAAGCCCTCTGGGTGAAAACATCATCCTTCATGTGAAGGATAAAAGAGTTTTTGCATAAGTTTAAAAAAATGGTCACTCAGTTCATGAAAGTCAGGGTCATGTGTTTGTGTGCATGCTTGTGTCTCCAGTCAGCAGCAGGTCAAAAATACACAAGTAAAGAGCGACTCAGTCATCAGTAAACTGAATAAAAGTTCATCTCCATCTCAGAGGTGAACGAGCACTACAAAGCCAGCGAGCACACTCGAGCGGAAGCACAAAGACACCTATACATAGGCAGTGATGAAAGTGCTTGTACATCTCCTCGCGCCTTTCTCCATCATTCCTGAGGGCGTGCTGCGCTGTTGTCAAGAGACTGGCAGGTTGCGCCACCTCAAACAGCGGGTTCATTTACAAGTTACACAATGCAGCACAAACAAACAGGGAGGCAACTTGCTAGGTAGTAGAAAAAGAAACAGAAAGCTGACAATGAGTTTGGAAAAGTCAGAAAATACAGAGGCAACAGAGATGAGACACCCTCTGGGGAACCATCCTGGTTATCAAGTAGAGGTTATTATGCTATGAAGCACTAATGAATTCATTAGCTAAATGAAATGTCAATAAAGGCTTGAGAGAGTGTTAAAATCGATGCCAACTGTCTGACTCCCCCCCCCCCACCCTCCTCTTTCTCATCATCCTATCTCACCCATCTGTCCCAATTATCTACCTTTCTCCCCAACACACTCTCTCTCTCTCTCTGGAGTGTTGAGTGTAAACTGTGATGGAGGACATTAGCGGTGATCAGTGGGAGCACTTTGCAGTGGTCAGCAGGAATGGTCCAGTCGTCCAGGACTTTAGTATTCAGCAGCACTCACCTGCTCACTCTCAAACTGCTCCGCTAGGGCCTGATGGCTCAGTTGGTGTGTGTGCGCATTGACATTACACTGTATGAATGTGAGTGACTGCCGCATTAGGGGCCACGACTCTGAATAGCTCTTCTGACGATACAAGACGCCTCTACAGCAGCTGCTGTTAAGCTTCTATCACAAACACCTTTTCGCTCACATTTCACATTCAGCTAATCTCCCTCTTTCTGACATTTGTCGAACTTTGTAAATGTCAAGATACTATTACCAGCTTGATCGCCCCCGTATGGAGTTTGTTGATACTGAGCCTGTATCACTTATTTTTATTATTATGATCATCATTAGCAGCTCGCAAAGATTCCTGGGTGTCGTGTTTACGCCCATGAGCAAACTGGTGAGCCAAATGGCGAGCCAGTTGGCTCGTCTCACCTCTGTCCCCTCATAATGGCTTCGTATTTGTAGCTAAGTACTTGACTCACTCTGAACATGGCCGTGTTTTTGTGCAGCTAAATACTTGTTTCAAGATAATTGTTCAGGGCATATGTTTTAAATGCCACCTCATTTACATAAACACTGTTCAGCTCCCCGCGGAATCAATGAAAACATGAGGGTGCAAGCGCAGAGTCACATCCACGCACACACCACCACTCCATATGCATATTCACACTCGCTTTGACACTGTGCTGTATAGCCGACGATTCATCTGTTTTCTGCAACAGTAGTGAAATATACATCAAAGTGGTGCTCAGTGGATGAGTAGCTAAATATGCACGCGCACACAAGGCTATAATGTTCTACAGAGGGAGGGATTGGATAAGGGACAGCAAAAGAAAGGAAGAAAGGGAATATCAGTTTGGATCTGTTTGAATGTCCTCTTTCCACACAACTTTCTACATCTCTCCTCCTGTCCTCCCTCCATGCTGACACCAAGAATGGAAAAACCTTTGAGGTGTTAATGAGAGTTTGAAGAATGACTCACCGATGATGATTAAGCACTAATATACATACGGGAACCAAAATTCAGGCACGTCCGAGAGACCTATCACAATGACTAATTAGTGATGATAAAGTAGTAATGAGCAAAATCCTAATCTAGATGTACCGCAGCGCGAAAGCAAATCATATAACAAAAGCACAGAAGTCTTAACAAACACAAGAGGATTTGTTGTGGAGGGAAAAAAAAATAAGGGGCTGTGTGTCTAGACGGCTGTTCTTTACCAATCACAGGCGCCCAGTGTTTTCTTAATGCTGCAATGCCTTATCAAAGTGAAGACACAAAAAGTTACCCCTGACAAATCCCAGTTGTGATATCCTTTGTACTCCACTGATCTAAGCAAAATCAAAGAGCAGCTAGCTGTTGTGCCGGCTGGCGCGGCGTCCTCTACAACGGAGCGGACAGGAGAAAAAGATGTTGCTCAGCATGTCTAACAGTCTTGAAGAGGTGCATTAAACTCACCCACTCTCGGCTGAAGGACTCCCCCCCCCGTCTAACACATGAGGTCACTTTTGAACTATCTGACCACAAGTGCTGACTGTTTATCATGCTGACAGGCCCATAAATTGGGCCATGTCTAAACTAATATAGATGAATCTGAAAGCACATCTTTTTTTATGTTTCGACCTTCCATACCTACTTAGCCAGCATTTTTCCAGCACTGAAAACTTTCCACATGTATCTATATTAGTTAGGACAGCAAGTAAATGATGTCCTTCCTTCCATGAATGACACCCGTTACTGAAAGCGTGCACCTTGGAGAGAATAATATGTACTGTATATTTCCGTTTTTACTTGGTTTGTCCACATGAAGGTCAGCAATAGCAACTCATAGTACTACACAGTCTGAACATGGAGTCAATGTTTTGATCAGTTACACTTAAGCAGGATGAATCTAGATATTTTTGAGAGGAAACCTTCTGAGTCACTGCTACCTGTGTTGTTTACTTGAACTGTTTCAGATGAAATGGATTTAGATTTACAACCTTTCACAAGCACTTGAGTGCACCAATACGAGAGTCCCTTCTCCTCACAGCACTACTGCATACTCTTTTGGTGCTGATTCCAAATTCATATTTTTTTTAGACATCATAGGTTAGGGAATATAAACTTGTGTGAAACAAACTTTACCTACCGTATTTTTCACACTATAAGGCGCATTAAGTGAAACAAAACAGTCAGATAAGTCAAACTTTATTCAATTCATTCAATAACTCAATAACTTCAATAACTCTCAACATTCTTCAGTTGTAACACATGAAATACAAAACAATACACTCACTTTTCAGTTCATTCCTCTTTCACAAATCCATCAAATCCTTCATCATCAGTGTCTCAGTTAAACAGTTGGGCGATTTTAAGTGCGCCTTATTGTGTGAAAAATACGGCACGTAAAATATAGGGTAAAGTTAGCAGTTTCTTGATTTAAATCTGTAAAGATCTAATTAAAGAACAACTAAACAAGCCTGAGAATCACTGAGCATTTAATTAGGGCTGCAGCTAACAACCATTATCACTTCGTTGGCTCACTTATCATTTTGTTGATTCACTGTTTTGTCAAAGAAATGATTGTAACTTGTGAGTCCAAGGTCAGGTCTTCAAATTGCTTATTTTGTGTGACTAACAGTTAAGAACCCAAAGTTATTGACTTCACTGCCATGATCTGCTCTGCTATTAGGTGATGTTCTCTTTGTTTTTTCTCATGCATTTATAGTTTCCTGTTTAAATTGATTTTAACATCTCCTGTTTTTCCTGACCTGTGTTTCCTGCCTACTTGATTAGCTTCACCTATCCCTTCTGCACTAACTAGACCTCTGCTCTCCTGTTCTCACTCCCCCCATTAGTCAGTCGCTACACAAACTGGTCCACCTCCGTTGTCCTGTCAAAGAGCGTATATTGTAAAATGTCAGCATCAGCATCCAGCAGCAACGCTAAGCTTCCATCATTTAGGACTGAAAGCGACAACTGGACACCAGTAAAATGTCCGTCTAAAGAGTGCCGTACTAAAGAAACGATGTCTTCAGATGGGGTCGTGGTTACTGTGTATATGAGTTGGGCCCACCCCTCATGATGTATTCACAACCTCGTAAGTAGAAAGTTTCTGCAAGCTCAGAGTTCAAGACTTGTGATGCGTTTGTTGACATTGCAAGAAACGATGTAGCCCATGGAAACTCATTTCATGGAGCATAATAAGTTAATATTGTACAATATATTGTAATTTCAGTCATATATTGTTTTTTTTGGTAATTTTATATGTCTAAGGAAAATGTTGATATTCTCAACGACCTCATCTTTCTCCTCTGGCGTTATACCTTTACATTTCCTGCATTATTTTACCCATTTGCTAGCTTGCTAAATTGTTAGCCTCTGTGGCTTCTAGGCTCAGACAGTAAAGTTAAATATTGCCATTGCTTAGCAACGGTGTTCTTCATGACTTAACCACTTGAACGCAATGCATGTCGTGTCCACGACTTCCCACGTTGTAAATACGAGTTCATGAGTTCCATTTGAAGGCACCAAAGCAGTATTTCTGTTCTACTGTCGTATTCTGCTTAAAGTGTACTAAGTGTTTTCAGTACAAATGTCATCAAAAACACACAGGAGTTTCATCTCTATGTTTCTCTCCTCTTTGGTTGTGTTGACAGGTCATCATCATTGCTATACAGTTCCTTATTACTTGCTTGCTACTTGCTTGTTACCTGCTATCCTGTCATCTGTCTGCCGGATCCACTGCCATCTGGACATTCGATCACTGTAAGCTTCTTTTTTTTTTTTCTTTTCTCAAATAAATCACTGACTTAATCTTGCTGCTTCCTCATCTGTCTGCATTTGGGTTCAATCTGTTTCCCTGCATTGCCAGTTGTTACAGTTTACAATGATATACTGTAATTCAAAAGGTTCAAAATCAATTATCAAAGTAGTTGCCAATTGATTTTCTAAATAAAAAACTGACTTTGTTTCAATTCATTTGTTGCCAACGTTCAATACATGAAATACGTGAATACTCACAGATTTTGGTCTGCAAAACGTGTTTTGTGTTGACGCCCTTACTGTAAAGTAAGGAAACTGAAAAGACACGGTACAGTATCAAGTCTCTTGAAATAAATTTCTAGAACATGTTAAAGGGAACATAAAGTAGCGGCTGCCTGAAAAGTAGGCAAATGCATTCATCAGTCTCGAAATGCAGATGTGCCTAATATAGTCAGTACGCCTCCAGAGCATCCAAATTAGACTTTTCTGAGAAATCGGGCTTGTTTCTGAGAAAAGACTAAAACTAGTTGCAGGTGTAATAAAAAATGAGCGTTTGATGATTCTACATGGAGATGAATGGGCTCTGAGACAGATTTAAAAGGGGGGCCCTAATTTGTAGAAATTAAAATGTATGCATACTGTATATATAGAGTGTGCATGCAGTAATTATCTCCTTTACTGGTCGTCTTTCAGCCCGTCTGGAAGTAATGTTTATGTGAGGATGCAAAAGTTTGTTAAAAGGACTCGGTGCAGCATCTCTGCCAGTCTGACTGAGTCTGCTCAACACTGTTCGCTCATTCCCATCACATAGTGAGCGCGGGCCGAACATGACAGACTGGTAATGACTTGAGTATGAACACGCGCACGCACGCACACACACACACACACACACACACACACACACACACACCCTCGTACACACATACCAGCTGCTCCTTTCCTCCTTTCTCATCAAACTTGTCATCAGCTCCGCCAGTTTGTCTCGTCTCACATTAAGAGCTCATGAATAATGTGTGATTACCAGAGACCCTCCAAGCAGCTCCTGAATCTACAACACACACCACACACACACATGCACTACACAAACACAGTCCAAAATATCATGTTCATGTTTACATCATTTTCTCTGCTTTTTTGCTCTCTCTCTCTCTCTCTCTCTCTCTTTTGCACACACACACACATACACACACACACACACACACACAAGTCCAAAATATCATGTTCATATTTACATCTACTGTCATTTTCTTTTCTCTCTCTCTCTCTCTCTCTCTCTCTCTCTCTCTCACACACACACACACACACACACACACTCTCTCTCTTTCTTTGTCTCTGCAAGTGCACACAGAAAAAACACATAGCGTGTAAGTGCACACAGACTGCGAGCCAGTTTGCAACTAAATGCCAGTTTGGTGGCTCAAAGGAACCACAGGCACCAGGGAAAGGTCAGCGAGTTATCCTACCAAGCTAGGCAGGTCACACACACACTCATGTACACACACTCACAGACACACACACAGACACACACACCTAACAAATACTCCCCAGGTAATTAGTGCTATTTTCGGCTGGGCAACTCATCTCCTCCTGAAAGCACTAATGTAATTTGATTCCTTTAATTCCCATAGCCTCCAGACAGAGAGAAGGAGGCATGGAGGGACAATTGCTTCATGGTTGGATACCCAATTTCTCCTCTCTTTAAAATATTCACTTCCAACTGTCTTCTAGTAAAAAAAAAAAAAAAAAAAAAAAAACTTTCCTTTATGGCTCACGAAAAGAAAAACATCACCCGTTGCAAAAAAAAAAAAAAAAAAAAAAAAACACCTCTGTCATCCACCTCTTCAGTAGATGACAGTGCCACTGGGACTCTTATAGCCTGCACACACTGTTTACACACTTACAACCAGACTTTCCTATACTTGTGAGGAACTTCCTGTGACAAAACCAATTTCCTAACCATTATGATGAAGGAGCCACAAGAAAAACCGAATGAGGTGGTCAAAAATCGACTCTTTTACAAGCTCAAGGACTCAAACTAGATAAACCACATATTCTCTCTCTCTCTCTCTCTCTCTCTCTCTCTCTCTCTCTCTCTCTCTCTCTCTCTCTCTCTCTCTCACACACACACACACACACACACACACACACACACACACACACACACACACTTAGGGAAATGCGTGTTCTCTACCGGTGAGTCGCTGGTTGCAGTGGGACACAGCGGTCCTCTGAAGACCCCCTTGACGCGCCTAAAGTGTCCATTGCTCAGGTGCGTGGAGCTGATGACCAGGTAGTAGCACGCGCTGCACGCCATCCCAGGGGCCTCGCGGGGCTTTGGGCCCATACAGGAGGGGTTTCTTCACTTCTCTGCGTCGGGTGTCCTGGGTGTCGGCGGTGTCCCGGATGGGTGCCAAAGTCGCGGGTCCTGCGCGGATGTTGCGCAGGTGAGAGCGACGGTGGACGTCTCACTCCTGTCCTTCGTTGGAAAGTCTGTGGCTGCATTTAAAAAGGGAGACAAGATGAGATGTGAGAACTAAAAACAGAAAGAGTCAAAAAAGACAGATAGAAATAAAGAATGACAGACATGGATGTTATACTGACCGAGCTCTGCCGCTGGAGTCTGCGCTTGGCATGCTGTCATCGGTCGGGCTTAAATAAATGAATGAGCGCCTATGGAGTGCCAGAGGAGGAGAGGAATCCATCCAATCTGTGTTTCACCCCTCCTCTCCCTCTCTTTCTCTCTTTCTGTCTTTCTCCCAGTGCACTGGTCCAGTCTGTAAAGTGCACGCAGCCTCAGCCAAGCAGCAGCAGCAGCAGCAGCAGCAGCCCAATTGGGGTTCCCAGTGCAGAAAAGGAGATCAAGCACTCTCGCAGGTGCGCCTCCGCTTCACGCACATCGCAGAGTAAAGAAAAGGAAAACATCTGACCCTCTCTCTTTCCCTCTGCTCACTACTGATTGGGTTTAAACCCCAACTGTGGATGAAATTCCGGCGGTTCGAGGCGGGAGAGACGGCACATTCATCCAGAGCAGTCCTGTAGTTATTATCGGGCTCCAGCGCAGGCAGGCTGAAGTGGTTCAGACTCCCTCTCAAGGAAGAAACACACTCACTCACTCTCTCCTCCTCCCCTCCTCTCTCTCTCTCTCTCTCTCTCTCTCTCCCCCCTTCTCTCTCTCTCTCTCTCCTGTCTGCCTATAATATGCAGCCCGTGCACCATGCGTGGGCCTGGGATAGGGGAATCACTTCTGTCCACGCTGTGCTTGAGTAACTCCGAATTGAAGTACCCCTCCTCATCCTCCTCCATCTCTTCAATTTCTCCTTTCTTTCACTTTTTTCTTCTCTTTCTCCCTTCTCCCTTTTATGAGGAAAGGGGATAAAGTGCATTTACAAGGTGTGCGTCACTGTGTGTGATTTATCTTCAAATGAGCCAACGACAGTGTGTCAATCTCTCTCATGCCTTCTGGTCCACCCTCACCTCTCTTTTCCTTCTGAGGGCATCAAAGTAAAAATGCCGTGCTTTTACAAGGTCTCGGTATCGTCAGGGGAAAGGAAACCTGGCTCAGTTGCAACCTCGGAGCCAATGATTTGATTACAGATAAAAGGGTCTTTCTCTGGCTCTGCCTGTCAAACTGCGCCGTCAAAGAGCAGCTCGGAACTGGCTGCAGCTGAGCCTCAGTGGGTCTCAGCAGCGTATGGCGCTGTTCACCAACGCGGTGCTGAAACTATTAAACTGCGAGCAGCCACAGCACCACGGCGCGTCATGCATATTCAGCCCGGGATTAGGGCGCCTTTTGTGCTCAACGTCAACACTGAACGCTGCAGACAGCAGCGGAGCTACAGAGGTAAACATGAGGTGGAAGGACACAGACGGACACAAGTCACAACCTGCTCCTTTTAACTTGATGTATGCAGCCACGAAGGGATATATCCTTCAGGTTGGCGCGGCTTTCATTCTTTTATCAAGTTGTTTAAGGTAGGACATCTGTCACTGAAGATGAGTTATGTCTCAGCAAACATGTCTGACTCTTAAAGGCTACTTATCTTCCCAAGAAGTTGCCGGATTTAGTGCAGCTATCAATTCAGCTTTAGGCTCTTTTAGTGTCTGCCTCCACACAGTGACTAAATCAAAATAAGAGGAGCTGCTGTTGTTTTTGATGCACAGAAAACCTCAACAAAACCTGCTTTGATTGCATCTTTTTTTTTCAACAAACATCTGAAGGACACCTTGTGAAAAAAAAAAAAAAACTTTTTGGTTTCTATTACTGTTTTTGAGGCAATTGAACCTCCAAACACTTGTGTTACAAATATGGATAACCCTTGTACGTTTGCAGCTTTTGCAAACAAGTTATTCTTGGCAACCTCCTACAGTTTGTCAAACTGTTGCACCTCCGCAACCTACTCAAACTATCATTCTGCAGCATTTTCTGTCCAGTCCTCGAGGCCAGGTGCTGCCACTTCTCAGCCCTCTCAAACCATGGCCCTTTGTAGCTGCCTGCATCACTACATGGTGAACTAGCCCCGGAGCAATGCTAGTCAAAGCTACGTTGCAATTTGGTTTTGATCTGTTACGACTGAGAGAGTGTGTGATGGTGCCTTTTTTATATATGCATGCTCTCCTACATGAGAGGTTTATTCCTTTGGGATTCTGCAGCATAGTTACAGTAAACACAGAAAGAATGATGTGTCTGTCTATACCATACCCTTCAGATATGGGTCTATTAATGAACTTACGCCCCGCACAACACACACACACACACACACATATGTACACAGTAACATCTTTGTTGAAGAAGGAGACAGGAGGTTCCTCCATGATGGATTTCCCTCTGCTGTAATGGTCGGTGGAGGGAACTATGGCTGTGTGTGAGTCAGAGAAACATATATATCAGGAAAGTGAGGAGCCTTGCGTTAGCCAACGCATACTTGAAATGGCGTACAGCCTGGTTGAAAGCATTTCATGATTTAACATGACAGCATGGTACGGCAACTTGAGTGCAAAGAGCAAAATCAATATCTATCTATCTATCTATCTATCTATCTATCTATCTATCTATCTATTGAGATGCACATGCAAATATATGCTTCTGTGTTTGTTCTTACATAATCTTTAAGTAAACTATATATCTTCCGAAGAGACCTCAACAACCCACCCTGTTAGGAGGTCCGATTCCAGTGAGTCCGCATAATACAGAACAGATGAGCACTTATTTTAGTATAGTGATCCTTAGATTTAAAAAAATGCAGCCAAAGCAAAGTTTAATTAAGTCCCCTTTTGAGGCAGGTGTTGGTCCAGAACCTCCGTTTAAGCTGAGCATACATTTTTTTTTTTTTTTTTAGATATTACAGTAAGTTACTGGCTTCTTCCACATCACATCGTAATCAGTAATGTCTCTCTTTGTGATTGGTATGGATTTAAAAGAGAAAGTCAATGAGATATAGAAGTATCCTGATTTGTATTTATGTGAAGAACCCTTGCTACTAAGCACAGGGTGGTCTTGTCCTTGGTATTTTTCTGGGAATCTTATGGGTTTTAGTAGCCTCAACCTGGAGGGAGTACATTCTACATTGGCAGATATTTTACAGACTTCTTTTCATTCTTGACTTATTTTAGGCCAATAGATCGATAAATAAAATGACCTACCAGAATTGTATCTCCTTGTGCAGAATCACTGTCCTTTGAAATCTATGTATCTCTGAATTTGGTGGTTTTGCAAATACAAGGATTAAATGTTTTCCGAATTCTTAGGCCATTAAAAAAAAACTGATTATGTGAAATATGTCACAGAGCTGGACTGTTTTGCTTTGGTCATGAAAAAGTGGTCATACAAAGGACAGAGATCTTCATGTAAGGAAATAAAGTTTATGGACAATATTATTGCAAATGAAAAATATTAAAAACGTTGGTGTCTGGTCAAGCTTTCCTGCGGGAGGAAGTACGTGGCCTCATGAATTAAGTATTTCTAATATGCTGTCTCCTGCCCTGCTGTGCTGTTCATATAATATTGCACGAATTCGTAGGTCTGCATGCTCTTACACCATTTTTCTTCTGCTCATACTCCCTCCAGTGATTTTCTTTCTGTTAAGCTGTCTAGGATCTTTTGCCAGTTCATCGTAACCTGGGGGTCAACAGTGTGTGTTTGAACGTGTGTATAAATGTGTGGATGTTTACCCTGCACTGATGCTGATCTGTCCCAAAGGCCGGCATTGTCGGTTTGTTGACTGCTCAGCAGTCTCAACTCTAACATCACCTCGTCGCTCTCCAATTTCCTCCTGCAAAACCACCAACCTGAACCTCGGCAGATCATATCAGCACAGCTCCCTAATGACAATAAAGCCGTCTGGGTGGAGAAAATATCACTCCACTCATATCTGCACCCGGACACCTACATATACTACGCTCACACGTGTCCTGTGTCAGCGATGGAAATATTGTCTTTATGCTTTTTCTCAGCCACCTGGGAATACACTTCTCGACAAAAAGGAAGGCAATTTTGCGCAGGAAATTACCTCCATACTATCTTGTGGCTAAAGCTTTAGTTAATGTCTCATACACTTAAGCACTGCCAGGTAATGTATTTTCTGTATTTCCTGGAGTGCTACCAATGCAAAAAACAATGGCACAAACACTTAAGGCTCCTCTGTAGTGATTGAAAAAAGGAGCTTCTTCATATTTGTTAATAATGTTCTAATAATGTCAGGGAGCAGAAAACACACCGTATAGTACAGGTGTGTGATTCAGTGCCTTCAGGTTATACTATGTGCCATCATTCACAAGAGGAACACTGTTGTGTATATTTTAAACACTAATTCCCTCAAGTACCTCCCCTCTCCCTTGCTATCTCCCTGCCACTGGTGCACTCATTACTGTTAGAGATGATGCAGTAATACTGAGAAGATGGGGGGTGGGCGGGTGGGAGAGTCAGGGCAAGAGACAGATAGAAAGAAAACGAGAGGGATTAGGCAAAATCTCAGTGGTATCTGTTTTCCCCAGTTGCCGCCTCTGGCTCTTTCTCCCTCTCCTCTCTCCTTATAAAGCACTGAAATATTACAGTTAGGTTTTGGGCACATATTGCTGTCTTTTATGTGCCATGGATGAGATTGCATCTGAATGTATTATGATCCAGAAGTGGGTAAGATTGTGTGTGTGTGTGTGTGTGTGTGGGAAGATAAATATATGTGTGTGTGTGTGTGTGTGTGTGTGGGGGGGGGGGGGGGGGGGGGGGGGGGGGGGGGGGGGGACTAAGTCTTTGGCTTCCAATGACTCAGCATGTCATCACTGTGAAAATAGTATGCAAATAATATGTATATTTAAGTGTGGAGGCAGATCAATATTCTTACAAAAAGAGATTTCTTTACCGCTCATACAAAAAAGACTACGGAGCTCCACGGAGAGGGATTTCTTTTAGCAGATAAACACTGCACGGTTCAAGGTAAACTGTGGCTCTTTTAAAACAGTGTTCAATCTATGAACACAATATAACAGAGCTATGATATAACTTTAAGCCACCATCAGCTATGAGCAGGTGTGTGAGCAGTTATTGTATGCTTGCACATACATTATGTGTGCAGTTAATGAGGATTTACCACCCTAATTTGTGCATTTGTCCACTTGTGTGCTGGTGAACATTGAGATTTATTGCTGTGTGCTTATGGTATATATCTGCTCACCTGTATGTATGTGTGTGTATCCGAGCATATGTGTGTTTATCATGTGTGTCCGCAAATGCACCAGTGAGAATATAAAAATGCCACAAACAGTTGTGTGTGCATATGGGCAAAGCCATGCACATGCTGGTCTTGCAGTGCAGATTGATAGGAATGAAATATTCTGTAATCTAAATGTAAATGGAAGTGAAATTTACCGGTGGGTTCTATGTAATTACCAGTGCCACAATTTATTAGAGTTGTGTTTGTGTAAGGTGGAGAGCAAGAAAGAGGGGTTTGAGAGAGAGAAAGAGAGAGAGAGAGGGATGGAGGGAAGAATAAAGAGAACAAATGAGAGTGTGGAGGGGCTATCAGAATGGCAGAGTAAGAGAAAGGATGATTTATATTTAGTTATAGCTTCATGGTTGAGCAGTAAAGGCTCACTGCATAGGGAGAGGGAATAGGAAATAAGAAGCTGGTCAAATCTGGTCAGAAGACGACAGAAGAATAGGAGTTGAGTGGTGAATAAGCATAAAACAGAGAAGGTAAAATATAGGATGAGGATGTGGACCTGTCAGAGGTGACAACCTGGCTTTGGATTTAGACTTGATCTCCTGGGTGGGGTGGGTCAATTAGTCACTCTCTGGTAAAGGCTTCTGATATGTCTTTGATATACGGACGGCGTGCAAGTTATGCTCTGTCCCGACCTGAACCCTGCTGGCCCTGCAGTTAAAGTAAAATCATGTCAGAGGCAGTTGCACCGAGAATGATAGGGATCATTAAGGTGTGCTGCTGCGCTAACACTATTAATGAGACTGCAACTCTGCCTCATACATATGTGGACAAAGTGTGTATTTACAAGTGTGTGTATATATTTCTCTTTCTTGTGTGTGTGTGTGTGTGTGTGTGTGTGTGTGTGTGTGTGTGTGTGTGTGTATATCTGTATTTGCATGCATTTGCTCAAACTCCATCTCCTGCTGCATTCCACGGGGGCAGAGATTCAAGATGTAGTTTTAATGCACATCTAGCAATTCATTTCACATACCTCAAAATCCTCTACCCTCCTCCTCCCTTTCTTTGCCCCCTCTCCCCCCTGCAGCCCTCTCCCCCCTCTTGGCATGCTCCCTGGAAGCTAATTAACATATATTCTGCTGCAGATGAAAGTAATGGCCCTGAGAAGAGTTAGCGGCAGTACAAAAATACACAACACCTGCTCCGGAATGAATGACATCAGTCTGAAAGTGTGTGTTTGCTCGGACATGTGAGCATTTGTGCATTTCTCCCCCTCATTTGTTTGTCTGTGTATACGTGTGTGTGCCATGAACTTCTACCGCTCTCGACCCCATACTTGTTTGGCATTGTGAGGCCTGATTGGAAACGCTATTGACTGGATCAAAAGACGCCGCTGTGTCTGGATGCCAGAATATGAATATGTTTCAATACAATGAATATGACAATAGAAAGTTGTTTGGAATGGCAGTTAGCTTATTTATTGGAATATCAGCAGCGCTTTATAAATAATGGATAAGGTCTGTTGACAGGGTCTCTGGTTCGTCCCAGAAGACAATGGGAAACACACTGTGCTCAGGCAATTTTATTCAAACACAGAAGCACACTCAAGAGTCCTCTCATCTACAGTTATTGTACTTCAGAGCGATGACAGTTAAGATTAAATACGATGTTAAAAGGAGCACAGGGAGAGGAGAGGAGAGGAGAGGAGAGGAGAGGAGAGCTATCATAGTGGTCCAAGCTGATTTGGAGAAGCCCTTATCTGGCCTGGCTCGGTGCCCCCTCTGCTCTTGGCTGCCAGCCACGTCGAGGAGTGCCTAGCAGGGTCAGAGGAAGTGAGGTCATGTGAATCATGGAAGCAGTTAAAGATCCACTTGGCAGCAAATGGCAAATTCACCACTGAAGGTCAGACATACATCACCCATCGGAGAGATAGGGGCAGAAAGAGAAGGGGGGGGGGGGGGGGACAACAGGGGAGATCTTCCATCTTTGACTGTATTGTGGAGAGAGCAGTGCCGGCGATGCTGAGAGCAGGATATAGGGCCCATCTTTGCAGTAACGTATAGCCCACCGAGGGAGTTTTATAGTGTTGTTTTGTGCTTGAAAGCAGAGATGCCATGCAGATAAACAGCAGCTGCTGCTCTATTCATTTTATCCTCTTCCATCCAACTGCGCTTGCACAAACACCTTTTAATCTTAACAAAAGATATTTCCCAGAGAATTAAACACAGGCGAGCATCCGCGGGCCGCGACCATGTCGTCCTCCCAGTGGTGAGAGTTTGTGGAGCCAGAGGACCAGCACAGTGACCCGTCTCAGGCCACTTTAATCCAATCAGTCTCTTCAACTTCCTAATAGACTGGTGGTTTCCCAACAGTCTGATCCACCGGGACCGTTGCTGCTTTTATCTGTTGTGTTTCTGTTTGCTGTTCATGGGTCAGGCCTCTCTTTCTGTTCAAGAAACCAGAGCTACATCACAGTACATTACATCCGGGCTCACTGTGATTAATGTGCTGGGGTATCCACTTGTGTGTTTATTCCATGCACAAGTGTGTGTGTGGTGTGTGTGCCTGTGTGTGTGTTTTAATGTGCTTGGCTGGGTCTATCAGACTTTAATCTAATCTGTTAGCCAGGCCTGCCATAGTGACCTGTAATGATTTAGAGCTGACCTCAGCTCTCTAACTCAATACACTCTTTCCCCCTCAGCCGCAGCATGCATATGTGTGTGTACATAAAGGTGCGTGTAAGAGCTTATGTGCCACTACAAGCCTATTAACATAGAGACAGTGAGGATGTGCTTGTGTGTGTCATGATGCCACCTTGACTTCGTCCCACCCCATTCAGTTTTTGACCTCCTTGTCCACACACACCTACACAAACACACACACACGGTCATGCAAAGCTGCCACATACATACATCCTTTTTCTCACCATACCTGACTCTCTTTCTTTCTTTCTTTGACCTTCAGTTTGAGTTTATGAGAGTAACCTCCAATCCTATAAACAGCCCCCCCCCCACCCCCGCCACACACATGCACACACATACAATGGTTATTGGATTCATAACTGGGAGACTCCTATCCTCCTGCTCTCTGTGCAAGATGAGAGGTGTTGAAATGAAATTCTCCTGCAGAAAAGCCCCACTCTTACCTGGGATTTAGAAAATCTCTTTCTCTCTCTCTCTCTCTCTCTCTCTCTCTCTCTCCACACACACACACACACACACACCCTCAGGGTAGCAGAGGCTGTACATTGAAAGAGAGAGAAAGAGAGTGAAAAATAAGTAGAGTGAGGGAATGAGAGTCAGAGAGACAGAGAGGGATTACAAGGGGGTAAACTGGGAATGGTAGCAGGATGACAGCAAGAGGAAGAGGAGCTATGAAGGTGCTCAAAAAGACACTGGGAGAGCTGAGTTTCAGACAGAATTGATCTGTCTATCTCTGAGGCTGAAGAGAGGCGGGTGGGTGGTGACCAGGGGTAGTCAATGGGGCCATGAAGAACTCAACCAATTACACCGTTATATTCTCATTAGTAGATTTGTGACCCAATAAACTCCCATCAAAGCTCTGACCCACCTTCAACCTGAGCAGAGGTCTAACCAGCCAGAGTAAAAACACCTGTGTGGGTGTTCAGAGACTTTAAAGATATGCAACAATTTCCTTTCAAAAAATATATAGACTGATACAGAAACAATCTCTCTCAGTCATCACTTATGTCCTAACAGAGGTGTGTGGTGGTGTCTGTTTCTGCAGACATCCTGCAGCCCTCTGCCTGTATTATCTGGACACTTCTGGCGGTCGGCAAACAGCCTTTGGGCCCCACGTGGTGGTATAATCCCCTGCCAATCACAGTACGCAGGGTATGCAGCCCATTCAGGTGGTCAAATACTGCTGCTTTGTCACGCCCCTTGACTTCTGATACCAAGGCACAAGCATTCAGCGACACACTCACCGGCCACATAATCAGATACACCTTGCTAGTAAAAGGTTGGACCCCCTTTTGCCCTCAGAACTGCCTTAATTCTTCATGCTACTTTCAAAAAGGTGTTGGAAACATTCCTCTGAGATTTTGGTCCTTATTGACATGATAACATCACGCAGTTGCTGCAGATTTGTCGGCTGCACATCTATGATGCAAATCTCTCGTTCCACCACATCCCAAAGGATTGACATCTGGTGACTGTGGAGGCCACTGGAGTACAGTGAACTCACTGTCATGTTAAAGAAACCAGTTTTATGAGCTTTGTAACATGGTGCATTTTCCTGCTGGAAGTAGCCACCAGAAGATGGTACACTGTGGTCATAAAGGGATGGACATGCTCAGCAACAATACTCAGGTAGGCTGCTGCATTAAAACAATGCTCAATTGGTGCTAAGGGGCCCAAAATGGGCCAAGAAAATATCCCCTCCACCATTACACCACCACCAGCATGAACTGTTGATACAAGGCAGGATGGAGCCATATTTTCATGTTGTTTATGCCAAATTCTGACCCTGCCATCTGAATGTCGCGGCTGAAATCGCAACTCTTCAGACCAGGAAACATTTTTCCAATCTGCTATTGTCCAATTTTGGTGAGCCTGTGTGAATTGTAGTCTCAGTTTCCGGTTCTTAGCCGACAGGAGTGGCACCCGGTGTGCGTTCAGAGATGGTATTCTGCATTCCTTGGTTGTAACGAGTGGTTATTTGAGTTACTGTAGCCTTTCTATCATCTCCAACCAGTCTGCCCGTTCTCCTCTGACCTCTAACATCAACAAGCCATTTTCGTCCACTCAACTGCTGCTCACTGGATATTTTCGGGCCATTCTCTGTAAACCCTAGAAATGGTTGTGCATGAAAATCCAAGTAGATCAGCAGTTTCTGAAATAGACCAGCCTGTCTGGAACCAACAACCATGCCATGTTCAAAGTCACTTAAATCCCCTTTCCTCCCCATTCTGATGCTCGGTTTGAACTTCAGCAAGTAGTCTTGACCATGTCTACATGCCTAAATGCATTGAGTTGCGGCTATGTGATTGGTTGATTAGCTATTTGTGTTAACAAGCAAGCAACTGAACAGGTGTACCTAATTATGTGGCCGGTGAGTGTACATCGGTGGGAACAGTTGTTTTGCGGCTGTTTGTCATGGATGAGGACGGGTTTGTTACATCGCCGTGAGTTTCTCTGTTCTTCTGTCTTTCCTGCTGTGTGCAGTGGCTGCTGTGTAAAATCCGGCAGTTCAGCACTCTCCCACAGAGTTGTGCGAAGGTATGCGGAGTTAGCTGTGTGTTAATTTGTGCTTTAGAATGTAACCGCAGTGGAAAAATAAAAAAATATGTTTTTTTTCTCCAATTCACTGCTTTGTCCCAACTAACGCTGCTCTCTCTACATTCACACTATAGCTCGTTCGACCGTTATTGCTCTCTCTCTCCCTCTTGCTCGTTGAGCTGTGGAGGAGTGGCTTACTTTGAATGCTGACAACTCCATATTATACATTTAAGGTAAGGGAAATATGGGGATCATGGTTAAAGAAACCAGCACCAAAATACGAATCATAGCCTCTGATGTCAAAGTCTGACACCTTTTATGCGAATCGTCCACCCTGACCTCTTTGCTAAGAGGTTTTATGGTATTACAACAAATCGCGCTATTTCAGCCTGCTGTTCTGAGAAAAGGTCATTATCCAAGTGACATTTGAACAGACAATGCTGTTGTTTTCTGGTCAGGTCAGTGCCCCTAAAATTGAACTGAAAATTGGAAATTCCCTTTTTACAAGATCCTCCCTTCCCCATTTGACCCTCATTGAGTTTGTAGGATCCAAGAGTGTAAACCCATACAGGTGTTTTCAGTTATTTTGGCTGATTAGACTTCTGCTCAGGTTGAAGGTGGGTGGAGATTTGATGGGAATTTACTCCCAATACGAATGATAAAGGTGTAATTTGTCCGATCTTAGCAGGTTCGACAAAGCTAACAGGAGACTCAGGATGATATCACTCGATTAGTCCACACAGTCCTGAGCAGAGGTCTCATCAGTCAGATTAACTGAAGACACCTGTGGGTGTTCAGAGGCTTTCATATGACTTGTACTTCTTGTCTGATGCAATAAGACTTCTCTTGTAAGAAATAAATTGTGATTGTAAATTATGAATTTGGCGACAGATTTACTGTGTAATTTTTCTCATGATCAGTCCATCTGAAGCACTGTCAACATAATAACACACTGTACGTTTAAATGAGTGACTCTGAATGAGTGAAACCTAAAACAGACAACAGAACATTATTGTCACTATTTTACACCAGCCTGCAATCACTTAAAACCATTTCTTTGGTAACATGCAAACATGCACATTATTTGCTTATGTGTAACAGAAATACAAATTATGGTAGCCATAATTACAGCAGTACAATAAATAACTGCTGTAACTACTCCCCAGAGGAGTTTGCTTTGGTTATATTGAGACCGTGATAACACAGCGAACCTCTCTATTCTCAGCCTGAAGCAATTAAACGGCTCCCATGATTGCACCCATAAAACATCCCCTGTCTTTAACAGGTCCTCGTTTCTGTGTTGTTAAGCAGAGTCATTACGTCTAAAAATGTTTTTTTTTGTTGATGGAGTGAGTGTGGGTGAAAAGTGTGTGTGTTTGTGTGTGTGTGTGGGGGGGATGATTTCATAAAGTCTCTATTTTAATTATGTCAGAGCGGGGAGAACAGAGACGAGGTCACAATGGTCCTCTTGCTCTCCCGCGCTATCGGCCCATCTTTTAATTATCCACCACTCCGGTGTGGAAAGCAGAGGGTTGGTATGGAAAAGCAGAGATAGCAGGGGTTACATTCCCTCATCAGCTGCCTGCCAGAAGAGTACGGTGATTTGATGAGTGAGTCCTCTCACTAAGTTTTTTTTTTTCTTGTGTCTAATATTGCAATAGAGGATTCATCTCATCTTAAAAGAGTCTCTTAAACACTTGTCTCTCTTCCATCTCCCCTATACCTTCACAATCACTCTTTTGCATACTATATTCACTGCAGGGCAATAAAATTCATTTTAGAAAGAGATACTAACATGACCTGAGACTTCTCTTTCAGGGAGAAAGTATTAGTCAGACATGAGGGAAACAGGGAAATACCAGCATGGAGAATGAAAAAATCCATCAGAGGAACATGTGAAGAATGTGTTGACAACATGTGTTGAATGCTACTTCAAAATACAATCTATAGACAACTGAATCTCTCTTGCAAGGGTACACTGAAGGAAAGCATTACAAAATGTGTCACCATACCATGAATCACCCTCAATGGTTTGATATTTACCTTGACCCGTAAGTCTCTGCAGCGTGTTCGCAGTGCCTCTGTAAAAGAAGAGCTGCCTTTGGGAGGTCTGTTGAAACAGATTGCTTTAAAAGGACCATGCATACCACAGATTTTTTTTTTTTTCATGGCAAATCTTGTGTCCTTTACATCACAGCTGACCATTTTGCAGACCATGCTGTTGGGATTTTTCGGTGTATTTTTTTTGACCGTTTTAGGAAAGCATTTATCTTTTCACCTTTGTGTCACTAATCAATAAGCAGACAAATGAAACTTGCTTGAGTTGTCTAATCCATCACAGAGAACATAAAGTTTACAGGAATTTGTAGCAAAGTTGCGTTGTCATTGCTTGTTATTGTAGTTTATGTGCAGATAAAAGTGCAACTCTGCAACGCATTACCACACAATGATAATGGAAACGTCTCTCCAGGTCTGTGAGTTGTGCCATCGATAGTCTGATCACTGAAACATTTTCATTTTGTCACCTTTGTCATTTGTTTTTCTTTTTTTGTCACCTCGCTCATGTAATAATTATATCTGTATCTGAAGAACCTCTTCTTGTCTTCTCAGTGTGAAGGCATTTTTCATAATGAGATGGGAACATAATGCAGACTTAATGTTCAATGTGATAGATTACACAACTCAAGCATTTTCCACAAGTCTGTTAATTGATTCCCATGAAATGGAAACCATTATCTGCTAGGAATGGTATAGGAAGAGTTGTACATTGGGCATTTGAAAATGATTTGAAAGAATATATTGTTTGCAAAAACCATTGCAATATTCCTTAAGGGAAATCCAGCAAACGTCATGTCAATATACAGTGTGCTCCAGAGTAAATTATATTTACTGCAACCCATCAGGTCCTGTATTTCACCTTCCTAGATTTTATACTATTAATTTTGGCCAAATGCATGTGTAACAAATCTGAGGTAAATGATCGTTTATTCAAACTTTTCTAATTAACAGATTCATTCTCACTTTTTTAACTTTTTAACTTCTTCACAAATATCTCATTAGCAGAGGTTAATGTACAATCCTAGACTGTATACAGTATAAGAAGTGGATGTAGTCATCGTGCTGTTTTGAAGTCTTGAGTTTAGCATTTTGGCCATTGCCATCTTGGTTTTTGGCCGTAACCCTGACACTTGAGGGTGGAGCACATCCAAACGCTGGATAAGACATTTTTAGGCGAACAAAAAGGTTATAATTGACTTTGATGAACTGAAAACACACAGTGAAAGGGTTTAAGTTGTAAGACAAGACCCTGACAACTCCCAGACTGGACAACACTGTAGTGGCAACCTTACAATAATAATGCCCTAAAATATACCCTGCTTTATGGTCTGTTTGACTCTAAATGGGACCATAATTTACTAAATGAACATCATGCTGTATTGAAGAAGACCTGAAACCAGAGATTGAGACCATAAACTCTTGTATACAATGTTTACTGAGGTAATTAATCAAGTCTCATCTCTTCTCATAGACTTCTATACAATCAGACTTCATTTTGCAACCAGAGGAGTCGCCCCCTGCTGGCTGTTAGAAAAAATGCAGGTTTAAGGCACTTCAGCACTGGCTTCACTTCTCAGACCAGCCCACTGTGTACAATAAGATATGGTGGTCTTGACTTATTATTGTTTTATGATCATTTGGTTAAAATGAAATGTTCCAGTAAGTTCTACAGACAGGTCCTAATGTCTAGGAAATATAAATATTGAAGGCAAAGCCTTGGTTTATCTTTGACACCCTGAAAACTGTTTTATATAATTAAGGTAGAGGTAATGTAGAAGCCATCTTCGGTGTTTTTTTTTTTTTTCCTTTTCATGTTATTTCAATGTCAGTTGGTTTAACTTGGGTTAATAGTAAAACTCATCCTAAGTTCTTTTACTGTTACCTTGCTCTTTATTTCAGTGTTTTCACTTCTTTGCAAAGAATATTTTTCTGATTTGGACAGTGCAAAAAAGCTGCGGAAGGCCGTTTGGCCTTCGTCTTGCGTATCACTACCAGACGCGCTTCAGAAACTCCAGGAGGCATTGTGTTTATCGATGTGTGAGCAGATCTGTTTGCATGTGTGTTGCACATGCATGTGCTTGTCTGTTTACTGTAATCTCTAATCTATAATAAATCATTGTCGCTGTCTTAGAATCTGAGCTTTTTGTCTCGCAAATGTGAATACCACTGGACAGTCTCTCTCCTCTCTCTCTCTCCCTCTCTGTCTCTCTCTTCCCTTTTCTTTCCCATTGGGAGTGTCTATTTTAGGAACCTGATGTTCTCTGACAGCTTTCACACATTCCTCCATGGTATTAACGCTAACGCTCCCTCTCTCTCTCTCTCTCACACACACACACACACACACACACACACACACACACACACACACACACACACAAATAAGAGAAAGCACGCACAGCACCTGCATAGAAGATTACAGAGTCTCTTTAACATTAACATTTGCAGGCAGTCCTCAGGACACGTCAGCTGCACTTGGGGAAATTAGCCTCTGGACATACACAATAAAATACAACACAATGCAAAATGCTTTTCTAAAAGGCGCAGTGCATTACCACGCACAATACCTAACATTAGCATACAATACAATATGATGTGGCACAATGCAACGCTGCTCAATATGAAAACATCACGATGCATCACAATAAGATGCACTGCATTATGTGCATTTCTTCATCCGTTTAGTATTGAGTGCAGTCAGGCTGTCTCTGTTAGGGGTCTGCCAGCCGTGATGATATGATATCATGTCATACTGTCTGTCATAACTTGTCAAGTAAGATTATGGCCAGCGCCAGACATGACAGAAATGGGGGGATCACATCTTGAGGCTTGTGTACAGTGTGTGTACAGTATACGTCAAACCAATATAACTGATAGTTGTGAATATGGCACAAATGTAACACACACACGGCGACACACACGCCAAGACACATGAATGTGAATAACTCTTAAATGTCAATCTATAGCTCAGGAAGTCAGAGACTAATTACACTCCTCTGGTGACACAAAGATGCTTCACTGGCTCTTTCTTTGAATCTCCACAGCTACCTGACAGGATACGTGACATGGGCAAAGCCAGAGGGATTTACTGTCCTACACACACACACACACACACACACACACACACACACACACACACACACACACACACAAATACACTCATGGAGGACCAAATGATCTGGGAGAAACATTATACAAAGTGATCCCTGTCACACACATGTATGCATTGACACGTAAAGTTTGGGCTCTATTTTGTCATCTTGTTCACAGTTATAGAGGCTGTGTATGATCAGCCCATATAGCATGTGATCATTTGACATTTTGAAGCTGGAGCTTTTGCTAGTCTGAGTGTTTTTTTTTTTTCCTTTTTTTCAATCTAAAGTGAGGAACCCCTGTTGCTAACATCTGTAGAGAAAAGAAGCACTTAAAATTGTACTAATGAATTAAATACAAAATGACAATAGTTTGCCACACTGGACTGCATTCATTGTGTGTGTTTGTGTGCCTTGAATGTGTTCTGCTGAATATGAAGGTCATCAGCAAGGGTATTCAGAGTAATTATACATTTTCTTTTCTGCAGGCCAATCAGAGGAGGCCACGCCCGACCTTTGACAGGTCAGAGTTCACTGCTCTCAGCATGGTCACACAGCAATTAACCTACACATACTGTATAAACTCTCCTCCTGACTCCCCCCCCCCCCCCTCTCTCTCTCTCTATTACACACACACACACACACACACACACACACACACACACACACACACACACACTATTCATGCACACGTGTGAACAGCAACTGATGCAAATTTGAACTGCGTGTCTCCATCTCCTCTCCTTTTCCATCTGTGCCCTTCTAAATGGGGTCAGTTTTATCAAATAGATTATTTTAGCAGTCATTAGCACATTGGAGGGGATGTAAACTAGTGTGTACAGCAAGTCTCATGCCAACCTTTGTTAAATTCTGTTCCTGCATCCTATACAGTCTCTCTATCTATACCTCTCTCTCTCTCTCTCTCTCTCTCACACACACACACACACACACACACACACACACACACACACACACACAGTATACTCAAACTGAGACTTGATGCATCATCCAGTGTGTGATTTTCACCTGTTCTTGCAGGTGCCTGCCATTACAGGTTTGCATGTGCTGCATTTAAACTCTCTCTCTCTCTCTCTCTCTCTCTCTCTCACACACACACACACACACACACACACACACACACACACACACACACACACACACCATTCATGTTTGAATTGTCCAATATTTGATTGCCACAAGTTGTTAATTATTTACATTCCCTTCAAAATCAATTTTCCTGAATGACAAGGACACACACTCAGTTCAGAGAGGCTTTATTGACATGACCACATTGAAACACAGTATTTGCCTCAACACAATGTACATCTCTCTGTCGAGCTCACGCTTGAAGATCTACACATGTTCATGCGCACACCAGTCACACACACAACACTGAAAACCAGCTCTGTTTCAGCTGTTTCTCTCGTCAGTCTGGCCTGTTGTAAGCCTCTGCTGATTAAAAAAAATGCCAGTACTATTAGAATTAGTTTAAAAAATGAAGCCCAACATTTGGCAATCATTATATAATAATGAACACATTTAATACCAATTATAAGATATATTTGCCATTAAAATGTGATATACTGTATGTGCTGCAGGTGAAATGCTTCACAATCTCTGTCTCTCTCACAAACACACTGACAGAAAGTGAAGAAAACACAGTTGTGTTCTTTTATGGCAGCTTGGCAGTATGAATATTAGATATTACACCCAATCGTCATTTTTATTTATTCATTTATCTGCTAAATGTCTGTTTCTTATCGCTGCTAGTAAACCATCTGCTATTTGGTAACAAAATGCTGAATGAAGGCGCAGGAATGTTCAGCACAATAGAACATAATAGAATCACATAGACGTGCGGTTTTACAGACTATAACAGATTAGTGTGGAAGACAATGAATAATTCTCGCTCTCTATTAAAAACCCCACATGAAACAGCAAAATGCACAAGGAACCGGTGTGTCTTATCAGCACTGACAGTATGTATGGTTGTATTTTCTCCAGAGAAGCACAAGGAGGGCAGGACGATTCGGAAATACTGAGAATGTTTTTTTTTTTTTTTTTTTTTTTGCAATTACAGAGAAATTTAAGTCACAAGGCTTTTACATTAGCATCACAATATGCTTCAGTTCAAAGCTAATCCCTGGAAATCATGTTTCCCCCTAAATTATTACATCCGCCGGCGACACAGAGATAGACGGGTGACCAGACGGACAGACAAACTCACAGACAGATAAACAGGCAGGCAGAGAGACAACCATACACATAGGTATTGTCAGTGAAGAGAAAGACACACTTTCATTTTGTCTCAAGAGGCTTATTTAAATTCCATGTAGGTTTTACTCTCTTAGCTTGGTTTGTATTCAAACTGGGGTGGCACCAATAACTACACCACAAGCAGAAAATGCAGGTCGCCAACATCTTTAAAGCGAACTTTATTGCGGTTTGTTAGAAATCACCACAAACATAGCTTTATGGACATAAGGAGAGAGACATCTGCTCTGATATTATCAACACCAAACTGACAGTTATTCATATGAAACAACCCGCAGTTGGAGCTGATACTCACATGCATATTTCATATATTCATAGCACTTCATGTATTCTTAAAACCGGAGAAAAGGTGATTCCAGGCAAAGCCATCATTCTTTGTCGCAGGTAAAAGCACTGAATTTTGATTTATCAACATTTTCTGGCACCACAATATAAAAAAACATCCTTTATAAGTTTAGAATATTTTAATGTTGTAAGTAAAAGCATTATTAAAGGGGACCTAGTATGATTTTGTGCTTTTCCCCATCTTTAGTGTGTTATATAGTTTTTTTTGTGCATGTTAAAGGTCTGAAAAGTCCACATCAAAGGAAGTTACTCTCCTAAACAAAAACACTGCTCCTGGACTGCCTGAAACACCTCGCTTGAAGTCCCGCCTCTTCTTCCATAACATGGTGATGTCACCAAGTAACACATCTGCATAATATCTGCCTAATGGCGAGTTTGACAAAGCCCTAAAACCAAACTAGTTTGAGCAGAGTCCGAAGAGGGCAGGAGATCAGACAGAGGGTGAAAAGAGGTGCTGCAGCACAGTATGAGAAAAATAAAGTGTTTTTTTGAACAATAAAACATGTAAACATGTTCTTGAGGAAACCCAAAACACAAGTAGCCTATGCACCTGAACATGAGTATAACATCTCTTCCTAATTGGAAGCAATGTGAATGAGCAAACATCAGATTGTTTTAGTTTTCCCCAACGAAGATGTCTTAACCTCAGTGTGTCAGCGAACAGGCAAACCAAAGCTCACACTGGCTCTGTTTATGCAAAGTTTCGCCTACCTCCCACTTATTTACTTTGGTCAAAATAGACGCTGACAGCAACTGATCGAAATGCTCTCCATTCGCCAGAGTTCACTCCAGAGGTGGCTGTATGTTAGGAAGATGTGAAAAAGGTCCTCTTTAATTGTAATAAGTCCTTTACAATTTAATGTTGTAAAGCAAAGGTTTAGGTCCTGGTTGCTTTGACGACACACATGGTTACTATCAGTGCTAAACAGTAACTGTATCAGCAGTATCTTAAAGAAAGTGAGCACTAAACGGTGAGGCTGATATTGCAGGATTACATGATGCGTCGTTTTCTGCAATGTGGATGTGAAGGCGATTTAAATCCAGTGTGGGAATGGCGGACTCTGCCAGTAAATGATAAACAGATATGCATGCTAGACAGACAGGCATGACAGAGACAGACAGGCACAGAGAGACAGGCAGACATGACTAACAGTGCCTCAATTAAAGTTAGTAACCATGGTACTGATCTAACAGGCCTGCTGCAGGCTTGTAATTATTTTTCACCAATCATGGGTCTATGTGAGGCGACATTGTGTCCCAGAAGGCAGTTTGAAGAGGAATGAGAACAAATGGCATTCTCCCTTGTTAGGAGATTTTTTCCTGGTGTGAAAACATACATAGAAACAACAATTTACCTAATCACCATTAATCACCACACTGCTCATTAAATGTGTGCAAATTGCATGCTGCCGATATCCCACTCTCTTCTTCCCTCACCCTTCCTGCTGTAAAAATACAGAGCAGGGAAAATGCGTCTCTGATGAGCATGAGGTTTTCATCCTTATAGAATTAGACTTCTGTGTCAGCTTTTTCCTACCTTGTCAGCTCTTTCACTTGACTAGAGGTAAGGCCGAGGAGATGAGGCGAAAAATTCTTTAGGCCTATTTCAGCCTCATAATGGGCTGCCGATTTCCCCGCAGCCACGAGGGGGGAGCTGTGTGGATGCATGCTATTTGCAGACCACAGCTGTTCGTCAAAGATATGATTATATAGAATGACACAGATACATCAGAGATTTTCATCTCAAACCTCTCACAGCATGGCAACCAAAATGACTCTGTTCAGTTTCATCTCCCTTAGATCACACAAAGAGTGACATGGGGTGGAAGAGGGGCTGGAAGAAGTTAGATGAGGCAAAAAGATTGTCAAAGCTTGCTTTCCAAGGAGGGGATAAGACAATCCCATGCAAGCATTATCTTTGTGGAGACATTTTCAAAGCGTCACAGTCCCCTGTGTTGATGAATTTTGAAATAAGTAATGTAATTCAGCAGCGATGTGTGTCGGACGAAAGAGGAAAATCTCTAAATCTGCAGTTTCATGCAGCTCCTCCCCCATCTCTGATTTCTGCCGCTTGGCTTGCCAGATAAGATTCTGAACTTCAAACATGCAGTCAATGCTCATGCTGTTAAAGCAGATACAGGATGAGGCTCTCTGAGTTTGGAGATGTTATGTGGTATGTAGGCCTGCTGAGGAAATGGCGATAATGTCCCTCACGCACATGTACAGTTTCTTTACACCAAGCATAGACAATGACACACACGGAAACTCGCAGAAACATGACAAATCCCAGAACACTGAGAAAGGCATAAATAGTATGTGCCATATACAGTACATATGAACTACATCTCATCAGCCCTGAAGCAGCAATTTCATCAAAGACAAACATCTGCAGAAATAGGTTACACTTTCATGCAAACTGTTTCTGATTCTCCTTAAACCTATTCTAAGTGTTTCATAATGAACATCCCAGGCGAGTCTGTCTGGAAAGCTGGTAATGGAATATTTATAGAATATTTCTGGGAATACTTGTGGGAAACTCTGGTTCTAACAAGCGTCTTTGTTCTACTGAGGCACAATTTCAGCTTTCCTAAGTTGCATCTCTGCTTTTGTCTCTTTTCTCATTTCTGTCTCATTGTATATACAGTATCTTTCTCAGCGCCTTCTTACTTTTCTCTTTGTCTGCTTTCTCGACAACCTGAAAACCTGAACTCAGTCAGAACCTCAATCTGAACCTCATACCTAATGCATTACAGTGGTAGCCAAAAAACCCACAGAACTCATCTGTCTTGCAGGCTTATCCTTGTCCATTGTTGAACTACACAGGCTACAATATGCACGCTGTAACTCAAAACTCTCATTAACAACTGTGCCTCCTATCATTCTGTGTGCCTTCTGACAGCTGGAAGCAGCTGGAAACTTCCAAATAATTGCCCTTGGGAACTGAACCTCAGCTCCACAGCAGTTCACTCTTGCTCGCATGCAGTGTTGTTGGTGAGAGCTGCAAATGAGATTTTTTTTTTTTTTATGTTAAACTGGCAGGATAAATTTTTAATGTTCACTATTGCAACATTGCATGTTCGTACAGTAATGCACTGCAGGCTGATCCAACACAACGTTAGACACAATCTGAGGTTGTGTTGTTTCTCACATGAGCTGTAATCTGCAACTCCACCCTGACATTTCTAAAATGGCGGTTCAGCATGTGTCTGATGTAAACAAGTCCCAGAGTGCACCACTGTTAAATGTCACAAGATGTTTTCAGATAAGCACTAAACCCTTGCATACTCTCACATCCTCTCTGGATTCCTGTGGAAACTGTCAAGCACTCAGGTCTGAAGAGGTGTACGTGTGTGTATGTGTGTGTGCATGAGTGAGTTTTGTCTCGCCACAGAGTTTGGCGTACACACTACAGTAGCTGATTAGAGACTGGTAAATGTTTTCTTCTGAATTTAGCCCCTCAAGCCCTCCACCAACCAAAGTTTTTTAGGTTATGGACACATTTAACGTTTGACATGTAGCCTATTTGTTGAAGGTAAAGTTCAAAACCTTAAAGCTGCTTTATATTTTTCCTATTAATAACAGATCAAAATACTATGTGTAATGTGAAAAGGGTCAACGGGAGAATTATAAACTGATTCTGCATGGTCCTTCAGCTCTAGGGAGCATTGTGGTGCCTTTTAACTCATTGTCTTGGTTTTATACAACTTCTAATAAGTCCAAAATTTGTGTCCTAACATGATCGCCACCACAACATCCATCCATCCATCGTCAACCGCTTTTCCCGCACACCTACAGGCAATTTAGAGTCATCAGTTTACCTGCATGTCTTTGGACTATGGGAGGAAGATGTAGAAGCCAGAGAAAACCCACGCTTACATGGGGAGAACATGCAAACTCCACACAGAAGAGTCCCAAGCCGGAATCGAACCTGCGACCCTGTTGCTGTGAGGCAACAGCGCTAACCACTGCACCACCGTGCAGCCCGCCACCACAACATGAGGTAGTAAAATGTAAATGCTGTATTTAGAGCTTGTTGTGCTGCCCCTAAATGGCAACTCTTACCAAAGCCAGTCGGGAGAAGAGCGAAAACAACCTTTCCATTAAGATAAGCCTTCAGTGTTCAGTGTTGTTCTTTGCGCTTCTCTCAATGAAGAAATACTCTCCAGTTCTGATCGAACTGATGGAGCATCTACGCTTACCTCTGTAGGAGCCGTCATTATTTTGAACAAACAGTTGCCTCTCTGTGTCACCACATACCTGCAGCAGCTAGTAGCTCATCACAGGACACTGATTGGTACGACGCAAATGCATTACTTGAAGCCTGATGATGTGTTTTTGTGTGATGTTGTGAGATTTTGAGAGTCCAGCAGCTGTACAAGGTAAGCATAGTCTTGGGAAATTGCATACTCGTACAAGGGTTTACAGGAAAAGATCCATGCACATACTGGATGTGATGCAGATGGCTGTGTCAGAGGACATTGTTGACTGTCTTCTGTCGTCTTCTTAGATAAAAACAATGTGATGGAATGTCAGCCCATAGTTTGTTTAGTCCAGGAAGTGCGCTGTGGCTGTGTAGCAAATTTTTGTAGTGGCCAAACGAAGGGGTACTACAACTTTAGTGTCCATCATGATGCCATACACCTACATTGGGAAAGAGATGTCTGTAATGCTTTCTTTTTGGAGGTAAATCAACTTCCCATTATAAACACTTGAATAGCCCTTATTTAAATCATTAGGTCTTAAAAATTGTAAAATGCACTGATAGCTGAATTATTATGAATTATTTTCATGCTGCCACTCATATGAATGAGCCTGAGACGAAGGCTGGGCCGAGGGCTGGGAGGCAGAGGTAAAGGAAGCTACTGTGTCTGCTCTGTGGGCCCAGTGGATGTAGAAGATCATCAGATCCGAGAATTTTATCTCTCGGCAGTCGAGCCATTTTGGCATCATGCACCAATGAGCCCCACCTCCAACACTGTATCCAGTTGTCTTTATAAATCCACGGCACAAATACACAAGTTGTTCTTGTTCTTGTGCACCTCTGACAGACAAACCTCTTGAGGTGTGTTAGCTACCCCCAGCGATTGACATTTCATGTCTGCCTGTTATTGAAACTCCCTTGTTGTAACTACCAGTAACCACAGGTGTTGCCAAATCAACCACAACTGAAATCTGAAGGATTAGCTGGAGGAAGCCTTTGGGGAAGAAAGAAGTGTCCTCGAAAAATGTTCAACCTGTGTGTGTCTGTGTGTGAAGTAGAAGGCGGTTGATAACCTTGAGTGCAAAGAGGCATCCTTTTAGTTTACCCTGTTCTGTTGAACAGAAATAATTATAGCCAGCTGCACTTGAATTTACTCAACGATTTCAATAGTTGTTAATTTAGGGACAGATTGGAAAAGAGAGGTGAGGGAGCATTGGGACTGAGTGAGAGAGTGTGGAGAGCAAAAAGAAGAAAGGAAGGCAGACACTGTGGGAGAGAGAGAGTGACTTTTAGGCAGATAGAGAAGGAAGAGGAGAAGAAAGGAGAGATGTCCCCGAGGCAGAGCGAGTAAATGAGTCATCGGAGTGGATCTGCTATCAGGTCTATTCTAACAGCGCTACAAGTGAATGGATGCCTTAAAGGTTAGGCATAAAATGATTTCTCATTTTGCTGCGATATCCCCCAAGGTAGACATTAATGCTTTAGTTATGGACTTGACTGTAAAAGCTCCTGAGGTAACGTGCTGCTTGTCTTCCATAAATATCATTGGCTATCTATATGCACATTGTGATTCCAATGAGGCTGCTTTTATGGCGAGGAGCGTATTTTTGTGCAAATAGTCAGTAAAGTTGATGTGATGCTGTGTGTCATTTCCTAGAGCCCAGGTAGTCACCCTGTCTGCAGAGCCAACTCCCCAGGTGCTGCGGATCACAGCTGAGACTCGTCCGCTCTGATCATTCTGACCCATTTCAGCATGCACACACACACACACACGCACACACACACACACACAAAACACATAGGCACACACACATACACCAACAAACACTTGCAAGAAAAGCCACCGTGCATTCATTCAAAGTAAAGCAGAACACGGACAAAACACTTACATACTGTGTGTGCTGAGCTTCATTTCTGCACTGTTGAGTCTGTTCGTGTCACAACATTGCAGATGTTTTAGCCATGGGGACATGAACGCTATTTGCACAAATTGTCTTCCCAGTCGTTTGGTTGGAACAGTGGGTTTTGAAATGATAATGAATCTGTGGGCCAGGATCTCCCACATGGCACCACGTCTAGAGTGGAAACAGGAGAAATAGAATAAGGCAGCCCTGGAAAGCAACAGAATAAGATTTTTTTTTTTCTCTGTCAAATGTGAAAGTCAAATCCTGGCTGAACTAGATACCCTCTTTAAAGCAGCCTGTGTTTCTAAGAAGCGATAAAATGTTAAAAAGATGTGAATCTGAGATTATAGATGCATCCGCAGAGCACAGATGGTTCCCCATACAAGTGATTTACAGTTTAAAATCCTGCTGTATCAATCAATCTCTGGGATGCACAAGCAATAATAAAAAGATAGAAGTTGTTGGGTGGCGCGAAGACTCAGTGACAAATACACAATCATATGACTTGATGCTTGCACTCTTCTACACATATGATCTCAGGTATTGATTGCAGGTGTAATAAACAAGTACGCCTCACGTGTACAGTCCAAAGAGCGAATGGCAGGTCAGATTCCACAGCAATATAACTACACAGCCTGGATCAATGACCATCCAAACTCACAGTGGTGAATGCATGTCGACGATGGTGAAGGCAGGGAGTGTGCCGCTGCATCCCCTGGGCCCAACAGCCGCCCCTGAGCAGGAGCTGCTGTGCATCTTTGGGACGGGGGACTTGGGGCGCTCTCTGGGCCAGCGTCTGCTCCAGTCTGGCTACAGGGTGGTGTACGGCAGCCGCAGACCTCACAGCTGTGGCCCTTTACCTCAGGGAGCTCAGGTACAACACATGGCATAATGTAACACTTTTAGTCTGTCAAAATGTACCAAAACAAGTGTGTGTATGCAGCTCAGACATGTTCATGTGTCTTAATGTCTTGACATGTGTTATACAGGTTATGAGCCACGCAGCAGCGGCCCAATCAGCCAGCCTGATCTTTATTTGTGTTCACAGAGAACACTATGAATTTTTGGAGACAATGGCACCTCATCTTGAAGGAAAGGTGAATCAGAATCTACCAATAAGGTCCACACAATAATTAGTAGTTACTCTGGAGAGCAAATCAGGAAGTAGCTAAATACAAATAGCAAACTAAACAGTTGTTCCCATTGCTGAATCAAGTGATATAGTACAAGTTAAGTACTTACTGATAGATAGCTCAATAAACTAGAAGACATTTCACATCTGTGAATCACCACATTAACAATCAACATGTTGCTCCCAGTAACTTCTGAATCAGGTCAGGCTGAACAATAATTAACCAGTAGGCTACTGATTACATACATACCAAGTTACTATTTTTGTTCCCCCTTGTGCAAAGTGTTTTTAAACTGATTTCAATCAGAAGGTAATCCTGCAGTTTTAATGATGCTTAAATAATGACAACAATTCAGTGATGCACTACGGCATTTGAGAGGACACAAATATGTACACAGTATAATAAAGAAACAATGGTAAGTGTTTGGTTAGGTGCTATCATCACACACACACACACACACACACACACACACAGTATGAAGTATGTCTCTTGAATTTTGAGTAGTTCAGTCAAATAATAATAATTTTCTGTCAGACTGTTTCATTTGTATATTTTTAGATGTATTTTCACAAAAAAAAAAAAAAGAACTTTTTTTATGTAGTGGAAAAATGTTTTGCCTCTAAATCATCTCTCATCATAATCGTGTCATCCCTTGGAGGGGTCCCGACCCCCCAGGTTGGAAACTACTTAAGTAAGTGATCAGCATGCAGATTCACATGTATCGATGTATCGCTAAAATAACCCATTCAGAGTTGTTTGCTTTTAATTAATGTCCATTTAATTCACAGAAACATATTCCTCAGCAACTGTTCTGGATTTTGCATTATATTGTAACAAACAGTATTACACACACAGTATTACATTAGTATCTCAGTATTAGGGTCATTAGTCTTTGGTCATCATGAAATCAGTGAGCAGATTTTCACTGCTTTCATTTCAAACAGTTGTACTACTGTGGTCTGTTGCCGTTGTGATACCGACGTATATATATTTATGTATTATATATATATTTTGAAAGCAGAATGGAGAGGTTACAGGACAAAGAATGGAGCTCCATCTTCAACTTAAAATGATCACAAAACACTTTATACACAGCCATATATAAACAGCCAATTACTGAGACAAAGAGGTGCAATGCAAAAATTGAAATTTAAACATTTTATTACTACAAAAAATCAGGAAATTACAGGTGGTGCAGTGAAATAAATCAATAATATATACGTCAATAAATATTAGATAAGATAAGATAAGATATTCCTTTATTAGTGTATTAGGTATAATATTAGATAAGGCATATTTGAACTAGAAAATAAAACAATACAAAAATATGAAGTGATAAAGTTTTAGAAAATCAGATCTGACGTTGTAAGTACTGACAGTGGAACAGTATGTTATCCACTTTACTCTGTTACACAAAAAAGTAATATGATTACACCTTAGTTTATAAACCATTATTGCTGACACTGCATAATCAGCATTTTTTTTTGTAAGCGCTTTCATTCACACCTTCATCCTAATCTCTGATAACTCATCATTCTCCTCTTAATTGTAATAGGAATATGTATGAGACAAGATAAGAGTTAATTGAAATGATTGAACTCCTTTTTTTTCTTTTGTTTCCTGCCCTCTGTCGATGCTGATGGACTGATCACAAGGTGCTGGTGGACCTCAGTAACAACCTGAAGAAGAACATGTACCCAGAAGCCAATGCCGCCTACCTGCAGAGGTAACACACTCGAGTGAATGCAAAGAAAAGAAATGAAGGATGTCTCATTCATAACTATACTGTGCATGTAAAAGACCTCCATCCTCATAAATGTTGTTTTATTCTTGCCATGATCTAAAAAAAAGAGAGAGCTAACTTTTCTGCAGACAAATCTAGGTTTAATGTCAACCATCATTTTGCAACAGGGGGTGCCACTTTTTTGTTTTTTTGCAAAATGCTGGCTGTCTTTTTTGGGAAAGTGCTCCTAAAAACCACTTAGAGCATGAGACATCAAAACTCTCAACTGAATCCAAAAGAAATGAAAAAAAAAAAAAAAAAAGAAAATGCGGGGTTGCAGCTCCCTTGGCAGGACGGCCTGCTGTGTGTCTATTCATTTGAAGTGGAAACATTGATTCTCACCATTTTGAGGCCATTCCTTCCCTGTTTGTGTATTTGTAGATAGAAACAACTAAAGTCCTGAAGTGCTGTGTGCTCCTCAGACTGGTCCCCGGTGCTGCTGTGGTGAAAGGCCTCAACACGCTGTCCGCCTGGGCCCTGCAGAATGGACTTCTGGCAGGAAAACAGGTGAGAGAGGAGAGGATGTCAGGAATGTGTTAAAAGATGTCAGTGGGATCAGGGCAAAACCGAGCTAGGTAGCTTCCGAGCCTTAAGGAAGGCTTTGGTTTACTGGAGATACAAAGACAGAGCAGTAGGGGGGATTACCAACTTGATCTTTTCATGATGAGACATGTTTGACTTCAAACCTGGCAACAATAACTGCTCTCAACATTTCCTGGAGTACGGTGGGATAAGTGGCTCTCAGTTAATAATAGGAGATGAATGCTTCGGCACACACCGACGCAAAATTTCGGAAGGGAATTCGATTTCATTTGTATTGATGCAGATGATTGATTTAGCGGTCTTTCCAGAACAATGCAGGGGAAAACGAGGACAGCGCTTGTACAAACACACAAACAAACAAACAAACACGCTTAATGATGTTACAAAGTAGATAGACCACTGTTTATTGCAGCTTCCACTTCAGAGCTACAAAGAGAAACACAAACATGCTGGAACCTCTGGAGACCAAACCTGAATCTGCCTCGAATCCTCTTCAACACAAACAACCCCCCTCACCACCACCACCACCCCAAGACACACACACACACACACACACACACACACACACACACACACACACACACACACACACACACACACAGACACACACACTCAGATACCACTGCAGTGCTCTATTTTCTTTGAAAACAGGTAGCTGTGAGCGAACAGGAGTGTTTGAATGTGTGTCTTTATTAGTGCATGTGTAGGTACAGTATATATCCACACGCACGTCATGCTTGTAAGTGTGTGCTACTCGTCGGCCAGCAATTTGATTAGATCCACAGCGGGGCTGTGGCTCTGTCACATTTACATTCAGATGGAGATTTAGTCTGTCGGCCGTCCCCTGCTGTTACTGGTGCAGTAATGTAGGGAGACATGGCTGGCTGCCCGGTCCACTTATACACACACCTGGGGGAAAACTGCTCAATCCCACTGAATCCACTATACGCCTGTCAAACTGCTCTCTCTCTCTCTCTAGCGCTCTCTATCTCTCTCCCTTTGTAGGATTCATTTTTCCTCCTTTTACAAACAACTTAATCGTCTTATCACAGAGCTGTGAGTGTGGTAATAACCTTCAGCATGGTGAAGCTCTAGAAATAGGATTACATATTGAGCAGCGTATGTATATATAGCATGCATGTGTCCTTGCATAGTCACACACTTGCAGGGGCTTCATCTCAAATTTACTGAAACAGCACGGTGGAGATCAACAATAGAAGGGTAATTCTGTAGACAGACGCTGTAGGTGTACGCAGTGCAGTCATGCGCTATTTATTCCAAACAGGGCTGGTGAGTCATCTAACAATAATCTTAGAGTAATTATTAGCAACTGAAAAACAAAAGCTGAGCAGAATGCATCAAGACGAAAACATTTCTATTTTTATTGTTATTGTTTCTGAGTCATTTTTGAAGAAAACATGCACTCGTTTTTTTGAAATTACTGACTGATAGACTTTTGAAAATAGTGCTTCCCGGGTATCTAAAACTGAACTGAAGTATTAACCTACAACAATTTATAGGCCATTTTCACAGCAGCCATTCAGATATGTCAATGCAGATGCAATTAATAGCTTTAATTATAGCCCTGTCCTATTATGGTGCACCAGGTATTTCTGGTATTGTGCATGCTGGATGACTGGAATGGCTGTGGCACTAAACACAACATGATCATAATTAATTTTATCACTTACATGTGTGTTTACCCTGCAATGACATGGTAAAATGGCTGCTGTGAAAAGGGCCTTTAAGGACCTTGGCAACATGTTCCTTCATCACAATAAACAGTGGTTTATTTCAAGTCAGTCCCTGGTAAACCATCATGCTGTCGCAAATACTCTGTGGTGCACCAAATCAGCGGTTGAAAATAGTTACAAACTAATACACAGTTTACTCTATATTTGAAAGGTATCATGTCCCGTTTTTTTTTTTTTTTTTTAATGAGAGTATATATTTGTCACCACCTTTAAAAGAAAGATTATTCAGCAGGAACCAACAGGCTTGGGCTGAAGTTGGAAAGTAATGAGAGATGGGCCATTGTTGGTTTTGGTTATGTGATGGTATTTTTTGTCATTAGAAAATGACCCATGGCTCTACTGCAGCCCATTTTAAAAATAACCCACGCCTCCATGCTCCAGGTGTACCTGTGTGGGAACAGTGCAGAAGCAAAGCAGGCAGTAGCAGAGATGTCCACCAAGCTGGGCCTCACTGTTCTGGATAAAGGGACTCTGTCAGCAGCCAGAGAGCTGGAGGACTTCCCCCTGCGGCTGTTCCCAGAGTGGAGGCTGCCGCTACGCGTGGCTGTCGGCCTCTCTGCCTTCTTCTTTTTCTACCTGCTCATCAGAGACGTCATCTACGCATATGTTGAACAGGGGCAAGACATCTCCTTCAGAATCACAGTGGCCCTGGGCAACAAGGTAAAGATTTGCCCCTTCTGGTTAAGTGTCCTGCAGATAGTACTTTGTGTTCCCTTTAAAGGATGGGTTCGGTGCTTATCCCCCCTCTTTCAGGTGTTTCCAATTGTGTCTCTCATCATGCTGTCTCTGTGTTACCTGCCTGGTGTCATAGCTGCCTTCATTCAGCTCTACAGAGGGACCAAGTACAGGTCAGACATCAAACCAAGACATACCTGTGCAATTTGTTATAAAATGTGTATTATTTTTGGAGGCCTAGCTCACTTTTGTATGTTCCAGGCGCTTCCCTGATTGGCTGGACCGCTGGATGATGTGCAGGAAGCAGATGGGTCTGACTGCACTCGGCTTTGCTTTTCTCCATGCCATCTATACATTCGTCACTCCAACCCGCTATGCCGTCAGACACAAACTCATCTCGCTTGTGGTGGATGAGGTACAGCACAGCAGGCTGCTTCAGACATTGCAGTGACATATGACATAAAGCCAACCATACTTATAATGCTGTCTCTCTCTCTGTCTCTGCCTTAGATGAAGAACAATAAAACTACCCCGTTTTACTTTGATAACACAGAGGCATGGGGCCAAGACTCCTTCTATGTGTTAGGAATCCTGGGATTCTTTCTTTATGTCCTGCTAGGACTAACATCCCTGCCCTCTGTGGGAGGCTCTCTCAGCTGGAGAGAGTTCAGCTTCATTCAGGTCAGAGCGCAGTTGGAAATGTACTGTCCTTTATGCGCATGTTAGAGTGTGGGTGTGCGTGCTTGTGTTCACCATGAGGCTTACAGATGTTATCAGTCATGTGCTTACTATCAGTAAAAAACATCTTTTAGGGCTGTGATAATCTATATTTGGGGTTTCCAAGTCTTCACCACAGTTATTAAAGTGTTGTAAAAGCAATATGTCACTGGCAGTCACATCCCTGGAGCCTAGTTAACTAACTGGCTGACACAGGCACACTGAGTGAAAGCGTGGCTGACTTTAGCCCAGGATCTTAAATGTTAAGTTATTCATTAAATAGAATTATGATACCTGGTATAATCCTCAGGGAGGAGATTTGTTAATACAGGTCACAGGTCCATTTGTGTAAAGGTCAGGTCCGTAGGTAGACCTCAGATGGGGAATGAGACTCAGAGATAGAGGTCTAGGTCAAGATAATCATCATGAACTGGTGAGAAGAGTTGTAAAAAACATATAATAACTGGTATCAATTTACATAATCTGTTTTTTAGGGGTTGTAAACAGAGCAATGTAAGTTATTGATGCTCACAGCAGAAGGATATGCTACCTTAAAAGGGTTAAACAAGGGTTAAACAAGATCCCTGATTATCATTATAAGGGTAATAATGGCACTGTTCATTACTCCACTACATTAATATGAATGTTTCCTTATTGTGCTGTTTACTCTAAGTCACTGTGGATGAGAACATCAGCAGCCAAATGCTAAAAATGTAAATGAAAGCACATTATCCAAGTAATTAACAATAACCGAGCCTCAAAGGCCATTGGTGCTACAAAAGCAATTACTCTGGAATGACTGCGAAACAATTTGTATTTTTAGCTTATTGTAACACTGGTGGATACCACACAATTCATCACAAAAATACCACCGAAAAGTTCACTGTGTGACAGGTTTCTATTAATAAAATCAGTTGTACAATAGCATTAATCTATCCAAAACACATTTTTTTTCCTACTGGGGCAAAAAGCCAGATATTTTTATCATGCAATATTTATTATTTATATATGAAACTCTTAAAGGAATAGTGTAATTTTTCAAGGAAAATACTTATTTGCTTTCTTGCAGCAAGATGAGACAAATGTTACCACACTCTGTGTTTGCTAATAATGAAGCTACCACCAGTCTAGCCTGTTAGCTTAGCTTAGCATAATGTTAAGGTGACCAATGGGCCGAAGACTCTGAACACACACACACACACACACACACACACACACACACACACACACACACACACACACACACACACACATTATTTGTATAGCACATTTCAGCAACAGGGCAATTCAAAGGGCTTTACACAAACAGTCAAGAACACTCACAAAGTGCAAAACAACATTAAAGATGTAATTATAACTGCCATAAAAACATAAAAATGTTAAAGATTAGAAAATAAAAACAAGATAAACATAAAAGCTATAGTAGAAGCTAAAATAGAGTATAACACGCAAGAGTAAAAGTTAAAGTGCATTATAAGATAATCATTTTGCTTCAAAAAAGGCAGCAGCAAACAGGAAAGTTGTAAGTCTGTTATCTATCTATACATCAACCTGCTATGTTGTAAAAGTGAAAATGTAACTTTAAAACTTCACTTTCTAACATGCTAAACTGAATGAAACTTTATGCTTTGAACACAAACAAAAAGGCTTCTTTAGGTTTAGGCAACAAAACTACAACTTCTTTAGGTTAGGCAATAAAACTACAACTTTATGTTTAGGCAACAAAAGTACAACTTGTTTGGGTTTGGGCTATAAAACTACAACTTTTTTAGGTTTGGGCAATAAAACTACAACTTCTTTAGGTTTGGGCAACAAAACTACAACTTAAGTTTTAGGCAACAAAACTACAACTTCTTTAGGTTTAAGCAATAAAACTACAACTTCTTTAGGTTTGGGCAACAAAACTACAACTTCTTTATGTTTAAGCAATAAAACTACAACTTCTTTAGGTGTGGGCAACAAAACTACAACTTAAGTTTTAGGCAACAAAACTACAACTTCTTTAGGTTTAAGCAATAAAACTACAATTTCTTTAGGTTTGGGCAACAGAACTATAACTTCTTATGGTCTGGGCAACAAAACTACAACTACAAAGGTGGGTTTTGGGTTGAAATAACAGCAGACACAAAGGCACATTTTTAATTTAACACAGGATGCAGACTCCAGGCTCTTTGATGAAAGTACTGTGTTTGTTTGACCCTCCCCCTACCTGTCAGTAAACTTTCTCACTCTTTGTGAATAGATGATAATACCTACTGGTGGTTGTAGTAGGCCCCTACTGACCCACATCTATGGGGTTTATAGTGACCGATAACCCATATTTCATTGTCTGACACCAGTCTAATCAACTGGCGTATTGGACGTGAGACAACCTGAATCAGGGAGAGAGAGCCAGGAAATTCAACCAAACGGATTTTATTTCAGATGAGTTTTCCCCTTTAACCTCATCAAGTGGTGTAGTTTGACACTCTTGATGAAGACAGGGGATCAGGTATGGCTGGTAGCATTCAGGGCAGCACTGCATGCTGATTGGGCTCACCTGTGCCTAGTTCAGAGTCAACTAGGTACAGGTGAGCCTGTGGCTGCTTTCAGAGCTCATTAGGATGTAGGCAGACATGATAGTTTCTAACATATAAACACTGACAACCGGAGAAAACAACTTGGCTGTATACAACAGTCAAAAAATCCTCCCACCAGTTCCTCTAAAGCTCATGCTGTATTACACTTGTCAATATGAAAACTGAAATGTAAAATCGTGGTTTTAGAGGGTTTGGTTGTCGGACTGTTGGCTGAGTGTGCCTGAGTGTGCCAGTGTAACATGAATTAGTGAGCTTTAGAGGCTCTGGTAGGTGGATTTTGTTAGCTTTGGACAATACAGGCTAGCTGCTTCCGCCTGTTTCCTTTGTGCTAATGTAAATACATTTACCATACAGACACAGGAGTGGTATCGCTCTTGTTGTCTAAACTCTCGTCGTGAAAGTGAATAAATATAATTTCCAAAAACTATATCACTGTCATTCTAACATCTCTATTTCATGTGATTTTTTTTCCTCAGTCTAAGCTAGGTCACCTGACCCTGGTCATTTGCACAACGCATGGCTACATTTATGGCTGGAACAAATTTCTTCGTCCTTCTACCTACAAATGGTACACTCCTCCTGGTTACATGCTCTGTCTGATTGTGCCCTCTGTGGTCCTGGTGCTCAAGGCACTGGTCCTCCTGCCCTGCGTGGATCGAAGCCTAACCCGCATTCGACAAGGCTGGGAGAGGACCCAGCCAAGGGAGGGGGAGATGGGTAAGACCACCAACCTGTGAAGTCTGACCTCTGAAGTCATCGAGGTTGCTGATTATTGAGTTTCATTCAGTCATTATTTTGAGGAGTAATAATCTCAAAACTGCACATAATTATACATTTTCAATAGTATCAAAAATACTGATGATCATAAAGGGAAAAATATTTAGAAATACATGCAAACGATTTACAATATTACATGTTCTGAATTTGCAAAAAAAGCATAAGCTATTTATTTTCTGAAATGTCTACGCTATGGAAAAAAATAAATGTATTTATATTGAGGCTGGTATGTAGAAACATATCCAAAGATAATTTTGTCCAGTTGGTTTATGAGTGTGTCCCTTGTTCAGTCGGCACTGCTTTCTCTCAACTGTGCAATAGCCAAACAAAACAAAAAAGTATCGTTTATTTCAGCCAAATGGACAAGTCTTCGTGGATATAAATGCTTTTAATGTCTATTTCCTTTGAGCTTTGTTAGAAAAAAAAAATCATGTTCGTGTTGTAACTTTTTCAGAGTGTGGAGAAAAATAGATTGATATCCCCCGCTGACCCATTGTTTTGATAAACATAGGCAACAGTTTCCGCTTCCCTCCCTCCACCTCTCCCTTCAAGTTGTGCGATTGGATCCCTGAGGTTGCTCTCTTTTCAGGATGTTATTGATCTTCCTGTTTTTTTAACACTAATACCTCGCTGCCCAAACCTGCCTGCCTCTTAAGGGCATGCAAACGTGCACACTAACACACTATGCTTGCCGATGCACTTGCACAAGGAGAGTAAGGTTAAGCTAATTATATTACCACATGCAGAGTCAACACGCACACACACAGAGGTGCACATATGAGTGAAACCACCACAGTGAATAAGAGATTAGGAAACCAAAGGCAGACTCAGAAGAACAGGAAGAACAAGTCTTTTATAGATCTAACACAAGAATGCAAAGGGCTAAAGCAGGTAAATAATCAGAGCAAGACAGGTGACTTGAGGTGATGAGCCGAGGTGACAAAAGGTGGTGGTAGTAGGTGTGGAACAGCAAGATATGTTAGTGTGTACAACACTAATGAGATGATCCAAAGTCAGAGGAGGGAAGAGAGCAGGACGAAGCAGCTGTCGCCATGACAGACTCTGGTGTTACAAGAGAAATATGCAGCGCCTTCTTTGCCCAGAGCAGAACATTTAGTCATAGGCATCCTGTTATCTAGCATCTAACAGCATTATCTGCACACACAATCTGCAATCCCTTACATCCTCTCACATTGTATTATTCTCCTATTACCAAAGAACTGCTGTTGATTTTAGCCTTTTTCCTGCTGTTGGGTTGTGTGTGTATATATAAATGAGATTGCCCAGGGAAAGAATTAAGATGTAGCAACACACACAAAAAAGCTGTGAAACAAGCTAGCTTTCCACTCATTTTTAATTTCACACACCCTGAAACCCATAATACGATTCTGTGTGTCCAGGCACAAAGGCTGACTTCTATATGGGCAAAAATAAACAGCTGAAATTGTCTGTAAAGACATATATCATTGACCGCATTTAATGAAGAGTTCCCCCAGGATTCATCTGTGAAATACACAGTTGGAAGGTACTGCACTGGGCCATGTCAACGTTTGGACATAGCTGTTCGTTTGCTTTGTAACTACATGATCTTGACACTAAATTGCTTGACGTTTCTTGTGTAAGTGCTGTAAAATTGTAAGATAATATGTTTATTTGTGTGAAGCTGAAGAATTTAATGAATCAAGGTGTGTGTTAATCACGCCCGGGTCTTTTTCGTAGTTGTGTGATTTGTCATATCTTACGTTTAATGCAGGTTTTAGAAGCACGGTAAGTTTTGAATGTTGATCACTAACATTGCATTTCTGTAATACAACCTTTTCTGTCAAGCAAAGCTGACAGCATATCTCAATTTTGTCTCAGTGTTTTGTCTTGTCTCAACAGTGCTTTCGTTCAGAGAAATCCAATATGCAGACTCGTCCACAAAAAAAATAAAAATAAAATAAAATACCATGCAAACGATAATATAACCATATAACAGCATAAAAACCTAAATGCATTGTTTTGAAAGGAAGAATTTTAACCTAACACACTGGAAGTCATTAGTGTTAGAAGTTGTTGAAAAGGACATCAGCGGAGGTGACCACTCCAGTGAGAGGCCTTGTACAATTAAAAGCAGCAAAATGCCCCGGCATCGATGATGAGATAAACTTTTCTCCTTTTATGAATAATATAAAAAGATGTATTTTAATATTATGAACCATTGAAAGTTAAGGTGATTTGTAGATAATGTGTATTTAGAAATATTCATGAAATATCACCTCGGGAACAATACAAAAATGTATTTTAATATATTGAACAATTGAAAGTTAAGGTGATTTGTAGATAATATTCATGAAATATCACTTCAGGGATGATAGAAAATTGTATTTTAATATATTGAACTATTGAAAGGTAAGGCCATTTTGTTAATATGTGTTTGTAGGCATAGACAAAATGTGGATCAGACTATAGACAGGTCGAGGAATTCATCATGTGTAGACCTACAGAAGAAAATATTAGGTCCACCTTGACTTAGAGGTCACATTAATTATCTTTGTTTTAATGTCGTTTACCTCTCATCTCCTCTTTCCCTCACTTCCTTTTAATTCCCCCTCTCTCCCCTTTTTGCTTCTCTCTATTGATGATGTGTCATTTCTTTGTTTTTCGACCGATAGGCTCTCACATTGATAGTGAACCCCCCCCCCCCACACACACACACACACACACACACACACACTCTACTGATTAGTGTGACACAATATATCGAATGTAGGTGTGTAAGCTACGGCTGAATGCTGACAGTGACCCTGATGAAGCTCATCACGTTGGTCATTTTAAACAGTTCCTGCCACATTAAATGAAGGTATTTGACTTTTGTTCAGACACTACAGTGCGCCTTGGATTATTTTTGAGGGAGACTTGCATTTTTTACTTTTTTGAGACTGTATTCCACACATACAAGAGCCCTTGACAAGATACCGGAGGGATCCAAAGAGCACCTGCGTGTGATTACCACAAAGACCCAGCAGCAAATTTTGTACTCTGAAAAAAAAAAAAAAAAAAAACAGTTTCCCAAATTCTATTTAAAACATTGTTGAATGGATTTTTGAATTAATTTCCATTATTTCTTCAGTGATCTCTGAATTGTGAGCTCTCCAGTTTCAAAGAAAAATTGAGTCTTGTTACCTGGAATAGATTAAATAAAAGTCTTTACCCATATGGTAAATCTTGACCATTTTTTCATACAGATTAGAAAGCCCAACTCTGTAACACCTCAGGATTGCATTTAACACTGTATAACTCAGTGCAGCATGGGGCACATGACCGTGGCCCAGGGCATCAAAGGGGCAAATGGCATCCCAAGTGAGAGTGTGTCCTTATTGTCTGGTAAATTAAACTTTTACAATGTGCCCAAACTCTCAATCTCTCAGCCTGTTGAGGTAGTAGTTGCCCTCCATTACATCAGCGAGCAGCTAGCGTACCACAGGGGGCTTTTTCTGAGTTCTCACGCAGCACATAATGCTTAATTGATTCAGCAGGAATGTCAAAAGAGAGGTGTTTAAGTTGAATAGTGTTACTGCTACAGCTCCTACTGTGCAGCCTAATTTATTGTGGAAATCCCTGGATGTTTGCAAGCTGCCTAAAGCATCACTAGAGCCATATAATGTGAGCAAATGCTGCAGTTCATTCAGAGAAGAAAATGTGGTCAAAGACATAAAGACAGACTGGTTCATCTTGCCAATGAATCAAACAATCCACCAACTTTATGACCCTGTTTATCAAGCCTGCAGACTTATCTTGCTCTTTGTTTCTTGTTCTAAACTTCACAGCAACATGCAGTGAGAAAACACAAAACAGATGATCAACAACAAGATTAGCAAACCACACAAAGTGTAAAAGGGTGTCTTCAAACTGCCTAAATGAGGAAATGGCATCCTTGACAGCAGCAATGAATCATTTGAAACATTTTTAATAATAAACCAGCCTCTTGAAGAGCTCAAAGTTGTTGTACTTTTATCTATTATTTACATTTTATTTCCCGTTTTTATTATTGAGTTTTGCTAAGTACAGCAGTCATTCAGAAGTTACTGAGGTTTCTGGTCTTGCTTGTCTAAAGTGCACGTAATACAGAGCATTCGTGAATGAGACCATTTATTATTATTATACTACTGATTTATAAAAAGGCTCAGGGGAAAGAACTAAAGTGTGGTGGAACTGTAAATTGCAGGGTGAAAAATCCACATGAAGATGTAAGATGTAGTAAGACAACATTGGTATCACATGGTATCTGTGGGTCACTTAGTGTGGAAAAATCAGATAAATGGCTGAGACTGACAGTAAGTGCCTGGCACCAACTTGTGAAGTAAATGCAATCAGAGAGGGAGAATGAGATGTCTATTGGCTGAATGTTATCAATGTTTTCAATAGCACCTATAATAAACTGACAAAGATGTGTAGAAAGTCTAATTCAGTTTTCAAATTTTGTATTATTTATTCACAATGTAAAATAAATAGTCTCTGCCCCTATCCCTTGTGGAAAAAAAATCCCTTGACACTGACACTGAAACAGCAACCCAATCAGTAGCCGTGTCTTCACAGGCTAACGTCGTAATCGCATATAAGCTAATGAAGACTTCTGTACCGTACACAGTTGAGCTCTTGTAGCACCTCGGGGACCCAGAGCTGGATTGGGCCTCTACAACAAGCTAGAGATTAAAAGAAATGTGTTGCATCAAGGCTTGTTGAGTTTTATCATGGGGCCCAAAATTTCCAGGGCACCCCTGCCTTCCACTGATGTACTGAACATTATTAAATGATTTATGTCAGGATGATGGACATGAGACGAGACTACAAAAAAATGTGCCGTTTTTAATGAACTGCAAGAAGTACATCACACCAAAAGCAGCAGACAAGGCAGAACCGAGATATATCACATATGTCACACAATTACATGAAACAATTTCACAGTTAATAATATACAGTACTTTGAGGATGTGATCAGAAATAATGACTGTAATTTGTCAATCAAGGTAGTTTTTTTTATAATTCAAGCTGAGTAAAGCCACTACACTTCCCAAAGACAAAGCTGCAAGCTTCTTAAAGCCATTGTTTAAATCTAAGGGATGATTGTGTCTCATACTCAGGCAAAAAGACCTACGTGTCATCACTACGGACCGTGTTTGTGTCCATTGTCATCACTTTTCCAGATTCCTTGTAATTCAGTGCTGTCCAGCTGACCACATCCCCTGGTGTGAAGCTGCTATTAAACATGAAGTGCATGATCTCACTGACTGGAAGGGTATGGTTCCACACGTGGACATCACATATCATGCCAACGAAAGACTGGCTCTTGTCAAAATGCCCGCCATAGATATCCTGGTCCTGTAGTGATTAAAACAACATTATATGCTATACAACTAACTGAAATAATAATACTTCACAGGCAGAAAATGAATCAAAAACTTACCAATATAGGGAATTTTCTAGAATACTATAAACTATAAAGTTTATCAACTGACCTGTCCGATGAAGATGATGGGTGTGTAGAGTTTTATTCCACCAATGTATTTCTTACTTGTGGAATTTCCATCAAACCACAGCTGCACCAGACCATTGGCAATGTCCCAAGTAGTACAAATGGAGTGCCATGTGTTCAATTTGTAGTGCTGACCTCCAAATTGTGCGCCTCTATTCTTGACATAAACCATAATCACATCGCTTGTATTGTCTTTGAATATCAGGAAGCCATTGGAATAAATAGGTGTGGCCAGAGAGAATAGTACGTGGTTTCTGCTGAGATTTGTGTTGAACCTGCAGACATCAAACAAAAAGATTCACATATAAGTCTACAGTGAGAGATATAGTGAGTTATTTAAGGTGTTTTGTTTTTTTTAACTTGAAACACTACCTTAAACAGACAGTTAAAGCGGTGAGATACGGTACAGATGTTACCAGTTTCACATTAGCCATTTCTGTTTCCTCTGGGAAGGAGAACATTTTACCAGACATATTTGCAGACAAATCTGCAACAAAGAAGAAAGTTGCTAAATGTTTAAGTTGTACAGTGAACAAACACATTATATAGCACACAGTGCCCTAATATTTAGCAGATACTTCTTCTAAATATAAAGATGTTCATGAGGTATTTTAGATGTGGTGACAACTCTGGAACCTGCTGAATTTACTGTATATGGTGAAAGTTCGTTTACAGAAAATTGGGAACATACATAAGCATATGAACCACTGAGGGCTTCACGGTGGTGCAGTGGTTAGCACTGTCTCCTCACAGCAAGAGGGTCACGAGAATCCGGCTTGGGACTCTTCTGTGTGGAGTTTGCATGTTCTCCCCGTGCTAGCGTAGGTTTTCTCCGGGTTCTCTGGCTTCCTCCCACAGTCCAAAGACACGCAGTTAGTTTAATTGATGACTCTAAAATGCCCCTAAGTGTGAATGTGAGCGTGACCGGTTGTCTGTCTCTATGTCCCCTGTCCAGGGTGTACCTCGCCTTCAGCCAATGCCAGCTGGGATCGGCTCCAGCCCCCCGCGACCCCTAATGGGATAAACGGTTGAAGATGAATGGATGAACCACTGACTCTTGAAATCTAATGGGATATGTGTGAGCACTGCACCCCATGTGGCCATTTCATCATTTAAAATTTTTGGGTGTTGTGAAGATTTTTATGAAGCTAAATAAACATGTATGGTTAACAAAATCCTCTTTCTGTTTTGCACAGATCTTAGGGTGGGTTTTTCCTGCAAACTAAATAAATAATTCCTTGCTAAAAGTGGAAATACCACATGCTTTAATGTCAAGTCTGTGAGTGAAATAATGAATGAATACTGAATGTCGAGTTGGATTGATGATAAAACGTATAAAAGTATAACATATTTTACAGTATGTTACCATTACGCAATATGTGCCACACACACACACACACACACACACACACTTTGTTCCCATTCTGTTAAATAAAGTGTATATACTTTTACATTTTTGTTTTACCTTGAGGATTTGCAGCACATGCTGTCAGCATCAGCAGGAGAAGCCAACACGTCATCTGAAGCAAAGACAAATAAAGAAAATGCTCATTTAAATCTACTAAATCAAATTTTGTTGTGCTGCCATGAATGACTAGTATACAATTCAAATCAATTTACTGTCACTTGCAATTGCCTGACACAATATACAGCAAAATACAGACGTAAAAAGTGCAGTCAGTTTAATTTGCTCTCTGATCTTACCTTTAGGTTGGTGTCAGGATGTTTTGCCCAACAGTGAATACGAGCGAGTTTTGTACCCTCACTGCTTCCTCATTCTTCCAGTCTTGGATCTGCTACTTCAATAGATTACTTCCTTGTACTGTATACACCAATTAAAATTAAGAGGTCATGTGTTAACCATCTATTGTACATTTTACATGATTGACAGCTCATGCTGCCGTACCATATTATAAGAGGTGATAACAGACTCATTGATGGCTGAGTAGAACAGAATGAGAAGCTGTTGCTTTTTTTTTAGGTGGCTAAGGAGGAGTCATTGTTGAGCTTTTGTGTTCATGTTAGTTTTCCCACTTCAGGTTGCTAATGTGTGTTCCAAGGAATTCAACAGTCAGTGGTGGTGATGAGGTCTCCATTCATTTTTATGGGTAATTTTAGATTTGGCATGCAATGGAAGTCAATAATGAGTTCCTGGTTTTTGGCTGGCTTGAACATGAAGTCCTTCCTTGTGCACCAAGTGACAGCTTGGGCCACTTAATTGTGGTACTAGGTTTCATCGTAATTAACGAGGCCTACAGTGGCTGTGTCGTCAGCATATTTCATTGTTTTCACAGAACTGGCCTTGCATGTAAATTGGGTGATGTGCAGCAAAAATAAGCAGGGCGAGAGAACACAGCCATGGGGGGCTCCTGTGCTGAGATCAAGAGGGCTTGAGGTGAGGATTAACCTTCACCCTTTGTGGTCTGCTCCACAAGAAACTACGAATCCAGTGGCATATGGCTGGGTTAATGTTCATATCCAAAAGTTGTGGTAAAGAGTTGATGAAATTAGAGATGGAACTGACATAAATGTATGAGGGTTATTCTAAGTGCTGCAGGCTGTGGTGAGAGCTATTTCGACTGTATGATCAACAGACCGACTGGCTTGTTTGGTAAACTGATATGAGTTCATCAGTGGGGAGGAGTAGGATTTCAGGTAAATGATCAAAATTATAAAAGTTAAGTGAGAAGAATACCATGCATAATGGTGCCTTCAAATGGGGTCGTGTTTACCGTGTTTACGAGATGGGAAGTCATGTTCACGATATGCGTGACGTTCAAGTGGTTCAAGTTATGAAGAACACCGCTGATAAGCAACGGCAATATAAACATTTCTGTCCAACTTTAGAAGCGACAGAGGCTAACAATTTAGCAAGCTAGCAAATGGGTAACATAATGCAAGAAATGATGTAAAGGCATAATGACAGAGGAGAAAGATTAGTCCGTTGAGGATATCAACATTTTCCTTATACATATTATTAAATTACCAAGAAAAACAATGTATGGCTAAAATAACTTATAATGCTCCCAAAAATGAACTTCCATGGGCTCCACCATTTCTAACAACTTCACCAAACATGTCACAAGTCGTGAACTAGGAGCTTACTAGGAACTAGGAACGAGGTCATAAATATGTTACGAGGGGACGTTCATATGGGACCAAATCGTAAACACGGTCAACACAACCCTATTTGAAGGCACTATTAGTCACTGGGTGACTAAACGTTTGTGCATGTGTGTGTGTCTGTGTGTGTGTGTGTGTGTGTGTGTGTGTGTGTGTCTGCCAAGTTAATTAATTGTCACACTTCGTTCCCTCATTCTTGGCAGGTGTATTATTAGGTCACAGGTGTGAGTGGTTGGGCTGCCTTTGTTTCTCTCATGTGGCTCTGAGCAGCAGCAGACAGACAGAGGCGGTGCTAGAAGGCAGGCAGACGAGAAACGACGGGGGAATGCTGCTCGGACGGCTGTTGCAGCAGAGAAGGCATTGTTTTCCGAGTTAGGGGGATGGCGAAAAAGGAGTGTTTCTGGCCATCAAGAGCCTGGAGGAGGTGTCGCTGCTCACCAAGGATCTAGGCTACCACCACATCGGGAGGGGCCAGACCAGCACGGGGCGAGAGGGGGAAGACTTGTAGGAAAGCGAAGGGGTGCGGACACGTTATACTCCTCCTCCATACGAGTGCCTCTCCTTATTGTTAGCTTCACATCAAGAATAGCTCGTTCTTTACAGAATATACACATAAAAGGCAACGGCTAGTTAGCACAGTTGGCACTGCTGCTGATTTACCTCTAACAAATGGAATCCTGCCAGTTGATTACTACTTGGGCTTCCTGTCATTTGCATACGGACAACTTCAGTATATCTGGAATGGTTTTTATCATTTTGTTTTAATTGTAGTAGATTTAATTTTACTGATGCATGTCATTTGTTTGCTATTGACTTATTGTCCCTGTGTTGGACTCCTTAGTGTGTTGTGATATATTTTAATTAATTTTCCTCCCATCCAAAACTTAATGTTGTTTGCTCTAAAACAAGCTATTATAACTGGAAACTGATTAGATAGTTGATCACCTTGAGGGAAATCTTTCTTCTTTTTTTTTTTTTTTTTTTATTGCAAGCTGTTGGCAGTCAGCTGTACTGAGACCTGCTGTCCAAGGACTCACCTGTATGTGCCATTTGGGCACTAGTGGACATAGACTGTTGGACTCTTTTGTATCCGCTGGATTATCTTTTTTTTCATTGTTTTAGATTATTGTAATAAAAAATATTTTTATACCTCATCCTGCTGGTATTGCTTGGTGTGGCTGCTCACCAACAGAAAAGGTGGTTTCACACACTGTCTCAGAAACCCCCCTCAGTGACACAAACTCTCCCACGCATAGCTCATTAAGGTCAACATGTCCCTCGTAATCATTAATAAAATGGTATTTGTGTGAGAACGTGATACCTGTCAACTAGAAAATAGGTCACAGCGTCTTGTGTTACACAGGTTTGATGCAACACTGAAACAAAATGCATGGAATTCAAGACTAATTAAATAAGCTGAAGGATCCTGCTTACAGACTTAAACACAGATGTTCATTCTAATCTTTATTAGTAAAACTCATCAATCAATTGACAAACAAAGATTTTTGGAAAATCTATTTGAATTTAGCCCCTGCTCCACAAGTGGAAATTATTTCCTTACAGAAAACTACTGTACATTTGGGTTGCTGGTTGCATGTTTTTGAGTGGTTTTAATGATTTGTATTATTTATTGCATGGTTTAGTACTTGTTTTTATTTGTTTATTGCATGTTTTAGTATATGTTGTTTTAAAGCAAACATATTTTAGATCTTATTCGTTGACTCCTGCAAATTCTGAACATTAATTACTAATCCCCTGCAGCTGCTGAAGACCTCTTGGACTAATGAACAGTTCACTGGGTCAATCCCCGGTGAGAACTGTGGTGATTGTGTCCAATGGCATGTCCAGAGGTGAGGATCTCCCCTCCCACAGGATTTTTACAGGACGAGCGAAGCGACATGGAAGAGAAAGGAAGCACAGGATGGAGGAAGCTGAGGGATGGGAGGGTCGAGGGAAAATGGATGGGAAGAGGTGAAATGAGAGGAGTGATGGAACAGGAGTGAGAGGGCAACAAGACGCTGAACAGAGTCCAGAATGTTACAACACAACATATACCCCTTCCACACTGAGGGCTCAATCAGCATTGATTGTGTGTCTGAAAGGGTTAATCTGTGTTGACCGACTCGGCTTTGTGACCCAGATTGAGAGGCGGATCAGGTCAGGGTCGGACAAAGGTTTATTTCAATGCGAAGGGCATGCACCATAGATGCTAACAACCGGGCCAGACAAATGTATTTGGTTGCCAATGGAGGTAAACAGTTGTGATGTAATTGTCACAGGTCGCCGTAGCTCAAACAACATGCTAAATAAGTACATTTGATGCAATTGATGCTCAATTGATGCAATGATGAACTATTTATGAAAGAAAGCAAACCACGTGGGACCAGGTTAAATCAGTGACTGATATCTTTGGTTTATGTTTATCAATTAAATTATTTCTTTGATATTGATCAGTTATATTTACTTTCAATAGATTACTGCAACATTCTGCAGTGGGAATTAGAGAAGCACCACAGGTGATTGTAAAGCAATCCATCCATCGTCAACCGCTTTTCCCGTTAGGGGTCGCGGGGGGGCTGGAGCCGATCCCAGCTGGCATTGGGCGAAGCCGGGGTTCACCCTGGACAGGTCGCCAGTCCATCGCAGGGCACATAGAGACAGACAATATATAGACAGACAACCATTCACGCTCACATTCACACCCATGGGCAATTTAGAGTGATCAATTAACCTAAACAGCATGTCTTTGGACTGTGGGAGGAAGCCGGAGTACCTGGAGAAAACCCACGCTTACACGGGGAGAACATGCAAACTCCACACAGAAGAGTCCCAAGCTGGAATCGAATCAGCGACCCTCTTGCTGTGAGGCAACAGTGCTAACCACTGCACCACCGTGCAGCCAATTGTAAAGCAATTCAATCATTCATTTTGGATCTCTTTGGTTCCAACATGGAGGTTCAGCTTGAACCATCTGTCCTCTCTCTCCCTCTCTCTCTCTCTCTCTCTCTCTCTCTCTCTCTCTCTCTCTACAGCAGGCAGCTGGATCATATCGAACACTTGGTTGAGGGTCGTGTTGGCAGCTTTGCCAGGCCTTGTTTGATTCAGTGTCTTTTCTCACAATCTCTTTCTTTAAAGAGTTGCTGGGTGTGGCCTTCAGCTGGTTAGCAGGCGGGCACATTGTCGCAATGAGGGCAAACACCCCAGTGGGGCACAGCAGGGTGCTGGCCCACCGCAGTATGATGTGTGAGGGTCGGAGGCGGATGAGGACGGGCAGAGCTGAAGAACTGAAGAGGATAAGAGGGCAATCTGTTTCTTGCTTACAGGGCTGTCTGGACTCGAGGCTTACAATGGTTGTGTCCTCTGCATATTTCGTTGTTTTCACAGAACTGTCCTGGAATGTAAAGTGGGTGGTGTACAATGAAAATAAGCAGGGGGAGAGAACACAGCCTCCTGTGCTGAGGTCAAGAGTGCTTGAGGTGAGGATTAACCTTCACTCTCTGTGGTCTTTTCCACAGGAAGCTCAAAATCCAGTGGCATATGGCTGGGTCAATATTCATATCCAAAAGTGCGGTAAAGAGTTTGACTGTGTTAATGAAATTAAAGGTGGAACTGAAATAAGCTGTAGTTTGTTATGAATGTGTGTTTGCTACTCCAGCTGTTGCAGGGTGTGATAGAGTGCTATATTGACTGTGTCCTCAACAGACTGACTGACCGACTTGGCAGGTAAATTGATATGTGTTCATCAGTGTGGAGGAGCAGGATGTCAGGTGCTGATAGAAAATGCCCTGAAATACAAAAGGAAATTTGTGTGAACAACGCTGTGTACAGGAAATTAAAAAAAAAGAAAACACCCATGCATATCTCATAAAGGTCAACATGAGACACCTTTTGCTCTTTTGTTTGATATCTGTCAATAAAACAGGTCACAGCATCCTACAAAGAACTTGGTTTTTATGAACAGTACATAACAGTAACTCGTATGAGATTGATGAACCAGCTGCATGCAACATTAGCTGCTGTTGTTGCTAATGTTTGATTTTATGTATGACCTTGCATGGACTCCCATTTTTGTTGCAGCGTTTGAGCCGGGTTGTAACAAATGGGGGCTCGTCTAGGCTTCCAACGAAATTGATAAGGTTAAATTTAGCCTTAGTGTGACAAAGTAGGCTTTATTATATTTGAGCAGTCTAGTTTGTGACCCTTGTAGTTTGATGGTGCTAAATTGAGATTAAGTACATTTTAGGAGTTCAGATTTAAGTGCCTCCTTTGCATTGTGACTGAGATTTATTGGAGTATCTATCTAAGGTTTTTTTTGTTTTGTTTTGTTCTGTCTGGTTAACTGTAGTTACTTTTGTGGGTTTTGTTTTGAGAGAGCAGTGTTTGCCCACAACTGGTTTAAATTGCAAACCTATTTATTTGTGCTTTAGTAAATATGTGCTTTGAAGAGAAGAGCTGCATTAGTTTGGAGGAGCCGTGCATCCCTCTTTTGTAGGCTGATGTGGTTGATCTCCACAGGAGACCAATCAGTTTATTGTTTTCACTTAGTGTGGCGGAGAACGTGGGTGAAGACATTGGTGAAGCCAATGTCTTGGGAGCATTTCCCTGGTTTGTGGAGGGTCGCCAGCTTCTGGTTGCTTTTCAGCTCTGGTGGAATTAGTGCATAAGTACCCACCACAAGTATCTGTCTAAAGACTGGGGTTGAAACTTGTTAGGTACTTGTTAGGGATGGGGAGCTTGGGCTCTGTGGTGGCTCTTTGGATTTTATCATTGCACGTTTCACTAGTAGGTTTTGTGGATTTGTAACTTAAATACTGTACAATCACTAGTATTGCAATAGATTAGTATCCTTTGTCTGGTCATATGTGTTAACTTGCATGGAGCCTTGTATGCCTCAGGATGCTTTGATTCATGGGAGAATTTGGTGAGGATGGTGAGGAAGTATAACATTGCTAGTGAAAGAAGCTGTCACACTCCGACCTGGAGTGAGGGTAGTGTGCGGAGAGGCTGACTGGAAAACGTGTAGTTTACTCTTAAAATGTTATAAGAGGGTCGCAAGATGAGGTCCCTTTGATGAAAAAAATGAAGTGGTTTATTGCCCTTTAAATACAGTTCATGGTGTAATGAACAAACAAACCAAAAGTGCAGCAAAAAATATTAACAAAGTACTAACCATAACCAGTGTTAGGTCTATTCATCACCACTGCCCTTCTCTTACTCGCCTGGCAGGGTAGAAGCCCCACTATTTAAAGTCTAGGCCCCTCCCACTGGACTATACCACCTTTAATTGAAATCAATTACCTAATCACTTCAACCTCATAGGTCATTTTCTATATGAAAATCCTTACAAACTATAGTTACTCTTATTTTCCACACATAAATTTTGCCATCAAAACATTCACATAATACTTAACTGTATAAATTAATGTAAAACTCCATTTCAACCCCACAGTTGGTATGGTTCAGAGAGAAATGGATTAAGCATGCTCCTCCCTACATGCTACTCAGGCACTATGAAAGGCAGCCTGAAGCTATGCTCGGGTCCTTTCTCCCTGCCCAGCACCAGGAGGCACTGTGGTAAGAACATGCAACCAAATTAGATACAACTCATGATTTTCAATCTATACATAATACCAAGTTAACTTAAAACAATGTATGTGTATTAGTGTGTGTTTGAACAAAACTTTCTTGGGAAAAAATAGCACAGGAAACTTACCTGAGTGTTAAATGTAGCTGAGTGTGTGCACCCACCAAACTAACGATAGCATGCTACCTGGCTAACAGGTGGTCTGGTGTGGTGTGTTACCAGTGGCAGGGGAAACTGCCACAGAAGTCCTACTTTAAATGTTGTGTCTGCAACTTGGCAGCTTGATCAAGCAGCTTTGGAAGTAAGCGCTACAGCTCATGCCTTGTTTGGTTTTGTGGGAGAGCTTTGTTGATGTAGCTAGGTTGCCTCTTTGTGCTGTGCGTCTTGGGATGACTTTGTTGGCTTGTGAGCCTTTATTTAGAGGAGCCTTTAGGTATGCTACTTTGGTTTGGCGCTTATGGTAATTCCTGTTTTGTGTGTATTTGGTAGCTGGAGTTTTGTAAAGACAGCATTGTGAATTTGCTTTGTCTAGCTGCAGGCCATGTGTTGTCAGACACTTGTGAGCTTTAGTGCTCATTTTAAGATAAACATTTTGATGTGTTTTTTTTGGTTCAGGGCTTAAAACCTCCTGCTGGCTATATTCAATGTTCAGTATTCCTCACTGTCCTGTGTTCCAGCAAAAACCTGCATTTTGAGGTGAGTACTGTTTTATGTTATGTTATAAGGATTTCTAAGTCACGTGACGGCCCTCAACTTACCACCATATCTTAGTTGCTTGTTGCTCATCTTCAAATTGCTCCCCTGGATCCAAGGTTGCTGGGTGGGAGATTGGCTCTCATAAGATGGAGGATTGCATCACATCCTAGTGTAAATCGGTTTAAAGAGGAAATGCAAAACATTTCTCGTTTTGTTGTATTGTCTTTGATGTGTTTCAGATGTCAAGGTGAAACCTTGTTCTTAAGGTGGGGAGATGTGACGCCCTTCCCCTAGTCTTGGCTGCACTGACGAGCCATTGGCTGATGAGGGAGTGTTGTCAGCGTGACTGAGCTCACCTGGGCCTCCCAGGCTATAAAAGCTGCTCCATGTGCTCATTGTCTTCTTTCTCTTCCAACAGTCACCTAACATGACCATTGTTCGGTTCTGCACATTCAACACCTCCACAGCACATATGACTCACATCCATGTACTACATTCAATTGGCCATTTTATGTTAATTTTAGTTGAATATCTTGTTTGGTTTTATGTATGACCTTCCGTGGACTCACGTTTTTGTTGCAGCCTTTGAGCCGAGTTGTATCATGAAGCAGAACATCATTTACTTATAGGTAAAACTTATAGGTCGCTTTAGACCTGAGACTGTTGCCTTCATCATGTTTCAATGCTTTAGTACGTTTAATTAATGAGTTGTTGCTAGTTTTGTACCAGCGAGAGTTATCTATTATCTATATTTTATACCATATCTTTCTATATATTCTATATAATAGCTTTTATTTGTTTGTTGCATATTTTAGTATATGTCATTTTTAAGCAAACATGTGTTAGGTCTTATTCTGCCCTTTGACTCCTGCAAATGCTGAACATTAATGACTGATCCCCTGCTCCTACTTAAGACCTGGACTAATGAACAGTTGACTGAGCCAATCCCTGGGGAGAAGGGTGTCGATCGTGTCCAATGGCGCATCCCGAGGTGAGGATCTCCCCTCCCACAGGAGGATATTAGAGTTGAGTGACATGGGAGAGACTATTACGTCGGCTATTTTGCATTTCACATTTCTTTTCAATTTTTATTGGGTAATTTACTAATCTGACATCTTCCCTCCCTAATTGGGCTTGTCAGACACTAAATCAGCAAACCAAGCAGTACCTGTGTCTTCATGGGCTCACGTCATAATTGCCTACAGGTTAAAGAAGACAGATGTAACAAACAAAGTCGAGCTCTTGTAGCACCGAGGGGACCCAGAGCAGGATTGGGCCTCTACAACAAGCTAGAGATTAAAAGAAATGTTTCATCAAGGCTTGTTGAGCTTTTATCATGGGGCCCAAAATTTCCAGGGCACCCCTTCCTTCCACTGATGTACTGAACATTATTAAATGATTTATGTCAGAATGACGGACATGAGACAGGACTGCAAGATAAATGTGGCATTTTTAATGAACTGTAAGAAGTACATCACACCAAAAGCAGACAAAGTAGAACCAAGATATATCACATATGTCACAAATTTACATGAAACAGTTGCACAGTTAATAACACACAATACATTGAGGATGTGATCAGAAATAACAACTGTAATTTGTAAAGCAAGGTAGTTTTTTTTAATTCAAGCTGATTAAAGCCACTACACTTCCCAAAGACAAAGCTGCAAACTTCTTAAAGCCACTGTTTAAATCTAAGGGGCAGTTGCATCTCATTTTCCTCTGTAAAGATTCAGGTTATGCCTGCGGTAAAAACAGACCTGTTTTTTGTTTTCTGTCAGCACTCTTCCGGTGTCCTCATACTTCAGCGCTTTCCAGTTGACCACATTCCCTGGGGTGAAGAATGTGTCATGCATGAAGCGCATGGTCTCACAGGGTGAAAGGACGTAGTTCCACACATGGACATCACATATTGTGCCAAGGAAAGACTGGCTCTTTTCAAACTCCCTGCCATGGGACTCCTGGTACTGTAGTGACTGTAAAGAGTTGAGATAAAACACATTTGTCATACATACATACATCTGCAAGCCCTTCTGGGGGGTCCTGGGGGGGCTGGAGTTGATCCCAGCTGGCATTGGGCGAAGGCGGGGTACACCCTGAACAAATCGGCAATCCATCCCAGGGCACATAGAGACAGACAACCATTCATGGTCACATTCACACCTACAGGCAATATAGAGTCATCAGTTAACCTGCATGTATTTGGAATGTGGGAGGAAACTGGAGAACCCAGAGAAAACCCACACTAACACAGGGAGAACATGCAAACTCCACAAAGAAGAGCCCCAAGTTGGATTTAAACTGCGACCCTCTTGCTGTGAGGCGACAGTGCTATATGCTATATAATTCTTCTTAAATAATAGTACTTCACAGGCATAAAATCAATAAAAAACTTACCAATGTACAGAAAGTTCTAGAATTCTATAAACTATCATGTTTATCAATTGAACTGACCTGTCCGAGGACGATAACAGGTGAGCTGAGTTTTGTTCCACCAGTGTATTTCTTAATTGTGGGCTTTCCATCAAACCACAGCTGCACCACACCATTCGTACAGTTCCATGTTAAACAAATGGAGTGCCATGTGTTCAATTTGAAGTCCTGACCTCCGAACTGTATCTCTGTATTGTCGACATAGATCATAAGCACATCACTTTCACTGCCCTTGCATATCAGGAGGCTCTTTTGATGACTGGGGGTGGCCAGAGAGAATAGTGTGTAACTTCTGATGAGATCTGTCTTGAACCTGCAGACATTGAAAGAAAGAAAAAAATCACATATGATACTTGTAGAGTGAGAGATATAGTGAGTTATTTATGGTATTTTGCACTGTAATCACCACTATCTTAAACAGACAGTTGTAGCAGTGAAATACGGTGCGTATGGTGTCAGTTTCACATGAGCGTCAGTGTTTTCCTCTGGGAAGGTGAACATTTTACCAGACATATCTGCAACAAAGAAGAAAGTTGCTAAATGTTCATGTAAGTTGTACAGTGAACAAACACATTATATAGCACCCATCCCAATATTTAGCAGATACTTCCTCTAAATATAAAGATGTTCATGAGGTATTTTAGATGTGGTGACAACTCTGGAACCTGCTGAATTTACTGTATATGGTGACAGTCAACAGAAAACTGGGAACAAACAGAATCATTTGAACCACTGACTCTTGAAATCTGTGATACGTGTGAGCGCTGATCCCCATGTGGCCATTTCATCAGATTCATAAGAATCAAGATTTTTATGACGCTAAATAAACATGTATGGTTAACAAAATGTTTTTTCTAATTTGCACAGATCTAAAGCATATATGTTTTACCTTGAGGATGTGCAGCACATGCTGTCAGCATCCGCAGGAGAAGCCAAAACACCATCTGATAGAGACACCAAAGAAAATGCCAGTTTAAATGTACTAAATCAGATTTTGTTACAATACAGATGGAAAAAGTGCAGTCAGTTTAATTTGCTCTCTGATCTTACCTTTAAGTTGGTGTCAGGATGTTGTGCAGAACAGTGAATACGACTGAGTTTTATACCATCACTGCGTCCTCGTTTTTCTTGGGGTGCATTCAAATTTTGGATCTGTTACTTTAATAGATTACTTCCTTGAACTCATTCTAATTAAATTAAAAGGTCATGCTTACTTTTAATCTGAGTCTTGCTTGCAGGTCTGTCTGGACTCGAGGTCTACAATGGTTGTGTCATCTGCATATTTCGTTGTTTTCAGAGAACTGTCCTTGGATGTAAAGTGGGTGTTGGACAGTGAAAATAAGCAGGGGGAGAGAAAACAGCCATGAGGAGCTCCTGTGCTGCTGCACACCTAGGCATATCTCATATGGGTCAGTATGACACGCCTTTTATTTGCTCTGAGAGTAGTCATTAAAAAGATCATTGGCTGAGCGAAGGTGGGGTATCCTGGATCCTGTTTCCACATTTTCAGATTTTATATTATTCATATGTAACAGATGTGTAAATGAGATTGTTTATATTTCACCCAAAATCTATTTTGCTGTTTTTTATGTACAGTACAAATCCTATTTCTTTTTTATTTTGGGGAGCTTACCCCAAGCAGATGCCGAGAGCTGCGCTGAGTCACAGGCACAACCAGCAGGCCCAATTCCTGACACAGCTAGTCTGGTGCCTCTCAAAGACACAGGCTGTTATACAGAAACAGGGCAGGTTGTCAGAACACGAGTAGGTAGAGCTAGTAAAAGGGTAAATCGACTTACTGAGTCCATGGTTCAGAAGCCTTTTGGTTTCAGAGAAGAGGTCTTAGTCACCCCTTAAACTGTTTTAAGAGGTTGAACATGAGTTTGGATGCTATTTTTGGGCCTGTAATATGAGTGAACATGTATCTGTAGGACATCATGGCTATGCAGTGTTTGATATGCAGTATGCTCCATGTGTTGAAAGTAGTGGGATTTCTATATGATGTAAAAGGCATTGGATTATCTAGGAGGGCCTAAGGCTTGATCACCCTTATGTTTTCTCCAAACCTATGTGGTAGGTAGCTCATAATGTTGATGGTGAACTTAAGGCTCTACGGTTAATCCCAGACAAAATTTCAGAGCGTGGTTAGTTGTCCACATGTGTCGTTGTAAACAGGCCTATGCTTAGGTATGGTTATGATTTGGGTGAAATCTAGGAGGGGAGGATGTAACGGATGAGTAAATGTGATTGTTTATATTTCACCCATAATCTATTTCGCTGTTAGTTTTTATGTACAGTACAAATCCTATTTCTTTTTTATTTTGGGGAGCTTTTATTTTGTTAAATTATTTTATTTAGTTGCGTGACCCTTGACACCGCATTGACGTCATTTTCTGTTGTTTCATGCTATTTTCCTCACTTGGCGCTAGCCCTGGAGAGGAGAGGTGAGATGCAATGAGTGCTCCTGTAAATGGTGTGTTAAAATACAGCAAACACGTTCAGCACACTCACACATTGCACTTTGTATGGGTCACACGTTGTATTTTATTGGCATACTGTGCATTCTAGCCCGTATGTTCGCACAGGTATGTAAGCTCCCTTTGCTATGTTGTTAGTTTACGAAATACTGAAAACTGCTGCTGGCGGATGGAAAGATGTTTCTGTGATTATACAATGGACTAAGATGTGTTTGATTTTATGAATGTATTTTAATTTATTGATTTAATGTAATATGAAATCAAATACAAATGCTAGTCGGCGCTAGCCCTGGAAAGGAGAGGTGTGCATTGTGGAGACTGGTCATGAGAAAGTGCTGTACTGAATTTTATGTGTTTTCGCACAGAAAATAAATCCGCCCAGCAAGCAGACCTGCAGTTGTCCACGCCTCATTCCACACCTAGAAACAACGCAGAGATTGTAGCAGAGGCAGTGTCAAGCCGAACCGGCTACACATACACCATCAAATAAATAGCCCCACCCCTCTTCTCACTGCAGATGTCATAAGACAGAATTACTGTACATGTGGGTTGCTATATTTGCATGTTTTGAGTGGTTTTAATCATTCATATTTTTTATTGCATGATTTAATACTTGTATTTATTTGTTTATTGGTTATTTTAGTATATGTCGTTTTTAAGCAAACGTGTTAGGTCTTATTCTGCCCTAAAAATGCTGAACATTAATGACTGATCCCCTGCTCCTACTTAAGACTTGGACTAATGAACAGTTAACTGAACCAATCCCTGGGGAGAAGGGTGGTGATCACTGCCGTTCTCATCAGGAAAGATGTTATGTCTGTGCTTCAAACAGACCAGTTTTTTTGTATTTTATCAGCACTCTTCTTGTACTCGTACTTCAGCGCGCTCCAGTTGACCACATTCCCCGGGGTGAAGATCTTATCATCCATGAAGCGCATGATCTCACAGGGTGAAAGGACGTAGTTCCACACATGGAGATCACTCCACACAGAGGAGTCCCAAGCTGGATTCAAACCTGTGACCCTCTTGTTGTGAAGTGACAGCGCTAACCACTGCATCACCGTGCACACCGTAAACAACGTCAGGTACAGGAAATTAAGAAATACAATCACACCCAGATATACCTAATATGGGTCAACATGACACACCTTTTGTTACTTTGCTCTGAGAGCAATCATTGAAAAGGTCAATGGCTGAGGCTGGCATGATATCTGTCAACAACAAAACTCCCAACATTTTTTTTAGAGAAGATAAAGATTTGTTACTGACTTCTTGATTAAAAATTGAATGAAGATCTAACTGCTAGTGATAATGAACAAAAATATAAATGCAACACTTTGGCACTGTTTTTGCTCCCATTTTTTAAGCGCTGAAGACTTTTTCTGTGTACAGAAAAAAGCTTATTTCTCTCAAATATTGTTCACCAATTTGTCTAAATCTGTGTCAGTGAGCTTCTCCTTTGCCAAAATAATCCATCCAGGTGTGGCATATCAAGATGCTGGTTAGACAGCATGATTATTGCACAGGTGTGTCTGACTGGTCACAATAAAAGTCCACTCTAAAATGTGCAGTTTTATCTGAGACATTTACAGTATTAGGCACTGAACGGTCAGAAAACCAGTCAGTATCTGGTGTGACCACCATTTACCTCACACAGTGCAACACATCTCCTTCACATAGAGTTGATCATGTTGTTGATTGTGGTCTGTGTAATGTTGGTCCACTCCTCTTCAATGGCTGTGTGAAGTTGTTGGATATTGGCAGAAACTGGAACACCATGTCATGAAGCCACTACACTTCCCAAAGACAAAGCTGCAAACTTCTTAAAGCCACTGGGCTTTAAGGGGCTGTTGCATCTCGTTTTCATCTGTAAAGATTCAGGTTATGCCTGTGGTTAAAACAGACCAGTTTTTTGTTTTCTGTCAGCACTCTTCTGGTGTATTCGTACTTCAGCGCCCTCCAGTGGACTTTATTCCCTAGGGTGAAGATCGTGTCATCCATGCCATCCAGTACATGGTCTCACAGGGTGAAAGGACGTAGTCCCACACATGGACATCACATATCGTGCCAAGGAAAAACTGGCTCTTTTCAAACTCCCCGCCATGGAAATCCTGGTACTGTAGTGATTGTAACGAGTTGAGATAAACACATTATTTGTCATACATCCTTCCATCTGCAAGCGCATAGCCTGTTAGGGGTCGTAGGAGGGCTGGAGCTGATCCCAGCTGGCATTGGGCGAAGGCGGGGTACACCCTGGACAGATCTCCAGTCCATCCCAGGACACATAGAGACAGACAACCATTCACGCTCACATTCACACCTACAGGCAATTTAGAGTCATCAGTTAACCTGCATGTCTTTGGACTATGGGAGGAAGATGCAGAAGCCAGAGAAAACCCACACTAACATGGGGAGAACATGTAAACTCCACACAGAGGAGCCCCGAGCCAGATTCAAACCTGTGACCCTCTTGCTGTGAGGCAACAGTGCTAACCACTGCATCACCGTGAATCCTGTAAACAATGTCATGTACATGAAATAAAAAAACACAAACACACCCTGACATATCTAATACAGGTCAACATGACACACATTTTGCTATTTTGCTCTGAGAGCAATCAGGTACTTTTCTGAGGCCATAAATGATGTCAAAAACAAATCAGATCAATTTTTTTTAGCGTAGGTAATGATTAGTTAATGATTACTTGATTAAAAAGTGAATGAAGATCTAACTGCTAGTGAACTATTGGTTAATGAGAAATTCCCAATCAAAATTTATGGAGCAGTTAAAACGAAGAATGACATATTTATGAATTGTGAATGAGTATTTCTCTGATAATTCCTAATGGAGAACTATACAGTAGATAATGATGATTTAATAGAGAACAAACTGGGAGATCCAATATTAATGAATTATTAAGTAATGATTAGTCCATGAATTTATGTGACTTCATCATACAAAACTAGGATCAACTCATTACTGATTATTTAAAAGTAAACTGAGACATAATACTGACTAGTTACTGAGTGGTCTCACATTACTTCATCATTACCTGTATCCATAATTACAATGATGTTCTTACAAAAACTGATCTGCATCATATTCAGAATCAGAATCTTTATTTGTTGGCATGTGTATCAGGTACACACTAGGAATTTGCTTTGGTTTGTTGGTTCCAGTAAGCAGTAAAATTAAAGCGGAACAATACACACTATATACACATGAAGTACTGTTTGGACCTGAACCAGGGCAGGGCTGTGGTCGTCCTGAATTCCATCACCATCTCCACTGTCTTCTGAGCGTTGAGCTCCAGGTGGTTCTGGCTTCCAGGATGCCAGATGGTTGACTTCCCATCTGTAGGCAGACTCATCACCCTCGAAGATGAGGCCGATGAGGGTGGTTTCATCTGCAAACTTAAGGAGTTTGACAAATTGACGTCCGGAGGTGTAGCCATTGGTGTACAGGGAGAAAGGCAGGGGGGAGAGGACGCAGCCTTGAAGGGCACCGGTGCTGATGGTCTGGGTGTCGGAGCCTTACGTGCTGACTCCTGCCGGTTAGAAAGTCTATGATCCACCTGCAGGTGGATTCAGGCCCGCTTAGCAGGCAAAGCTTATCCTGTTGCAGAGATGGGCTGATGGTGTTGAATGCGGAGCTGAAATCCACAATCAGGATCCTGTCATAAGTGCCAGTGGAGTCCAGGTGTTGGAGAATGTAGTGGAGAGCTATGTTGACTGCGTCGCCAACAGACCTGTTGGCTCTGCAGTGGGTCCAGCAGGGGATTGGTGATTGTCTTTAGGTGGTGGAGAACAAGGCGTTCAAAAGTCTTCATTATCACAGAGGTCAGAGCGATGGGTCTGTAATCCTGAAGACCTGTAATCCTTGGCGACCGGGATGATGGTGGAGGCTTTGAAGGAGGCTGGCACCCTGCAGGTTTCCATTGAGGTGTTGAAGATCCCTGTAAACCCTGGAGACAATTGGTCTGCCCAGTGCTTCAGGTGAGACAGGGTCTGGGCCAGCTGCCTTGTGGGGGTTTTGTCCTTTGAAAATCCTGTTGACCTCCCCCTCCTGGATGGAAAGAGGTGTGAATGGGGGGAGGGGTGGGCACAGGCTGGGTATTTGTGGACAAGGCTGGTGGATTACTGCTGATGTCTGTTGGCTGGGGGGATGCAGTCTGGGCTGGCACTTCGTCCATCAAATCTACAGTAGAACTCATTCTGGGCTTGGGCTTGCAGTGTGTGATCTGTCTCAGCCCTTTCCAGACTGAGGCAGAGTCGTTGGCTGAGGATTGTTTTACTAATTTCTCTGAATACTGCCATTTGGCCTCCTGCACTGCCTCGCCAAACGCGTATTTAGCCACTTTAAATCCCTCTCTGTCATCATCCCTAAATGCCTCTTCCTTGACCAAGCAAAGTTGTTTGAGCTGTGCTGTGAACCAGAGTTTGTCGTTGTGATAGTGAACTGTGTGTCAGAATACAGCTGTCCTCACAGAAGCTGATATACGACGTAACAGTGTCCGTGTATTCATCCAGACTGTCAATGGCGGTCTTAAACATCTCCCGGTCTGTACGGTCAAGGCACTCACACAGATCATCCACCTTTTCGCTGCTCTATTTCTTGGTCCTCCTCACAGCAGGTTTAACCTTCTGCCAGCATGCAGGGATGAGGTGGACCAAGACGTGGTTGGAGTTTCCTGGCGCAGCCTGGGGAACGGCGTGATATGCATTGTTAAAGGCGCAGTAGCCTTGGGCGTGTTCTCCTCTCTTGTTGGACATTTATTAAACAGTCTATATTTTGGGAGTTCTTGTGTTGAGTCCCCTTTGATAAATATTCAGACCACATATACATTAATATTCACATCCATGAATGTTATGAAGTTGACCATCATTCCAGCACAACAGCTCATCAGTCGCTTTAGTCCTGAGACTGTTGACTTTATCACGTTGGATCTGTGGTTATCCTTTAGTATGCTTGCTGTTAGCAGAGATGCTAACTCTAGTTGTTTGCCACATAGGCTACGTTCACTTCACTCACCAGTTCTTGTTGGATACAGTTAGCATTGAGGTTAAATATATAAGTCATATTATAATTTTGTCCACCTGATGGCCCCAAATATCATGTTTAACTTTACATGGTGGGACACAAAAACAGGCACTAATGTTTAAGTAATCAGTAATGAATGAGTTGTTGCTAGTTTTGTGCCACTCAGTTGTTTATTAGAGTTAATCAAGAACAGCTCATGAAAGTGATCAATATGATCGAGTCACACAATACTTATTAACTAATCGCAACTTAATGATTCATCAATATAAGCTCTCCCAGTCAGTTCTCTAGTAAATCATCATTATCCACTATATAGTCCTCATTAGTGCAATTCATTATTAAGTTCCTAATCCCTAATTCGTCACTCACTTGCTTTATAATCATTAACTAGTCTATAGAATTTTTTTGAATACTTTATTTAATAATTTCAAGTATACAGAACAGAACAGAAGGGTAGAGGGTAGAGAACAGCCCAAACAGTTACCCTTTTCTTCCCACCCCCTTCTCCAAAGCAGGCTAGGAAAATAAATAAATAAATAAGAGGAAAAAAATCCGTTCTCTATAGCAAAAATATTTGTTGTGGTCATCTGCAACTATAATCACATTATACTTGAGAGATTACATAGAAATAAGTATTCAAGCACTATCAAAACACTGGGGTGTCATGAGGGTCCTCTTCGCTGTGAGATGTGATCAAGAAATGGTTGCCATATCCGATGGAATCTATTTAAATTCCCTGATATCTCAAATCAAATTTTCTCCATATACAAGGTACTTGAAAGCTCTGTGAGCCAGGCTTCAAAACATGGAGATGTCTCTTTGTTCCAGACTTTGACCATGACCATCCCATACTGGATTGATAGAACCTTCCAATGACTGAGTCTCCTGCTGTTGAGACCAGCCAAGAATAAGATAAGATAAGATATTCCTTTATTAGTCCCACAGTGGAGAAATTCACATGCCTGTCTCTGGGTCTGGAGAGAGGTCAGATCCATAAAAGTCTGAGTAGAGATGAAAAACTCTTCTTCATCTTCATCTTCAACCGCTTATCCGGGGTCGGGTCGCAGGGGCAACAGCTCCAGCATGGGGTCTCAAACTTTCCCGTCCCTTTCCCGGGCCACATTAACCAGCTCTGACTGGGGGATCCTGAGGCGTTCCCAGGCCAGAGTGGAGATATAATCTCTCCACCTAGTCCTGGGTCGTCCCCGGGGTCTCCTCCCAGCTGGTCGTGCCAGGAACACCTCCCTAGGGAGGAGCCCAGGAGGCATCCTTACCAGATGCCCGAACCACCTCAACTGGCTCCTTTCAACGCAAAGGAGCAAGTCCCTCACGGATGACTAAGCTTCTCACCTTATCTCTAAGGGAGATGCCAGCCACCCTCCTGAGAAAACCCATTTCGGCCGCTTGTACTGGCGATCTAGTTCTTTCGGTCAGCCCTCATGACCGTAGGTGAGAGTAGGAACAATGATTGACCGGTAGATAGAGAGCTTTGCCTTCCGACTCAGCTCTCTCTTCGCCACAATGGTGCGGTACAGCCACTGCAATACCGCCCCCGCTGCTCCGATTCTCCGGCCAGTCTCACGTTCCATTGTTCCCTCACTCACGAACAAGACCACGAGGTACTTGAATTCCTTCACTTTGGGTTGAAGACTCATTCCCTACCCGGAGAAGATAATCCATCGGTTTCCTGCTGAGAACCATGGCCTCCGATTTTGAGGTGCTGATCCTCATCCAAGCCGCTTCACTCGGCTGCGAACCGATCCAGTGAGTGCTGGAGGTCGCAGACTGATGATGCCAACAGAACCACATCATCTGCAAAAAGCAGCGATGAGATCCTCAGCACACCAATCCGCAAACCCTCCTCCCCCCGACTACGCCTCGATATCCTGTCCATGAATATCACAAACAGGATTGGAGACAAGGCGCAACCCAAGAGAAAGATGCACCAAAATCTGTGGAGTTTAGTGCAGAACCAAAACAGATGTGCCAGTGTGCCCTCTGACTGTTTGCATTTTACACATAGTGGTGAAGAGGATGAGAAAAATGGGTGCAGTTTAACATGTGAATAATGGAGTCTATGTATAACCTTATATTGAAATAATCGGTGTCTCAAATTAATTTAACATGTGTGTATGCTACGTAGACATTTACACCATGAATCTTTTTAGTCTATAAAATTTGAGTGGGACCTATTAACACATTAACCAGTGGTTCATATCAGATCCTCATTTGATTTTTAATTAAGTAATCATTAACTAATCATTGACTGATCATTACCTGCTCTATAAAATCTGAGTGGGAGTTACTTATTTCTAATGGTTCACTAGCAGTTAGCTCATTCGTTCCGTAATAGCTGCTCATGTTTTTGTGTCCGTTATCTTAAATTGTTACCCAATTTTCAAATTTTGAGTTATTCATGCGCAATGTAAGATTAATAGCCCGCACCCCATCTCTCACTGCAGATGTCATAAGACAGAGAATTACTGTACATTTAGGTTCCTATGTTTGCATGTTTTTGAGTGGTTTTAATTATTCATATTTTTTTATTGCATGGTTGAATACTTTTATTTATTATGTTTATTTGGAATTACACATTGCTAATTGCTAAGGCAAAAGCCAAAATGTTAAGATAAGTGATTTTTTCATATCTAAGTTGGTCTTTAAATATCATGTGTGTATTAGAAGGTCAAGAATCAAATGTTCCACAAGAGGGCAGCACTAAACAGCTGAGTTCACGTGAGATGTTGGAGGACATGCAAGGTTAATTGACTGCAATTCACACTTCCAGGGATCCAGGTTTGTGTGACTTGGTAGACATTCCTGTAGGGAAAATGTGGAATGCTGCTGTAAAATAGGGCTCGCATCAGCATGTAGATCACCTCAGAGACGCTATTGGTATGTAGAACTTTCTTAGCTGATAATGATAGTTTGTAAACAACATAATAAATGGGGGGCGGCAGTAGCTCAGTCCATAAGGACTTGGGTTAGGACGCGGAGGTCACCGGCTCAAGTCCCCCATGGACCAAGACCAACTGGTTGCTGGAGAGGTGCCAGTTTACCTCTTGGGCACTGCCGAGGTGCCCCTGAGCAAGGCACCGAACCCCCAACTGCTCTGGCCGCTTGTCAAGAGCAGCCCCCTCACTCTGACATCTCTCCATTGACGCATGTATATATACTGTGTGAACAACAGAGTGTAAAACTGAATTTCCCCACTGTGGGACTAATAAAGGAATATCTTCTTCTTCTTCTTCTTCTTCTAATATACAGTAGATGCTTATTATTTGTTTAAGAGCTGGGGTGGTGCGCAGGTTGCCGGTGATTTACTTGTGGTCGGCGATGTTTTGAAGTGCTGCACGATTAAATGGTATAATGCGCAGATAAATTACTTAATTTAATTGTTTAATTTGTTCAGCTTGAGCAGTGTGGTATTTATATTTTGATTAAGGGCCTTAATATGGTGTTGGTTACTGCTTTTCTTTGACATTATTATAGCATTTGATCAGAGGGTTGATATGATGGCATTAGGTGATGATGGTGTGTTTGTGGTGATTATTATCAGGATAAGTTGCATGTATGCTTTTAGATATATTATAGTCATAATTCATTATTTCTTAGATGTACTGATAATTGACTTGAATTATTTGAGTGTGATTAATAATAATAATAATACCTTGTGTTGCTATGGACAAATGCAAAGAAAAGGAGTCAGTTGTCCGATGCGTCTTCTGTGGTGCTCTAAGCCATTCTTGGGTTCAGGCAGATGTTGAGCAGAAGAAAAGCCAAAGGAACTCAACACTAATTGGTCACTAGCAGTTAGCTTGTTTGTTCCTCATTCGTTCCCTAGTAGCTACTCACATTTTTGTGTCCCTTATTGTAACTTGTTACCCAGTTGTCAAATTTTATATTATTCATGCAGGATGTAAAATAAATAGTCCCCACCCTATTGCGTCAGCATGGGGATTTTTTTGGCTAAATTACTCATCTGACATCTTCCCTCCCTAACTGGGCTAACGTCATAATTGCCTATAGGGTAAAGAAGACAGCTGTAACGTACAAAGTCGAGCTCTTGTTGTCACGCCTGCTGTGTGCACTTCCTGTTTTATTTTCGTGATCCTAGCCCTCCCTCTTGTTTCAGAGCACTTCACTTCCAGCCCTCGTGTTTTCCTTGCATGATTGACATCCCCTGACCTAGTTTTCATCAGTGTCACCTGCATCTGATTGTCAAATCCCGCCCCTGATTGTGTCCACCTGTTTCTCGTTAGTCACTCCCCATCCATCCATCCATCCATCGTCAACTGCTTATCCCGTTAGGGATCGCGGGGCGCTGGAGCCGATCCCAGCTGGCATTGGGCGAAGGCGGTGTTCACCCTGGACAGGTCGCCAGACCATCGCAGGGCACATAGAGACAGACAACATATAGACAGACAACCATTCACGCTCACATCCACACCTACGGGCAATTTATTAACCTAATTAATTACCTAACTCATTAATTAACCTAAATTGCATGTCTTTGGACTGTGGGAGGAAGCCGGAGTAAACCCTTAGAGAGAGAACATGCAAACTCTACACAGAGTCCCAAACCAGATTCGAACCTGCGACCCTCGTTAGTCACTCCCCTTCACCAGTATACACAGTGTGTCTTCCCTTCCTTCTGTGCCAAATTGTCTTGGTGACCCCCGTGTACAAGCGATTTGTTTGCCTGCCTTTTTTGTCTGACTACCTGTGTACCAAACCCTTTTTGAAGGTAAAGATTATTGCCTTTTACAACTGCCTGATTCCTGAGTCATGCATTTGAGTCCAGACCTGTGTTAATCCAGACATTACACTTGTAGCACCGAGGGGACCCAGAGCTGGATTGGGCCTCTACAACAAACTAGAGATTAAAAGAAATGTGTTGCATCAAGGCTTGTTGAGCTGTTATCAAGGGGCCCAAAATTTCCAGGGCACCCCTGCCTTCCACTGATGTACTGAACATTATTAAATGATTTATGTCAGAATGACGGACATGAGACGGGACTGCAAGATAAATGTGGAATTTTTAATGAACTGCAAGAAGTACATCACACCAAAAGCAGCAGACAAAGCAGAATAAAGATATATCACATATGTCACACAATTACATGAAACAGTTGCACAGATGGATCTCATTTTCCTCTGTAAAGATTCAGGTTATGCCTGCGGTAAAAACAGACCTGTTTTTTGTTTTCTGTCAGCACTCTTCCGGTGTCCTCGAACTCCAGCGCTTTCCAGTTGACCACATTCCCTGGGGTGAAGAACATGGAGTGAAGATTATTCATGAAGCGCGTGATCTCACAGGGTGAAAGGACGTAGTCCCACACGTGGACATCACATATCATGCCAACGAAAGAGTCGTCCTCCTCAAAGCCCCCGCCCTGGGAATCCTGGTCCTGTAGTGATGGTAAAGAGTTGAGCTAAAACAACATTATAGGCTATCCATCAATCCATCCATTTGCAAATGCTTATCCTGTTAGACGTCACGTGGGGCTGGAGCCGATCCCAGCTGGCATTGGGTGAAGGCGGGATACACCCTGAACAGATCAGCAATCCATACCAGGGCACATAGAGACAGACAACCATTCATGCTCACATTCACACCTACGGGCAATATAGAGTCATCAGTTAACCTGCATGTGTGTTTGCAATGTGGGAGGAAACTGGAGAACCCGGAGAAAACCCACGCTAACACAGGGAGAACATGCAAACTCCACAAAGAAGAGCCCCAAGCTGGATTGAAACTGCGACCCTCTTGCTGTGAGGCGACAGTGCTATATGCTATATAATTCTTCTTAAATAATAGTACTTCACTGGCAAAAAAATCAATAAAAAACTTACCAATGTACAGAAAGTTCTAGAATTCTATAAAGTATAATGTTTATCACTTGAACTGACCTGTCCGAGGATGATAACGGGTGAGCTGAGTTTTGTTCCACCAGTGTATTTCTTAATTGTGGGCTTTCCATCAAACCACAGCTGCACCACACCATTCGTAGCTTCCCATGTAGAACAAATGGAGTGCCATGTGTTCAATTTGATGTCCTGACCTTCAAACCTCACTGCTGTATTCTCAACATTGACCGTAATCGCATCACTTTGACTGCGCTTGACTATCTGGAAGCCATTGTCATGAGTGGGGGTGGACAGAGAGAACAGTGAGCTGCTTCTGGTGAGATCGGCCTTGAACCTGCAGACATCTAAAGAAATAAAAAAATCACATATGATACTTGCACAGTGAGAGATATAGTGAGTTATTTAAGGTACACTTGAAACACTACCTTAAACAGACAGTTATAGCAGTGAGATTCATGACCGATGTTAGCAGTTTCACATTAGCTGTGTCGGTTTCCTCTGGGAAGGTGAACATTTTACCAGACAAGTCTGCAACAGAGAAGAAAGTTGCTAAATGTTCATGTAAGTTGTACAGTGAACAAACACATTATATAGCACACAGTGCCCGAATATTAAGCAGATACTTCCTCAAAATTTAAAGATGTTGTTGAAGTGGTGACAACTCTGGAACTTGCTGAATTTACTGTGTATGCTGAAAGTCTTTTTACAGAAAACTGGGAACATACAGAATCATTTGAACCACTGACTCTTGAAATCTATGTGATACGTGTGAGCGCTGATCCCCATGTGGCCATTTCATCATTTAAGATTCATGGATGATATGAAGATTTTTATGACGCTAAATAAACATGTATGGTTTACAAAATCCTGAGAAAAGAGTTGAATAAAATTCTCCTATAATCTTTAAAAATATATATTTTACTCATCATGACAACACAACAGGTTTTGTCAACATTAGTAACTTACATATATTGTACATTTTGTTTTTCCCAGTTGCAACTATATATTTGTTTCATCCTATTCATTTAGGAAAACTGATTTTTGCAAGTAGTAACAAACATTTAACTTCTTTGTGAAATCCTCTTTTGTTTCCACTCTGTTAAATAAAGCATATACAGTATATGTTTTACCTTCATGAGATGCAGCATATGCTGTCAGCATCAGCAGGAGAAGCCAAAACGCCATCTGATACAAAGATAAATAAAGAGACACCAAAGAAAATGCTAGTTTACATCTACTAAATCAAATTTTGTAACCATGCAGATGGAAAAAGACAGACAATTGAGTGGTTTTAATTATTCATATTTTTTATTGAAGGGTTTAGTCTTTGGTTTTATTTGTTCATTGAATGTTTTTATTTTCTTATTCTGCCCTTCAACTCCTGCAGATTCTGAACATTAATTACTATTCCCTTGCAGCTGCTGAAGACCTCTTGGACTAATGAACAGTTGACTGAGTCAATCCCTGGTGAGAACAGTGGCGATTGTTTCCAAAGGCACATCCAGAGGTGAGGATCTCCCCTCCCATAAGAGGATTTTTACAGATCGATTAGAACAACATGGAAGAGACGGGAACCACATAATGGAGGAAGCAGAGGGACAGGAGAGACGGGAGGGATGAGGGGAAATGTCATGAGTGATGGAACAGGAGCCTCTCATGTAGTACAAATGGATTGCCATGTGTTCAATTTGATGTCTGACCTGCAAATTATGCCCTTTAATTATCGACATAGACCATAATCACATCACTTGCACTGTCCCTAAATATGAGGAGACCATTGTGATGAGTGGGTGTGGCCAGAGAGACTAGTGCAGGGTTTCTGCAGAGATCTGTCTTGGACCTCCAGATATTGACAGAAAGAAAATCAAATATGAAACGTCTACAGTGAGAGATATAGTAGATAGATAGATAGATAGATAGATAGATAGATAAATATAGAGTTATTTAATGTACTTTAAACACTACCTGTACATCTCCATTCATTTTTAAAAGGTCTCCATCTATATTTTTGGGTTTGGCATGCAATGGAAGTCAATAATGATTTCCTGGGTTTTAGCTGGGTTGAGCATGAGGTCCTTGTTTGTGCACCAAGTGACAGCTTGGTCCACCTCATTGAGGTACTAGGGTTCATCATTATTAAAGATGAGGCCTATAATGGTTGTGTCATCTGCATATTTTACTGTTAGGAATGTTAGGTCTTAGTCTGTTTTTGTGTTCCCTGTTTTCATGTTGCATGTGCATGCTTTTAGTTTGACACTATCTGTTTTATTTTGTAGTTCTAACATTCCCTCTTGTTTCAGATCACCTCACTTCCTGCCCTGCATGCTTCCCACCTTCACGTTAGAACACATCCTCCTGACCTACTTTCCACTCCATTCACCGGCCTCCTATCGTGCTTCCCCCCGCCCTGATTGTGTCCACCTGTGAATAGTTAATCACTCCCTCACTAGTATTTAATGTGTGCTCCCCAGCCCTTCTGTGCCAGATCGTCTTGTTCCCCCACATCAGGAGTTCCAGCGTTTTTCTTGTGAGCGTTAGATTACCCGTGCCTTCGATTTCCTGCCTGTCTATTGACCAAGCCCTTAGCGTGCCGATTTTGATGTGTTTGCCCTTTTTCTTGACTACTGTGTACCGAACCATCGCCTGTATTAAAGACACCGTTTCTTGCCTGATACCTGTTTCCTCGTGTTTGCATCTGAGTCCTCTGAAGTCAGTGATCACGCACCGTAACATTTTACTGTTTACACAGAACTGACTTCGGCTGTAAATTGGGTGGTGTACTGCAAAAATAAGCAGGGGGAGAGAACACAGCCATGAGGAGCTCCTGTGTTGAGGTGAAGAGGGCTTGAGGTGAGGATTAACCTTCACCCTTTGTGGTCTGCTCCACAGGATACTACAAATCCAGTGGCATATGGGTTAATGTTCATATCCAAAGAGTTTGAGTGTGTTGATGGACTTAGAGATGGAACTGAAGTATATAAACTAGGAGTGCCACAATAATAACTCATTAACACAAATTCATTTTAATGCCACTGTCTTTAGCGCATAAATGTAAAAGATGTTTCAGTGGTGGTAGCAGGCTCAATTTTAAAGCTAGAGTGAAGATAGCGGCGTCATATGAAACTAGATGGTAATCACATGTTTGCGACAGGTCATAGATAGAAAATTTATACATGGTATATTTGCTTAAAGTAGCATATTTGCCCACTCGCGTGTCGAGAAGAATATTAAACACTTCACAAATCTCCCTTCAAGGTACATTTTGACCAGCTAAAAAATGGGTGATTAATTTGCCATTCAGGACAATTAATTATGGACAATCACGCATTCGCATCGCATCGCAAATTTTCGGGGAGGGAGCAGGATTTCAGGTAAATTATTCGCTCCAAAATACAAAATAAAAATGTGTGTCAAGAACGCCATGAATAGGAGATTAAAAGATATGAACACACCCATGCATATCTCATCAATCAAGGTTGTCAGCATGGGACATCTTTTGTTCTTTTGCTCTGAAAGCAATTATTAAAAGCATACATTAAAAAGGCATTCAGTCACAATACCTGTCACAGTAATAGGTCATGCATCTTACAGAGTGTTTTGATGTTTGATGCATTAAGTAGCAATGAATCAATATGCATTGAATTCAAGACAAGTAAATAGGCCACAGGGTCATGCGTACAGGATCATGTTTACAGACATATAGACAAACACAAATGACATTTTTCACAAAATATAAAAACGTAAAAATAGTCATAGGATGGACAGACACAATTGTGTTTGGTTGGTTAATTAGTCTTTTGAGTGGTTGCAGTGCTAAAACTTGTGTTATTCCATGTCCCGTGCTCCTGGTCAGCTAAAATGTCTCGCTGCAGCACAGCATCAACAGCATATAAGATAAGATTAGATGAACCTTTATTAATCCCCGGAGGGAAATTCGGGTGTCATAGCAGCAGCAACAAACAGTACAGATGAATTACAATGCAAGTAAAAGAGAAGGTGTAATGACGGAAATTGGCAATAAAATAAACAAGTAAAACAGTAATAAGTAAAGTGCAACAGGTGGGTGGATATTGTATATGCATAGCATATATATATATATAATTATATGTAATTATATGAATGAATGAATGATTGAATATGAATGATGAAGATATAGCTGGTGGACAAGCGAGAGAGAGAAACACTTCAATCACACAAAAGTTTACTTTGGAGATCATTTACTAATATGCTATATTTTTGGTTTCAAAAGGTTTTTATATCTGCTTTAAAAAGCTGCTGTTATAATAGAGTGTACTGTATAGAAGGCATCACAAGATTCACCAGACTGTCTTACCCGGACAAACTTTTCTTTATTCGCTCGTTTCAGCTAGAGGAATGTCATCTAGCCTAATCATTACCCCAAAAATAGCCATATAGTTCTACCTGTTAAGATAAGATAAGATAAGATATTCCTTTATTGGTCCCACAGTGGAGAAATTCACTGTTCCACTCCATGTGACGGTGATATGCATTCACAAAAATGTTATCAAAAAGTAAAAACAAAACACACCACATAGAGCTTCAGGTCCAACTGCCAGAAATTGCAAACAGAAACAGTATTACAGGACCTGAAACAATTAGCCCATTATATATTGATAGTGCAGCTGACAAAGACATGTTATACTGTATGTTATCAGAGCAGCGCTGCACTGTGACAGCTGCAGAAACAAAGAGGGGATCTTTGACATAAAGTTACACACTAAAAAGTCTTATAAAGCGGGTGTACGGTGCAACAGAGGACGATACTGAACAGAGACCCGCATAAAGAACCTGAAGCAGCTGTCAGTGAGAATATCTTCCTAGTTGTATAAGTTGCTTTGCTGTAATATGCCAATCAAAATTATGAAGTAAAACAAAACTTTCAGTTAATTGACAAGCTTCAGTGATGATGATGGTAACCAGAATATTAATTGTGCATCAAGTTTGTCTTATGCTTTATCAATATTGTATTGTAAGTACAAGAAAATCCCTAACTACTGAGAACAAATGTGCTTGTACAACTGGTTTTTGCATGAGGCCTTTTGTCAGATGTCTCTGCTTAGACTCAAAATCAACACAAGTTAAGATGCATACCATTGTAATTATAGTACTTTACATATAGCTTTAATAATCAGCTTTAATGCAGCTGTCATACTGACGCATTGATCTGTAAGGATGAGCTGCCCTTCAACGAGACAATTCATCTTTTGACGTTTTCAAAGGAACACAAACAGTATTATTAAAAGTCATTCAGTATTACAATGTGTATGAGGTCATGTACTGCACATGAGGACATTTTGTGAGCAGGTGCAGCATGGCACGTGTGGAAGAACAGGAGAAGTTAGTGCGTGCAACACAGAAATTAATCATATGATGGAGATGCAGAGGAGGGAAGAGAGGAGGATGGAGCAGCTGTCGCCATGACAGACTCTGGTGTTACAAGAGAAATATGCAGCGCCTTCTTTGCCCAGAGCAGAACATTTAGTCAGAGGCATCCTGTTATCTAGCATCTAACAGCATTATCTGCACACTCAATTTGCAATCCCTTACATCCTCTCACATTGTATTGTTCTCCTTTAACCAAAGAACTGCTGCAGATTTTAGCCTATTTCCTGCTGTTGGGGTGTGTGTGTGTGAGCTGATGTATAAATTAGATACAGTATTCTAACATTGCCCCAGGAAGAATTAAGATGTAGCAACGTCTGTATATTCATCATTTGCAATCCTGAAACCCATAATAAGATTATGTGTGTCCAGCCATGAAGGCTCACTTCCATAAGAGCACAAATAAACAGTTGAAACTGTGGGTAAGTGCATATATCATGAACCATATTTCACGAAGAATTCACTCAGGATTCATCTGTGAAAAGTAGATTTAGAATATAAAAACACACTAGCATGGTTTAATGACACCATCTAAATCCTTCATTGTTTTTTTTTTTCCTCTGCCAACTACAGGAAAAGTTAGCTCAGAAAAAAACATACAAAAGAGGCAACAGCATTCAAAAATAAGTTATTATAAAGACATTAATGTGAAACTGAGATATAGATGTTTCGGTTGAAAAAAGCAGTATATCAAAATGTCAGTTTTGTCTGTTTATTATAAGGTTTGAATTAAGAATTGGGAGTCATGTTGCCCAAACTATAGTAAATCTAAATATTTGACTGTTATTGACAAGTAAATAATAATCCCTAATCCATTATATCCAACATATAGTCCAACTCTATCAGAAACATTGCTGCAGCTTAAAGGAATCATTGTTTGTGCACAAGCTAATAGACTGCGACTCTGAAATTATACTGAAGAAAAATTAGCCATTGCAGACTTATATGTCATACAGTGGAAATAACCAGGGGGAGAGAACACAGCTCTGTGGAGAAAATACAAAGTACAAAAGGTAATAAGTGTAATGAACAGCATGCTTTATGATGCGTGATGCATTTGGATTGCTGGGTCTGTTCCACAGAAAGCTTTGAATCCAGTGGCATATGGCTGGGGCAATGTTTATATCCAAAAGTGTGGTAAAGACTTTGACTGGGTTTAAGATGTTTAAAAAATGGGATACGAGTGCATTTGGTCATTCCACTTGTTGCAGGGTGTGGTGGAGTGCTGTGTTGACTGTACACTCAACAGCCTGGCTGGCTTGGTCGGTAAACTGATATGGGGAGATGCAGAATTTCAAGTATAATAGAATGGTGTGCTGCTACATAAAGGAGGTAATTATAAACAAAGCAGTACACTGGAAATAAAACAATACACACATCTGTGCAAATCTCATAAAGTCGAAGGGGACAACATGGGACACTTTTTGTTCTTTTGCTCTGAGAGCAATTGTTAAAATGGTATTTGGGTGAGGTACCTGTCAACAAGATCTCAGCATCGTACAGAATGTATGTCATGGGCAATTCATCATTAAGTCAGCATACTGACGCTGACAGCTGTTGCTGCCTGGTGGGCTTGAGTTTGCCATATTATGATTGAAGCATATTTTTTTAATTGTAAATGCAGTACCTGTGAGGGTTTCTGGACAATATTTGTCATTGTTTTGTGTTAACTGATTTCCAATAATAACTAAAAAATGCATTTCCTGCTGAAATTGTGTGTGAATGCTGATAGCTGAAATTAATTACAAAGCATTGCTGAAAATGCAGAAAGGTAAAATGACTTGCCTAAAAATGTTAAAGCTCAAGCCCATTGAACTGCACTGCTGAAAAACCTTGAAGTTGCAATGTACAACTGGCAGAGTTTAAAGCTTAGCTGCATTACCTAGAGAAGCTAAGAGCTGAAATACATTGCTAGAAAAGCTAGAAGCTAAACTGTAATACTGTCAAAAGTGGTAAATTTGAATGTATCTATCTGAATATTGGAATATTTTGATAGCTGAATGGTTTCTGTAGCTCAAAGTATGCAGGAGTAGTCCAAAAAAGATGTTACAGTTGTTGAATAAAGATTCAAAGAACAATACTGTGACACACTAATTAATTGCAAAACATTGCTGAAACTGCAGAAATGTAAAATGACTCGTCTAAAAATGTTAAAGATCAACTGCATTGCACTGCACTGCTGAAAAACCTTGAAGTTGAAATGTAAAACTTGCAGAGTTGGAAACCAAACTGCAGCATCTAAATAAGCTAAGAGCTGAAATATAATGCTCGACAAGTTGGAAGCTAAACGGTAAAACCGCAAAAGTGATAAATCTGAATTTAAACGAAGAAATGCTTGATATGAATATCAGACAGACAGACAGACAGACAGATGAACTGTATTGTTAAACACTGACAGAAAGAGACAGACAGACAGACAGTGTGTTTGTATGTGTGTTTGTATGTCTGTGTGTGTGTGTGTGTGTGTGTGTTTCAGCCTGCTCTGATTGGTGATTCATGAATCAGGTGAGGAGCTGCTCAAACGTTACTACGGCAACCTGTAACTGTTCAGAGGTGCTGTTAGAGGAGACAGGATTGCATAGAAATAAGCAGAAGCGATTGTTCCAAACAAATGCTTATAACTCAAAAATTGTAACTCCTACCGCTTCAAAATTAATATGAGATGAGTAAGAGTCTGATGAACAGATCTGTGGTGTTTTTGTGTGTGTAGTGTAAAAAATATGTTCAGGGGAGCAGTTTCAAAAACTGCTCACTTTTGCTCTTCTCCAAAAATTAGAGTGGAGTCTAATGGCAATGGCCAGGCACTTTTAGCCAAAAGTATAAGTCTGACTCAGACTTATGAGTCAGACTCCATAGTAGTAGTATACCTGACCTATAGTATACCTACGTTTCTATGTAAAATTATGTCTGTAGAGTGAAAATTGTGGAAATGGGAGCGAGTTAGAAATATTTTTTCAGTGAGGAGTTGAGGCTCGTCTCCACTGTAGCTGTGATGTCACGCGTTCTAGCACTGATAATTCCACGCAATACACACCCATTATAAACTCAGAAAAAGTCTGAAAAAAGTAGAAAACTTAAACTGTGATTGTGGAAAAACTGTAAAAGATATCAAAAAGCTGAATCATAGCTTAATAGTTGACAGTCTTGTAACCAGTTTAAAGTTTAAATGGTGTCTGTGGTTAAAAGTATGCAGAAGCAGTAGTAGTTCAAAGTGGAGCAAGTTTTAGGGAATTTGAAGATTTTCTCTGTTGGATTACATTTTAAAATATTATGATTTTTTTCAGTTTTTTTTTACAAAGTATAAATAGTTAAAACAAGAGAAGTCATAGCACTAATGTGCATAACGAGCTGAATATTTTGATAGTTGAACGGTCTCTGTAGCTTAAAGTATGCAGTAGTAGTTAAAGTCCAAAAGAAGAAGTTGAAGAAGCTGAAGTTGATTAAAGAGTCAAAGAACAATACTGTGAATGCTGACTCAGCATTCACACTAAATATATACAGTACATACATTTGCATAAAGCAGCATATTTGCCCATTCCCATGTTGACGAGAGTATTAAACACTTGACAAATCTCCCTTTAAGGTACATTTTAAGCAGATAAAAAAAACTGTGATTAATTAATCACAATTAACTATGGGCAATCATGAATTTAACCGCAATTCAACATTTTAATTGGTTGCCAGTCCCAATGGAAGCGGGTGTGTTTGATTTATTCCAGGTGGAGGAGGAACGCAGAGTCCTTGAAGAGGATAGGTATGTGGATGATCTCCTAACTTCTCATAACTAGAAGCAACTGGACAGAATCACAGGAGTTGAGAAACTTTGACAGCTGGAGGCTTCTTTCTCAAACCACAAGTCCAGTCAGGGCAAAATGGGAGGCAAGGAACTACAGGAAATGTCATGAGATCAGGAGAAGTAGTGGGAGGAGGCAAAGCCATGATCCTTCCGAATCAAATGAGAGCTGACAACAACAAAGCCCAAGAAATCGGGTACCAAGTGGAGCAAGACAACCTCTCAACTTTTCCTGAAGGAAAAACAAGATGAGATTTGGCAAGGATCTTCTCAAAGAGGAGGTGAGACCTGAGACACCTAACCCACTGACTAGAAGGAAGCTACTAAGCCAAGTAGCAGGACTTTACATTCTAGTTGGCTTAGTTTCACCTGCCACAAAAGGGGGCCATCCTTGGCAGGAAAGTATTCTAGGAAGGAGTGAGTGGAAAGCTAACCCAAGAAACCTGGGATAAACCGCTCTCAGGAGAAGCCTTAAGTCATAAGAAGCCATTCAGCAGTTTGAAGAGTATGTGCAGCTATGACAGATTGAATTCCACAGGAGCCTCACACCAGCTGACTGGAGAGGGAAACCATGGGAAATCACATTCTCTGACGGAAGTGACACAACCTACGCAGCTGTGCTGTACCCGAGGTGGGACACAAGTCAAGGAATTAAGGTCAGATTAGTGGAATCAAAAGCCAAACTGACAGCACTGGATCAAAAAGGAGAAGCAGTTAAGGCTGAGATCTATGGTACAGTCTTTGCAGTCAGGCTCAGGAAGTATCTTGAAAGGCATGGGGGAATAAAAATCGAGAGATGGTTCCATCTAGTTGACAGTTAAACCGTCCGGGGAGCTATTCAAAGAGATAGCTATGGGTACCAGACATTCGTTGCTAACAGAGTTGGGGAGATTCAGAGGCCTGGACCAGTTGAAGACTGGTGGTGGATTCCTGGAGATCTCAACATTGTCAACATCATCACAAGAGGAGGTTCTCCTGAGGATCTAAAGGAGGATTCCACGTGAATGGACCAGATTTTCTGAAGTGGCCAATGCGTGAGTGGCCTGAAATGTCAGCTGGAGAAGTTGCAGCACATGCCAAGGAGAGCATAAGAAAAAGAAGAAGAAGAAGATATTCCTTGATTAGTCCCACAGTGGGGAAATTCAGTTTTACACTCTGTTGTTCACACAGTACATATACATGCGTCAATGGAGAGATGTCAGAGTGAGGGGGCTGCTCCTGAAAAGCGCCCAGAGCAGTTGGGGGTTTGGTGCCTTGCTCAGGGGCACCTCGGCAGTGCCCAAGAGGTAAACTGGCACCTCTCCAGCTACCAGTTCACACTCAGTTTTTGGTCCATGTCGGGACTTGAATCGGTGACCCTCCGGTTCCCAAGCCAACTCCCTACAGACTAAGCTACTGCCGCCCCAATGGAGCAGCAGAGGCAGCTGCAGTGAAGCGAACCTTGAGCAACCTTGGTGGAGATGGAATCTTCACGTGGGGGGAATTCCAGACCTTTCTCTTCATGGCAGCCAACCTAGCAAATGAGAGACTTATAGATGCCAGGACTCAAAGCAGAGAATACTGTGTGGAGTACATCACCCCTAATTCTGTCTTACGAGGCCGGGTCAGTCCAAAAGGAGACCTTGGTGATTTCCATTTTAAAAGTTACCCATTCAAGAGACTTCAAGGTTTTCAGAGGGAGATCAGCAAATTCTGGAAGAGGTGGAGCGAGTTGGCTGGTCCAAATCTGTTTGTGACAAACAAGTGGCACACCAGGGAGTGAAATGTTGCAGTGGGAGATGTGGTCTGGTTGGCTGACCAGAAGAGATTAGTACAAGTTGGCCAGGGCGGTCAGTGTCAATGCTGACAAGAAAGGCATTGTATGAGATGTGAACTTGAGGACATCCCCCATCTACCCTGCCCCAGTCATAAAGCCAACCAAAGAAGGTGCCACAGACACAAACTGGAATGGAACCAAGGGACCTCCAACTAAGATCCCTGCCACGATTCTTCATTGAGATGTCAGATGATGAGTCATCCTACTACCAACTGAAGAACAATCAAAAGTTTGAAAGACTGTTATGACCTCCTTGTTAAGTAACCAGGAGCTCAAGTGGGAGGTGTTGCAGTGTAAAGATAAGTGAGATATATATATATATATATATATATATATATATATATATATATATATATATATATATATATATAATTCTTTTTACCTAAATTGGTCTTTAAATATCATGTGTGCATGAGTAGGTCAAGAATAAAATATTCCACAAGAGGGCAGCACTAATGATGATGTAGGAGGAGATGCCAGGTTAACTGACTGCAATTCACACTTCCAGGGATCCAGGTTTGTGTGACTTGGTAGACATTCCTGTAGTCCTGCTGTAAAATAGGGCTTGCATTATTCATTCCCTAGTACCTACTCACATTTTTGTGTCCCTTATTGTAAATTGTTACCCATTTGTCAAATTTTATATTATTCATGCAGGATGTAAAATAAATAGCCCCCACCCTTATTCTCACTGTAGATGTCATAAGGCAGAGTATTACTGTACATTTGGGTTCCTTTAAGTGGTTTTAATTATTCATAATTTTTATTGCACAGTTTATTTGTTTTTATTTGTTTATTGCATGTTTTAGTACTGTAGATGTTGTTTTTAAGGAAACATATTTTAGATCTTATTCTGCCCTTTGACACCTGCAACTTCTTAACATTAATTACTAATCCCCAGCACCTACTTAAGACTTGGACTAATGAACAGTTGACTGAACCAATCCCTGGTGAGAAGGGTGGCGATCGTGTCCAATGGCTGGATTGGGCCTCTACAACAAACTACAGATTAAAAGAAATGTGTTGCATCAAGGCTTGTTGAGCTGTTATCAAGGGGCCCAAAATTTCCAGGGCACCCCTGCCTTCCACTGATGTACTGAACATTATTAAATGATTTATGTCAGAATGATGGACATGAGACAGGACTGTAAGATAAATATGGCATTTTTAATGAATTGTAAGAAGTACATCACACCAAAAGCAGACAAAGCACAACCAAGACATATCACAAATGTCACACAATTACATCACAACACACCAGTTACACAGTTAATAACACACAATACATTGAGGATGTGATCAGAAATAATGACTGTAATTTGTAAAGCAAGGTTGTTTTTTTTTTTTTTTTTAATTCAAGCTGAGTAAAGCCACTACACTTCCCAAAGACAAAGCTGCAAACTTCTTAAAGCCACTGTTTAAATCTAAGGGGCTGTTGCATCTCATTTTCCCCTGAAAAGATTCAGGTTATGCCTGCGGTAAAAACAGACCTGTTTTTTGTTTTCTGTCAGCACTCTTCCGGTGTCCTCGAACTCCAGCGCTTTCCAGTTGACCACATTCCCTGGGGTGAAGAACATGGGGTGAAGATTATTCATGAAGCGCGTGATCTCACAGGGTGAAAGGACGTAGTCCCACACGTGGACATCACATATCGTGCCAATGAAAGACTGGGCCTTGTTAAAGCCCCCACCCTGGGAATCCTGTTCCTGTAGTGATAGTAAAGAGTTGAGATAAAACAACATTAGGGGGGGGGGCAATTCATCGGCATATCAGCAATTCATACCAGGGCACATAGAGACAGACAACCAGTCATGCTCACATTCACACCTACAGGCAATTTAGAGTCATCAGCTAACCTGCATGTATTTGGAATGTGGGAGGAAACTGGAGAACCCGGAGAAAACCCACGCTAACACGGGGAGAACATGCAAACTCCACAAAGAAGAGCCCCAAGCTGGATTCAAACTGTGACCCTCTTGCTGTGAGGCGACAGTGCTATATGCTATATAACTCTTCTTAAATAATAGTACTGTAAGATGAGATTTATTTTTGTGAGGACATATTCAGTAGATTGTCTTATTTCTCACTGTTCCTTATTGTGAGTCTACATAATTTAATTAATTGTGACTACATTTATAAATGTTGTATTCCTCTGCTGGAATTATATAATATGGCGCACTTTTACGTTCAGGTAATATGAGTTGTGATTGAGACTGGCGGAGGGATACTTAAGGTGAGAGGTCACTTTTGTTGTGAGAGTTAAGTTCCTGAGTTGTCCTGTTGTATTCGGAAAGAGGAGGAATAAACGGGATGGAGTTACCCAGAAGAAGCTGTCCCAGTGTTCTTACTTTCACCCACAGCCCTTTTCAAGGTGCATTGAGTAACAAGTGAAGTTTATACTTAAGATAGTACAAAAACCTATCTTACAGTACTTAACGGGCAGAAAATCAGTAAAAAACTTACCAATATACAGAAAGTTCTAGAATTCTATAGACCATAATGAACAAATGAACTGACCTGTCCGAGGATGATAACAGGTGAGCTGAGTTTTGTTCCACCAGTGTATTTCTTAATTGTGGGCTTTCCATCAAACCACAGCTGCACCACACCATTCGTAGCTTCCCATGTAGTACAAATGCAGTGCCATGTGTTCAGTTTGAAGTCCTGACCTCCAAACTTCACTGCTGTATTCTCGACATAGATCGAAATCACATCACTGTCACTGTTCTTATATATCAGGAAGGCATTGTCATCAGTGGGGGTGGCCAGAGAGAACAGTGAGCTGCTTCTGGTGAGATCTGTCTTGAACCTGCAGACATTGAAAGAAAACAAATCACATATGATACTTGTACAGTGAGAGATATAGTGAGTTATTTAAGGTACACTTGAAACACTACCTTAAACAGACGGTTATAGCAGTGAGATCCATGACAGATGTTACCAGTTTCACATTAGCTGTGTCGGTTTCCTCTGGGAAGGTGAACATTTTACCAGACAAATCTGCAACAAAGAAGAAAGTTGCTAAATGTTCATGTAAGTTGTACAGTGAACAAACACATTATATAGCACACAGTGCCCGAATATTAAGCAGATACTTCCTCAAAATTTAAAGATGTTGTTGAAGTGGTGACAACTCTGGAACTTGCTGAATTTACTGTATATGCTGAAAGTCTTTTTACAGAAAACTGGGAACATACAGAATCATTTGAACCACTGACTCTTGAAATCTATGCGATACGTGTGAGCGCTGATCCCCATGTGGCCATTTCATCATTTAAGATTCATGGATGATATGAAGATTTTTATGAAGCTAAATAAACATGTATGGTTTACAAAATCATGAGAAAAGAGTTGAATAAAATTCTCCTATAATCATTAAAAATATATATATTTTAGTCATCATGACAACACAACAGGTTTTGTCAACATTAGTAACTTACGTATGTAGATTTTGTTTTTCCCAGTTGCAACTATATATTTGTTTCATCCTATTCATTTAGGAAAACTGATTTTTGCAAGTAGTAACAAACATTTAACCTCTTTGTGAAATCCTCTTTTGTTTCCACTCTGTTAAATAAAGCATATACAGTATATGTTTTACCTTCATGAGATGCAGCATATGCTGTCAGCATCAGCAGGAGAAGCCAAAACGCCATCTGATACAAAGATAAATAAAGAGACACCAAAGAAAATGCTAGTTTACATCTACTAAATCAAATTTTGTAACCATGCAAATGGAAAAAGTGCAGTCAGTTTAATTAGCTCTCTGATCTTACCTTTAGGTTGGTGTCAGGATGTTGTGCAGAACAGTGAATACGAGCAGCTTTTATACCCTCACTGCTTCCTCATTCTTTTCGGGGTCCATTCAAATCTTGGATCTGCCTCTTTAATAGTTTACTTCTTGAACACACCCCGAATAAATTCATGATCGCTGTTTTTTTTTTTTTAATGTTCTTATCATGCACAATGTAAAATAAATAGCCCCCACCCCTATTCTCAGTGGAAATTATTCCCTTGCATATGTCATAAGGCAGACAATTGAGTGGTTTTAATTATTCATAAGTTTTATTGCAGGTTTTATTTGTTTATTGAATGTTTTTATTTTCTTATTCTGCCCTTCAGCTCCTGCAGATTCTGAACATTAATTACTGATCCCTTGCAGCTGCTGAAAACTTCTTGGACTAATGAACAGTTCACTGAGTCAATCCCTGGTGAGAACAGTGGCGATTGTGTCCAATGGCACATCCAGAGGTGAGGATCTACCCTCCCATAGGAGGATTTTTAAAGGTAGATTGGAGCGACATGGAAGAGATGGGAACCACAGGATGGAGGAAGCAGAGGGACAGGAGGGATGGGAGGGAAGAGGGGAAATGTCGTGAGAGGGCGACAATACGACGACCAGAGTCCAGAGTGTTACAACACAACATTGATTGTGTGTCTGAAAGGGTTAATCTGTGTTGACCCACTTGGTTTTGTGACCCAGATCGAGAGGCGGATCAGGTCAGGGCCGAACCAGGGTCGATTTCGATGTGATGTTAACAACCGGGCCAGACAAATCTATCTGGTTACCAATGGAGACATACACTTGTGGTGCAACTGTCACAAATCACCGTAGCTCAAACAACATGCTAAATAAGTACATTTGATGCAACTGATGCTCACTTGATGCAATGATGAACTATTTATAAAAGAAAGCAACCACGTGGGACCAGGTTAAATCAGTGACTGATATCTTTGGTTTATGTTTATCAATTAAATTATTTCTTTGATATTGATCAGTTATGTTTACTTTCAATAGATTACTGCAACATTCTGCACTGGGAGTTAGAGAAGCACCACAGGTGATTGTAAAGCAATTCAATTATTAATTATAATTTTAGGGAAGATTTTGGATCTCTTTGGTTCAGACATGGAGGTTCAGCATGAACCATCTGTTCATCATTAACAAATCATTGACTGATCATGACCTGCTCCATAAAATCTGAGTGGGAGTTACTTTTTTCTAATGGTTCACTAGCAGTTAGCTCATTGGTTCCCCAGCAGCTCCTCATGTTTTGTGTCCGTTATTGTCAGTTGCTACCGTTAACTATGTTTATCAACTGAACTGACCCAACCGAGGATGATAATGGGTGCCACAAGTTTTGTTCCACCGGTGTATTTCTTCATTGTGGGCTTTCCATCTAACCATAGTCGCACCATGTGTACCGTCTCATGTAGCGTCTCATGTAGTACAAATGGATTGCCATGTGTGCAATTTGACGTCCTGACCTGCAAATTATGCTCTTTTATTATTGAATTATAAATTAATTATAATAATTTTTAATATTAAGTTAAATTTTATTAAACACTACTGTACCTCTCCATTAATTTCTCAAAGGTCTCCATCCATATTTTTGGGTTTGGCATGCAATGGAAGCCAATAATGATTTCCTGGGTTTTAGCTGGGTTGAGCATGAGGTCCTTGTTTGTGCACCAAGTGACAGCTTGGTCCACCTCATTGAGGTACTAGGGTTCATCATTATTAAAGATGAGGCCTATAATGTCATCTGCATATTTCACTGTTTACACAGAACTGGCTTCGGCTGTAAATTGGGTGGTGTACTACAAAAATAAGCAGGGGGGAGAACACAGCCATGAGGAGCTCCTGTGTTGAGGTCAAGAGGGCTTGAGGTGAGGATTAACCTTCACCCTTTGTGGTCTGCTCCACAGGATACTACAAATCCTTTGGCATATGGGTTAATGTTCATATCCAAACGTTTGGTAAAGAGTTCGAGTGTGTTGATGAAATTAGAGATGGAACTGAAGTATATAAACTAGGAGTGCCACAATAATAACTCATTAACGCAAATTCATTTTAATGCCACTAACTTCTTTAGCGCATAAATGTAAAAGATATTTTGGCGGTTGTAGCAGGCTCAATTTTAAAGCTAGAGTGAAGATAGCGGCATCATATGAAACTAGAAAACTTGAGGAATCATTGGCACTAGCTTGTGAGGAGGTTACATAAATGGGTTCTATGGGTACCATGAATCTCCCCTTTACAACATGCCCATTTTATGATAATATCATGCAATTTGGGGCAAGTCATAGTTGCTGTTGCCTGTTTGGCTTGAGTTTGCCATGTTATCATTTTTAGGCATTTTTATGTTAAATGCAGTACCTGTGAGAGTTTCTGGACAATATTTGTCATTGTTTTATGTTGTTAATTGATTTCCAATGGTAAATATATATATACGGTGTATTTGCATAAAGTAGCATATTTGCCCATTCCCATATTGATAACAATATTAAATACTTCACAAATCTCCCTTCATTAATTGTCATTAATTTGCCATTCATGACAATTAATTATGGACAATCACATATTTAATCGCAAATAAGAATTTCAAGTGATTGACAGCCCTAATATAAAAAGGGAGGAGCAGGATTTCAGGTAAATGACGCACTGCAAAATACAAAATAAAAATGTGTGTCAAGAACGCCATGAATAGGAGATTAAAAGACATGAACACACCCATGCATATCTCATCAATCAAGGTTGTCAGCATGGGACATCTTTTGTGGGGCGGCAGTAACTCAGTCTGTAGGGAGTTGGCTTGGGAACCGGAGGGCCCCATCACTCTGACATCTCTCCATTGTTGCATGTTTGTGCATGTGTGTGTTCGGGTCTGCATGTACTGTGTATAAGTTAACAACAGAGTGAAAAAATTGAATTTCCCCTCGTGGGACTAATAAAGGACTATCTTCTTCTTCTTTTTGTTCTTTTGCTCTGAAAGCAATTATTAAAAGCATACATTAAAAAGGCATTCAGTCACAATACCTGTCACAGTAATAGGTCATGCATCTTACAGAGTGTTTTGATGTTTGATGCATTAAGTAGCAATGAATCAGTATGCATTGAATTCAAGACAAGTAAATAGGCCACAGGGTCATGCGTACAGGATCATGTTTACAGACATATAGACAAACACAAATGACATTTTTCACAAAATATAAAAACGTAAAAATAGTCATAGGATGGACAGACACAATTGTGTTTGGTTGGTTAATTAGTCTTTTGAGTGGTTGCAGTGCTAAAACTTGTGTTATTCCATGTCCCGTGCTCCTGGTCAGCTAAAATGTCTCGCTGCAGCACAGCATCAACAGCATATACTGTATACTGACATATTCAAATGTTGTATCCCTCTCTGCAGAGGTTCTTCTGTGATGGAGGATTGCTCTCTCCTGTCTCCACTGACGAGATCCGATGGTGACTGTAGACAAGCCTGCAGCTCAGAGCGAATGTTTCCTGGAGAACGGCACCAGAGCAGCTGGAGATGGGTCAGACCGAGACGACTAGACAGAGGATAGTCAAGTCAGAAAGGAGAAACTCTCAGAGTTTGACTGAGCAGCCAGATAAGGTTAGATATAGCTGGTGGACAAGAGAGAGAGAGAAACACTTCAATCACACAAAAGTTTACTTTGGAGATCATTTACTAATATGCTATATTTTTGGTTTCAAAAGGTTTTTATATCTGCTTTAAAAAGCTGCTGTTATAATAGAGTGTACTGTATAGAAGGCATCACAAGATTCACCAGACTGTCTTACCCGGACAAACTTTTCTTTATTCGCTCGTTTCAGCTAGAGGAATGTCATCTAGCCTAATCATTACCCCAAAAATACCCATATAGTTCTACCTGTTAAGATAAGATAAGATAAGATATTCCTTTATTGGTCCCACAGTGGAGAAATTCACTGTTCCACTCCATGTGACGGTGATATGCATTCACAAAAATGTTATCAAAAAGAGTTTGATTTAAGAAGTTTAAAAAATGGGACACGGGTGCATTTGTTCATTCCACTTGTTGCAGGGTGTGGTGGAGTGCTGTGTTGACTGTACACTCAACAGCCTGGCTGGCTTGGTAGGTAAATTGATATGGGGAGATGCAGAATTTCAAGTATAATAGAATGGTGTGCTGCTACATAAAGGAGGTAATTATAAACAAAGCAGTACACTGGAAATAAAGCACACATCTACGCAAATGTCATAAAGTTGAGAAGGAAAACATGGGACACCTTTTGTTCTTTTGCTCTGAGGGCAGTCATTAAAAAGGTATTTGGGTGAGGTCATTATACCTGTCAACAAGATCTCAGCATCGTACAGAATCTATGTCACTGGCAATCCATCATTGGGGGCGGCAGTAGCTCAGTCTGTAGGGAGTTGGCTTGGGAACCGGAGGGTCACCGGTTCAAGTCCCGATGGACCAAGAACTGAGTGTGAACTGGTAGCTGGAGAGGTGCCAGTTTACCTCTTGGGCACTGCCGAGGTGCCCCTGAGCAAGGCACCAAACCCCCAACTGCTCGGGGTGCTTGTCAGGAGCAGCCCCCTCACTCTGACATCTCTCCATTGATGCATGTGCATGTGTGTGTTTCGGGTCTGCACGTACCGTGTATAAGTTAACAAACAGAGTGTAAAAGTTGAATTTCCCCTCGCGGGACTAATAAAGGTTGATCTTCTTCTTCTTCTTCTTAAATCAGCTCACTGATGCTGACAGCTGTTGCTGCCTGTTGGGCTTGAGTTTGCCATGTTATAATTTAAACATATTTTTTTAATTGTAATTGCAGTACCTGTGAGGGTTTCTGGACAATATTTGTCATTGTTTTGTGTTAATTGATTTCAAATAATAAATATATACAGTACATACATTTGCATAAAGCAGCATATTTGCCCATTCCCATGTTGATGAGAGTATTTAACACTTGGCAAATCTCCCTTTAAGGTACATTTTAAGCAGATAAAAAAAATATCTGTGATTAATTAATCACAATTAACTATGGGCAATCATGAATTTAACCACAATATTAATATATATATTTATTATTATATATATTAATATTTATAGCGCTTTTTGCCTGTGGCGTGACTCTGCCACCTCCACTGACTTCTCTGCCCTCCACTTCCTTCCTGTCCTCACTTCAATCCCAGCTGATGACACCTTGCTGTCCCTGGAATCCCTGTACTGTAGGGCTTCTCTTGTACGTGCCACCTTGAATTCTTCAGTGAGCCCACTGAAGGGAAGCTGGAGGGTGTTACTTGTCCCGTACAGGGCCGTGCTGTTGAGGCTGCGGGGAAAGCCCAGCCACTTCCAAAGAAAGCCACTGATCTTCCTTTCGAAGGATTCCACAGTTGTTACCGGGACTGCGTAGACGAGAGGCCGCAAGACTCTGGGCAGAATGGAGTGCTGGTAGATCCAGGCTTTAAATCTACCAGGCCGGCCCGACTTGTCCACTTCAGTGAGCCACGCCCCTAGTTGTTCACCACACTCATAGATGGCAGCAGAGTCTTTCAGGCTTGAGTCAAAGAACTTCCCCAGGCTCTTGACTGGTTGCTCTGTGATGGATGGGATTGCAGATCCAGAGATTGAAAACTGGAACTTGTCCATCACCTTCCCCCTTTTCAGTACCATGGACCTTGACTTGGAGGGCTTGAAGCTCATCCTAGCTCATGTGATGAGTCTCTCCAATCCTTGCAAGATCCACCTACTCCCTGGGACCGAAGTTGTTGTGATGGTAAGGTCATCCATGTAGGCTCTTGTAGGGGGCTTGCAAAAACCTGATCTAGATAGGGGCCCTTCGCATTCCACCTCCGCAGCCTTGACCACCATGTTCATCGCCAGTGCGAAAAGGGTGACGGAGATGGTACAACCGGTTACTATTCCTTTCCCAGGGTGATGCCAGTCAGATGTTACTGACCCAGAAGTGAACCTGAGCCTGAAGTTGGAATAATAATCCAAAATCAGGAGCTTGATCTAGCTGGGAACATGGTGGAGGTGTAGGGCAAGCTCAACTAGTTTGTGTGGGATGGACCTGTAGGCATTCGTCAGGTCCAACCACAACACAGCAAGGTCACCTCTGTTCTCACGGGCCTCTCTGATGAGCTGTGTGAAAGCAGCATATTTGCCCATTCCCATGTTGATGAGAGTATTTAACACTTGGCAAATCTCCCTTTAAGGTACATTATAAGCAGATAAAAAAAATATCTGTGACAATTAACTATGGGCAATCATGAATTTAACCACAACATTAATATTTGAAGTGGTTGGCAGCCCTAATGGATGCGGTTGTGTTTGATTTATTCCAGGTGTCGCAGGGTGTGGTGGAGTGCTATGTTGACTGTTTTCTGACTGATACAGTACAACAGTAAAGAACATGATGCATAATGCATAGGAGATTACAAGATACAAACACACCAATGCAACACAAAACAACATGTCAACATGTTTTCAGGGCAGAGAGTGACCGTCGACAAGTCTGCAGTTCCTGGAGACCGGCATTAGATCAGCCAGAAGCACAAACCCTCATAGTTGATTTGCATTTCATCCTGAATATAATGAAGAACGTCATGTCAGCTCTTCACTTCCCTGTCATTTAAAAGATGAGTACACTTACTTTCTTGCTGAGAGTTTGATGAAATGAAGTAGCTGTGCCCGGCCAAGAAATAGTCCTGTCAAATCAGTTTTTTTAACAGATTAAACAAACAAGATGTATTATGTATTAATTGGTAATAGTCGGATACTAAACTAAGCTAACTGACTGCATCTTTACTGTATATTTTCCATACCGTGGTGGCGATCTTCTGGCTGCGTCTAGAAGGTAACCCCTAGACTGAAGTGAAAAGTTGTAAAAACTGATGCCTGATGACCTATTCTAACCTAAACTATTCAAGGTTTACCTCTAACCTTAACCGTTCTAGGTCAATATGTAACCATGATCATCTCGCGAGACGTTCCCAACTCGTGGGTTACCTTCTCGACATGACATGATATTATCCAGCTTGGCAAGAAACCTTAAAAGCTACCTTATTACCAAAGTCCTATTTCATTTAAGATAACTTCTTACAGAGTGGCCTCTGATATTTGCAACCATAAGTTTTGCTTCTACGGTAAATTCATTTATTTCATTGTTTAAGAACCAAAGTAAGTGAAGTGTTTACATGATATCCAGTTTATTATTTATAATACAATCTTATATTTTCCTTACAATAATTTGTAGTTGAGCTAAGCTAGTTGTTGAGCTACAGACATTGTTAAACACAATACAACTTTACAACAAAAACCTGTTACAGATACAACTAGTCACAAATAAGGTCATTGGGAGATAACTGAAATGAAGAACACAGAAAGTGTAGCCATCAAAAGAAGAGACATACACTATACAATAGTACAGAGTACAAGAGAACTCACAAGCTACTACTAAAGACTACACACTGTGCGTGATATCTATTAAAGCAATATCTTTGGGAAAGCAAAGTACATACAGAACTGATGTAATACAATCTTAACTTTAGTTAAATTTCAATTTTTTTGACATAATGGCATGAATTCACTGAGCCAAGTTAGCGCTGACGAGATTAATGATTGTCTCACACATTATACAAGGGAACACAACATATTGCTTGCAATTAAACCTTTTTTTTTTCTTTTCAAAAGTTTAATAACAGGTCTTTTGTTTATCTTCTATCAGCACTCTTCCTATGGTCTGGAACTCCAGCGCACTCCAGTTGAGCACATTACCTGGAGGGAAGTTTAGATGGTCCGAGTACCTCTGGATCTCACAGGGGGAGAGGGTGTAGTCCCACAGGTGGACATCAGACATCATGCCAACGAAAGACTGATTAATGTCAAAGCCCCCACCATGGGTGTCCTGCTCCTGTGAAATCGGAGACATTTGAGACCAATATAAATATTACTTTTTTTTTCTGATGTAAGCCATTTGAACACATAAAGCAAATCACAACGTAGCAATGGAACAGTTTGACATTTGGGGAAATACACTTTTTTGCTAACCTGCCAAGAGTTAGATGAGAACATTATTACTTATTGAACATAAGATTGCACTACATATGTTGCTTAAGCCAGCAGTCAGTTAGCTTATCATAGTATAAAGACTGGAAGAGGGGAAACAGCTAGCCGGACTCTGTCCAAAGCATCCACTTACAATTTAATTCTTTTCACAGATGCTATGTCTAAAGCAATAAACAATTTTATATTTAATCCATTCAAATTTTCAACAATAAAGACCAAAACAAAAAAAAAATGACAATGACTGTTTCATGAGACATGCACCAGAGTTATTTCTTGTCAAGCAGCAGCTGCCAGGAAACCAGCAGAGTCAATCGTCCAGCAGATAACCAGGGAAACGTTTCAGTTCTATTTACCTTTAGACAGAGCTTCCTGTCTTTGTGCTAAGCTCGACTGCTGACGACATATTTAGTGTACAGACATGGAACATGGGACTGATCTTCTCATCTAATTGTCTCATGAAAAAGCCAATCAGTGTATTTCCCATAAGGTTGAACCATTTTTTTTTTTTGAAGAAGAAGAAGAAGATCAACCTTTATTAGTCCCACAGTGGGGAAATTCAATTTACACTCTGTTTAACTTATACATGGTACATGCACACAAACACACACACACACATGCAGTAATGGAGAGATGTCAGAGTGAGGGGGCTGCTCCAGACAAGCGCCCCGAGCAGTTGGGGGTTTGGTGCCTTGCTCAGGGGCACCTCGGCAGTGCCCAAGAGGTAAACTGGCACCTCTCCAGCTACCAGTTCACACTCAGTTTTTGGTCCATGTCGGGACTTGAACCGGTGACCCTCCGGTTCCCAAGCCAACTCCCTACAGACTGAGCTACTGCCGCCCCCTGAGTGTGGTGCTTAAAAACTGTACCTGTCCTAAAACAATTATTATGGGGCCGCTGATGTTGGATCCAGAGCTGATGAAATTCCTACTTGAGGGCTTCCCATCTAACCACAGCTGTGCCAGTCCAGACGCAGAGTCCCATGTGGAGCAAATGGAGTGCCATGTGTTCAGTCTGTAGTCCTGCCCCCTTAAGTCTACGTAGTTACCCCTGAACCAGAGGTCAAACTCATCATTTAAACCCTCCTTGAAAATCACAACTTCATTGTCAGCAGAAGGCGTGGACACAGAGAAAAGGCTGTGGGCTCTGCGGAGGTCTGTAAAGGACCTGTAGGCATTACAAAGACATTATCATATACGATTATTTCTACAGTCAGAGATACAGCCGGTTGTTTCATTCATTTTGCATTTCAGCCTCACCTGAGACAGACGGTTACAGCCCTCAGAACCTGTCTTGAAGTTGTCAGCCTCACATGAGCTGTATTGGTTTGTTGTGGGAAGGTGAACATTTTACCTGACAGATCTTTGAAAAAGAGAGAGAAGTAAATTATATCAATTAAAAAAACGAAAAAAAAAAAATTTGGTGGACAAAAAAGTTGTTTTGAGAAGACAAATGCTGAAGATAAAATCACTAGATTAATTGTGGAAACAATTCTGAAACACACACAATTTACTGCATACTTTGCCATCGGTTGTGCTACACCACTAGTGCAGCTGAACTTTGCCCTCTGCGCTACCCGCCCACAGCTGCTGTCTGTTCTGTCATGTTTCGCCACTTCTCATAGAAAATGAATTGAAGCTGGAGGTCTCACTGTCCCTCCCTGCCCCACACTGGAATTATTCACTTATCCCGACCGCTGACTTGCTGATTAACAAAAAGCTGCAAATTAAACAAGTAATTGTCTTCATAGATATTTAAAATTACATTTTTTTTTTCTGCATTATACTTTTTAAAATCAAAACATAACAAACCTCTGTAAGCCAGAAGTCATGCATCTTTCTTAGGATGTTTCATTTTGGCATCCTGTGATTTAGTTTTTACCTTGAGGAATGGCTGCACATGCTGTCAGCATCACCAGTAGAAGATACAATGCCATCTAATATGAAGACAAAAAAATCACTGTTAGAAAATGCAGAGAGCTAATGCAATGATGATAGTACTTACAATGCTAAAACATCCACTTCCAGTGTGTAACAGACTTCAAGTAATTTGTTGTTTCTTAAGACCCACTATAACATACAATGCAGGTAGAAAAAGGTTTGTATATGTGTTGAATTAATGTTAAATTCGTTGATTTTGTGATATATATCATGCCTTGATCTTACCTTGAGTCCTGTGTCAGAATGTTTTGTGCAGCTGAGTGTGGGAGTATGAGTATTATACTATGGCAGCTTCCTCATTTGGTGGTTATTATCTCTTTGTTTTCTTCTTGTCTCCTTCCTTGTATGCAATTTATGGATTCCAGTAATTTGCAAATGTTGAATATTAACTAAGGGCTCTTAAAACAGTCATATAAGGTAAATTACACTTCAAAATAGACTTTGAGCTCCTTAGTCATGACACAAAAAGAAAAACAAACGAGACAACACAGTTATCATCACAGTTACATTTTTACCTCCGCAAACTTGGTGCGGAGGATGTAGTATGGGCCAAGGACGAACCCATTCAGTTTTGGAGCGAATATAAATTACGGGGTAGATTCATGCATCATTGTTCACTTTCCACATTGTGAAACAAGGCATTTGGCCTTGGTGGAGGTGGAGTGCCTGTCTAGTATGGGAAGCCATTTTGATGTTTAATTGACCCAAACTCCTATCTGTAATTACATTTTAGATATCCATAACAGAAATTCTGCTCAAAATTGTATTCTTCAGAATGGCAGAGATAACCACAATGGTATTGTTACTAGTATGAATTGTATTTCAAGATATCTACAACTTTGATTGTGTTAGTCAAAACTAAATTCAAAATATCTTTAGTGCCGTTTTAACATTTAATAGCTAAACTGGAATATATGTTGCATTTATCTGTAATTCAATTACAGATATCTGCCATACATATTCCAGTCTAGCTATTAAATGTTAAAATAGCAAGGCCATACTTCTAGTTAACCATGCTATTGGCATGCCCAAAACGATGGCAATATCACTCTGTTGGTCAGTTTTCCACTTTGGTCAAGGCTGAAACGACATGGAAATTTTCTACAAATATCCATGGTCCCCATATGATGCATCCCATTACTTTGATGACTGAATACTTACTGTGCCACCAGCATGTTCATCTTTGTGGTTTTGAGTGAGATGACATGGATAGTTTGCCATGAAATGTGGCACAGACAGTCCCAACAAGATGATTTGTTATCTGAAAGTTCCATCATAGCGGACGTCTCTGCCAGTAAAGCCTTATCTCATTTCCTCGTACAACAAGAACAGACCGCTCAGGGGGACGTCTACATTTATTTATTAAATATGCATCATATTTCTTTTGTATTTCACATCCTGAAGATAACAATCTGTACAAAATATTAATAATAATTATAATAATAATAAAAGTGCTGTACATTCAATTAAAAAAGACAATATGCAAACAGTAAATAACATATTATGATAAATAACAGAAAAACCAATAAAAGGCAAGTCTCTCTCTCTCTCTCTCTCTCTCTCTCTCTTATATATATATATATATATATATATATATATATATATATATATATATATATATATATTTACATTATTCATATTTAAATAGTACATAGTCAATCAACAGTTCACAATTCTGCACCTTAATCGTACATTTTTATGCAATATTTACTTGACATGTACTAATGTACAATATTACAGCTGTACCATCATTGTACAGTCAGTGTACTGCATATTCAGTCAAGTTAATGCTCTAGTTGTATCTCAAGTCTCTATTCTGTTCTCTTCAATTTATATTTTTATGCTTTTGATTTATTTTATTGTATATAATCTGATATTTTACTTGTTTTTCTTTCCTACCTGCTTCATTTGTTTTGTTTTTTATTTTTTATTTTCATTTTATTTTTATATTTTTTTAAGTGTTGTCCCATATTGTCCAGTACTTTTGTTTGTGACAATATTTGGGTGACTTCTAAAATTAATCACATTCCCATCAGCCTCAGCTAGCACGTGTGTGTGTGTGGGTGTGTGCACGTGTGTATACAGTATATACTGTATATATATACATAGATAAGTTATTAAATCAGATGTAAACATAGCAATGCACGGCACAGAAAACCAACCACGTACATCTATGCTGGTTTATTTCATTTTTCAAAGTGACTCCAGTGCAATGACAGAAATACTGTGGGTCAGTTTAAAGCTAAATTACTGATAAAGTCCTTTTCCCCAATATTAACGTTTTAATGTTTTGTCTCTGCTTAATTGTTGATTTCAGTCCAGTCAGTGTTTCAGTTTATTTGATAGAAAGTCAAGCAGTGTGTATGAAGGACACAAGCTTGTTTAGTTTGTTTAATGGCTTCATGGGATTTTGTTGGTGGATCAGCTGCTCAGCAGCTCAATCAAGGAAAGTGCAAACAGGTTTTCCTCATTATGTCCTCTGAGCAGGGAGGGCTGGGCTCTGGTAAGATGTAGATAAAGGTAAGCTAGTTCTGCAGTAAATGACCATTCTATAATGGTTGGTGGGCTCATTGGTGTGTGTGAGTGCTCCTCAGATAGATGAGATGTCAGCAGTAACTTAGAGATCTTGTATTAAGAATAATGACCAGACTGGTCATTATTCTGTGTGAATTTGGATGCTTGTTCAGTTTAGTTCACCCTATATTTAACCTGGTCAGGTGGTAGGTTCCAGGTAGGAGAGGCTGAGAAGATAAAATCCCATTCGCTGGAGTTGGGGAGGGGATGGTAGCTTACTGTGAGGCTGCAGCTTTCTTTTGTTTGGTGTTCTTTTGATTCAGTTTAAATGTAGTTTCATTGACTCCCCCAGATTTTGTTTTTTTTTCCCTTTGTTCCAGTAAACTTTTTGTTAATAAATGCCACTTTATTTGCTCTTCTCCTGCTTATTCACCTGGTTCCTTAACATCCCTTTTTAAAAAATTTCACTGCCAAACCATCTCATCTGCCCTTTATATGGGCTGGCGGTGTGACAATTCCCTTCAGACTTGTGAGAACAAATACATTTTGTGCAATAACAGCCACTGACAATGTACACGCAAGGAATAAAGAAACACCACAATGTTTTTGACAATTTTTTGGCATTGAGTTTTATTTTTGTTGGAATTGTACTATATGCACATCAACCACATATGTATATGTGAACTTCAGGCCAAGTTTTCAAATTTTTATTACAGTTTCGACAGCAATAATGTAACAAAAAAATGAAGCGCCCTAATTGACAAAAGTAACAGGTTTTCATTCAACATTCAATAAACAATGTGACCCTCATCTGAGTCCAGGACGCTGACCTGTGACATGTTCCAGTGGTTCAACTGCAGTTCTTGTTGCCGGTCGAAACCTGTCACGGAGATGTGACAGGCGATCGGCACAGTCCTGTGCAGGGGTCGTAATTCGGGGTCGACCAGATCGGGGACAGTCATTGGAGGAGCCTGTGGTCTTGTAATGCTCAGCAAGGCGTGCAATAGTTGAATGGTGAACTCCAAACTCCCTGGCTACGTCCCAAGTACTCCTTCCGGCTTGGAGCATGCCAATGGCCCTATCTCTCTCTGGCTGCAACAGTCGTGACATTTACGTGTCTTTTTATAGGGAATGATTGTGTACAGTTGATCAGTGGTCAAACTCTACTCTACTCTACTATCTGAGTTTTACTCATGAGCACACATGAATAAGGAATGCACTTTTTATTGCTCATCAAAATCAATGAACTAGAACCAAGAAAACGATCATTTTGCTTTGACTCTAATTTGTACTGAACTCACAGCGGTTTGAAATTTTGCAGAGGCAAGCATATTTTGGAGGTATTTTGGAAAATAAATGTGGTGCGGTTCTTTTTTCCTTGAGTATATGTAGAGATGCAACAGTCACGCAGGAATTAACTAGTAGATAACTGCCCTGCATTTCATCAGGAACCTGTTAGCTTAACACGAGAAGCTCCTCTGAGCACATATTGAATGCTTAACTGATTGAACAAGAATATCAAAAGTGAGCTACTAAAACTGATATTGTGCAAACTAATTTATTGCGGAAGTGGCTGTTTTTCCCACTTCACTTCTGTAAAGGATTTTAAGATATACAGAGAGGCTCAGACTCATGCGTCAGTTTCTTCCCAACAAGCAACAAGTGTTGGAGGTTCATGAGCTGGTAGCTTCTGCAGAGACAAAATGTAAGGTAATATATCGTGTGTTCCCACAAACATGGCTTTGTTAATTAGCAGCCTCTGTTGTCCTTCTCATTATGAATGTGGATCCATGGGATGGACCAGTAGATTTACTGATTGAGAGACTGCCAGCATCTGGCTACACAGAATGACTTGCATGAACAATCAAAAGGCCATGTTATCAAAGAACTGGGAGAAGTGATGAAACGTGGAGAAACTTTAGCCCTGTGCCAATATACAGTATCAGTATACTGTAGGCAATTTCACATATAAGGGACTAACTACAAAGTATTGCTGTCCCATTGAATGAAGTTAATGTTTATTTAAGTGTCTAAAAAAAGCAGAGTGCAATTGATATCAAAACTCAGTTGAAGCTGCATTTATTAGTTTTTGGCCAGTAGGGGGCAGATATCAACAGCCCTGATATCATCTCTGAAATTGTCATATTTAAGACGTCAACAACACAAGGCATGGAGCAACATCACTACCTTTCAGTTTGGGTCTGAAGAGAGTATACGGTCCGTAAGACGTATGTGCTGGGGGCAAAACCAAAACAATGTGGTTCATGGGGTGTATCTGAGTGAAGATGCAAAATGCTAATTCTCTGTCGGATAATCCCAACAATATTTCCCAGAGACCTGGTGGCTGGGGATTGTCTGGGCCAAGTGGAAACACCTGGGCCCACCTGACTCACGGTGCCTTCAAATGAAACTTGTGAGCTTGTGTTTACAACATGATAAGTCGTGTACATAATATTTGTTGTGTTCAAGTGGTTAAGTCGGGAAGACGTTACTGTTCGAGTCTCGAAGCCAGAGAGGCTAACAATTTAGCAAGATAGCTAGTGGGTAACATAATGAAGGATATGCAAAAGCATAATGACAGACAACAAAGACGAGGTCGTTGGGAAAATCAACATTTTCGTCAGACATAAAATACAAAGAAAAACAATATTTGACTAAAATTACAAGATATTCACATATTATGTGGCAAAAAATGAACTTTCATGACCTCTGCCAACAAACACGTCACAAGTCGTGAACTCTGGACTTTCAAAAACTTTCCACTTACGAAGTTGTGAAAACCACAAGAAGGAGGCGTTCATTTGGGCTCGTGAACATGACCCCATTTGAAAGCACCATGACCCTCCATTCTGCGGCTGCCGCAGCTTCCCTTCTGTTTGGTTTGGTGAATTTGCTTTAATTTATTGCTTTGCTTTCATGCACCTGTTCAACACCCACTCCCACATCTTCCACTCATGCACAGCACACGGAAATCCACACCCCACGGTTTAATGACTTAAGCTGACCCTGTAATTTGCTCTAATTTGCTATTATTTGTTAAAATAGAAGTTATTTTGTTAAAGGTTTACTCCCTTTTTGGTATGGCCACCTGAGTCAGGTTTTCTCTGATTATGATTTGTATTTCTACAAAAGCTGGAAAATGAGAACAGACCAAGGAGGGTGAAAAGAGGCCATGTTGCATCATCGTCGCATCATATCTTCGATATATGCGCAGTAAGATCCAGTCTGCACTCAACAAAACTGAACCAATAGCAATGTACGACCTCAGCTCCAGCATGCATCTCTGCATGAAATACTGCTGAATGTGGCGTGCTGGTAATAAATCCATGTGACTTTTGTACTTCACATTTTTATTTTAAAGCTATATATTGCTAAAGACATAGGCCTAAGTGATCTAAATTAACCACTTACAGAAAAAAAGCCTTGCAATAAGCTGAAAGTTTAGATTTAGTCTCAATACAAGAATGTCAGCTAATTTATCATTTTTCTTTCATTTTCTTAGCAGTGTTGCCAATCTGACAGTCCATCTCCTGTCTTTTCAGGATACGTTTGTCCAGCATTTGTCTCAGGTTTGCCCCTGCCGTTCCATATCACCTGACCTTCACACCAACACGGTCCACCTGCTCCCATTTCCCTCCAAAACTCCCCATTACATAAGCATGCCCCTGTAATGCTCTCTTGCTTAGTACCCCAGCATTTCTCTCATGGCATGTTATTTTTTGCTCACCCACCTGTTGCTGACCATTTTTGTGCACAACGACACAAGGTTGGCTGTGAGGCGACACATTTGTAGAATGACTTTATTGAAAAATCTGTTAAACCCACTTGATTCATTTCTGAACAGAAGGAGGACCCTCTTTTTTCTTCAGCACTGTCATGTTATGTAGAGATCTCTTCGTGGTATGGACAGGTTAAATGATCAGAGCCACCAAAATTAGCCTTTCATGTGATTATAGTATCACGACAAATCAGAACATACAGTGCTGACACTGGTAAGTCATACTAATGTGATTTTTGACTTTCTACAACATAGATGTATTGTTTTCTAGTTTAGACACAGGTCTCTTGTTTATCTTCTATCAGCACTCTGTCTGTAATCTGGAACTCCAGAGCACTCCAGTTGAGCACATTTCCTGGAGTGAAGTTCAGGCCGTCCACGTACTTCTGGATCTCACAGAGAGAAAGGGTGTAGTCCCACATGTGGACATCAGACATCATGCCAACAAAAGCCTGCTTCAGGTCAAACCCCCCGCCATGGGAATCCTGCTCCTGTAGATTGTAGAGATTTGAGATATAGTAAATAAGAGCTACAATATTTGTATTGAAATCTATACACTATACACACAATCAATCAAGCATATACAGCATTTGTTTTAAAACCAATAACTAATTAATGAAACTCTACCTGTCCCAAGATAATGATAGTGGATCCTCTGATATTTGACCCCGAGCTGACATATTTCTTAATTGAACGTTGTCCATCAAACCACAGCTGCACCAGTCCAGACGCAGAGTCCCATGTGGTACAAATGGAGTGCCACATGTTCGGCTTGTAGTCCAGCCCCACATATTCTGTCTTTATATCCTTGATATGGGGCTCCATCTCCTTATTTGCTTGGTCCCAGAAAATCAGGAAGGCATTGGAATAAGAGGATGTAGCCATAGAGAAAATGACGTGGTCTCTTTGGAGGTCTGTAAAGGACCTATAGGCATGACAAAGACATTATAATGTATGATAGTTTTCACAGTCAGAGATACAGCAGGTTGTTTTTCACATTTAATTCTACCTGTGACAGATGGTTACAGCGCTAAACTCCTGCCTTGTGGTCGTCAGCCTCACATGAGCTGTTTTGGTTTGTTGTGGGAAGGTGAACATTTTACCTGACAGATCTGAAAAGAGAGAGGGAGAAACATGTTTTTATTTGTTTGTTAGCATATTTGGTGGTAGAATGAGTTACCAAACTCCGTTCGATCCACCTTGGAGAGAAAGCTGAAGATACAGCTCTTCATGAACACCTCTGCAGCTAATGACATTGTACGTCGCTTTGGAAAAAAAGCATCTGCTAAATGAAATTGTAAAATATTTCTATAACTATAAAGTTAATCTAAAGGCCTAATAACTGCATTATACACAATTGTTACTATTATTATATATAAATTGTGGTAACACATGACACATGATAAATTTACTACTGTATATATTTTGGATTTAAGTCATCTTGCACAGTAGTACCCATACCGAAGCACTGACTGTTGAACTCACACATGTAAGCATTGCTTTCAGGATTCATGACAAATACTTGCTAAGATCCATCCATCCATTTTCAACCGCCTATCCCATTAGAGGTTGCGGGGGACCTGGAACCAATCCCAGCTGGCATTGGGCAAAACACCCTGGCCAGGTCACTAGACCATCGCAGGGCACGTAGAGACAGACAGACCATTCATGGTCACATTCACGCCTACGGGCAATTTAGAGTTGGTTAACCTGCGTGTCTTTGGACTGTGGGAGGAAGCCGGAGAACTGGAAAACATGAAAACTCCACACAGAGGCGCCCCAAGCTGGATTCGAACCTCTTGCTATGAGGCAACAGTGCTAACCACTGTGCCACCGTGCAGCCCTACTTGCTAAGATGTCAAGTACAAATGTTTTACAAAGCAAGACACTACATATGATTATTAAAGACCTCTCTGATACTTCATCTAGCTTATTGGTCTGTTTATTGTTTTGTCCCGTATGTATTTACTTTGCACAAGTTCATATCGACGTAGAGGTCATTTTGCAGCAAATGCAGTAATTAGCTTCTGTCTGAAAGTAGAATGAGCAGCAGTGTTTTGACTGTGTCACGTCAAGTAAATCTCCCAAATTAAACAAATTCACAAGCAGTTATGAAATCATAAAAATCCATCCAAGTTTGATATTAAAACATAATACTCTGTTGTTTACTTTTCTGTTGACATGTTAGATTTATTAATGGTAATCCTGTAGAGGTCAGTGGTAACAGTTTAATAAAGAATTTTTTTTACCTTGAGGACTTGCAGCACATGCTGTCAGCATCGCCAGCAGCAACAACAACTTCATCTAATACAAAGACAAAAAGACACCATGAAAAACACTGTTTTTGATCCAGTGAACCCAACACTCCTGAGCTGCTCCTGATACTCTGTATAACAAAGACTACAAATTGATGTTCTTTTATTTAGCTGGGGCTGCTACAATAAACACGACTGGTGGAAAAGGTAAAGAAAAGCTTTCATATAATACAATCACTCTAAATTCTTATATTTTGCAGTTTGGCACAGGTAGATCTTACCTTGAAATCTGTGTCTGGATGTTGTGCGCAGCTCGAATAGGATTGTGAGATTTGTGCCCTCGCTGCTTCCCCATTTCTGTCTATGTTTCCTTCCTTTATCTACTTCTATTTTTTTGGGAGGCGGCTTCAGATTCCTGTTATGTAAAAAGGCGTTATCCCATACGCAGTGTTTCCACTGAATCAACAGAATTTACACAACAGTCATCATCGTGTTGAAATAGTCGTACTTCTGTATTTCAAATAATTGTACTCTTGTAATAAGAGTAGTGAAGGAGCGAATGTGGACATTTTTGTGGTTTTGTTTTTTCTCTTTCAGAAAATCTGAATCGCTGCAATAATAATAATGAAATAATCTTAAAATTTCTATTTGTGTTTTGTGTTTATTATTATTAATTTCAAATATGTCAAAATATTGGCATATATTCATATACTAGAGCTTGTAGAGTACAGTTTTTTTCTTACATATTTCCTAGACAACTATGTGTGTGTTTTTGTGTTTTGAATGCATTCATGCTTTATCAGCTGTACACAACAACTTATCTGCACACATAGGTTGAACTTAATTGCTCATAACTAACACATATCAGTTATCAGAGATGTTCATGCTTCTGATTCATGATCCTGCATTCACTTATTGAAGGAAATGCAACAACTGTGTCCTCTAGGATGCCTTCTGGTAGATAAACATGATCAAATGCCCTGTAGGGGCCCTTCCAGGGAAAAAACAAGATGCTACGCCTTGAATTGAGAAAATGTAATAAAGTGCCCTCCAGGGTGGCCCTGTAGTAGAAAAAATGAGATGCTGTGCCCTAATGGGTGAAAATGGATATGGATATGGAGAAAATGTGACATAGTGTCCTCTAGGGTGTCATTCCAGTGGAGAAAATGAGATGCCGTGTCCTAATGACCTTAAATAGAGAAAATTTGAGTGCCCTCTAGGTTGGCCTTAAAATGGATACAGTGCCATATAGGCTGCCCTTCACGCCAGAAAACTTTCTGATTTTCTGTACGCTGGTGCCCCATTATATGTATGCCACCCCTGCCCTTCACTCGGCGTGAGTGTGCCACTAATCTTCTCACTTTAACTTATTATGTTTTGGTTTTTCTGTACAAATGCAGTCACAATGCAGCTGTCACTGGGTGGTAGTCTGTTTCTTCAGATTTGTGTTTGGTGATTTCTTTCTTTGCACCAAGGCAGCTGAAATGATGATGTGTTTATTTAGATGTTCGATTTAGTGTGAAATTGTATGCCACGTTGCATGTGTAACCACACCTGACTGATGTCGCGGTGCACTGAACACAGCAGTGAGAACCAGTAAATTTTGAGTAGTTTAATTTTAAAAATCATTATTAGAACAAACCTGGAAAGATGCTAGAATTAAAATACCACTTCTTTTATTTATAAGAGATGATCTACGACATAAATGGTATCCTTTATATTACAGAAGACCCAATTTTCAACTTTGTGAGACATTTATAGTTTAAACAGTTTAGTAGCAGATCGGTTGTTTATCTTCTATCAGCACTCTGTCTGTAATCTGGAACTCCAGAGCACTCCAGTTGAGCACATTTCCTGGAGTGAAGTTCAGGCCGTCCACGTACTTCTGGATCTCACAGGGGGAGAGGACGTGGTCCCACATGTGGACATCAGACATCATGCCAACAAAAGACTGACCTGCTTCAAAACCTCCACCATAGGAATCCTGCTCCTGTAGAGATTCATAGAAAGATAAATAGCATTGTACAATATTAGTGTAAAATCTAGAGACATACGGTTCATCAAAAATAACCAATAACTAACTCATAACTATTAATAAAATTGTACCTGTCCCAAGATAATTATAGTGGAACCTCTGATGCTTGATCCAGTGCTGACATATTTCCTAATTGAACGTTGTCCATCAAACCACAGCTGCACCAGTCCAGACGCAGAGTCCCATGTGGTACAAATGGAGTGCCACATGTTCGGCTTGTAGTCCAGCCTCACATATTCTGTCTTTATTTCCTTGATATGGGGCTCTATCGCCTTATTTGCTCGCTCCCAGATAATCATGAAGGCATTGAAATTAGAGGGCGTGGCCATAGAGAAAAGGATGTGGTCTCTTTGGAGGTCTGTAAAGGACCTGTAAAGACATTGTCATGTTCGATAGTTTTCACAGTCAGAGATACAGTGGGTTGGCTTATGCCTTTTACACATTCAATTCTACCTGTGACAGACGGTTACAGCACTGAACTCCTGCCTTGTGGTTGTCAGCCTCACATGAGCTGTTGACGATTGTTGTGGGAAGGTGAACATTTTACCTGACAGATCTGAAAAGAGAGAGGGAGAAACATGTTTTACATCTACTTGTTTGTTAGCTTATTTCCATAAACATAAGGTGAAGCTAAAAAATTTACTAACTACAATATACATTGGTTATTACCTCCACCAAGGAGGTTATGTTTTTGCCGGCGTTTATCTGTCTGTTTGTTTGTCTGTGTTCAAGATAACTAAAAAACTTAGGATTTTGATGAAATTTTCAGGGTGTGTCGAAAATGTGAAAAGGAAGAACTGATTTAATTTTGAGGGTGATCTGGAAGAAATCCTGGATTCTGGATCACTTCGAAATTTTCGTTAACATTGGGGTAAATGGGACCCAAAAAATTGTTTCTCAATATCTCTGTAATTGTTGCCCAAAGCTCATGAAATTTGACTCAGGGATTTACAATGTGTACTTCTATCAAATCCCAAAGGCTGATCCAGATCTGATCCAGATGGCTGATTTTATAGCAATTTATATAAAAACTCTTACATTTTGGCCTACTGTGCATTTAATATTAGAGGTAGAGCATCTGAAGTATATCAACGAATTTGATCTAGCTTTAATACTTGAGGAGATAGAGCCAGAAGAAACCGCCAGGGGGGAAACTATGGTGCTTGGCGGAGGTCTGCGCTCTCCAAATGCTTTTCTAGTTATTATTATTTTTATACGTAAATAGTGGTAACACAAGACATATGATGAATTTATTATATAGTTTGGATGAAAGTCATCTAAATGAGGAACAGCACCATATGAAGCGCTGACTGTTGAACTCGTGAGTTTTGCTCTGCACACCATCATTTGGAATTCATAAGAAAACTATGAAGAAGGACTACAGACAATTACAGCGACACCATTTATGTTAGGTCTCATCCTACTGGTCCCGCTGATCCTAGTATACTTTTTGCCATTTCTCACAGGTGCGACAAAAACAATAGATATCTGCGCGATAGCTATATAGACAGATAGATATAAGACAACACTGGTAATTTAGGCAAACATTTGACATATTTTGCCCAATTCAAAAATCTGCTATTAATATATTGCAACACTTCATGTCTGTTTCATCCTGATGAATTAGGAGAAAAGATGTCTCTTGTGCCTAAAAGAGTGAAGCATTGCATGACAGCAAATTTAATAGTAAATGGCAACAAACTCCAACATTTCCTTTTGGTATTCCCTTTGTTAAATAAGATAAGATAAAAAGATTTATTTTATTTTTTTTACCTTGAGGACTTGCGGCACACGCCGTCAGCATCACCGACAGCAGCAAAAACTTCATCTAATACAAAGACAAAAAGACACCATGAAAAACATTCACTGTGGTTTTGATCCAATGAATCCATCACTTTTGAGTTGCTACTAACACTCTGTATCCCAAAGACTACAAATTGATTTCCTTTTATTTTCCTTGGACTGCTGCAATAAACAAAAGAGGTCAAAAAGGCAAAGAATAAGTTTTCATATAATACAATCACTTTAAATTATTATATTTTGCAGTTTGGCATGAGAAGCTCGTACCTTGAAATCTGTCTGGATGTTGTGTGCAGCGTGAATAGGATTATGAGTTTTGTGCCCTCGCTGCTTCCCCATTTCATGTCTGTGTATCTCTGTTTCCTTCCTTTATCTACTTCTATATTTTTTTGGCCTTCAGATCCGTCTTATGTAAAAAGGAGTTATCCCATACAGAGTGCTTTCCACTGAATTTACAGTTTTGAAATAATAATAATACACCAGATTTACAGTATATAGCACTTTACAAAACAGAGAAAAATAAAAACAAGCAGTCGGCTCTTTTCTACAGACAGGAAAAAAGCTAAGAATAAAATGAAAAGGGGGGCAAAGCTTGGAAAAGCAAGTCTGAAGTAGTGGATTTTGAAGGCCAATACGTCATCTATTGTTGAAGAATCACGATCAGAGCTGGAGACAGCTAGCTAGAAAAAAATTGAAATTAATTGCATTTTTTAAACATATCAATTGTGAGAAGCCACAAAAAGTGACAGGAGTAGCAGCAATGCTGTCCTGCTTCTCATAGTGATAAATCATTCAACTATACGGTAGACATTTAGATAAATGATAAAATAACAAGGCGGAGGATGTGCCTTGAGTCTGATCCTGCATGTTAGAAGTTTGGATGCGTTCTCAGACTATGATATCTTAGATCCTGTGTTAACACAGCGGCACAACACCGTCCTCTGAGGATGTCTGGCTGGTCAGCCTCTTTTGGCTTTAACCAGTCCACTCTTCTGTTGAGGCAGTTCAGATTTAATTTTATTGGTGCAAGGGTGGATGGCAGAGGCGAGGCTGCACTGTGGTGTTGGTGGTTAGAACTGTTGCCTCACTGTTGCCTCACAGCAAGATTCAGGTTCAAATCCGACTTGAGACCCTTATGTGTGGAGTTTGCATGTTCTCCCTTTCTCCCTCGGGTTTTCTCCAAGTTCTCTGACTTCCTCCCACAGTCCAAAAACCTGCAAGTTAGGCTGATGACTCTAAATTGCGTGTAGGTGTGAATGTGAGCGTGAATGGTTGTCTGTCTCTATGTGTCAGCCCAGATGATGGTCTGGCAACCTGTCCAAGGTGTAAGTGTACACCTTTTCTTTTCCCTTTATTTTGCATGCATTAATTTATGTGACATGATACTGCCCTTCTCTCTTCATGCCCTCTTGTCCAAGTCTATAGATTAATGCTTGATCATGTGTCACAAACAACAACCAGTTATCAGTTGCCGTGTTTTCTTCACTCCCATCACGATCAACTAAAATGACTCGCTGCAGCACAGCATCAAGGGCCTATCTGTACTGCCACATCCAAATATTATATCATCTCTGCAGAGGACTTCAGTGATGGAGGAGTCTGCACGCTCCTCTCTCCGCTGATGTGATGAGATCTAGTAGTGATGGGGGGAAGATGCCTGCAGCTCAGAGCGAATGTTTCCTGGAGAACGGCATCAGATCAGCCGGAGGGATGAACCCTGGGGAGGGATCAGACTGAGACGACTAGACAGAGCGCACTCAACTCAGCAGGGAGTTTGACTGAGCTTTCAGACTGGATGAGATATATATACTGTATAGGAGGGAGAAAGAGAGTCAAGACAGTGCTATTCAGTAACAGTTTATTGAACAGTTGTTCAACTTGACACCCCCCCCCCCCCCCACCACCACCACCACCACCACCACCACATATATAGCAAAATTAATAAGGTAGAACAAAAGATCCAAAAACATTCAAAGTAAATCCAATAAACATAAGCTGCCGTATACTGTAGCTCAGATGATGTTTTCAAAGGGTGATGTGGGCTGTTTCAGGGGAGGTTCAGTGAATGCAAGTGAAACAATATTACAGAGACAGTAGTTTGGGGAATTTTTATTTTTAATTAATGTAATTTAAATTGTAATTGTCAATTTATGTCTTAGGGCTGCACGGTGTTGCAGTGGTTAGCACTCTCGCCTCACAGTAAGAGGGTCGCAGGTTCGTATCCGGCTTGGGACTCTTCTGTGTGGAGTTTGCATGTTCTCCCCGTGCAAGCGTGGGTTTTCTCTGGGTACTCCGGCTTCCTCCCATAGTTCAAAGACATGCTGTTTAATTGATGACTCTAAATTGTCTGTCTCTATGTGCCCTGCGATGGACTGGCGACCTGTCCAGGGTGAACCCCGCCTTCGCCCAATGCCAGCTGGGATTGGCTCCAGCCCCCCCGCGACCCCTAACGGGCTAAGCGGTTGACAATGGATGGATGGATGGAATTTATGTCTTAGGACAGACATTTTTAGTATAAGTATAAAAAGTTAAATTGATGTTAATGGGTGCACAACAATGTTGCCTGTCTTTTCTCAGAGTCTGTAACAATACTGGAAGTACGAGAGTAAAGTGAAAGTAGTTCCATGGTATTTGTATAACTGAAAGCCTACACAGTGGCATTGTGTCATATATTATGTTTACAAAATGGAAAAAGATACTGGAAGGAGTTTTAATCAGTTGAAGAATAGGTGCAATTGTATAGTCAACAACCTCCAAAACAATGAGCCAGGTTTACCTAATGATGTCGGAAGCCTTTGGACTTTGTGTCGATGTTTTCCTGTGCATACCATTGTTTTTGTGTCTGTAATTGTCTATGTCAGCAGTGCTTTCTCGCTGCCGCCCTCTGGATCAGTCCTCTCCCAGCCCTGTCGGATGCGGGTGAGGCTGCGGTCCACGCAGGGCAGGAGGAGCAGCAGCTTGAGCACAATCAACACAGAGGGCACCACCAGAGACAGCAAGTAGGCTGGAGGAGTATACCATTTGTAGTAAGAGGGGCGAAGGAACTTGTCCCAGCCGTACAGGTAGGTGTGGAAGGTACAGAAGAACAATGTCAGGTACCCCAGCTTGGACTGGAAGAGAGGAAAAAAAGTTCACAGATTTACAGTTACACCTGCACTAATAAACACAGAACTAAACACTGTGAATAGGCTCAATAAGTGATAGACTGACCTTTACAGAGGCAAGCTTTTGACCTACATGTGTGCACACACTCATGTGCTTCGTTCGCAGATACGTACATAGAGATATGCATAGAGATAGATCCACTCCATACAAATGAACTAGACCTAAAGACTGGGGCAGAGGATAATATATGCCCCCCAAATTACATTTGATGAATAACTTAACATTTAAAGCACTGCTCTAATTTGGGCTGGGGTAAAGGGGAGGGGTGTGGGAATGAGAAAATGAGCTTGACATGACCCAGTTACATTTATGAATGAGTTTGTTCCCTGTAGTGAGGCCGATTTCATTTTCGATTGGCCAAAGTGGGAAATAAAAGGTAAACATTTGTGTTTGCCTGAGGAAAAACAATCTCAGCAGAAGGTTCAGCACAGGAAAGATGGAAATATCACCAATACACATTCAACAGATTACTTCCAAAGGGAAGTTGGAAACGGCTATCTGGCCCCTTAACTGTTTCCCATCTGGGACAAAGCGCGGAAACGTCCTCACCAGTCGTGCTGTGAATCCTGGCGAATGGACGTGATGTGAAAATCGTTGCAAGTAGTTTTTCCGCCAGTATTCTCACACTTTAAACATCCAGCAGCTTCTCTGTAAATGTCCACGCTAACTCTAACCTCAGCTGCCTAGAGCATAAACAGGTGTAATACTGTAGTGGCATTACACAGAACATTTCATAACGCACTTTAAAACACCTCCAGCGGCCATATTATGAGTGGATACGAACTGAGCCATTTAATATTGTGTGCTTGTATCTCTGTTAACTGAATCATCAATCTGGTTGTCATGTGCAGTTTTTCAAGGCCCCAGTCTAGAAGTGAGATAATCAGCTGTACCAAATTATATTTCCCAATGAGCTTGTTTGTATTCATCTTATCAGAAGCTGGCTCATGAAATATCACAGAAATGGCTCTAAAATGAAATGGCTTGTCTGCCTATCAGTCTCCTTTTTGTGGGCTATGTGTGCCAAATCTGTTGAGGGTGTGAGGCCTCCTTTCATTTTGTTAAGCTTGTGGAGTGTACACACATGTACCTTCTTAATTTGTGAGCTGATCGAGTTTCTGATGATGTGATGAGACTACAACAAATCTTTGTCATTTTAGGTTTCAAATGTTTCAATCTGTTATTTAATTATCATTCTGTAAAAACACACTAAATGTGATTAAAGGGAAAAGTGTTTGACAGATTGCTTGAGAGACCGTTAGACCAGCACTACCAGAAGCCGTAATAAAAAACTCTACATTCCTCCAGTTGTGAGCACCAGTGCTTCACTATGTAAACAGGATGCAGCCAGATTTTGACACGTAGCACAGAAGAGATCTGTATTCCACGTCGACAGTGTGTCACTGTGAATGTGCAGACACACTGAGGCTAACACACACATCCACATTCCTACAAATCACACGACTCAGACAAACATGCCAGTATCTACCTGTATGAAGCTGAACTCTCTCCAGCTGAGAGCATTGCTGACGGAGGGGAGAGACGTTATTCCCAACAGGAGGTACAGGCCAAATCCCAGAATTCCCATAGAGTAGTAGGAGTCAGTACGCCAGGCCGAGGTGGTGTCAAATGTTGACGTTCGGTTCTCCCTGATCTTAAAGAGACAGAGAGAGTTATAACTGGTTTCTGTACTGAAATAGTGCAGAATTTTGCTAAAGCATCTGAATTTTTGGTTGTATACAAATAAGCGTCTTTATTATTTTTTTTAGGTCTTACCTTCGAGATAGTGCTTTCAGAAATCTTGAATCTCACATAATATCTGGGAAAGGAAATGATAAAACTATTTAGGGAAAAAAATCATTAACATTCATCCTCAAGCTTCGCAATGGCTTATCGAAATCCTTCCTCTCCTTAGCAACCACCTAGTTACTACAAAGAGCTTGACAAGTCTTTCCTCATTTTTCTGACTACTTCTGTCCATTTTTCTTTCTTTCTTTCTTTCTTTCTTTCTTTCTTTCTTTCTTTCCTTCTTTCTTTCTGTACGGCCTGTCAAATGCTTTTTTTCAAATTTATTTCCACTGTTCTGCTCTTTCGCCCACATTTTCTTTTGCAGTTTATCAAGAAATAAAAGTCTATAGTCCTCAGAAATCATGCCGTTTCTTCTGATAATACACGAGTCTCCATAAGTTTATTTGGGTTTTCTAATTCTCTGAATGTTCTGGTTACATATGCTGTTAATCTCTGTGGGGTTATTATGCCTAATAATGCTTGCTGACAGTACATACTCAGATGCAAGGTTGGGTTTGCCTATTCAAGGTAATGTAGTCTAATGCAGCCTATAAACAGCCATTTTACTCAGTGTATGTCTATATTTATGTACAATCTAAAGATTGTCACCTTCATGAGGGTAGGATATGTTGCAGGGCTGTTATTACAGTAGATTTAGTGGCAGCTGACTAGTTAAAATGACAGTTCGTTTATTTCCAAGTTCAAAGGTGTCATTATTGGTTTTGATTGATGGTAACAGCCAAAATGTGATTGGACATTTCACATATATTGAATGAAGGAGTGTCATACCTTATGGGGATGATGAGAGTGTAGAGCACATGTAGAAAAGCAAAGCCAAGTGCTACCAGTCCCAGCTGTTTCCTGCACAGCATCCAGCGATCCAACCAGTCAGGAAAACGCCTGAAACAAACACCATGACTTGTAGGAAACCGTATTTAAAATACAGTGGACCATATTCTCTACAGGCACTAAATATCTCTGGTTTGATGTCTGACCTGTACTTTGTTCCCCTGTAGAGCTGAAGAAAGGCAGCTATGACACCAGGCAGGTAACACAGAGACAACATGATGAGGGACACAATGGGAAACACCTGAGAGATAAGGGATAAGCACACAAGTGGTTACTGTGAGCACAACATGCCCTAGATTCAAGTCTGCTACTTTCAAAGAGGAACGAATGCTGATTTACCCTGTTGGCCAGGGACACCATGATTCTGAAGGAGATGTCTTTCCCCTGGTCAACATACGTAAAGATGACGTCTCTGATGACCACATAGAAGAAGAAGAAGGCAGTAAGGCCGACAGCCACGCGTAGCGGCAGCCTCCATTCTGGGAAAAGCTGCAGGGGAAAGTCCTCCAGCTCTCTGGCAGCTGACAGAGACCCTTTGTCCAGAGCAGTGAAACCCAGTTTGGTGGCCACCTCCGCTACAGCCTGCTTTGCCTGTGCACCATTCCCACACAGGTACACCTGGAGCATGAAAACACCCATAGATAATAAAGCACTCAATACGCCCCATATGAGGAGTATATGTCTTCATTATTTCATATTTATGCATTTATGTTTATGTATTTGTACACACAGTGATAAAAAAAACAGGGTTTTGACCCCAGAGGATTGAACATGAAAGTACCTGGAAAGGTTTTCTGTATGAAATACTAAATTTAGTTGAAGGAAGAGGGTAGAAACTAACAGCAATGCTCAGTCAACACCTGTGATGTTGCTGATTTTGCTCCGACACACATACATAAACATACACCCCCCACAACACTCACACACACTCTCTGTGTGGTTTTTACCGTCCTCTGGGATTGCGCAACCAGAGATCAAAATGAAACCGAAAACCCACATACTGTATGCTGCAGCTTTGCAGTAGGCTACAGAGCAAGAGCACAACACACGTGATGGAGAGCTCAGATCTAAGAAACACGGTGGAGTTAATTGATTCAAGGATACATCAGAGATGCATTCACAGCAAAGACACGAGGCCGACTCCTCGGATTTGGCTTCTTTTACTTGGATTTGGTTTGATCAAATCTTCAAAATGAGTTAATAATATAGTTTGAACCGAGATGCTTTCCTTTCTGGAGGAGACTATTATTTTTAACTTGCTGGTCAACGCCCCACAGAGGATTGTAAAATGCTTGTCAGTGGGAGAAGAATTTGACAATCAGTGCTGAATAGTTTAATTCCTAAATGAGACGCATTCCTAAATAGCAGAAGAAGAAAACCTAATGAGCTACTTTGTAAAGGGACACATCCAAAAGATTTTTTTAACAAACCGCTTGGAAACAGCACAGTCACATTCAGTACCTGTCTGTTGGCGTCTGAGGGTCCATTCTGCAGGGCCCAGGCAGACAAGGTGTTAAAAGCCTTCACCACATGAGCTCCAGGGATCAGCCTGGACAACAAACAACCAAACTGTTCATGTTTCATCAGTTGTTGGTAATTCAAACCACATGATCCACAAGATCTCCCAGCATTTTAGATAACTGTATTATTGCCTGATTTCCGCTTACCTCTGCAGATACTCGGCATTGGCCTCTGGGTATAGATTCTTCTTGAGGTTGTTGCTGACATCCACCACCACCTTCAGACCAATGACATCAGCAGAGTGGATGAAAAGTTAGAAATTAACCAACTGCTTTGTTAAACGGAGGAATCTGACTGTGCAACAAGGTTTACCTTCCCCTTTAGTTGAGGTGCAAGCGTCTCCAGGAAGTCATAGTGTTCTCTGTGAATGCAAATAAAGACCAGAGCAGCTGACTGAGCTGCTGCCTCGTGGCTCATCGCCTGCATGCAACAAACACAAACACCAATGTCATGCATGGCCATAAGGCTACATGTGGCAACACGCTTACTTATCACAGGCTCAGTGATAGTTCACTAGTTCAGCACATATTGCACGACAGATGAAAACAAACATGTGGAGGCACACATGAACACACACAGTCAGTGACCTTGTTTTGCTCAAAGCCTGATAACAACTATTTCTTTTTTTTCTACGTGCTTTTTTTCGACACTGTTGTTGGTTCAGAGCCATCATACAACACGTTCTGAAGTATCATCGGTCGATTACAGCAATCATCAAAATAAAACACGTCAGAAAAAAAAAGTTGAATTCCAGAGTTTGAGAAAACGTCATTCAGCATGTTGTACCTGAGTTCCCCGAGGCAAGGGGCCACAGCTGTGAGGTCTGCGGCTGCCGTACACCACCCTGTAGCCAGACTGGAGCAGACGCTGGCCCAGAGAGCGCCCCAAGTCCCCCGTCCCAAAGATGCACAGCAACTCCTGCTCAGGGGCAGCTGCCGGGCCCAGGGGATGCAGCGGCACACTCCCTGCCTTCACCTCCTCTGACACGCTGCTCAGTCTGTCAGCCGACATGGCCCCGGTCTGACACAAACAGTGAAGATGTCTCCTGTGGTTTTGACAGAACAAAACACTCCACCAGCCTTTCTGTCAAAACCTGTAATGTGTCCAGATTCAAGGCAGATGTAACGAAATAATAGTCTTCAAAGTAACAGCTCTTCTGGGTGCTTCTGGGGGAAAAAAATGGGTCAGCAAATCAACTGTCTACCCCTCAAGCCCGTGTGTCTGCTCTTCTAACTCATTACTGACAGATTTTTCAGGCTTGAGTCAGTTTATGTATTGGCCCATCCCCTCCCATGGCTCAGGCTGAAGAATGTCTAAATTGGGAAACTCCATGGCAAAAGGTGGTGTCTGTTGGTAGTGTCTGTGTTGGGTTGGGAAATTCTGGGAAATCAACAGGTCATCTGTGCTGAATTACGCAACAGTGGAAAACACCAATTTAATTTATTCCAGTCTGCACAAACTGAGTTTTTTTTGGCTTTACCAAATCACTGCTATGACTGCACACATTAAGAAGCACATACAAAGGAAAGCAATAAGTGAAAGTCCCAGTTAATTTCAGCACATAAAGGAATGTACATCTAAAAACTGCAACAGGCTCTCTCTGACACATTTTTAAATCGCAGTTTCAGGTTTAGGCATGTACATCAAATAAAACCAAAGGGATGAAAACAAATATACAAATACAAATATTAAACCAATAGGTGCAATTTAGACGAGACTGGGATTAGCTGACAATTTGCCCATCACTACTAGGAAGCTGTAACACTGGGCTTTCTACAAACACACTATCTGGACCGAGTGGAGGTCACGGTATGCAAACACAATGTGCAAGAATGCTCCCAACCCCCTCCTCTCTTCCCCTGCGTAGTCTCCATTATATGACCATAAATTTCACATGCCTCACCAAGTGTATAATTACTTTGACATGTGTGCAAAACAAATAACACACTTTTTTTTTTTTTTAGCAGGAGGTTATTTTCCGCACACTTGGAGTGAAAGAACATAATCCTTATATTCAGTCACTGATATGGTGGTCAGTAGAGGCGCTCACTGATTCATGCGAGCAGGCAAAACCCCCACTTACAGTCTAATCTTGTGCTAGCCCTATGAGTAATTAATGCTCTTAGCCTGGTAACTGTAGTTGGCCTCTGAGTGCAGCCCTTCTTATTTTCCCAGAGGTCCAGAATAGCTCCAGTGTTCAGGGTTGAGGTGAACCGCGGGCCGAGTGACCTGTCCTACACTGTAATTACTCCCTCTGCTCTGCTGCTTCCCGAAGTGTGTGTTTGTGTGAGTCTTCATGTGACACAAATATAATGGTATTTTACTGGTGCGCACACACACACACACACACAAGATAATGTAATGAAATTTGTCGCTGATCTGGTTTCTTGGGCAGTAATTAGCCTGAGACCTTAACAGCAATTAATCTGCTGTTTGATAAACAATTACGTGGTTACTCATCCTCCCACAAGATCATAAAGCCTTAAGTAAAGTGATGCTCATGAGATAAAGCCGGTCAGACTTGATAAAAGACAAATCAGGAGCTTTTGCATCAAGAACAAAAGAAAACAGAAGAATGCCTGAGAGAGAAAGTGTAAAATGTAAATCTGGCAGGTCAGTGTTATTATGTGCAGTGGTGTGGAGGTTTATTTTTTCCCACATTGAGTGGTCAGTAATAACTGACCCAGAGTTCCTTGCCCTCTAGCTCAAAGATCAACCACTAACAGCCCAGGCTCAGAAGAACAGAGCTCGACCTCAGTGAGCACAAGAGCTGCAGTCAAGTACTCATGAGCAAACAACCCTGCCTTGAACAAGCGTGGGCGGTTTTCTGATGATCAAAACAAAACCGAATGGAAGCAGCAATCACATATCAAATGTCAAGTCTGGAAAAAGACCACTCTCAAGACGAGGGTGATGATTGGAGCGTCCAGCACTCCCAGGCTACAGCCATTACCGTGATTGGCTTTGTACTGTGCAATATCTGATTGTCTAAGCAAAACACAGTGTGCACTGGAGCCACAAGTTTATGCTAATGAATTCTGGTGCATGAAATGAGGCTCACTGATACAGTAACATCCTGCTTTCTAGATTGCTGTACTATATAATCAAAATCATTGATTTTTGTATGCAGTGTGTTGTATTTGGTAAAGTGTAGAAGCTCTAAGAAAATGTATAATTGGGGCCACGGTGGTATTTAGACCTTAGAAAGCTGGACAGACAAGTGAAGTCAAGTCAATTTTATTTGTATAGCCTAAAATCAAATCACTCAAATGACACATTTGTGATCAGTGGGCTTTACAATCTGTACAGGATACAACATCCTCTGTTTTCACAATGTGACCCTCTGATCAGATAAGGACCCCCCCCCCCCCCCCCACACACACACACACACACACACACACACACATAAAATAACCCTACAGAAGAGGATTCCCTTCCAGGATGGACAGGCCTGCAATAGATGTTGTGTGTCCAGAGTAACAACATAATGAAAATACATAAAACATAGACAATCCATATGACAAAAATTAATACATAGCATGTGAACACGTGTGAGAAGGTGGATCCAGGAAGATGTCAAACACCTTTCTGGCTTTGCCAGAGCAACACAGCCTCCTTTCCACACTAAATATACAGAGCCAGAGCGACACAACCTCCTTTCTACACTAAATATATACAGCCAGAGCGACACAACCTCCTTTCTACACTAAATATATAGAGCCAGAGCGACACAACCTCCTCTCCATGCTAAATATATAGAGCCAGAGCGACACAACCTCCTTTCTACACTAAATATATAGAGCCAGAGCAACACAACCTCCTTTCTACACTAAATATATAGAGCCAGAGCGACACAACCTCCTTTCTATGCTAAACAGAAAGAGCGAAACCCCCTTTCCACGCTAAATATACAGAGCCAGAGTGACACAACCTCCTCTCTACGCTAAATATACAGAGCCAGAGCGACACAACCTCCTCTCCATGCTAAATATACAGAGCCAGAGCGACACAACCTCCTTTCTACACTAAATATATACAGCCAGAGCGACACAACCTCCTTTCTACACTAAATATATACAGCCAGAGCGACACAACCTCCTTTCTACACTAAATATATAGAGCCAGAGCGACACAACCTCCTCTCCATGCTAAATATATAGAGCCAGAGCAACACAACCTCCTTTCCTTGCCAAACAGAAAGAGCAAGAGTGACACAACCTCCTTTCTACACTAAATATATAGAGCCAGAGCGACACAACCTCCTCTCCACGCTAAATATACAGAGCCAGAGCAACACAACCTCCTTTCTACACTAAATATATAGAGCCAGAGCGACACAACCTCCTCTCCATGCTAAATATAAAGAGCAAGAGCAACACAACCTCCTTTCTACACTAAATATATAGAGCCAGAGCGACACAACCTCCTCTCCATGCTAAATATATAGAGCCAGAGCGACACAACCTCCTTTCTACACTAAATATAAAGAGCCAGAGCAACACAACCTCCTTTCCTTGCCAAACAGAAAGAGCAAGAGTGACACAACCTCCTTTCTACACTAAATATATAGAGCCAGAGCGACACAACCTCCTTTCTACACTAAATATATAGAGCCAGAGCAACACAACCTCCTTTCTACACTAAACAGAAAGAGCAAGAGTGACACAACCTCCTTTCTACACTAAATATACAGAGCCAGAGCGACACAACCTCCTCTCCATGCTAAATATATACAGCCAGAGCGACACAACCTCCTTTCTACACTAAATATATAGAGCCAGAGCGACACAACCTCCTCTCCATGCTAAATATACAGAGCCAGAGTGACACAACCTCCTCTCTACACTAAATATACAGAGCCAGAGCGACACAACCTCCTCTCCATGCTAAATATATAGAGCCAGAGCGACACAACCTTCTTTCCATGCCAAATCCATAGTTAGAGCATCACAATCTCTTCTCCACACCAGAGAAGAGCAACACAAACTCTCCACCATGGAACCTAAAGAGAGGACCAGATTTTTTTTTTTTTAGGTCACAGTTGCTTGTTAATGTAAACGTATGTTTCCCATGCCAATAAGCCCTTTAGACTGAACTGAAATGATAGAGAGGCTAAATTTCCTGAAGGACGGAGGTCCAGGTCCATCATGCAGAATGAGGCAGGAAGAAGAGAAGTAGGTTTGGGGTTATCAGAGCAGATGCTCACCAGGTAATGGATTGTCAGATACATGAATAACTATAGCAATTACTCAGTCGAAAGCATGGTCAGGGGGATGAATTATTAATAATCTACAGTGGAAAGATTTGTTGCAGAGTGTGATTTGATGTCAAAAAGTAACAGGGAGATGGCATAGAGAGTATTAGAGATCCTGCTACAGAATGGTGGCACATTACTGCAGGGGTTTGGTGGGTAGTGAGGTAGCTGGATCTGAGGTGTGACCAAGCCAAGGAGCTGCTGTGCCACAGGGTAAAAAAAAAAAAAAAAAAAGGAGAGCAAGAAACATCCTGGTCTGAGGCAGGATATTCGGTACACTGACTTTTCCCTCTTCTCACTTCACCTCCTCCAAACGACACAGCTGCTGTTTGTGTTTTCCTTGAGGTACAGCGTGTCCTCACATGAGCCCCCTATGAGGGATCCTTTTGAGGTTATGTTTTGGGTTTGCGGGCTGTGACCTAACACGGCCAGGAAAGGCCACATCTAAAAACAACTTTTTTATGGCAGAAACACGAACGGCCCAGCTGAAAAATATAACAGACAACGGCCAAGCTAGCATTTTTGTTTTTTGTGTGTGAAGAGCGTTTAAATGAGTAACAGGAGAATATAAAATCCAGCTGGTTGGTTGGCTGCAGATGATGTCCTGAGTGAAACTTATCTTGGCTTTGGACAGAGTCAGGAAGAGTGTGACTCAGAGTGACTCTCTCTATCTATCTATCTCTCTCTCTGTCTCTCTCTCTGGTCTATCATTGTGATCGTTGCAGAGATTTACAGTGAGATGTCCCTACTGACCCCTGATACACCAGTGCTCAGTGAGTGGCCTGTAAAGTTAATGAGTCAGATCCAATCTTTCCTTGTAACATACTTCACTTCACACACACACACACACACACACACACACACACACACACACACAATATGCATAACCTCACTTTCTCTCTTCCTCAGATGCAGGCACACATCTCTTCCTGTCTCTCTTTCTGTCTCTTACAATTCAGAGCAGCATCAGGACATGGTCTGGGCTTTATAGGGGCTCTAATCACAGTGTTATAAAACCTGTCTGAATGAGTGAGCAGGAGTTTTGTGGAACACTGATGTATGCAACCTTACAGGAACCCTGAAGAGCTGAGACTCTGGATATTGTGTGTACAGCTGCCGGTGTCCATTCTGTCCCCAATAACTGATGTGGAGGTATTAAAAAGTAGAACCATAAAGCATGTTCGCATCCTTAGTCCACCCACCCCGGTGTTGTCAGACACTGTATGTTGCTTGATTAGACCTCCTCCCAGGACTGTGTGGGTGTGTACAGAGTAGGCTTTGCTGACGTTTCGTTCACCCTCCTGTTAGGTCTCTTGCAACTGTTAGGGAAGGACAATATACCCTGCACACTATAATGATATATCCATACACGGAAGTAAAAGACATATCATGTTTGTCATAGACGTTTACAGATGGATCATCCAAAATTGCTCCAGGTATTGTAGTATCTCAACCATGCCAAAATGGACAGAAACTGGATTTTTCAGAGACTGAAATTATTGAAACTAGTGGAGTTAACATGAACGTGTGTGTGTGTGACGTATGAAGTGTGTTCTAGAGCTGCGTTAGCCAACCCGAAAACGCAAATGGCCCTCTCTAGAGCCAGTTGTTGTAGGTCATTTAGAGCAGAGATAGCGCTTGAAGTGTGTGCGTATGTGGGAAGCGAGTGCTAAATCAAGAGAGAGAGAGAGCTGTCAACGGGAACGAGTAATGCTGTTGACTCCAGCCCAAGCAGGAAAGGTTAACCGAGTGTGCTTTGTCCATTCTGGGCTACGGTATAAACATGGTGGTGCAACAAGGCAGTGAAGAGGACCCACTACCTATGTAGATATAAATGGCTCATTCAAATATAACAAAAACACAACTCTTATATCAGGTGATTATACACTAAAAACAACATACTTATTAATATTATATTCCATTTCAGCCAATAGATCCCCCTAAATGTTGCACACCGGTCCACGAGGACTTGCAAGTGGGACTTGCAAGTGGCCCTTTCCACTTTTCAGCTCTGTAGCACCACCCAACTTCAGCTACAGGCCAGAGGAATTAGTGTGGGTGTGAAATAAGAAACAACTCTCTTCACTTACTATAAAGTTAACTCAAAATTAAATACATTTTACTTTTGTGTTTGCTTTTATGCTGAATTTTCGAGGAGGAATTTTTGGCTCTTCTCGCCGAATGTCAGTCTTCTCACATAAACTCATTTATTATATGTACAGTACTGTACTGTTTGCACAGAGTATCTGCAGAGTTGATATTCTGAGCCATGGATCTCATCGCCCTCTGCAAAAATTTGAAAATGTATTTTTGCAATCAGCTTCCCAGCGATGGGACCCGGTTATTTTCCATGATAGATTTCCGATTTCGGTTTTCTTTTTGTTGTTGTTGTTTTTCCTCCACTGATTTGAAGTGGTTCATTTTGGCAAAGGTTTGTTCACGTACTTCTATGCACCTATCAGGATTTAACATTTGTTAACAGCATCAATAAATGCCACTTTGATTATCATGAATGTTTAATGTTATGGTGAATTACTGTTATTTTAAGCCATTTTTCAAAGGTGTTAAAGCATTTTGAATAATGTGGTTTTCAAATCCAAAAGCCACATTAAATAAAAAGCCAGCTACAGCATGAAGTCAGTAACTCTGACTGTTATTAGACACCTGTGTAACCTGCTGTATGTGGGTCAGGCACTAATTGTTGATGAAATGCAGGAGTGCAGCAGCAGCAACTGTGGCAGCACTAGTTGTAAGCTGGGCCATAAAATAGCAGCACTTGGAGTGTAAACAGGACTCTTGACAGTTTAAATGCCGCAACTTATTACAAAGGCTCTGTTGGATATCTCAGCTGTCAGAGCGTGTCACGTGAGCGTGGCAGCGCACCTTGAATTGTCTGCCTGAATTATCTTTGCAGGCTTTGCTCCATTTATGCCATTTAGGATTTACTATTTGTATTACACCATACCTGCCGTTAACAATTACAACTAACCAGAAATTGCATGAGAACTGTAATTATTTTCTATATTTCACAAAAAAACAGTTCTTGCTAAACACACTAAAACATGAAGTGAAACTGCATAAACTGGAAGCAGCATGCTCTGCTCAGCATATTTGCACGGAGGATGTGCACGAATCATCATGTTCCAGTGAGTCATATTTATATGACTGCAAATGACCAGAATGAAAATATTCACTAAAATTATTGCATGCACAGTGAAAACTACAATTTAAATAAAAAATTGAGATGGAAAATTCCTCTGGCTGTAAGTCAGCAGCGCCTGCACATCTTCATGCACTTGGGGAGACTGCAGTGAGCTGTGGAAGTAAAACTTCCTGGATGTCTAACCTAATGTGGCCTCCCCTCTCGTCTTTAATCACTCCATTCACTCCTTTTCGTGTTTTCTCTCTCCATTTTACTCCAGATCCCACCCCCTCCCCGGCCCTTACAACATCAAATCCCACTCTGAAACAGAAGTTCTTATGGTAGTGAATATATAATTCATCCCCATGACCACACGTTGCTGAATATTTCACTCTGACAGTCATGTATAATTATAGTTGACTCTGTGTCAAGCTGTCAGTCCACTGCCCTGTATCTGGTAGGTGTCCCACACAGCCCTTCAGGTCTAAAAAAAAAACAATTTCCTTGGCAGTGTGGGCTACCTTTACGTCTTTCGGAGTCAGCGGATTGCTCAATTACTGTCAGTCTTTGACTGGCAAACTACCATTCACACCTGGTCCCGCCCCCGATGGAACACATAATGACTCGCAATTACGCTGACAAAAAATGTGTTGCACCGTGCAGCAGACATCCACAGAATGCATACTGTGGCGTTTAGGAAATGAGATAAAGCAAGCAGTTACGATCCTCACGAGGGTAGTAATGAGACTTAATGGGAGTTAATGGGGTTACAGCGATCAGGAGAGCAGAGAGACCCCAGGTTAATACAGCTACTAACAGGACAGAGACTGAGTGAGCAGGGGTATAACACACACAGGCACACGTAGCCAATATAAAAGCTTATCTCAGTGCAGTAGCCCGAAATCATTAGATCGTTATAACTATCCTCAGTTTCAGAATTATACATGAGCCCTCTGTAAGGTTCCTGTCTTTGATTCACTTGTCCTGTGCTACCGTTATACAAGCAGTATAAGCAGTGTGTGTGTGCGTATTTGAGACAGTGTGTTCTTTCAAGTCTTCTGCGCTTAGCAGCAGTTAATGAGATCAGGGTGACTGTTACCTGTGAGGAGGCCTTTGATGAAATATGTTCAGAGAGAGAGGGGGTCGTAGAGAATGAGATGGGAGGAGAGAGCCAGGAGCAGCGAGGAGGGAAGAAAGTGTCAGGGCATGTGTGTGGGTGTGGGTGTGGGTGTGTGTGTGTGCGGGGTGATATATTGAGATGGCTTGAAGAAAATAGAGAGGATATAGAGGGGATAACAGTGAAAAAAGAGAGGGAGCAGGAGCAGGAAGAGCGACAGAAGTGAGCGAACGTGACAGAGAGCAGAAGGGAGGGACATTCATTTTTAATCGAGAGGAAAAGTCAGCTTCACCGCAAAGAGTAAGGCAGATAGATGGGGCCCGCTCACTTCTACCACTCACACACAATACAGACACACCTGAGAGCACCATACACGTTCACGCTCGCCAAAAGCAAACACACACACACACACATATGTTCTCAGCTTCAAACGGCAAATAGTGTTTGGTCTAGTAGCATATTGTGTGTTTGAAAGAGTGGATTGCACTGAAATTGTAAAAAAAAAAAAAAAACCCATGAGGGAGTATTTGGATTATAGTTTTTCCTTCATCATAATCAGACTCAAATCCTCCTTTTTAACTCTAATACTTTAATTCTAATTACTCCACACAGGCTTCAGTGAGCTGAAGACTGGGGAGGGTCTTTATCCCTCGGGAGAGAAAGAGGGAGACTGTAGGAGACAAAGGCAGACAGACAGAGCCAGTGAGAGAAAGACGGAGTGTAGGAAAAAGAGAGTTGAAAGTGAAGAGAGGAAGAGGTACTGTGGAACTAAACGCACAGGGATAACAGCACTGCCTTGTTCAAGACTGTTTCCCTGAGAGCTAGCTTTAAAAGCTTTGTTTTCTATATGACAGGGGCAAACAAGCACACAGAGCTCCACCAACAGAGTGGAAAGCACATTTTATTTCACAAGGTACTGTACATGGCAGCAAAATCACAAACGTGCCTCTTAAAAACCAGCAGGCCGAGTCGAGCTGGAGAGGCCAACTGCTGAACAAAAGGTTGCCTGTGCAAACCTCATTAAGCAACAATGCTCAGTACTGCTAGACACACATAATTACCACATTAATTTGTACCTACCTGTTGACAAAGCACTCCAGTCCATATTTATATGTATTGAAATATGCGGAACAAAATTATCTCTCATTCATTCCCAAAGCACAGCCTAAAGGCAATTTTTACTACAGCTTCTGCAGGGCTTTTTTTTTTTTTTTTTTTTTTTTTTGCAGCTTTTAACTGCTCCCTTTAAAGCAAGTTTCCACCATATTGATGGCCTTTTTTGGTATCTCCCAAGGGTAGAGTCGTGTCTGCCAAACAAAAATAATTTAACAACAGTTAGTATTGGTCCAGAAAAGTGGGAGAAGAAAACAAGTGAAGTTTGTGTCTATTTCTAACGAGTGTTGGTAAAAACTTAACATAATTAAATCAGTATTTTAATTGTTTATTTCATGTTAAAAAGTAGCAGGAGGTAGATTTGCATTTATGTGGCAATATTCTTCCACAAGCAAACGTCTTTTTTTTTTTTTTTTTTTGAATGACCCAAACCTAGCCCACTGGTGCCAGAAATAGGAAAACACATGCTAAATACCGAACACATTTACAGCCGCGTCTCTTCTACCTTTAGCAGCAACAGCATTTAAATGATTACCCCCAGGTACTGCCAACCTGTACAGAACACAGACAGATGCTCAGTGGGATCTAATAACACTTTACTGACCATTGGCCCAGTGGGATTCCAGTTCAACCCAAACCTGAACATTAAAAAAAAAAAATGACACAGAAGGATGTTTCATTTTCCCCAGAGGGCTCCCTCTAGCTCTCCTCCGTGCCTTCCCTGGTGTTATCTCCATCTTTCTCCACATTTGCTGCTTTCATCCAGCTCCCAGAGCTGAGGAGATACACAACACACAGAGGGAGAAACACACAGACACACAGAAGTTAAAAAGCACACACGGAGAGAAAAGGAGGAAGCGCATTCAAAAAAGAAATGCACTCTCTCTCTCACACACACACATAGGTATATACGAATATATATATATATATACAGACACAGTGAGCCCTATTTCAGGAGGCTGTCAGCAGGGGGACAGAGGCTAGAGGAAACACAGGATGAATTCTCCCCTGCCTCATTCCATCACACCGCCATGACACCCCTATTTACCTCCCCCATCTATCTCCACACTGACTGTCTACCACCTTGTCTTGGCTGTGAGTGTGTCCCTTACTGTGTGTGTGCATGCGTGAAGGTGCGTGTGGGCGCGCTGGCACATGTGCGAGCCTACGTGTATCAGCACATTCACAGTGATGGAGTGAGGTGAGGTGGACACTGTATATTGTGTTAGAACGTGCCGCGCAACCCATCCAGCCCGTTCTCATTCCCAGGCTGTCGAATACTGACGGTTTGTCACGGCCGTCGGCATTAAATATTAACGTGCGAGGCACCCTTTAACATCGGTATGTGACCAGGCTTTCCGGTGGGTAGAACTGGAGCAAATATGATTTTGAAATTTATAAAATGGTCACTATATCCTCACAGTAATGCATAAGACCGGAAATCTCGGTGCTCCTAATGGCATCTGCAAGATTTCACAGACTGGAGGAAAACATCCAATCAGAGCTGATCCGGAGCCTGATGTCTCTGAGCAGCTGTCAATCGCTCGCGAACCCTGATCGAACCGTCAAACTAGGCAGCACTGATCAAATATGAATCAATATTCAATTACTGTACTGCCTATTTTTCATCAAATGTTTTCAGAATCATCTTGTAGTTACTGTTTAGCTGTAAAGAGAAAGTTTGTGACCCAGCAGCCATGCTAAGAGCAGTTGAGGATATGCCAAGCACCACCCACCTGCCAGAGCACAGCCAATACGAACGCTTCCTCTGAAATCACCAAAGTCTCCCGTCACACGGTAGATTTTTTTAAGCCTGAAAACAGTGATGCCAAAAAGTTTTCTGCCTATGAAGCTTTAACCACAATGTAAACCCATTCACATCAATATTAAACGCTCAGGGTAAATGCACTGGGGGTGTGGTGACATTGATTTAAGAGCAAAAAGACACACACATGAGTGGGTGGGACGCGTGGTGGATGGGTCCAGCAAACACAAGTCCTTCACCCAGGAGACTGCTGTTCATGTCCTGTGCATCATGTTACCATCAGCTGTTTGTTTGTGTCCCATGTTCTCAATGTTCAGTGTCATTTTCACTGTATGTGTTTTTTCCTAAACCCAACAATAGTGGTTTTATTGCCTGAACCTAACGTATGTGTTTTTCTTTACCTCACAACGTTAAGCTCATGTTTGATGCCGAGGGGTCTGACAACGCGTCAGTATATGATGATTGGGGATGAGAACACGCTGGCCCATCAGTGTTTGATCAGAATCCCAATGCTTTGTTTAGATGGTTGTAACACTGGCATTTATTCCCCCACAGGACAGACTCAGGAAGTTTCTTCATTAAAGTTTATAGTGGTGCCAGACCCGAGGTTTCTCAAGCAATCTCCCCGACTGATTCCCCCTTAACTCATTTTATTTTTTTTCATTGTCATCTCTTCGGGCTTGCGAGCATTCCTCTCCCCCTGTCGTCATCCGATGGCTTTGCTCCGCACCCCCATATGTCCGCCTGCAAATATGAGAGAGGCACTTTTCATTGGGGGGAACGAAAGTGTTCTAACCAATTCCCCAACCTCATTTTGGCTCTGAGAGAAATGGTCCCTTTCTTTGTCTTTCACACGTACACACACACACACACACACACACACACACACACACACACACACACACAAATGGTCCCTGCCGTGTTGTCCTTCTACTCCCCAAGGCTATGGTCATGCATTTTCGCTTCATATTAAATTTTTTTTTTTGTTTGCTCTCCCTAGCTTTCTATGATCCATGACCACAGAAATAGAGAGAACACACAGTGAGAGCAAATAAAATGAATATTAGCAGTACAGACATGCAGTATTGAGCTGTCCGGTGGCTTTATCCCTCAGCTGAAATACTAGCAAACTCTCTTCAAGGCACACAAAAAAAGAATTTCATTCAATTCCTGCTCTTTGTGCTTGCTCTATAAAGACTTTCCTGTTTGCACTGTAACACAATATCCCTTATAAATACACATTATGAGCCGCAGGCTTAAATCATGTACTGTGCCATTCACAGCGTGTTGCCTTCATATCTATACAGCATCCTGAGGTTTGATAGTCTGAGATACTTTGTTGGAGCCATATATACAGTACATCTCCATAGATGATGTCCTTATAAGGTGGGAAGAAATCAAGCAGCAAGGTGTCATTAACTCCAATCATCAGTTAGAGGCCTCTCTGATTGACAAGTCTTTATATTTATAGAGAGGTGACGTGATAGTGCTAAAGATCACATCCTCCCAGAGATGATTGCAATTATTGTGTAAATTGCACCAGCAAGCTGTTAATGCAACAACTTTCTACTTAATTCTCTTCAGTGCCGTGAGGAGGCTGTCGCTTCACCGCGCTCAGCGGAGTGAAGCACAGAAACGGCTTCACACGAACTGATTAACATCATCATTTTCTCCCAGTTAACGTGTTGAGATATTTCCTTAAATGTGCACTGACGCACGTTTGAAAATCAAGTCTGCTCAGAGGTTACTATTTTCATCATTAAATATTCATTAACACGTGATATTTGAATACCTCAAGGACATATGTGTGAATTTTCCAAAAGTGCTTACTTGCTGTAATTCGGTTTAAGCGGTGACTCCTGCTGGGTTTTGCAGCAGTTCATTTCATTAAATTCAGTGCGCTAACCCAGTTCATAATGTTCACACTCTGTTCATGGTGACAACTTAAACACTACAGGGTGACAAATTGTTGTTCATGTGACAAGGCTTACATCCATGTGCATAATGTGCTCATGAGTATGTAGAAATACTTGTAGATTGACTGTGATCAGTGGTAAAAAACACCTTTCATGTCTCCAGCTCCGTATTAATCAGTAGTTGATGGCTGTATTTTGTTCCTGTGTGTGTGTGCCCCTGAAAATGTGTATGATAGAGAGCGGTTGACAGTCTGCTGATTGGCTAACACCTTTTTTTCCCAGACAAGCTACCCTCCTGTATTGTCTCGCATGGGAAGCAATGCTCACAGACACAAACTCACACTATATTCATAAGCACAATCACATTCACAATTCCTATTCAACAGAGAGACTTGTTATATGTTGACCAAAGCAGCAGCTTCCAATTCCCAAGGCAAGGACAGAACATATTACTTAACCATACAAACACAACAGCCAAAAAATAAGCCAAATAGGTCTCGTCAAGAAATGCTAAATTAGCTTTCTGTCCCATCCAACCACAGAAGCCGTCCCAGATGCTGAGGAAAGCTCCATCGGGGGCCCATGCATAATGCTTAAGGGTTGTTAGTTATTTTCAGAAGCAATAATTAGCGTCCATATAGTGTCAAGATTTCTCTCTGGCTCTGCAAATAATATTTTGCATGACAACTATTAAATAGCATTAAATCAACTTGAAGAGCTTATTAGTTACACTATTTGGACATTGCTATTTAAATCTGAATATACATAATTTGGAAGAAGAGTTGAAGAAAAAGGCAGCAGATCTAAATGTCAGCCAGGTGGACAATGACAATTATGTACAACTAGATGGAAGAAATGCTTTAATTTCCTTAGTATTTTGCTGGAAGATTCCTTGAATTGTGAATCAGGGAAAAAAGAGACAAAGCTCTGAAAAAAATGTTGAGCTGCTGAAAGAAATTATCCGTTTGACCCTAAATAAACATATGGTACATTCATTGTTTATTTACTACAGGAAATGCCATTATACCATCTATGTTGTCTCGAGTTTTCCCAAGAATTATAAATAATTACTATAACTTCGAACTTACACATCAGTTCTTTTGTTGGAAATTAAAAAAGAAACCCTTGAAATAAATTTTTACTGATAGCGAGAAGGAGAGACCGCAGAGGGGGGGGGGCTACACAGCATGGTATAACAGCCACCAAAACATGACATGCCACACAATGTCAAGGTCAGATACTATCCCTACTGCTCCTAGCGTTGATATCCCACATCATCATCATCTTTTACTTTCACTTCTTTTTTCTCCTCTTCTTATCAGGTCAGGATACAGTTCATCACACTTTATGTGAACATGCATCAATGTATGCTTGCGTGTGTGTGTGTAGGTGTGTGTATGTGTGTCTGTATGAGAATGAGGATGTGAGGATAATTTAATTACGGACCAGATACAGCGGGTTACTGAGGTTAATACCCTGCATGCACTCTGCTCCTCTCCGGACACAGTAATTGCTTTAAGCACATTAGGAACTTTATTGACTGCGATGGCCTTTTAAGACATTACGTTTCTGCTGCTTAGTGTCAGACAGGAGTCGTCCGGCCCTGCTTACTGTCTCTGTCTCTCTCTATCTCTGTCTTTCGTCCTCTCCTACTCCCCCAGCTTGCCCTCTGCTCGCCCTGTCACTTTCCCCTCCCTGCATGTGTCTCCGTATCTGCTTAATTGAAGGCTCCGTAAATATGATGAGATTTGTATAGAGCCTCATCCGTAGAGGCAGCATGATGAGGTTTGACTGGCAGGTGATTAACTCCTCTTAACCTGCAGAATCATTTGTCCTCGGTGGAACAGTTACACTAATGACACCATAAAAAGCCTTCTTGATGTGTCAAACTCAGGAGCAGAGCTCAGGAGAGAGAGCTTCCAACAACTCCTTCGGAAAAAAAAAAAGTACAGCCCCCTCACTTCTCGCTCTCTGTTGAGATCAATCCTCTCAACACCCCCTAAGTAGAGCTCTCCATTTTCGCTCAACTAGACCTCTTAATGAGGATGGAGGTGAATGGAAGGAGTTATTAAAAAGTCCTCACCTTCCTCCTGGGACTGCTAAAGAGGAATTATATGCAACGAAGTGCACTTACAGCCCCAGTTAGAGTTATTTCACATTTCTGTTGCCATAAATCCATATCCACTTCAGTCATGACAGGAGTGGGAAATTATTTCTGGCCCATAAAGAATTTGGTGTTCCTTTCTTTTTATAAGGGACCCGCTGGAGTATTTTCATTAGGGGCTTCAGGTGAGGAAAAAATGAAAATTACAGATGGAGGGAAAGGTATGGAGTGGATGAGAGACAAAGTGATGGGGAGGAGAGGAGAAGTGATGTCGCAGCTGACAGGGAGAGGAGCCAAGCAATAAGTACAGCACATACAGCCAATGTGCAGAGATAAATGATGTAATATCTGCATGGATCGATGTCTGTACTGTCCCTCTAAAAGGGGCTCTCTCTATATATCACGTCACCATCCCTCTACCGCATGTGCACGCCACACACACTCAAATACACACATTCACCCCGCAGATACACACAAATACACACACTCCTCAGCCATCTCAATTAGTATGAATTAAGATGTATGGTTGTAATGTCTCAGCGTCTCGAGACCACTATGTAAATGTCTTCTTCCAGCTGTCCGGTCCCATCACTATGCAGATGGTAGGAGGAACCAAGGAGGAAATCAATTTGTTAAGATAGCACTATCCAGCTAATGAGAAATCAAGTGGCTTGACTTTTCACATGAATCCCATCATGTCCACTCATATTATGAAACTAAGATGTCATTAGTTGCACTTAGTGTGACTAATAGTCCAACCGCATCCTTGCTCAGTGCCTTTGCTAACAGTCCCACCTTGTGGCATCTTCAGTAACTACCCTTGTAATTACAGACATGAGGGCAGGCCAAGTCAGTGAAATCCTTCACAATGCAAAACAGTCCTGCTTTGAGTTTAACTCAGAATGTTTGTTTCTTTTATTGAAAAGGAGCAGATTAAAATCAGTGGTTGACCCTTCAGCAAATATTTATCTCACATCCCTTTGTCCCTGAGATAATGATTATGATGTAGGAACTTGCACGCACAATGTTGGATTACCCAGATGTGAGGACACACACACACACACACACACACACACACACACACACACATTATTTTACATATATTTTTGTAAATGATGATACATGAAGAAAAGATTTCGCCATTTGGGCTTTAATAGACTATCAAAAAGTAAGCACAAGTATACCTTTCTGCAGGCCTATAAGGCAGAGAATACTTAATTATACTTACTTTTTTAATTATATCTAAATCAATAGGTCTAAAAGCCAAGTATACTTAGACTTTTCTGTATACTTGTCAATATGAGCCAAGTGTACTTAGACTTTTCTGGATACTTGTCAATATGAGCCAAGTATACTTAGACTTTTCTGTATACTTGTCAGTATGAGCCAAGTATACTTAGACTTTTCTGGATACTTGTCTGTATGAGCCAAGTGTATTTATATAAACTTTTATTAAGTAAGTAAGTCTCTGATAAGTACATCAAATGTAAACTGAAAGTATAGTCCCTAATTTTAGGTTGAAAATAAGTATTCTACTAGCACACTTGGGGAAACTTCTTTTTGGTGAGGGCTGACATCTGCCACAAAAGAGCAGACAAAGGGAAGAGAGAACTCCTTTAGAGCTGTTTATTACTGCAGTAACAGAAAATGCTACTAATATGTTTACGGTATGAATGAATACTTCATGTAAAGGAAATGTATACCTGGGCTGATAAGCAAGAAGCCTGAGAATCTCTGTGTACATTTGCTTTGCCCACAAAAAAACAATGAAATATTTACAATTTGATCACAAAGCTTGAAAAAAAAATCAATGTTGGTGTTGACTTGTGACCAAAGTGTTTTTCTCCAACATGTTTTTTTAGACCCTTCTTGCTACACGGTGGTGTTGTGGTGCACTGATTCATCAGCGGTTCAGACAGTGATTATTATAATTATTATTATTATTATAGCATATTGGAAAATGATGACTTAAGAAATCACATCTAAAAATGATGCTTGTTAGAGCCCATTTAAAGATCACACATACAGTTCTGCAATCTGTCATTCAGCTTATTATGACTCATTTATGAAGCTGTCATTGGAATTACAATTTCATGTAATCACAGCAATTGCTGTATCAATTGCCAAGACAGTAAATTTACAAAATGTGGCAACAGTTCTGAACAAAGCTAAGATTTAACCACCATGGTAGCATTTCTGTCAGGCTAAACAGTCTATGCTTTGAGCCAAATGCTAACGTTAACATGGCAACATGTTCAAAATGATATGATGCTGATGTTAAGCAGGCATGGTAGGAATGTGACTTAGAGTATCGAGAATTTGACCAAATGATGGCGCTAGAGGAAAAGTCAAGGGATCACCAAAGCAATCAGGATTCACCCTCTGGTGATCACAGATGTCTGTAGAAAATGTCATGGCAATCCATATCATAGTTGTTGAGATATTTCAGTCTGGACCAAAGTGGTAACCATGCTACAAATCATAGAAGAAGAGAAGAAGAAGATATTCCTTTATTAGTCCCACAGTGGGGAAATTCAGTTTTACACTCTGTTGTTCACACAGTACATATACATGCGTCAATGGAGAGATGTCAGAGTGAGGGGGCTGCTCCTGACAAGCGCCCAGAGCAGTTGGGGGTTCGGTGCCTTGCTCAGGGGCACCTCGGCAGTGCCCAAGAGGTAAACTGGCACCTCTCCAGCAACCAGTTGGTCTTGGTCCATGGGGGACTTGAACCGGCATCCTCCGCGTCTTAACCCAAGTCCTTATGGACTGAGCTACTGCCGCCCCAAGTAGGCCCAACTGTGGTATGACCTTGATTTATTCAAGCCTGACAAAGTGTTGATAAACTCACATTCACAACTGGGAGATTAGCAATCAAGGCCCAGATTTCTGCTATTACACATTAAGCAGTTTCATCAGAGCACTCTGCTGCTGACACAATGAAGTCTCATTGATTTTAGAGAGTGCGAGAAGGGTATCTTTCTCTATGGGCTACAAGCTGTAGCCCATACAAAAAGTGGAGAGACAATTTGAAAAGCTGAGTTATGAGATGTACAGTAATATATGAGGTAATCCATTCTGAGGTTATGTTGCACACCATTCCTGCCTTTGTTAGGTGTCTTTTTTCTTTTTCTTCTTCTTTTTTTTTAAATGATAGATATCCCAGTTCGGAAACACTGTTAAAGCTCAGAGGGAAGCATACCTCATACAGACAAAACAAATAGTAGAAACCTGTTCTGCAGCATGATAAATGGTCATTCAGCCTCTCCCTGTGTGTCAACTGCAGTAGGCAAATTGTTGAATCATTGCTTTTTCACCCAGGTAAGAGATCACTCATTTAGAATTGGATGTGTTGGGTGTAACTTATTGATCAGGGTGTTATTGAAGAAACTGAATGATGGAGGTGGATAGTCTCCTATAATATTTTTATGACCAAAGCACCTTGAAGATATCAGCGTTCGTAAAAGTGGAAAAAGTTTTGAAAAAGTGAGCTATGTTCAGAAAGAGCAGTGAGCGTCGTGTGCAGTATACGCCATGTGGCATACCCTTACAAAAAGCTCTACACTTCAAGTTTATTTCATGAAGTATAGTTAAGTAAAGTTGAACTCTATATTTCCCAAGTATACTTTACGTACTAAGTATACTAATATCAATGTACTACTGTAATACTGCTTTAATACTTCTTGAGACTAAAATGGCCCACTTTTTAGTTTATAAAAGAATACTTTTAAATGTAATTTAAGTGTAAGAATATTAAACATGGAGTACACAACTAGTTCACATTTAAGTCTCATTTTGTACTGCAACTACACTATACGTATACAGATGTGATAGTGTACTAGTTTTATACTTGTAAGTGTACTACTTCAATACTTTTTGGGACTATAGACACATTCTTTAGTTTATAAAAGTATACTTTAAGTATACATATTTTGCTGATGTTTACTAGTTTTATACTGGTAGCCCACTTTTTAGTTCACAAAAGCGCACTTTAAAGAATACTAACTAACAGTTAAGTATTTTTACTACAAATACTAAATTTATAATTTTTATAAGTATGTCTTGATCAAAAGATTAAGAACAAGTATGCTTAGACTTTTCTATATGCTTGTCAGTATGAGCAAAATATACTTAGAATTTTCTGTATACTTGTCAGTTGGAGTCAAGTATACTTAGACTTTTCAGTATACTTGTCAGTATAAGTCCAGTATACTTAGACTTTTCTGTATACTTGTCAGTATAAGTCCAGTATACTTAGACTTTTCTGTATACTTGACAGTACGAGCCAAGTATACTTAAGTATACTTTGATAAAGTATATCTCTGATAAGTACATAAAAGTACACTGAAAGTACACACAAGTTTAAAAGAAGTATACTTATAGAACACATGAGTAAACCCATGTTTGGTACAGGTATCCCACAGTTTGCTGTTCTCTTCAGTGGCTCAACACAATGCTGAATCATGGCAGTGTGAATTATGAGGAATGCCACCGTCCCGGTTACAGTTGCTAGGGGTAACATTCTCTTGTCATGGCTACCAAGTTACAGAATCCAAGAATCTTAGAGCCATATATGGGCATCTGTCTCACAGAGATGATGTCACAGGGCTGCAGGGGCTCCCCTTTCGTTACTGGGAATGTAAAGACCCAGAGTGGGTGTGTGCTCCTCTGAGCCATACAGAAGGATGTAGAGCATGCAGATAGTAGGGTGTGTGGCTTCAGCAGAGACAGACAGGCTCAGTTAAATGAAGTGAAACCAAACTTGAGGAAGAAGCATGTTGCGTAACACCCAGATAAATAGCTAAGACGGAACTTTGAAAAACTTGCTGTGAGGTGAGACAGGAATTGAAGGGAAGGCCCCATAATAAAGGCATTAGCAGCTGTTTCAAAGCATCAGCCTTAGTAATACGGGAAGAGAGGGAGAGGGAACGAGGAGCAGAGAAAGAGGCAGAGAGAAAGAGAGCAGGAGCAGAAAACAAGGCAGAGGAGAGGCTGCTTTCGTCCAGTGCTAAACCAGTTACTGCTCTTACTGAAGGCTTCCTGTGTCAGCACCATGGGAAAGTCAGGTAAGTGGAAACTGCACCCAGAGGATATTAACTCTGATTGTATCAATCTGGCCTGAGTTAGAACTTTGCCCCCATGAAACTGTATGTGGGCCTGCTTATTTTCTGTATGGGTGTTTGTGAGCTTTGCTCTCTTTGAAAAGTGGGACAGAGGAAATACAAAATTGCAAAAGAAATTTCTTTTCCTCTTTCATGGTGCTTGCAGTGAGATTTCAAAATGGCTTTTACTGAACACATTCGTCTTGCAGCATGCTGAGTCCATGCTGGCTGTTAGGCAGCACTGGTGTTTGTATTGTTTGTGTGTGGCTGTTTCAATGTGCTTATTGTGTGAGCACTCGAGAGACAGCGGGACTTATGAAAAGGCCAGTGAGTGATAGGCACCGGGCAGAGGGGGGTGATGTGGATGACGTTTTCTGCTCCATCATCTGTTCACTGTCTGAGGTCAGCCAGTCTTCAGGTGGTGAACGAATCTTCATGTTGCATCTCTTTTGTCAGATTTCTCTCCCTGGCTGCCTAACCCTTACTGCCTCTCTCCTCCCTGTCCATCAGCCTCGAAGCAGTTCTCTGAGGAGGTGCTGCGGTGCCATAATGAGTACAGGAGGAAACACCAAGCCCCTCCGCTGAAGCTGAGCAGCAAGTTGAGCAGAGAGGCTACCCGGTGGGTTAATGCACACAGAGATCAAATTAGAAACCTAATTATCAAGGACCATGCATACCAGTCATTGTCAGACAAGAGTAACTGTCCCTGCCCATCCTGTCAAATGAAATAATGACAAAATATCGTAAAATATTGAAAGTCTTATCGTTTTGAGTAAATGCAAACTTAATCCGTGCTGTCAGGAAGAATAGAGACAACTGTCTTATATAACAGACTTTCAGTCCATTTCCTCAGGCATGCTTGATGCAATAGCAACACTGATTTGCCAGACAACCTTTCGTTCTATGTAAATTTGCAACATAATGTTCGGAAAATAAATGTTTATTCCTCAATTGATTTTAATATTTTAAATTGCATCTTAAAATAAGAGACCTTAAGCTATAAAATGTCATAATTTTAATGCTAAGTACTATGGGTGTCTTTTAAATACTGTTTGAGTTGTTAATATATATGCTGGTAATATATTTTGGAGGAAATCTACCATTTAAATGCAGTACAGTTCATCGGAACGTGATGAATGATGTGTTTACCTCTCCCTCTGTGTCAACTGACATTTGTAAAGGCACTTTACAGTGATGCAGTCTTTACTGTTTCCCCCCGAACGTAGTGGGACGGACCGCTCGCTCATTTACAGCTGCATGTCTTTAGGATGATTTGTAGATTAAACCCAACAAAATAAATAACAAAGCTCACTGGGTGTGTAATTGAAGAGCTGGTGTTTGTTTTTATATGATGATGTTTAATTGTGACTATGAAAGTGTGAGGCCACAAGTCACATGATTTACAATACAGTCTTTTAAATACCAACTTTAAGAGGTTACTACCAGGCCAAGGAGTTGAACCTTGTCCCTGTTGTAATACCCCAGATTGCAAATTGGAGTGCCAGTACATCAACACAATCAACTCAGGGTTCGCATATACTCCTTTTTCACTGTACAGATTGAACTTCATGGAAATGTTGTAAAAGCCCCAGATGGTCTTTTAACAAGTAATAATATCATCTCAATTACCAAAGGCAGTTGTTTAGAGGAACTGGTTTCTGTGCCTGCTGTGCATATTTGCACAAGATTCAACATCTGGTGAGGTGAGGATTTTTCACTATGTATCTTTGGAGGGTGGAGGACAGCACAGTGCAGTAAGCTTTTAGAAACTGAGAGAAGCCGAAGAAATGACAAGCTTTAAACTATACGCCACTCACAGAGGCAATCTGTCCGGTGCAGGAGTGGATTTATTTGTTGCAGGGTTCATTGCAGAGAAGCGGTGCTATTCGCAGCTTTCTTTGTCCACAGTTATGCAGAAAGTCTTGCCAGCACAAGGATCCTGAAACACAGTGTAGAGTCCAGCAGAGGGAGCTGTGGAGAGAACTTGGCCTGGGCCTCCTATGACCAATCAGGTACAGTACATAAGGCACTTATATACACACCTACACACAATAAAACTGACTGATTTTGTATTATGCCCTCTTTGTGCTCCTCCTGAGATACACATCCCTCTATGCATACTATGATTTAGTCTACGGGACTCAGAGCAGACTGCCACCCTGAAAGTGAACAGCTGGGATCTATTTCCCCTCCACTTCGCACTCTGCTTGAGAGCTCAGACACCATGACTCACTGCAGAAATATGTCAGCGCAGGACGGTGTGATTCATAAAACATCGTCTACGGTGCGGCACTAAAGTGCAGCTCTGGGTCACAAGAAGTGCAGCATTGTAAACATCATGTGCCCAAAAGAGATTTGTAGTTCCAAGGTGCAGTCTTCTTATAGCGTTGTCATTCTGATCTATATGTACGATACAAGACTGATTTAATGTTCCTTGAAGTTGAGGTTACGCTTTGTCCCGTGCACATGCAGGGAAGGATGTTGCAGACCGCTGGTATGATGAAGTGAAACAGTACAATTTCAACCGTCCCGGATTCTCCTCTGGCACTGGTAAGCTTTACACCAGACTGTCTCTGTCAGTGTCAAACCTCTTGACCTACACTGCAAGAACAACAAATTAAGAAAAAATACAAAATTCAGTGCCAGGAAATCATAAGTAATCATTAGAGCCATAGAGCTTTTCCGATATCAATATACAGTATATAACAATCAAAAGTATAATCTAGAATATCAAAACTAAGAAAAAAATGAAATTGGTTCATTCATTAAATAGTTAATCGGCAGAAAATTAATAATTTTTAAGAAAAATGCAAATACTTTGTGAATATCTTTGGGTTTTTGACTGAAACAAGCAATTTAAATATGTCAGCTATGCTTTGTGAAGTTGTGATTGCTGTTTTTATTAATTTTTCTGACACTAAAATGCACAGTGTATAGGATTTGGGGGCATCTTGGTGTGGTTGCAGATTGCAACCAGCTGAGCACCCATCTGCTCACCCCTCCCTTTCCAAGACTGTGATAATGTCAAGTGCCAAATGCAAAACCGTGGTAACGCCATTTTTTAAACTACGGTGGCCTTCAGGTGACGTAAAAACACAAAAGGCTCTCTCTAGAGCCAGTGCTTGGTTTGTGCGTTCTGGACTACTGCAGAAACATGGACAAACAACATGATGGACTCTGTGAAGAGGACCTGCTGCCTGTGTAGATATGAAGGGCTCATTCTAAGCTAACGAAAACACAGTGATTCTTAGTTTCTTATACGCTAATGAAAACATACAGTAGTTATGAATATTATGTTCCATTTCGGCTAATAAATCCCTGAAATGTTACATACTGTTCCATTAATATCCCAGATATTAATGTAGGAACTAATCAAGGAAAAAATATGTAGATTAACTAAAAATAATCATTCATAGAAGCCCTGAAATAATAAAAAACTTTGCTCATTACACTGAACACTGCATGCGAGTTTGCAGAGATTAGTTTATACATACATACTGTGCATCACCACATGAAACTAAACTAAAATTTTCATTTTTGCCCCGACACATTATATCAAACACTTCCCTTCTCATATATATTTCATCTCATTTCTCCTCATGTTTTGTTCCAATGCATTTATCTCAGTGTTTCTATTTCTTGCTCTGTTTCTCCTTGTCATTTTCTCGTCAGTTTCTCTGTGTCCATGTCACGTTTACCCAGGCGTGGACAAGGTTGCTATTATTCCCCTGCTGATGTCACACCTCACTCAGCGTGTGACTGCCTGACTCAGTGACTGGCCACGGGGAAACCACAGTCCTCTGTATCACTCGTCAGCCCACATGTCATTTCCAGCCAGGCCTAATTCCTCCAGATGGTTTCCAATAGCCTCAGACTGCAGTGTGCATGAGTCTGTTAAACTTAATCACACATGATCACTCCGAGGAGCTCATCACAGTTATTCACTCTGATTCACATAAAGTTGCCTCATAGAAAAAGAAAGGAATAAAGTGTGCAGGGACTGATGAGTGAGAGAGCAATTAAGATTCCTTCACCTGTAAATATTTAGAAGAACTGCACTCAGCTTCAACTATGTCCTAACATCTGTTTTTCCCCCCTCTTTCTCCTTCATTTCACTCCCCACCTAGGCCATTTCACAGCAATGGTGTGGAAGAGCAGTAATAAGCTGGGTGTCGGTAAGGCTACTGCATCAGATGGCTCTTCCTTCGTGGTAGCCAGATACTTCCCTGCTGGGAATATCACTAACCAGGGACACTTTGAGAACAACGTCCTCCCAGCGAAAACCACCACCTAATGATGTCTCGATCCCCAACACTTGACTCATGCCTGAAGGCATTTATTCCATTTTCTAGGAGAGTCTGACGTTATCTGCCTGCACTGCTATGAAGAACACTCAGGAGAGCACCACTTCTTGCCTAGTACAGATCCATATCTTGTATGGATTTTTAAAGATTAAATGCCTTAAAGTCCTATGGTTGTCATTTGAAAGGGGACGTGTGTGATAGTGTTTAGAACGAAAGAAGCACAACTGTTTGAAACTGCTAACGAAACATTTCCAGTGACCATTTGGATTGTTTTATTTGGTCATTTACATTGCCTGTGACAGTATGTCATCCATTAATGCCAATATGTTTATATTTTCACACGCTGAAATACATCATAGCCTCACATCTGTATTTTTATTATTATTTTTTATTAACCTTTATTTAACCAGATAAAAACCCAGTGAGATCAGGATCTCTTTCACAAGGTTAAGCTGGCCAAGAGGTCAGCAGCACATGTCATAAGAAGAGTTAAAAGGAAGTGACAATATAGATTAAAGCATACAATTTTAGAGGTGCAATAGTGTTTTCAACAAGAAATGTGGGAGCTATAACAACAATAAACTTAGAAACTGTTTGAGTAAGACTGGGAACTGAGTCAGTCAAAGGGACAGGTTTTACACATTTACATGTCGTTGCTTGTAATTTATGTTGATGGCTCAACATGCTTGTCACCACTTGTCAAAGGTGAACCCTGCAGTCCCAGCTATGTGTTCTGTATTCTAACCAGTTTTGTACAATAAAGTTGATAGACTGAAATAGATGCATCTGGCATCTGTCTGGACACACCTGTGTCATCTGTAAAATGTGACATTATAAGAGAGGGAGAAACAGAGCAAAGTGAGAGTTTAATTTCATAATGGCGCATCCACTTTTTTTTTCTGAAATATGAGACAGCTGGGTCTCACAGAGTGTTGGCAAAGTACAACTTTGGAGAATGATTTAAAAAGAACACTTTATACAATGTTAGTTGTATACGCAAACACCAATTCATGATATGTTTTTTTCCCCGAGGTTGGTATTAAACGTCTGAATCTGATTTGCATAATGCCTCTGGGTCCAAAAAATTATTTAGCAGTGCAAAGTATTTCTTTAATATCTGCAGACCGCCTCTGCAAAACATTACAACAACTATATGTATTCTTACAATGCAGCATACTTGCAATATTTCTTTTAAAAAGCCATTAACGGAAATTATGTTTTTTATGTTGCCTATTTCACCCAGTCCTTGACATCTGCCACATAAACAGCATGTGATGATTTAGCACGCCTTTCACTTTAAAAGCCTAATGAGAATATATTTCAACCATGTAAATCACAGATTTTATTTTCACATCAAGTGTTTTTCAGTTGCTTATACTTGAAAATATAGGCCTGTTACCCCCTTAACATCAGCATAGAAACTTCACTTTATTTTTAACTATAGTAGGTGAAATATTTGAAACAATTCATGGATTTACATATGACATTTTTTAACATTTTTTGAAAGATTGGTAAAAATAAAACCAAAAGAAAGAATGAATAATAAATTATAGAGAGCCAATTTTGAAGTTTTGGATATAAGACTCATGAATTGGCAGAATGTGAAGGACTGCTGCTCCCGGTGATAAAACAGTTTACACCAAACCATCTGCAACCTTTTCGGCAAAATCAATCTCACAATGCAGTCACAGCCCACGTTGGAACAGACTTTATTTAGCAGATATTGGGGATGCAACATACGGTAGCAGCGATACAGAAGAGTCAGTGGCGTTTAGGCTTTATAGGCTGGAGGAGGGGGTCAGGAGTCAAATCGTCCTCACCATTCACATGGTCAGCTCCTGCATGGAAAGAGGGAGAGACAGACAGAAGAGACAGAAAAAGAAAGGAGGTTCAAGGAAGAATCGTTAGAAATAAAACAGTGAAAACTGTCGTTATGAATACATGACATTAAGTGGAGAACGAAATGATTTTCCTTCATTAAATTAGAATACAAAACAGCCTTTCCTATTATTGAAATGAAGCCACTCTACATGTCACACTGCTTAAATAGGATAAAAAATATACTCTAGGATAGTCAGGATGAGAGGCTCTGTTTTCACACAGCCAACATTTGCCAGTGATCTAAAGGCAGTTTCATCTTGCTTTGCACTCCATCAAGAATCAACTGCGTCACTTAAAGCAACGCTCGGTGTGAGTTATTGCTGCCACCTTGTGGGCATCCAAGTGTACTGATGACCTTACAGAACTGTGGAGGTTGCTCAGTTACTGGGGAGAAACTCTACTTGTCATTTGTCCTCCGCTCTTTCTCCTTTACTCCACCCCCCTCCTCCTCCTCGTCCACCTCCTCCATGCCCTCCCCGCTCACTGGCTATGACTCATTATTTTGTTCACCATCTGCCCTCCCTCTACCCTCTCACTCTTTCCTCTCTCACCACCTCCTTCCTCCTCACCATGATAGCATTCACAATGTCATTCTTGTTGTGTTTCAGTGCACGGACGGCCTTGGCTCGCGACACATTGGCCTGAGCCATCACCAGCTCGATATCCCTCTGCTCAAGACCTCCTTCGTCCACCTGATGTGTAGAAAGAAAGAAAGACAGAATACACAACAGAATAAAAGACCACAGAATGCTACCACATGCTGATATTAGTGCGATAAGAAATAATAGTTTAGACCGTGAGTACCTCTTCTTCCTCCTCTTCACTCTCTTCCTTGATGGTGAGACTGGGTGGGACAGGTGGGACCAAGGGAGAAGAGGTCACAGGCACCTTGAATTTCTCTGCAGCTGCTTTGTGAGCCTGCTGAGATAGATCCTCAATCTGAGGGGAGAGGAGAGGAAAGGAAAGGAAAGGAAAGGAAAGGAAAGGAAAGGAAAGGAAAGGAGAGGAGGGGTTGAGAGGCAGTATAATGCATGTACTGAAGCTTGAATACCTAAGAAATATACAGACTTACCTTTGCCTCTCCAAATACAATGTAAATGTCCGAAGCGGGGCTTTTGAACACATCTGGTCTGCTGATGACAAACAAGATACTCTTGGACTTCCTGATGGTGATTCTGGTCACACCATGTACCAGCTTCAGACCAAGCTTAGACATGGCCTACGTTCACATACAGCAGCAGAGAGAGTGAGAAAGAACGATAAAATAACCTAAATGAAACCCTGGTATCACACACACTCCACTTGATTTATTAATGTATTTTTATACAGCTGACCTTGCGGGCCTTCTTCTCACTGCGGCTCTGTTTTGGTCTGTTTAGCCCTTCATCTGCAAAGGAGATGGACTGAAGGAAAAAAACAAATCAATTATCAATTCCTTTGCTCATATAATCTATGACATTTTCATATTTAAGTTCTGCTAATACCATCAAATGGGACTCATTGTCCCAGTCAGGTTTTCACAGCTATTTTGTTGATGCCATACAGATTTGTTTTCTCTTGCACACGGGAAGCAATGCATTTTGTGTTTATAGCAACAGCAGAAACAGCAATGTACAAAAAAAATTACAAATTTATCATAAATAGTATGAGCCACTATGTAAAAATCTATAAAGTATAGAGTATAAATATAAAGCAAATCAACAAATAATGTTTTATGTTCTGCTCAGCTTGTAAATTCTAGCTTGTGATGTCAAGATCTCCACATAACACACGTTGTAGTTTTCAGGCTATCAGTGTATACACAAACAGCTTCCTCCTGATTACGAAATCACTCAATCAGGATCTTGAGTTGAGTGGGAGGAAGCACAAACTCCCTCATTCACGGTTTGGTTGAGCCAAGTGGGGTGGATCACAGTTTTCTTTGTTTTCTTTGTTCTGTAGTTAAGTGGTTAACTGACTGACGGGAGCTGAATGGTGTGTTCAGGTGTGCTCTGATTGACCAGGTTCTCACTTCAGGTGTTTCCAGTCTCAGCTGACAGTAGTCCTGACCTGATGGGCCAGTTTGAACTGGAAAGGCCGGCGTGTGAAAACAGAGGTTTTCTCTCAAAGAGCAGCACCAGACCTGTGGTGAGCAGTGTATGTGAAGGCAGAGGATTTTGCCCTCGTGTTTTACCTTTGTTTGATGATTTTTTTTCAGACTGAAATAAAAGTCTGCCCTATTTTTCAAGCATACTTCCCTGTGAGCATGATGTTTTATCTTCAGGACCTTTCACCTTGCTCTCCTGTACCTCACCTTACAGCTGTGTTAAACAAGATATACTGTAGATTACTCAGTACAGGAAAATAAAGCAGCATGAACAGACTCACCTGGGGCTCTGATGGTCTCAATGGCTCTGGCTCCTCCAACTCGGGCACCGACCCCTCACTCTCAGACTCATTACAGGAAGCCAATATGGAGCCTACACAAGCAAATATTCAACACACATTCAAGTACATGCAAGTGAAGGGCATCATATCCTTATTACCATAGAAACTAATTACCATAGTAGAAGTTATAAGGGCATTGGTGACTCTGTCTCATTAGTGCTATGCTGATGAAGAGTAATCAGGAAATACAGTTAGCCCATGGAAATACATTTCACACACATATACTGTATCTCCATAGAGTTTTACATTATATGTAATGCTTTATTGGTTACAACAGGGCACTCTTCGTCCATAATTCAAACAGTTAACTTTCTAATGCAGAGAATTTACACCTCTTGTGATATCATCTGTCATAAACGCAGAGCCACTTTAAGCTATTTTGTCCTTAATTATCAATCAAAGGAAATCAAAAAGAAATTAATGGGGATATTGAATTAAAGATTTATGATGTTGAAATTGAAAGAGTTTTTGAGACAAGATTCCCAGGGGTTGTGATTGATCAGAAACTAATGTGGAAACAACATATTGACTATATTAAAGGTAAAATTCCAGTCTGTAGTAATCCTGTATAGATCTAGGGACACATAAAGTCATAAGGTCCATCCATCCATCCATCGTCAGCCGCTTATCCCATTAGGGGTTGCGGGGGGGCTGGAGCCAATCCCAGCTGGCATTGGGCGATGAACAGGTCTAAGTTATAAGGTCTCGCATGTAATTTGTTTACTTATACGTCCTTATATTTTTTACTGTGTGGAATTGTGGGGGTCGACTTTTAAAACAACTATAAATGCAATCGTTTTACTTAAAAAACGAGCCATACGTATTATCATCTGGTTACTGTGATCCCACTAATCCACTGTTTTTCCCATATTATGAAATTTAATGATTTGCTATATTATAAAATAATGCAAATAATGTTCAGAGCAAAATCAGTATCACTCCCAGATGGTATACAAAGTTTTTTTCATTATGGGAAAGAAAAAATGGTCTGAGGGTTATTTATAGGTTTACTATAAAACAAACTAAAACAGGTATAAAAATGAGATGTGTTTCTGTTGTTGTGGTCAAATTATGAAATGATACAAATATAATTCACGTTTTGTTTTCAGAAAAATGGTTTGCAAAACTATAAAGTGTGAATGATATTTTTTTTTTTTGTTTTTTGTTAAGTATACAGGCTGGGCATATATAAGCATTTTGCTTCTGCCTACTCAGTCACTACTTAATACAAAGACAGCTGACTTTGTTAATATTGATTGTACTATCCATACTTATTGTATTATGTGGGATGACTGAATAGAAAAAAAAATATTACATGCAAAAATATTACTACTACAGTTTATGAATCATAGCTGAGGGTTTACTATTGTAGAAACAGAAAGAAAGGCAGAAAGAGAAAAGAGATTATTGTATTGTATTGATGTATTAAGAGATTCCTGATGTTGAATGTTATTTCCCATAAGAGGTCAAGAACAACTCACAATTGTTTTTGAAGGATAGGTCGATCTCTTCTGCAATCTTGTTGCTGTGGCTGATTGGACAGCCTGACTGTCTGTCGGATATTTGGTGGGCAGAGAAAGGCTGCATTTCCCGCTGATTAGATGGACCAGACTCTCTCGGCACGGCTCCATTTCTGTTTCCTGCCACTCCTCTGGCCTGGGATCTGTGGCCACGTCGAGGCAGTCCACCATCATCCTCCTCACTATCAGTCTCCTCCTCAGCCAAACTGGGACCTTACAGAACACACATCCATTGATCATATTTGTTTTAGGAAGCTCACATTTGACTTTAACATTCTGCTTTCTTTATTGCTTAAAACCAACAGGCCAGGGGAATATAGTCCCATTTTTTTATATCAATCCCAATTTACAAAGCAGTCTTTCACTGTTGCCAGAACTGGCTGTAACAAAAAGGATAAGGTATTCCTCAGTGTGTAGTGCACTGTGCTATCAATCTAACAAGCCATCATTTCTATACTCACCTCTGCACCTGTCTTGTGTGCTCCATGTGCAACCTTGCTTAAGTTGTTTGTGAGGCTGGATGTTGAGATTAGGCTGAGACTGGGGATGAGAAATAGAGTCTGGAAAACGTGCTGAATCTAGAGTCCCAGGCGCAGGTGAAGATGACTCCTGGGTAGGCTGGGACAGGCTTAACAGCATGGCAGTGGAAAATGAGGGTGAAGAGACACTTGTAGTCGTTGTAGTTGATGTAGATAGCACAACCTGTTGGAGGTTGTTGTTGGGAAGAAATTGGGAATCAGGGGCTTGCTGTGTTGCAAAGGAGGTAGAGCAACGCGTAGGGGTGGTGTGACACATGGACAGTGAAGGCTGTTGCTGGACTGAGAGGACAGGTTGGGATTCCTGCACAGGTGTGGGAAGATCATCCTCTGGCTCTGTTGAGGCACATGGTAGAGGGGAGGAAGAGGAAACAGGAGATGTTGAGGAAGACAGTGGATCCAGAGAGTATGATATGGTTTCATGGGTAGGTGGGCTGTGGCCCGTATCTATGTTGTTGTCATTAATATCCACTGTGATTCCTCTGTGACTATCAGATAGCGGTCTGTTATCAAGCACTTCCTGTTTCTGATGTAACTCTTGGTTCATTGCCAGCACAACATTGAGGTTGTCTGGGGTATGCGTGGTAGAATCGTAGCATCCATGGCTAGGACTTTTGACATCAGGCCTGGGACTGTTATCCCCCTGCATCTGTGAACCAAATTCAGCTTTGTCTGTCCCAGATGTCCTCTGTTGACAGTCCCGTGATGAAGCTTTGTTTGCCTTTCGACCTGCCTTAGTTTTACAGTTGTCTGCAACCCCCTTTGAGCATCCGTCTGCTGTGGTATTTAATAGAACAGAAGGTTTCTTTGGATCATCAAGAGATTCAGGGCTAGAGTCAACATGACTGCCTGTCGGGGGCACCCTGTATTTGTTCTGCTTCCCTCTCCTCCCTTTCTTAGCAGCAATAGGTTTATCTGTGCAAATTTCCCCTTTAGAGGTGTGACACGCAAAGTGCTCTGAGCCATTCTGTGCAGGAGAGGTTTTTCTTTCCCTTTTGTTCTTGTCTTTCTCCTCACCTCCCTTTTTTGCTTTCTCTTCCACTTTTTCTTCCCCATCTTCTTCTCCTGAGTTACTAACAACAAACTGCTGTCCTCGAAAGGCATCTTTAGTCTTTGGTTCATCAACAAGTCTGTCAGTCACAGGACTGATGTCACCTTTTCTTTGGCCTTCAGTCTGAGGCTCCACTATCTCTGGTTCTGACTGAGAACCAGTATTTTCAGTGTTGTCTTGACAAGCTCTACTTTGTCTGGATTCATTAGATTTAGATTTAGGAGTAAAGGAACCAAATGATCCGGGTAGCAAAGAAAATGCTGTATTACTCTCCGGAGTGATTGTCTGACACTCTGGGTTAGTATGACATCTTGACTTGACTTTATCTGGTGAACTAAAATGCTCCTTTTTTACACCTTTGTCAATGTGAGTTTCCTTTGAGGATAGTGCCTGCGTTGTGTCTGATGTCTGGTTTAGGGAGCTGTCTTTTTGTTTCCCTTCATCAGGAATTGTGTCAGAAACCTGAGGTGGCATCTCCTCAAGTGGAATATTAGACACAGACTCTCTAACACTGACACTCACACATTGGGGTCTCACTTCCTCTGATAAGGGATTCAGACTTCCACACATTGCTACTTCCAAGGAGTCAAAAGCAGAGTCAGAGTTGTTATTGTTAGAATTTTTCCAAGTGTCATGTATTTGTGTTTGTGTGTTATCCCCATCATTGTCTGGATTTAGTTTACTGACATCATCCTCTGGAAATCTGGAGCTTCCGTCTTCCCCTCCACCTGCTTCTGAGATCTCCTCAATGGACTTCCAGCAAGCCAAGTTGGACTCAGAAGCTCCCTCTCCTACCAATTCTTCATCCACCATCCGGTCCCTCTTTCCACACAGACTGTTGTTGTCTTCCTCATCCAGAACAGAACCCAGAACATTGTCATAATTATCACACACTTCACTGCTCATGTTGGGGACCACGGCTGTCTGTGTGCTTTGGCCCTCTGTGTCACACATGAGCAGACCCTCCGCCTCTAACTCATACCTCTTCCCCAGAGACAGGCAGAGAGACTCCCCTGCTCCCCAGACACCAAACTCCACCCCTGATCCTAATCCTAGACCGAACCCCAGCCCCATCCTATCATCACACCATGCACCAGCTCCAGGACGCATCTCCCTGCTCCCGCACCTGCTGTCTGTTTCTGAGTTTTCCCTTTTGGGTGAGATGGCAAGCGGGGAGTGTGGGGATCCAACAGCTCCCAGCACTCCCTCGTCAGTACTCAGAGTGTTTTCTCTCAGGTTCTCCTGGGCATAGTCACCCGGGGTTAGGGCCAGATTGTCAGCAAGTTCTGAGATGACCTCTGGGAAAGCAGAAACAGGGATATTACTGGGGTTAGGACAAGGGTCTTTAGGGCAAGAGAGAAGAAGTACACCTTTATTCAAGTCATTGGTGGCTGAATCAATGCTTCTACACTCCACACTCATAGACTCAGCTGAGGCATTCCCATTCCTCTGGTCAAGCTCGGTGTCAGACTCCTTCTGAATACTGGTCATACATATGGCCTCTGCCCCTCCAGGCACATCTGATTTATTGGAGAAAGACTTTGATAACACACGCCTACTTGCTCCTACAGCCCTGTGGCTTTCTGTCTGATAATGACGTGGCTTGATAAGCAATTTGAAAGAGTCTCTTTCTGGTTCATCTGTGGTTTCCTCCCCTGAATTATCATTGCTCTCATGCAAATCATCATCTTTCATCTGGGTTTTTTTCTCAGACAGTTCTTCTGGAAGAACTGAACTGTTAAGATCAGTCATCTCCTGTGCAGATGCGGCCAAAGGAGGAGAGGTGTGGAACTCAGGTGGAGCACGAACGACAACAGGAGTGGTGGAAGAGTTAAAATGAGGGCTGTTTTTAGGCTGCTCAAGAGGATTGGAAGAACCAGAGATATCCATCAACTCACTCTCACTTCCACTCTCATCCAGGTTGCTGGAGGACTCTGGTTGACAAGAAGTTGTTTCTGAAGGGCTGGGTGGTTTGTGGCAATCCACTGGTTTGTCCATATTTACTTGAAAAGGTTTTGTCTGGCCTATTCCACTAGTAGATTCCAGTTCAGGGTCCTTCTGGGGTTCAAGAGGTATAGGTTCATCCAAGGGTGTAGGTTCAGAAAAACAGGTGGTTTTGGGGTGGTCCACAAGTTTGTCTGTGCTCAGTTGTGTGTGCAAAGGTCCAGTTTTACCTGTTCCAGTGGTAGGCCCCTGTTCAGGTTCTGTGTGGACTTCAGTTACATCAAGTTTGTCCATTGGTGTGGGTTCTAGTGATTGTGCATGCCTCTCTGTGCTGTATAGACGTTCGTCTTCCTCCCCATTATAAGAGGCGGAATCTAATGAGTCATCTGTATCGTCTTGGAAACAGAACGATTCATCCAACCCCTCATTGATTGATGTCTCTGAAAGTGAATGAAGGAAGGATGCTGAGCTGTCCTCATCTGTAGGATCCTCCACTGCTTTGTGATCACACTTATCATCATCTTCATGCTCTTCTTCCTCCACTTCCTCCTCTTCTACCACTTGAACCTCTACCTTAGCTTCCTCACCTGCCTCATCATGCTCATCACTGTCATTATCTTCATTATTTTCATCAATGTCATCGTCAACAGCGCCATTAGCATTGCCATCACGATCATCATCATAATCGTAGTCATCATCATCCTCTTCCTCTTCATCATCATCATCATCATCATCTTCAACATCTGCCTCCTCCTCTCCTGCTGCATAAGCATTAACATCCTTTCCTTCATTTCTCTCATTACCTTCTCCTATATCATTCTCATCCTCTGTGGGGAAAAGGGTAATTTCCATTGAATCAGCCTTAAAAATAAGGCTGGTGTGGAGTGGAAAGGAGATGAGGGAGGCAGGGATCATCCTTTCCTCCTCTGGTATATCATCAGCACAGGCTGCCTGGGAGAGCAAGAAAGAACTGGGGCCAAACCTGCCAAAGACTCCAGGACAGAAGGCATCCAGGGGGCTGACAGGTGAGTCAGGGCTAAGACTAGAGGAGGCCATGGTCATGCTCTCTGTGTCTGGAGTCAAAGCAGTGGAGGGTAGTTCTGGGTGGTCATCCATCTGTCCATAATGTTCCTCTGATATACATGCGTCCAGTTGCAGTTTCAGGCCTGTCTGCATGGGCCTAGAATACTCTGCTCTCCCTGCATGGGCCTCCTCCAGTGGGCAGAGTGAGCTTTCTGACTCCCCGCCATCCTCCTGGGAGTCACTGCTACGACTGCTACTGCTCCTTAGAGGGGACGTATCATCAGTCACCCAGCAAGGACGACAACTTTCTCTGGAAATCTTGATCTCCTCTCTTTTAAGAGCCTCTTCCTCCTCAAGGATCACAGTCTCTGTTATCCCCATCCGTGAATTCATGACAAAATCCTCAGAACGGTACAAACAGAAGTCTCCTGCCCTTTCCTCCTCCCGTTCTGGACCTGCTCGTCCCTTTTCTTCCCCAACTTCATCTCCAATCTCTGACAAGGAGCCAACAAAGCAAGCAGGAGCCTCCTGTGCTTCTTCTGCGAGGAGCAGATTGGGAGAGGTGGATGGGGAGGTGGAAGATGTGTAAGAGGAGGTCCAACTGCCTCCCTCCGCTGTGATATAGGAGCCAGAAGGAGAGGTGAGAGGGGAACAGAGGTCCTCACTGTCTGAGGGAGAGCCAGGAGAGAGTGGGCAGGCTGGAGAACCAGGATATGAATGGTGTTTAAGGTGCAAAGAGTGGGAGGCCATCTTGATTGGGGTGGAAGGAGCGGTATAGTATAGGTCAGGGTCAAGAGATGAGGGCACACCCACTCGTAGAGGGTCAACAGCATAGGCTGGCTCAGAGAAGGACAAAGCAACTGGACAGGCCAGCTCAGTAAAAGAAATGGAAGGCACTTCATCTTGAGAAAGGATTTGACCCTCTTCCTGGTGGTCTTTCAATTTGTCATCCGCTGTAATTGGTTCTGGGGAGGAGGGGGGAGGGAATAGGGGGTTCTGAAAAGGAGAAGGGAGCATCATTGGGGGTTGCACAGGGTCATTTTGCTGATCCTGCTGTTTTTGAGGGATTTGGGCTTGGTTTTCCTCTTTGCTGATTTTCATCTGGGTCTCTTTTGCTTGTGACTGTGGACCTGACAAGCTTGGAATAGCTGGCAAGGGGATAGCCTGACCACTTGGCTCAACCAAGGGTTTCCTTTTCCGAAGCTCTGTTGTTTTGAGCAGTGTCTCTTGACCCATCACCACCCTTGCGTCAATGGTCTGTGGCTCTTGATAGTCACTCTCCACCTCAGAACCAGTCAGGACCTAGGAATAACACAGTATACGTATAAAAAAGTACATATCAGTATACCAGTAAAATGTGTCTGGTAGCATTTATGTTGTACAATTGTAAACATGCTCATACACATAGAAAACACACACCTTGATTCTCTCCATCTTAACAGGGACATGGCGGCCACATGGTCCATGACCACCTAACTTTCCAGACAGTCTTGATGTGTTGTTGCGATGATCAGAGCCTTCAGGTTGAGGTCTTGGAGTACCAGAGGAGCTTGGTGTTGCATGAAATAGACGTGGTCCAAATGGAGAGGTACATGCTGGGAGTAGCTTCTGAGGAGTACTGGGAGAAGGGCTTGAACCACTGTCACTAGGGGAGGAGCCACTGTCACTGGGGGAGGAGTCAGTAGACGGGTGTCTGGTCATGTCTGAAAAACAGAAAAAGCAATGCAAAACTTTAAACAAAGGGAAAGGTCTGATGTATCAACATCTTTAATTAAGGAAGCTGTCTACTTCCACAGATTTATGGTAAATGATATCCCATTGACTAAATTATCTCAGTACCACAACACTAGATATGATGCGGAAAGCTACTCCTCTTTTGTTGTAGAATAATAGAGTTTTTATCTCTTTGGTTGAACTTTATTTTTCTTCTTCCACACACTCAGAGAGAGCTCAAAAATGTCACCATAATGCCAGTCAGATTAATCAAATATCGCTCAGCTTTGTGTGTTATTCTGACACTGCAAATGGCTTTGGAGAGAAAAACAATCACCAAGACTGAAAACACAGACTACTAGCAGGCTGTTTTAGATCATTTTTTAAAACATGTTTGAACTGATTAATCCTCCCTGTTGTGTTACACCTTAAGGCAGAACGAGGAAGTGGAAAACAATCTCAACATACACCAGAGTATCTTACTTTACCTCCAAGTTTCTCTGTCTCTCTTTCTCTTTCTGTGTCAACATGCACAATTGCACAATTAGCCAGAGGCAAAAAGAGCAGTCATTGAATTACGGTGTTCACTGTCCTCTTGTCCTTCCAGACCATGCTATCATCTTCATGACTGTCATCGGGAATGAAATCATCTCTGAGATGAAATGACGGGATGAATCAAAGAAATGGGGTCAGGGGTGAGTGGAGGGAGTCTTGTGCATGAGCAAGAAAGGGGACACAAATGGAGGGTGAAGATGGCATTTTCAGTTCCACTGCTTATCTTTAATAAATTTATGTTGGATGATTGCCATAACACAAAACTATACATTCAGTGAAAAGGGTGCAATGTAAGCCTCTTTACTCTCTATAGCACAAACTGAGATAACAGAACCTCCATTTGCTCTCTTGACTGGGCCATTCCCACAATGACCTATATCCACTTGCCGATTGGCCATTATAACACACAAATGGCTCACTTTGGTGCCAGTCATACACACACACCCTCACAAATGCCCACACATTTGCTCTGCCAGGAACCCAGAAATCACTTAGTAATTCACTCTCTTTTCTGTTTCCCCTCCTTTGTCTCACTCCCTCAAAATTCCTCTCCAAATCATTTCCGCATCCTCTCCGCAGTCCTGTTTTATACACGAATATACCTATGTATCGGCCTATATATAGCTGCCTCCTCTTGTTCCACTTTTAGTTGGGACTGTTAGCTCCCTTCTCTCGGCTCCATGTTTTTTGTTTCTCAGCACATACTATGTCTCCTCCCTCGATATTCCCCTGCCCTGCCTGTAGTGGTGACAGATGCAATCATCAGCACTTAGCAGCCCTGCCTGATTGCTGTCCCAATAATAAGCTGTAGGTGTGTTTGTGTGCGTGCTGCTGAGTCATGCATCAGAGACTAAAGCCTGCCACTAATCGGAAAGATGCACAGTTAAGCATGCACAAAAGCCAGCTGCTGCTCTACGCTTACAGCATGTGTGTACAGCACAGTCTAACAGGGTTATTGGGTATTGAACACGTTACTGTTTCCTCCTGCATGGCCCAATAGAAAGGCACCTAGCTTCATGACTGTATGTTTAGACGAACAAAAAGCAATAATTATTCTATATCTGACTTACGGAAAATCAAGCAAAACAACTACATTGGACACATTTAATTCTAAAATACTGTATATTTACCCCTCACGTTAGGCAGTGGTGTCACATGTCACTGCACACTGTTGGAGCTACTGTTTTGCGAGGCTGCTAGATGAGACAGTGGCATGTATTGTCTCTGCTAGCATAATTGTGTCATAGCTGCAGATTCACTGCTGCAAATGCTCTGTGTAGTCTGCCTCTTTTCCCTCCCTGGCCCAGCCGAGCAAGTCTCCTCTGGGAAGACGCAGTGAAATCGAGCAGCCGGCTTGCCGTACGAAGAGCAGGCCGCAGCAAGCTGAGCAGACTGGAGCTGCGTCACAGAGGATGCAGCGCTGGCCTGTCAGACCCAAAGGGGTTTCTCTATTTCATCTACTGCTCAGATTGAGCCATAAAGAAGAGCCACCCCAGTAGTTATATGCTTCTTTGTCTTATAATCAGTCCTCTAATCCCTACTTTTTCATCATTTCAAGTATGTGCCAAGAAGACAAGTTGTAACTAGAGCATCCGACAATTCCCTCCCCTTCCAAGATTCAGGCCAAGAAAGCTTAAAATAATTCCAAGTCTAAGAACAGATCAGGGAAATGATGAAGCTGAAGCAGGAGCATTTCCAAAATAGCAAACCACTATACTTCCAGCTGAGAGGAGGCAGAGAGTTTCCGTAATAGCCACTAAGGTTATCCATCATAACTGTCAGATGTTTACAACAGTACACAGTATACACAGTACTCACGAAAACTATACTGTGAGCATTGCAATAGCTATAAGAGACACAATAGTCATATGACTTTGCTCCAGTGATGACACTCTCTCTCACTTCTGCTTAATGAAGAGGACAAATTAATAAAATCTTGACCCTCCCAATCGCTCATCTGCACTGACACATCATCTCTCGCTCTTTATTCTCATTGATTTCACCACATCACAGCAACAACATGAGCAATAATTGACATGATTTGTGAGTGAAGCTCTGGTGTGGTTGTGTTTGTGTGTTCCTTCCTACAGGGTGCTGCCATGCTGCTGTGTCATGTTCCTGCCGAGGACGGGGGGGAAGGGAGGATCCACTCTACGCTTACAGCTCCCAAAATTGCTGGAAAGATGTGGATGCAGATGGGGTGGCGCCAGGGCTAGAGATGGGGCAGCAGGACGGGGGGATAGGGGCAAGGACGCCAGGGTGAGGGGTTAGGATGGGGGGGAAAGATGAGGATGGGGGGGCTGGGTGTTGGAGGAAGGGCATTTACACACAGCTTTTGGATGAGAGATTGTTGGGATTTAGTGAGGAGGAGTGCATAAAGGTGGGCTGGGAGTTGACAGTCCTTTAGGGAGGCTGCTAATAGCTGGGAGCTGGGGGGGGGGGGGGCAACATGCAGTTTAGTGAGGAAGCTAACATGCAGCTGAATCACAGCTTACTCAGACAACACATGTCAACAGACAGACAGAAATGACCGCCACATGGCAGTTTCAAGCAGATAATGTTTACGTAATAGTCTTTTACACTTTCACTAGCCCAGTAGTCTCTCTATATCTGCCATGCTTTCTATCCTATAACCTCCCCCTCATCTATGTAACACTGTGCTCATCCTCTCTCCTCAAATAATGTCCTTGTCTCTATCTCCAATCGCATCTACCTGCTTAATTACCTCATTCTCCCGTCTCCATCCCCAACCCCAGATGTCCTACCTGGTCCAGGGAGCCCTGTCTCCTCAGCTCCCGGCTCTGGATGTTTGTCGGTGGGGACAGATCTGTGAGAGCTCTCCCCCGGCATGCTTCTCGCTGGCTCTCTTTGGCTCTGACGCAACAATAAACCATACAGCCAGAACAGACAAGGTGAAGGAGGAGAGGGGAGCGAGAGAGTGAGAGAGGAGAGGGAGAAAGAAGAAGAAAACGAAGGGGAGGGGGGGACGTGAATGCTCAGCGACCCAACACTCAGATCTTCCCTGCAGCACGTGTCCGTCTATGTGTGTGTTTGTGTATGAGACAGAAAGAGACAGACAGAGAGAGAAAGAGTGAGAGATGGGAGTGGAGGCTGCTCTCTCTCTGTGGTGCAGCACAGTGATGCTGCTGTTGTGGGCGTGTGTTTTAGAGCCTCATGATCTAGTTCATCTGAATATACAGTATGTGTGTGTGTAGTTTCTGAGAGGGAGCTGCAGTATCCTCTCCTGACGTCCCCCCGCCCTTCTTCCCTCCCATCCTTCCTCCCTGTATCTCTGCCTCTTTTCTGCCCCTCCTTCTCACTCAGCCAAGCTGACTGGATCTTGGGGGATGATGTCAGCAGATTTGCACTGTTCTCTCAGTGCTGCCATCAACCTTGAAGGAGAGGACCAGTACTGCAAAAACAAGAGGAAAGGAGGGGGATTCAAGGAAAACAAAACCACCTGGAGGGGAGGATGGGAAACAGAAAGCACAGTTAAATTAAAGGGCCGAAACGAAACCTAAAAGTATACTGCTAATTATCTCATCTGCCCCCTGCTCCGATTGCACCTGTTCCCTAAGGAATCAACAAGGAGGCGTTTGCCCTGAGGGCGAGCTGTAGCATCTGTCCGTTCTCCATCACAGCCACCTCTCCAGCACTCTGGCTTGCTGTTTTTCTCTACTTTTATAAGTAATAAGAGAGGGAATATAGATAGAAAGAGAGGGGGGGGGGGGGTGACAGCACTGAGCCAAATGATCAGCAATGGTAGTTTCCATGGCAACCTAAAACTTCTCATGATAGATTGCCAGCTCAGCAGAAGTGCTGCATACTAGATAATGTCTAATAGTCTAAATGCAACCCGGCTGACCTCAACAAATGCTGCTTAAAAAAGAAAAAGGTGTTTGTACATTAGCATTTCATGTAGCTGTGCACAGCAGCTGATACTCAGGTATCAGTCGGAGCATTAATAATATTGCCTGTTTCAAGTTGAAATACTGTTTGTGTGATTGTATTCAGCAGCAATAAAGCTTATATTAAGGGGACTGGCTGCACCTGCACACTGCTAACCCATCAGACAGAGGATACTGCGACCAAGGACTTAAATATTAGAAGTGCTTGCTGGACTCTTTGTCATCAGTCCATCTATCGACTCATTAATCCCCAAATATCTGGAAGAATGAGGTCGGCATCACCGCCCAGATCGCGTGATGGTTTATCAGAGAAACATTTTATTCTCGTCTTTGTTGTTCCCTCTTACCTCATGTGCCGCTCTGGCTTTGTATTATACTTTGAACTGGTTTTCTCTCCTCTGCCCTGGCGGCTTGCGTTTGTCAGTCTTCTTCCCTCTGCCATTTAACAGCCTCTGATGTCAGTGCTGCTGCTGATGTTGTGTAAGCAGTTTCAGGGGTCAGCAAAGTGTTTATCTGTGAGTTTTACCATGCTGTTGCTTCACAGTAATGTTTTTTTCTTTAACAAACACAGATTCAGTATAAATTTAAAAATATCTTTTTAGAGTTTACAGAGTACAAATGTATTGACTACATAAATATGGCGAATTGAGTGGGTTTTTTTTAACTTCATGTTGCAAACCACAGCAAAACTGTGTGGAGATAACCCATCATCAACCCTGCTCCAGTAAATATTTGTTATTAATACTCATGCAATCACACCAGCATGCCAGAGAGATGTGCCACTAGCTGTTACCTGTGAAATGAAGCATATCCTATCTGAATACCACACCAAATATTGACTGCAACAGGCCTCTGACTGTACAAACCCAATACAAAGTACACATCACACACATCCTGAATCTGAATCAAAATGGGTAAACATGGAGATAAAACAAATTTATTTCATCACATGATGTCACACATTCACAGAGATAATTAAGTTATTCCAATCCATTCACATGCTGATTTTAAGCCCAACGTTTTGGCCAAACAAATGGCCCAGGTGCTTCTGTTTTGACAGATGCAAAGACTTTGCTCATATCATTTCAATAGAAGGACTCGCTATTGTGTTTATTTCTGTCTCTCTCTGGCTCCAAAACTCTTGCTCGTCATCACCATGGAAACAGGGAAAGCCCCACATGTTGCCAAGGTAACCAGAGTGAAAATATGTTTTTTTTGTCCCTGACAAAGTATGAGAGAGCTTTTCTGCAATGCTGCTCCGGTCTGAGTGTGAACGTGGGTGTGCGTTTGTGTATTCCCCCGTGGTCCCACTTGATTGGGAAAGCTCTGATTTAGCCGAATCTGCCAAATCGCTCAAGACCCAGTCAGTTCACTTGGCCATGTCCTCGGCCAGAGCCTTTCCCATTTTATCCTTCAGGTATGCCAGTTTCTGCCAGTCTGTCTTCAGCTCCAACCACTCATAGTATGGCACCTGAAAGAGGAAAAAAAAAAGGATGGATTTGAAAACATTACCTTTTGATAATCTCATGATCAGGGAAAAGGGAACACACTTGTAAAACTAACTTTATAGTATATTTACAGACAAAGACACAATGCTGGTTTTCAGTCTCAGGTAGACATGGTTGCCCAGTTAAAACATCCCACAGCAATGCAAACCTGAGAGGCGAGTGATGCTTCTATTGGCTAAGGAGTGTGTCCTAGATGAGAGAAAGCGCTTGGATTTGCCTAGATGAGACAGAGCTGCGGCAGGAGGTCTATTTATACAACAGACTGCAGCGCAACCCACCTGACTCTCAGCTCTACTAAAGTATTGGGTCCATTGTTTGCATGGCCTTAGACTGTCAGATACAGCAGCAGTGGTGCTGCTTCTCTGCCTCTTTTTGTTGGGATATTACTCACTATCACAGCAAACACCAGAAATTTCTTTTTGCAATTTGTGAGTGTGTAAAGGAAAGAAAACTGATCTGAAAAATAAATAGGTCAGCACACCCTATCTGCAGGGATAGAGAAAATAACTAAAAGCTTTTACTTTGAAGTAACTAAATCATGGCCACAGACACTGGGTTATCCCATTCTCCTGCCTCTCCCCTACCTCTACTATGATGAAGCCAGCCAACTGGAGATGTCGCTTCATCATGGCAAACCGTCCCAGAAGGTCTTTGCTCTTTGAGCCAAAGTTTGGAAATTCCCAAGCCACGAAAGCGAGCCTAAAAACAGATGGAGGTGAGGAGAACACAGAGGAAAATAACTTTTAGACAGCTAGAGCAAATAGAAAAGCAGATGCAACATTTCAAAAGGAAGAAAAGCAACAATAAATCTTTAACAATCCAAGCACACAGGATTCTCCTCTATGGCTCACCGCTGTGCCCCTACGGGTAAAGCCTGGTCTCCTCCTCCACTGGGAAGATGAGGTGCTTTCAGCATCGACATGTCAACTGGTTTGTTGTCACAATCTACTACCAGCTCACCATCTGATAAGAGAGGGGCATGTCAGTTGTAAAATAGCTCTCTGACCGAAAGACACTCCTTCACCTTTACAGAGAGATGTGGTGCTTTCAGTGTAAAAGTCTTGTAAACCTCCAGTAATGTTTGTGATCACACGGGCTATGCTTACCAATAATCCAACCATAAACGGTGCCAACCCCGGTGCGAAGGGCCTCGCTCCTCCCACCCACCAAACTCTGTAAAGCCTCTCTTAGACTGCTCTGCAGGGGGGAAGGGGGGAGCTGCTGGCCGGGGCAGACAGGGCCCTCGGGGAGGATGGAGTATCTGAAGAACCCGGATGCTCTAAGTGGAGAGTAGCGGCAAGATGGAGGACCTTCAGCCGATAGTTCTCCACTCGAGCTGGAGTGCCCTCTGCAGAAAGAAAAGACAACAGAGATAGAAGCCCGCTGACATCAGTGCTTTTCAAAACCACTTCAACAGTGTTTTAGTATAGATAATAGATGTAATGCTTTATATCTGTGAGACAATGGGATTAATGTGTCTGTCCTAACCAGAAATCTATTGGTGCTACACTGCCATCTGCTGGGCTACGATGGTATTTTAGCTCTCGGAAGATAACACAGCATTTCAGGATAATAAAAAATACATAAAACGAGTTGGATCATTTCAATGGCCCTACACCAAATATCACCTACTCTTGCCTGAAAATCTAGGAATAATAATGCTGGACAAATGTATCGGCTAATTCAACCAAGAATATAACTGTGACCTTGTGGCTTGGTGAGAAAAGCAGGATGTGCAAATGTAAACTTTAAACATCTTCAAATGTGGACAACTAATTACTTGTTACCACTAGTAATTTATCATAATCTGTCATTTTTAATGATTTCAACAGTATGTACAGGATATATTACATATTCTTCTTGAGCTGGAACTGAAGAATATTTTCATCACAGATTGATATCTGCATTATTTTTCTAATCAATCATTTTAATCTACCCAAAAACAGAGGAATCACAAGTTCTCAGAGAGAGAGAAACCAAGGCGACCTCTTTAGATTGCTGATTTTGAACACTGTACAGACTAAAGACGTTCATCTTTAATGACATCAAATAGAGGAAAGTCACAAATCTTTCAATTTGAGAAGCTGGAACCAGTAATAGTTTGCCATTTTAGCTTGATAAATAAATTGAATTATTGGATTCATTCACTTTTTCACAACTATATATTATATTTGTTATTGTGCTTGCTGACATATTGGCTAATGTTGACAGTTTTACAGTCAATACTGTTAATATAGCCTGATTAGGTGTACTGGTGTCCTGTTGTTTCTGTCTCAAGTTAGGTAAGGCAGCTGGGTAGGTGGCATTCTTACCAGGTGCCTGAACCACTTTCACCAGCCTCACCTAGTTTAGAGGAGCAGGTGCTTTGAACTGCTGACAGTATGTATGCTCCAATGTGTGTGACCTTAACTGCATTAATACAAAGTGTGTATCTGCATATTTATAAATATTTATTATTATATTACCCTATTTGTCAAAAACCGGAAAGTACAGAAGACAAAACGCCCAGAGCTTGTGCATCTTACCTGAAAGTTTGGTAGCGTGACTCGGTTGTGTGAGGGGGATGAGGTAGTTGGGCTTGGCCTGCTGTAGCACACACAGAGCCCACACCACATCTGTCTGCAAGAAGGGCTCCAGGCCAGAGAGAGAGGTCTCCAGCACAGAGTGAACCTGTACACAAAATGGCACACACCGAGAATACATTTAAAAGGTAGGAAGGGGAAGTAACCGTGTGCAGTCAACAGAAAGTCTTTGATATGATTCGTACCTTACTATAGAAGTCTTCTCCTTTGCTGGGCTGGAAGCTCAGTCTGCCAAAACTCATGAGCAGATTGCAGAGCTGAAGGGTACTGTACTTCTGACTGTTGGCAGTGTAGTGCTAGTAAAAAAATTTAGTGAATGAGAAAAAAATCATTAAAATTATTAGTTAATTTCAGATTAAGCACTTTTCGAAATAATTTATTTAGAATTAATTAATTAGAATTAGTTATATGTGTAGGACTGACCTCAGCAAAGGCCTCAAAGAGAGGGATGTGGAGCCATTTGAGGAAGCCCAATGATTTAGCGCAGCGAGTGACATCAGCAGAGCTGAGCTTGGGCACTCTGGGTAACAACTCGGAGACCATTCGCTGAAATACCTGAGAATGGTGGAAATTCAACTTCCCTACAGAAAGGCAAAGTTAAAGATGTTAATGTTAGTATTATACTGTATGTTACTGGGCAGACAGGACTTACTGGCAAAAAACCCTAAATGACAATTATGACATGTATATACACAATGTTCATTTAGTTCAGGCCTTATGTGTTACTGGATATGTAACAATGTTATATTACCGTATGCAAAAGCCATGTCCATTATCAGTGGAGTGGTGAACTCTGTTGATGGTTTCTGGAGAAGGTGGTAGGACAAAGCTCTAAGCAGCGGGACAGACCTGCGGCTCTGAGCTGCCAAAGATACACAGACTTTGCGGATCTCTTCTGCTGAAAAGCCCTCTGCAAGCTCCAAAGCCTGCAATACACACAGATAAAAGTATTGCACTGTGGTTTGGGATTATGGGCTAATTGTCATACCTGTTTTGTACAGATGATCCTATAGGTTTATGGTAGATTCATGATGTGATCAGCAATTCATATTCTGTTCCCTACCAACCTGGTCTAATATCGAGTATACAGTCTAGGTTAACATTGATAACTGAGCCAACAACCCTGTGTTAAATGGAGATGGATGTTTTTAACTCTGATACCTTGTCTTCAAGTCTGTCTATCAACGTAGGTGACATGCGCTGTCCATTGGATATCAGTGCGCTGACAGTTTTAGAATCAGCGATTTCAGTCCAGCGCAGTTCCAGCTGTTTTAATGCAGCATTCACTATTGCCACATCCTGCTGTCCTTTCCGGCCTGCTCCCCAGTCTGCCAGGAAACCCAGCTGCTTGTAGCTGAGCCTACGGACTCGCCACAGGACCTCAGTCTGGACAGAACTGAGTACTGGATCAGTGGAGGGCACACCCATAATCCAGAAAGCTCGCAAGACAGACACTAAATTGCCATTCCATACTGTAGACACCTGGAAGAAAACCACATACAACAAGCACATGAGCTTAGATGAGATGTCAGTTACCATACAAAGTGATAGTGCCAGTCTACGTCTGTCTTCCTCACCTCCTGAGACACAGTATCCATCATATCCAGTAGCCTTGAATCCATCTTCAGATTTTCTTTTTGTTCCCTAAACTTGCCCTTCGTCTTTAGCACCAACAGAGCCCACTTCATCAGCGCATTAGCAGCTTGATTACCATTCTGTCCATGCTCTGTCCAGGCCAGCAGGATGTCCTCTGGCACTTCTGCTTTTTCCAACAACTCATCCATCTGGGTGCGTGTAGGCACGATTGGAAAGGAGTCTTCCTTGGTAATTGTGCTTCCCTCACACATTAACCTTTCTATGACCCGTGGCCAACCCTGAGCCCTCTGCACCTCTGCAGGCCCAGCCACAGATGGAGGCAGGCGGGCAGCAGCTGATGTCTGGGAGGAGGCCCTGCAGAGCAGACGGGCATATCTGCCCAAGAGGCGGCTGGCCATGGGTCTGAGACACAAGACAGTTGCACAGGAAAGGAGAGAAAGGGTTTCTCACAATTCAGCAGCTGGCATCATCATGCCACACCAAACCTAAGGGAGCAGTGGTGCAAAAAGTGGTTAAAATGAAAGGTTAACTGGTTAAATAAACATCGCGACAATGAGCTGATTCATTTGCGCAATTTAATTTAACAACAATACTGACAAATATCCACCTTTATGTCGAGCAAACCATGTTTCACTGGCCAGTTTTTATAGACATAGAGCTCTTGTGCTGTGTACTGTTACCAAACGAGAGAAGTTGTGTAACCCATACGCAGGCACCCTATAGGCACTTATGTCAGGTACTCAGTGACAATGATGTAGCTAGCTTGAGATTATTGTTTGTTGTTTTAACTTTGACGACATGTATCGCGTTATAAAGGTGTTGACGGAACCGGCAGCCAGGGTGTGGATGTTTCTCCTGTCATGTAACGTTAAATCCTGACCTTGTCGCGGAAAGGAAGAGGCGCCGCTAACCGACGGCGCTTCATTCCCTTTCCCCTCACAACACTGAACTTTATTTGCAAAGGCACAATGCAGACACATCTCCAGCACTATCGGCTATCAGAGTGACACAATACTTACCAGCAATTAACGATAACTTGTGAAAGCTTTTCACATGGAGCTATCTGTCAGCGGTAGTCGCAAGAAAATGACGTAGCGGAAAGGTATCATGTGACCCGCGGACACAGCTGTAATTGGCTGGAATGTTCGACTCATTACAAATAACATGCCTGCACTAATAACTAAGCAAAGTCATAAATAAAATGCAGTTATCATTTTTGGTATATTTGTTTATACATCATTTAGTTGTAAACTCTATTTATTGTATGTTTACCGTCACAACTGGAGTTATCATTTTAGTCTGACTAGTGGGGACTAGTCAGACTGTAGCGTTACGAACTGATGAAGCCACTTGGATAAGGGCCGAAACGTCTTCATAGACAAATCTAAGCCCAGTTGCCTTCGATTCAATTGTTGGCAGAATGAATATGACCTGGATGAATGAGAACATTCACAGACTCATTTTTTTGGGAAACATATCGACAGGGGGACAATATTCGACACCTGCTACAGTACGTGAATCCTTCTTTTTTGTACCACATCCTGGAAATAGCATTAACCTTTAAAGTGGCATTAATTTTGTTGCTACATATTTCATACGCCTCCGTATTTACTTACTTTCATGTTACGTAAATACCACAGACTGGTCTCCGGTTGGCTGTGGGCTGGAGCTAAAGTGTCGAGGTCCCGCCCACACACCAGTCCGAGCCAATCACGAGCCGAGCACAGCCGCAGCCTGTTAGCAAGAGTCACTTAGCTGCTGCTTTAGCACCACGGTAGCCGTTTGGCTAGAATGACATAACAGCTAAACATAACATGTATATAACTACATTTATGATCAAATTGACACGTGAAAGTTAAAGTTACATCTCCTCTGGTATAATCCCGAGCCTCCGGCTGCGGGATGACGTCACTCAGAGTAGCTGTCAATCACAGCCTGTCAATCATGAGGTCTCGCCCGTTTTTGCAACAGCAAATAACTAATTAGAACCAAACTTATCAGGAAAAAATATACACTTGAACTTTACTCGGCGTGATGAGAAGTATCTAAAATGACACAAACTATCTTTGGGAAAAAATATTTGACGTTTAGGGCAGCAATACCTTTGACAGCAGGGATGTATAAACTTGAGAGACTTCACCTCATATTCGCCGGATGACTGCTGGCAAAGACGCCAGGCGGACAGACTCAACAAGCGGTGGCGGCTGTACAGCAGGTGAAGCAGCCACAACCATGGACGCACTTCTACTCCACAGCAGAGCTGGTCAGTTCACGCTACGGCTTCAGTATATCTTGCCAGTAGCTGCGTTGTTTGTATCTGTGGTTTCTTTATTAATTGTTATGTACCATAACAGTGCCATTTTAGCGGTTAGCAGTGTAGAGTTAGCTCAAAATGCTACGCAGAATGTGCTAGCTAGCATTTTTTTAATAAGGGAGCACCCCTCCGGCTACATGGTGTAAAAAAACATTTCACAGCAGCAGAGGAGGTTTATTTAATTAGCGTATGTTTCTGTTTTTCCTCAAAGGTGTGCAGTGCCGGTTCAAAACGAGCCTGCTAGCAGTTAGCACCATTGTTAATTGTTAAGTCTGCTCTCCATTAAGAAGAACAGATATGCTTGACGTTCAAGTGGTTAACACTGCTGCCAGTCAACGGCAATATTACTGTCCTGGTCTAGAAGCCACAGAAGCTAACAATTTAGCAAGCTAGCTAGTGGTTAACATAATGCAGGAAATGAAAAGACATAATGACTCAGGAGAAACATGAGGTCAATGAGAATATCAACATTTTCCCCTGACAGAAAAAATATATGACTAAAATAACAATAAACTGTACAGTATTGGTGCCTTCAAATGTGGTTGGGTTTGACATGTTCACGAGGTGGGCTCATATGAACGCCCCCTTCCTGTCATATTCCATCCATCCATTCATCTTCAACTGCTTTTCCCGTTAGGGGTCGCAGGGGGTTAGAGCTGATCCCACTTGGCTTTGGGCGAAGGTGGGGTACACCTTGGACAGGTCACCAGTCCATCGCAGGGTACATAGAGACAGACAACCATTCATACTCACACCTACGGACAATTTAGAGTCGTCAGTTAAATTGCATGTCTTTGGGAGACCGAGAAAACCCACACTAACGTAGGGAGAACATGCAAACTCCACACAGATGAGCCCAAAGCCGGATTCAACCTGTGACTCTGCTACCCCCTGTCGTATTCACAACCCCGTAAGTGGAAAGTTTCTGAAAACTCTGAGTTCACAACTTGTGATGTATTTGTTGTGACGTTGTGAGAAAGAGTGGAGCCCGTGGAAGTTAATTTATTGGTGCATAATAAGTTAATATCAAGCAGAGCTGAGGTGAGGTCGGATCACAAGTGGTCACTCAAGATGCATGTGGAGACGCATTCTAATGCCGGGTGTGATTGGATCAATCAGGACACATGTCAATGCCAGGTCTGAACAGGGCCTTATACTTGGGCTATGGTTAGAGTCTCCTAAACTGTCACTGACAGCCTAATTACGTTTCTGTAATTACAGATTTTAACCATCACTCCACAGTGAGCTGCCTCCTTGGTGGAGGTCTGAGAGCATTTTGTAGTTAAATATCTACTTAGCATTATAGATTTCCCATTTAATCTGTTTGCACTGATAGAGGCTATAGGCTTGTAACAAAGTGAAAATATTAAACATTGATAGGCTACTTAGGCCTATATATATATATATATATATATATATATATATATATATATATATATATATATGTATGATGTATGTATGTATGTATAGTATATACTGTATATAATATATATATGTATAGTATATACTGTATATAATATGTGTATAGTATATACTGTATAGAATTTTTTTTTTTTTTTTTAAAGTTCAATCCTGGTGTTTGCTGGCCCATGGACAAATGTAGTTGATGACTCCTGCTCTACAGTATACAGTACAGAACAATATTGACCCTCTTAAACAAAACTTATCTTACCTGGCTCTTATTTACCCAGCATGCAACATGCTAGGCAGGAACAGTTAAGGGACAGGGTGACCTTATCTCTATTTTTACTTCTCTTAAAATACAGGATAGTACGATATTATAGGATTCAATATAATGCATTTTTAAACTGGAATTATGTTCCTATGTTGTGGAGTGATTTACTTTACTGTCTAGTATTGAAATGAGTTGGATGGTTTTTTAGCATATTTCTTGCAGGCAATATTCTGAATTAATTATATTATATATGGTAATAGAGTTTCTGTGTTCAGCTGTATTAGACTAGTGTGCCTTTTGGGGGCCGCAGTAGCTCAGTCTGTAGGGAGTTGGCTTGGGAACCGGAGGGTCACCGGTTCAAGTCCCGCCATGGACCAAGAACTGAGGGTGAACTGGTAGCTGGAGAGGTGCCAGTTTACCTCTTGGGCACTGCCGAAGTGCCCCTGAGCAAGGCACCAAACCCCCAACTGCTGGGGGCGCTTGTCAGGAGCAGCCCCATCACTCTGACATCTCTCCATTGTTGCATGTTTGTGCATGTGTGTGTTTGGGTCTGCATGTACCGTGTATAAGTTAACAACAGAGTGAAAAAATTGAATTTCCCCTCGTGGGACTAATAAAGGACTATCTTCTTCTTCTTCTTCAACCTCTACGGAGGTAATGGTCCTTTGTCAGAGGTTCTTGATATTTAGAGAGCATGGTAGAGCGGCCTGCTGACGCATATCTGATATAATGACCCTCAACAGCCTAGCTCAGGTTAGTGCTGGGCCTGAATGTCAATAGACAATTGTGTTCTTGATATTCTCATTATTAACCACTTAGACAATTATTCTCATGAATGAATGAATGAAATTTTAGGTGGATATTTATTTCATTAACAAAACAATTTTCCCTGGACTAGACATGTTCAAAAGACGTCAGTTTAACGTCTCTGTCGACCGTCCAAAAAGACGTCCACTGAGGAGCCAGAATGAAAGTTTTTGCGACATCTTTTTAAATGTCTTTTTAACGTTCAGCTATTGATGTCAACCTGAGTTGCACGTCCACAGATGTCCAAAAGCGGTCTTAGATACTGAACCCATTTGGCATGTCCACAGACGTTCAAAAGGTCCCTACCTAGATGTTCAAATATTGAACCCAGGTTGCACGTCCACCAGATGTACAAAAGTGGGTCTGGACTGACGGACGTTATACAGACATGATTTAAACATCTTCCTGCTGGGAAGACAGTGATTCCCTCTTCTACTGTATGAGGGCTCCGGCACCCTTCACCACCTTAACTTTCTTTCAGAGACTGTAGTGGGCTCTGTGGTGACCTCTAGGATAATCACAGCCTTGTGAAACATTACGGCCACAAACTAGAGATGTAGAGCATTCAGAGGATGGATGGTTTTCCTAGGTAAATCGACAATATGAGGATTTCTGAGTAGTTTCCAGGACTAAAGTGCTTACCACCCAGTTGTCAAAAATGCAGTTGTTAAAATCTCCAAATGAATGAATTGCAGCATGGCCTTTTCTATGATGTTCCTCTGGGTCTTGGTGTCTTATTGTGGTATTTTGGAAAAATCTTTTGCTGTGACATAATAGAGCATGGGAATTGCCATAGTATACGTCTATCAAAATATTCTTGTACACTTTCAAAACTTATTTCAACTAATTAATTAATTGTGTTTTAATTCTACTTAACACAGTGTTGAGCTGCATCTTAAATTAATCTCCAGGTTCCCAGCTTTCCGATGATGTACATGCAGTATTGCCAACCTGCTATCTCCCCCTAAAGACCCCATAAAAAGGCAAAAATTGTTCTATGGTGAAGAGGGGTGGAGTGAAAAAGGTTAGGCAGACTTGTAGGAATGACATTGGTCTGTTTTAACCTTCACTGTTCCTCTGCTCTTTACTCCAATCAGTTTATCAGGAAAAGAAACGTGCAGAGGGGAGATAAGAGATACCAGCATAGCTTATGATATGAGAGTATTTGTATATGTGTGTGTTGTGTGTGACCTGCCTAGGGGTGACATTGTTTCTGTTAGAGGTACCATTCTACGCAGGTAGTCGTATTAAAGTGCATGTTTACACATAAAATTAAATATTTGTGTGTATGTGTCCAAAGCTGTTTGTACGCATGTGCGTATGAAAGGGGGAGTTGTCATGTATAAAAGGCTTTTCCAGAAAATCTGTCTTGTTTCTGACCATTGTGTGTGTGTGAGAGAGAGAGAAACAGGGTGTGTGTTTGGGACTGGAGCCTAATTGACAGCCAAAATTTCGGGGGCCAAGAAGAAGGATCGAGTGGTCTGGACCTCCATTGATTTAGGAGAGCAGTCCCCCAACACATCAGCAATCATGAGTAAAAAGGTAAAGTGACAAGCTGATGGCCATTCTTGTTTATTATTGGGGTGGCCTTTTCTGTTACTTTTTAAAATGAACTTTTCTTTCATACGATACCTAATTCATATACCACATTTTGATTGTATTGTTTAGTGGAAGTACTTTTTAGTCATTGAAGGTCATTCAAATAATCAATTGTGTATGGCTATAAATATTTTTCCAATCACTGTGTTCCTTTAGGACACGTACGACATGTTTGAGATGGATGGAGATATGGACAAGAAGAAGAAGAAAAAGATGAAGAAGAAGGAGAAACTGGAGGGCATGAAGAAAGAAATGGATATCGTAAGTAAAGCCAGAAGCCTCAGGTAGCGATGTCACATAGTGAGGAAATTTTACCACCGGTTGATAAACTAGTGACAGCACTGGTGTTAGTTACAAGAAAAAGCTCAATATCTGTAGAGAGCTTACTTTGAGCTTTACTGTTGTCTGGCCTCTCCAGTCCGGTTTTCTCTGCGGAGCTGCAGGTTTCTACCTGGTGCCACCGGCTGTGACCGCTCCGTCCTCCTCACGGCTTCACACCAAAAGTTTACAGATTGCCTCACTGTCTGACACCTCATTACTATTTAAAAAAAAACAAAACAGGTGTGGTGGCTATAGTGAGAATATGTAGTGATGAACTGTCTGTCCACTTATAACCACCAAGTTACAACCAACCAACTATCAGTAAATCCTCTTGATTCACTCTGATCTGCCCTTTAAAGGTTTGGGTTGCTCTGAATGAATATTGTGATCTATCTCCTCCTGCAGGATGATCATGAGATTACAATTGAAGAATTAGAGATGAGGTACAACACTAGTGTTACCAAGGTAAGACGTTTCTTTCATAATGACTTTCTGCCTTTAATATCTGTCTTTTGTTAGTGTCTGGTTTTTACCACTTCACTCTCCTTAATTTTATGCACTGAACTTCCTTTTCTTTTCACCCATATCTAACACACTCCCCCTTTCCCCTCTGTGTGGGCCCTTTAGGTTCAAGGACAATGATGTTTCCAAGCTCTGGTTTTGCCAACTATATTCATGCATTGAATGTATTCTTCTGGTCTCCATTAACAGGGTTTGACCTCCACTTTTGCTGCTCAAGTCTTGGAGAGAGACGGTCCTAATGAACTGAAGCCTCCCAAAGGAACTCCAGAGTACGTGAAGTTTGCCAGGCAGCTGGCCGGAGGGCTGCAGTGTCTGATGTGGGTCGCAGCTGTCATCTGCTTCATCGCCTTTGGAATTGAACTTGCGAGAGGGAACGTCACCTGCTTTGACAATGTGAGCTATATTTCCATTTAGAGTTTTTTTTTCCTTCAGTGCACTGTGGGGAAAAAAAGGGAGGACAGCAAGTTGAAACAGTCATTGCCAGCTACCTGTTTTTATGGTGGTTACCTCTTCTTTCTCACTCCAGCTATACTTGGCTATCACCCTTATTGCTGTCGTCGTCGTAACTGGTTGCTTTGGTTACTACCAAGAATTCAAGAGTACCAACATCATTGCCAGCTTCAAGAATCTGGTGCCACAGGTCAGTCGCACATAACCAATCAGACTAGTGGGGACAGTCATACTGCCAGCGTTCAAGAATCTGGTGAGCCACAGATAAGGGGCGAAACGTCTTCAGGGACAAATCTAAGTCCAGTTGCCTTCGATTCAATTTTTTGGCAGAATGAATATGACCTGGATGAATGAGAACCTTCACAGACATAACCAAGAAAAAAATCAACTCCATGTTGGACTTTAATAATAACAGCTTGTCTATCATATCTCTTTTAATGTCTTTCCTTTATCCTTTTCTGTCACTGTCTTGCTTCTCTCTCTCACTGTCTTTCTTCATGTATTTGTCTCCTTTCATCTTTTATTAATTTTACTCCCAATCTCCAAAAATAGCAAGCCATTGTGATCCGTGATGGCCAGAAGAACCAGATCAATGCCTACCAGTTGGTGGTGGGGGATTTGGTTGAGATTAAAGGAGGAGACAGAGTCCCTGCTGACATTCGCATCATCACTGGTCAGGGCTGCAAGGTAGCTCACACACATACAGTATCCTGTACAACAACAAGGGTGTCAAACATACGGCCTGAGGGCCAGAACCGGCCAGCCAAAGGGTCCAATCTGGCCCACTGGATGACTGTGCAAAGTGTATAAATTGCAGAAAAGTATGAGATTGTAAATTTTAAAGCTCAATTCTGAAATACTGACACATTTATGACTTTCAACAGGAATTATGTCCAAATTGAAGTTAGAATAAAGTCAGAATTTTGACATAGGAAGCCAAAATGATGAGATATTAAGTCAAATTTATTATCAGTGATCATAGAAAGTCATAATTAAGAGAACTAAATTCAGAATTAAGTTTGACTCAAACTTGGGGAGTCAAACTTAAAAGCTATGACTCAAAGCTATGTACATTTAATGTGAAAACTGAGATTTTCATTTTTCAAGGCTCGATTTTGAGATATTTTGTCACATTTATGACTTTTTATGGGAATGTTGTCCAGATTTTACGTAATAATGTCCAAATTTTGACATAGTAAGCCAAAGTTATGACAGATTAGATTCAACTGTATTGTCATTGCACATGTCACAAGTACAAAGCAACGAAATGCCGTTTGCATCCAACCCAAAGTGCATAAGCAGTAATAAATAACATGATATAGTATATAGAGTGCTGAATATATATGAATGATATATAAAAAATATAGAATGTGTCCACATATAGATATTAAGTTGAATTTATGACTTTTTAAGTCAGAATGAATAATTATTTACAATTTTACAGTTCAGTGCACTTCTGTTGTTTTTTTTCATTAATTGTGATCATTTTCAGAATGTAATGTACACTAATAGGAGGGACATTTGGAGGTGTTAAATTTGGTATGATGATTATCTGTGTGGTCTAGCTGTGCCTTTTGGGACATAGATATCTAGGGTGCTCAAACTTTTTATGTTATGTGAGCCATGCTCACTTCTACCTTATTGTGATAGGGTCCACAAGTCAGAGTATATACTTCAAATGTCTAATGTCTATGTCTAAATGCCTGTTGTCTTATCATGTGGACATGTAATGATGAATTTGTGAATATACTCTGTGTACCAGGTGGACAACTCATCCTTGACAGGCGAGTCTGAACCGCAAACCAGGAGTCCAGAATGTACCCATGAGAATCCACTCGAGACCAGAAACATTGCTTTCTTCTCTACAACCTGTCTGGAAGGTACAGCACAGTAAACAGAACATATTGTACATGTATAAACATAGCTTGGACTATAATCTATGTAGTCATTTATTTAAGTATTTGTTTGTGAACATAAGAATAACCTCCTCTCTTCTCTCCAGGTGTAGCTACTGGTGTGATCATTAACACGGGAGATCGTACCATCATCGGTCGGATTGCCAGCTTGGCGAGCGGCGTCGGCAACGAGAAGACACCCATTGCCATAGAAATTGAACATTTTGTTGACATCATTGCCGGTCTTGCGATCTTCTTCGGGTTTACCTTCTTTGTGGTTGCCATGTTCATCGGATACCTCTTCCTGGAGGCCATGATCTTCTTCATGGCCATCGTGGTGGCTTATGTGCCAGAGGGGCTGCTCGCTACAGTCACTGTGAGTCACTGCATAAAATATGAATTTCAATAATACCATTTAAATGATACACCTGGTTATTTTGATCACTATTGAGATCCCGATTATCATTATTATTAAATAAACAAATCACTGCTTTCACTTCCATGTGCTACATTCCCGCTAATGTCGAAATATTTGCATCGAAATAAGACCTAAAATAAGGTTCATCTTCACCTGAATTCAGTGCTTTTTCGTTCTGCCCGTGTTATTACTCTTCTACTCTGGACACCAGAGTCGCCACCTGGTGGCTGGCTGTTAGTTTGGCACTTGATTTGATGCGCAGCAGAGTTTTCTGAGTGGAGCCCACCTTTTTAAACATAAATGTGGGAAGCCAAAATCGTAATCACGATTAATATTCAATTAATTGTACAGCCCTAATATCATTGTTGTATGGTGTCTAGTTTCCATTATGTCTTTTGAATATCAGATGTGGTCACATCCTGTGTAATAATGAATAGTATGCAAAATGAATGTGGCCTGTGTCTTTGTTAACAGGTATGTCTGTCTCTGACTGCTAAACGACTTGCCAGGAAGAACTGCGTAGTGAAGAACCTGGAGGCTGTGGAGACATTAGGTTAGTTTGACTGAGCACCAGACCGTTTTGCCACAAAAATGCAGTCGGGAGGTGTATTCTTGTGTTTCAGGAGGGAAGAAATTCTTTGTAACATAGTTCAACATGTCTCAAGATCTGTTAAACTTTTCCCAACTTTTGCTTGTCAGCACTTTGCTGCAGGATCAAACAGCTGCATGGCAGCTCGCAGCGAATTCTGTGTTAAGCTATTTTAGCATGCATGTATTTACAGTGTACGTGTGTAACCTTTTTAAACTGTGCATGTTTAGGCTCAACTTCAGTGATCTGTTCTGATAAGACGGGTACCCTGACCCAGAACAGGATGACTGTAGCTCACCTTTGGTTCGACAACCACATCCACGCTGCTGATACCACTGAAGATCAGTCAGGTACACACATGAATAAAAGCTTGTTCAAAGCATTTTCTTATGAAATCAGTCAATACTGTTGTGGTGAGCAATGCTGTAACTGACTTTTGGGTTGTTATATCAACTGTTGTATGCATTTAAAAGATGGATTAATGTAATACTTAGATCTGAGTAAACATAATAATCTTAGTAATCAGGAGATTGTGTGGTTTCCAGGCCAGAGTTTTGACCAGTCATCAGAAACATGGCGTTCACTGGGGAGAGTGGCTTCCTTGTGCAACAGAGCTACTTTCAGACCTGATCAGGAAGGTGTACCTATTCCTAAGGTACATGTTTCTAGCTTTTATTTTTTGTTGTCGACGTCCACATCAGCTGAAAGAATGCCACGTCTTGCTCTAGCTTTAATTTTTCATTCAATATAAAATATGTTTTCTTTGTTTTGCCTACATTGTTGAGTTAAAGAAGCCAGTTTCCCCCCGTTATTATTTAATTATTTAAAGATTTGTTGCTTTGTCCCTTTGTATCTCACTTTTACATCTCACACAGAGGCTGGTGGTAGGAGATGCGTCAGAGACTGCTCTGCTGAAGTTCACCGAGCTCACTATAGGGAATATCATGGACTACCGTAATCGATTCAAGAAAGCGTTGGAAGTGCCCTTCAACTCCACCAACAAGTTCCAGGTGAGAGCAGAGCTTTGTATCGTCATCATCAGTTAATACAATGTCAACCACACGATTAGTTGGCAAAAGTAAATAATTTTTTCATATTTAATGCTATCATCTGGAATTTCCCGATGAATTTTACTGCACCATCGTCCTGTGTGACTCACGGTGGATCTAAGAGCTCTGTTTAATTTTGTTGAGCTTCTTCCAACCACCCCTCTCTCCCCAGCTGTCCATCCATGAACTGGAGGATCCTTTGGACCTACGCTACCTGTTGGTGATGAAGGGAGCACCAGAACGTATTTTAGAGCGCTGCTCCACCATTTTGATAAAAGGCCAGGAGCTGCCTCTGGATGAGCAGTGGAGTGAAGCCTTTCAGACAGCGTATATGGACCTGGGAGGACTGGGAGAGAGAGTACTGGGTGAGGCAGACCTTCTTATGACCCTGATGTGACCTAATCATGATTCTTCAATATGAAATTGTGTGGCAATGTAAAAGCCTTTGTCACACAATACAGTCATATTTCTACAATTTTATTTTTTAAGCTAATAAATTCAATAGTACATAGACATCCTTTTTGATATACAATAGGACGTTTCTATTAGTTCTGTTTTTACTAACTGTTCATTTTCTCCTCTCCCAGGTTTCTGTCATCTCTACCTGAATGAGAAGGAGTTTCCTCGTGGCTGTCGATTTGACCCTGATGAGATGAACTTCCCCACATCAGGATTGTGCTTTGCTGGTCTCATCTCAATGATTGACCCCCCAAGAGCCACTGTACCGGATGCAGTGATGAAATGTCGTACTGCTGGAATCAGGGTGTGTTCACATTGAGACTGGTTTCACTTTGTCACTTCATATTTGTCCCCTGTCTTTCCCTAAATTTTTAAAATATATATTTATATCTTGGTAAATCAGGTAGTCATGGTGACTGGGGACCATCCAATTACTGCAAGGGCAATAGCAGCTAACGTTGGTATCATCTCAGAAGGCAGTGAAACAGTGGAAGACATTGCGCAGAGGAAGCGCATCCCTGTCGAACAAGTCAACAAGAGGTAACTGCTGTCCACACTTTGAACAATGCTCATCTCTGTGACATATCAAGGCACCGATTAATGTTTAATAAAGATTTACAAGCGATTCACTGGACTGTCTAAATGTATGTATACTATATGCCTTTATTTATTAATGGCATGTTACTCTGTCCATCACTGTGTTGTCTGTGTGCAGGGACGCCCGTGCTTGTGTGATCAGTGGTGGTCAGCTGAAAGAGATGACCAGTGATGAGCTAGATGACGCTCTGCGAAACCATCCTGAGATGGTGTTCGCAAGAACATCACCACAGCAGAAACTGATCATTGTGGAGAGCTGTCAACGTCTAGTAAATACATACCCCTCTCACTTTACTACCTGTGCCCTCTTAAACCTGTGATGACTGAGTGAAATTTTTTTCATAATTTTAAAATTATATGTATACAAAGCAAGTTTACTAAACATAATATAGAAATGAGCAAGAATAGACACTATGAAGCTAATATCTTATTTCAGTTATGGTCCACTGGGATTGGGTGTGATGTATTCTTATCCAGCATGTATGATCAGACTACGTTTTTCATCTTTCATCCCCCCAGGGCTCAATCGTTGCCGTGACAGGTGATGGTGTGAACGACTCGCCGGCTCTTAAGAGGGCTGATATTGGTGTCGCCATGGGGATCGCCGGGTCAGACGCTGCGAAGAACGCTGCAGACATGATCCTGTTGGACGACAACTTCGCTTCTATTGTCACTGGAGTGGAGCAGGGTGAGACTTCTGTGTGTTTTGGTGAAACAGTGTCCGGGAGATGGCTCACTGGTCATCACGACAGCAAAACTGGATCTCTGTTCATGTGTTGTTGGTCGTATATGGCGGAGATCATGGATGTCACTTTTATTGTAAATATTATCAATGGATCAGAAGTACAATATAGATGAATATTTACAGTTCTAGCCCTAAAACTCAAAAGAGCACTTTGTTTGAAAGATGTTTACACATTTGCTGTCTTGGTGGTTACGATACGCAATAAAAGTACACATATAAGTGAAAAAAATATACTAAGCAATGAACAGTTTGTATATGTACATATATTATATTGAGCTGTTTTATTGAGTTGTGTGTTTGTTTGTGTGTGTAGGCCGTCTCATCTTTGACAACCTGAAGAAGTCTATTGCCTACACGCTAACCAAGAACATTCCTGAGCTGACTCCATATCTGATCTACATCACCGTCAGCGTACCTCTTCCTCTGGGCTGCATCACTATTCTCTTCATCGAACTGGCCACTGACATCGTAAGTAATTATATACTTTGTACCACTTCAGCAAGAAAGCTAATTTCTTATTCATGGTCATTACACTGGCTATTTATTTTCATCAGAGATGATTGTGTCTAGTATTTGATTGCATTTCACTGTGATCAAGACACTTTGACACTGAATCACCACACTCCCGCCTTATCCTTTACGGCGAGTAAATAACATCTTTACACTCTCATGTCTGCTGATGTATTGTCTGTTAATTCCTGTCTCTCCTGTAGTTCCCCTCAGTCTCTTTGGCTTATGAGAAAGCAGAGAGTGACATCATGCACCTGAAGCCCAGGAACCCTCGTCGTGATCGTCTGGTTAATGAAGCCCTGGCGGTGTATTCATACTTCCAGATAGGTGAGACTGTGTGTGTGTGTCTGTGCTGGTGAACAAAAGACACATACTGCATCTTACCACTGTATTAAGCTGTATTAATTCAGTTGAATTGAACTGAATATTTATTTCACACAGTCAGACACAAAATAGACAAACCTAAAAAATGCCTGAATGTATCTTTAGTAGGGTAGTCAATTAAAATATTTAAACATGGTTCAGAATGTACCTTAAAGGGAGATTGTCAAGTATTTAGTACTCCTATCAACATGGGAGTGGAGAAATATGCTGCTTTATGCAAATGTATTTATAAGTTTATTATTGGAAATCAATTAACAACACAAAACAATGCCAAATATTGACCAGAAACCTTCACAGGCACTGCATTTAACATAAAAATATGCTCAAATCATAACATGGCAAACTCAAGCCCAACAGGCAACAACAGCTGTCAGTGTGCTGACTTGGCTATGACTTGCCCCCAAACTACATATGATTAACATGAAGTGGGCATGTCTGTAAAGGGGAGACTGGTGGGTACCCATAGAACCCATTTACATTCACATATCTTGAGGTCAGAGGTCAACATAGTCCTTTAAAAATGGCCAAACTAGTACAACATGGTTGGTACCAGAGCTAGATTTATCCACTCTTAAGATAATATTGACCCATTTTTCATTTCTTCTTTCTCTTTGTTCAGGAGCCATCCAGTCTTTTGCAGGTTTTACAGATTATTTCACAGCCATGGCACAGGAGGGCTGGTTTCCACTCCTTTGTGTCGGCCTCCGTTCTCAGTGGGAGAATGCTCATCTTCAAGACTTACAGGACAGCTATGGACAAGAATGGGTTAGCATAGACTTGAGATCCTACCTTTTTGTTAATCTGTGTGTGTTGGACCAAGGGAACATTTGTATTTTTCATCAGTATAGTAACCAAACAACTCCCCCCTTTCCTCTGCTTACAGACCTTCAGTCAGAGGTTGTACCAGGAGTATACGTGCTACACTGTATTTTTCGTCAGCATAGAGATCTGTCAGATCTCAGATGTGCTGATCAGGAAAACTCGACGTCTCTCTGTGTTCCAGCAAGGCTTCTTCAGGTCAGTAAAGACCTATCCCTGACATGCATCGCTCAGCATAATATATCTTAAAAGTCAAAGTTGTAACATTAACATTTAGTCAAGTTAATTCTGCCTGTATCATATTAACACAACACTGCTGAAGTTTACACACAGTTATCACACAGTTATGGACAGAATGGGAAGAACAGGAAAACCTGCCATTATTCCAACTTCAGAGTGATCACACAGTCGTCACGCACTAGTTGCTAGTCTTGTAGTTGCATCATTAAAACTATTTTAACTTAACTTTTTGCAATATTAAGCATTTGCAGTGATTTGTGAACAAGTGGACCCAGAAACAGCTGAACTGAATGAAGCTTAGCTTAAGTAAGCTAGCTTAAGTTAGCTTAAGCACCAGTGAAACGGAAGTTAGAGAGTCTTTAGCTTCTGTTTTGAAATATATGATATATGAAGTGAGCTGCAGGGGTGGTGGTTAGTGCTTTCTCCTCCCTCCAAGAGGGTGGGTGGTTCGTTTCCTTCTTTCTTCCCTTTTTTTTTGGGGTTTTTTTTTTCTCCCCCTTTTACCTTGGGTTTTCTCCGGGTACTCCGGCTTCCTCCCACCGTCCAAAGACATGCTGTTTAGGTTAATTGATGACTCTAAATTGCCCGTAGGTGTATATGTGAGCAGTGTACAGTCACATGAGATGTCTAAATCAAATCCTTCACATTTGATTGGACTGCTAAAGACTGGCGACCTGTCCAGGGTGTACCCCGCCTTAGCCAATCTGGGGTCGGCTCCACCCCCCCGGATTGGATGGATGGATGGATATATGAAGTGAAATATGTGAGCAGGACAGCCTGCAACACATTTATTCTGCTAAAAATGAGCTTAGAATATTATGTGATACGGAGTCTCCACACACCTCCCTTGTCGCTGAAAGGGGCAGATTGATTGGTGGATGGATGTTATGATATTATTGGTAGAAACTGGTTGCGACAAACTTATTTAAGCACATCATACAGTATTTTGATTTCCAGCTGGGCGTTTGATAATTTTGTTGTGTTTATTTGTGTGTAGGAACCGTGTCCTGGTTTCTGCCATCATCTTCCAGCTCCTCCTGGGTAATCTGCTTTGTTACTGCCCTGGAATGCCCAATATCTTCAATTTCATGCCTATCAGGTAAAGACATACAGTGGTGACCATCTGAAAGCAAAATTCAGACTGGATTAGATGGGAAAAAAGTGGCCTGTATGTTGTGAATTTTGCAAAAACAAATCTTAATAATTAAATCAGCAGCAGACCTACGCCTCCGCCAATCTGGACTGTAATCAAGTCGACTACCATAATGACGCCAGTTAGACATCCGTACAAAAGTAAAACAAAATTATCTCTAGTTTATTGTCAGAATTTTAACGTCTCTACTGAAGTGGGTTGTGTTGAACAATAAAAATATTACAGTATGCATAGTATGCATACTATTAGAACTATTTACTTACTAAAGTGAGCTATGGACATAAATCTAACTTGCACACCGGCACACAGATTTATCTCCATCTTTTTCATGTCAAGGACTTCCAAAATAGACGTACAACAGACCACCGACCGTGGCTATATAAGAGGTTGTGTCCTGTGCTTTTGCCCTACGTGTTAATAAATAGCCTACAACTGCATTAAACCCTGTTTATGTCATACCACTAGCTCTACTAGCTACTGGCTGGTAGCTGGTTGTTTGGGAACAGCGACGCTAATACATCCACCACGGGACAGGCTTGCAGCATACAGCCCATGGTTGTGTTATATAAGATAATAAAAGTTATGAATTACAGCCAATATATCCATATTACAGCCACATCCAGCTAGCAGGAAGCTGGCAGAACCAGATATGTCGTAAGCGTGCAGGGTGGCGCAGTCCCTGTTTGTCTGATACATGTTTATTTTACTGAAGAAAATAACTCTGAATTTGGCTTTTTTACAACTTTTAGGACATAATGATTTAAATTATGTCCTAAAAGTTGTTTGTCAAGTTTTGCTCATTTTCAAGCAACTCAAAAACAGCCTTATTTAAAACATTATGAATACTGAGCCTGCAGGTAGAAAGTCATTTTCTCACTGAAATCAGTTTTATATTTTTTCCATATCTGAATTTGTCTTTAAAAAAAAGCTGTAGCCTCTGGTCTCATGTTACATGCTGTGTTTTTTCTCCAGGGTCCAGTGGTGGTTTGTTCCTCTTCCATATGGTGTTTTAATCTTCATCTATGATGAGATCAGGAAGTTAGGAGTCAGAAGATATCCAGGAAGTAAGCCAGGATTCTTTATCCTTCCTTCTCACCATTTAACATTAGTCATCATTAACGTCTCTGCATCTGTTCAGTATTCATTAATCTTTGGCTTGTAATCTCTCAGGTTGGTGGGATCAGGAATTATACTACTGAGACCAGAGAGGCTCTTTCCTTCATTCATCCATTCATCTGCATGAAAGCATTACTCATACACAGAACGCTGCAAACCCAGAGGACCACACCCAATCCACCATACATCTATATTACTTTTTGATCTATGTATTTATAGCTTAAACTGTCTTTTAATATTGCTCTTATATTTAAGTGATAGTTTGGGTGTTGTTAAGTGGGGTTGCCTGAGGTCCATGATCAGTGTATTTATTACCTGCAGTAGACAGCAGACAGGAGTTACTGCACAGAAGCAAAGCAATGTACTACTGTGGGTGGTATCTTAGCCACCTAAAAGAAATCATCGCTGTAAAGTGTACACTATATGTAGAATATTTTTGCCAGTTTACTTTGCTATGAGACAGCTACACGGTCTATGTTTCCGACTGGGAACTGAAGCCGTTATCTATGCTCTCGCCAAAGCAACCAGACGCCGCTGGAAAAAAATGTATTTTTACCTCACAGAACACAGGGTTTGCTGGTCGACTGCTGCCTCCATCAGTTTATTTGTGTTATTGTGTGGCTCTGGTTTGTTCAAATTAGGTCAAATTACATTTTTTCCCCCCCAAAGTTTAAATACACTTAAAATTATGTTGTTGTTTTTTTTTTTTTTAAGTTGGGTTTTGCTGCTGGCTCCGTCCACAGCAGCACATTGCTTTACATTTTTCATGCATTAACTCCTGCCTGCCTCTACAAGCTGGGGCCTCTCCGACCATCATCTACTGTAGGTAATACACTGACTATGGATAAGTACCTCATACAAGCCCATTTCAAAACACCCAACTATCCCTGTAATATTCAAGAGTCTGCCTAAATCCTTTTAACATCATAAAAAGGTAATAATTACTGAAAGTCATCAATTAATAATTCACACAGATTTGTTGTGTTCCAGCTCTTTGACTGTGGCTGCATTGTGTTTGTGCCAATAAAACATTTTACGACTGATGACCTCAAATCGATAACAAAAGCAGCATCCTTTTTTTTGCATTTTGTATTGTGTTTTTGTTGAGGCTTGTATCCCTATTCAGAGTTGTAATTTGCATTTGATCTTTGCCAATATATGAATTTTATCATGTCACGCTCACTTTCTGAAATAGACTGTGACAGAGGAGGCAGCGTCTGTCTGGAGGTGATAAAAAGGAAGCAACCAAGAGCTGCACATGGGCTCACACAAACACGCAGAACATGATAATACCTGAAAATGAAATTTATTATCAATGCTTGGTAAAGAGACATGATCGACATCATTGTAGAATTAAAATATCTTGAGCTTTAGTCAAAATCATGTATTTAATGTTTTAAAAACATGATTTTGTCTAGATTTCAAAGCACAGACTTCACCTTTTTAACACCATGTGTGAAAAGAATCTGCTCTTCATAGTCCAGAATCAGTCTCTCTCTCTCTCTCTCTCTCTCTCTCTCTCTCTCTAACTAACTCTCTTTAACTACCAGCAGTAAAACTTAATTAACTCAAAAAGCTGCTCCTTCAAGTGTAAAAAAGAACTTTCCTCTATTCAGTTTCACTTCCTGTACTCAGCCTCCCACAGGATCATTTTATTGTCGAGGCCAAATACACAAACATTTACTACGTCTGGTGTCCAAACATTTATTATGTCTGGTGTATGTATTCACAAGTCCACGTTTGTCCTTCTGTCCACGTGCTCCTCTCGTACTTTACTTGTGTTTTCTCCATCTCTGCTCTCTACTCGACTTTCCAGATGGCGATCTTGCCATCACGGCGTGCAGAGCCACTCAGGACGTAGCGGTCCTCAGCAGAGCAGAGCGTCTGGATGCTGTCTGAATGGGCGTGCAGCTCCTTCGCCACGGTGTGGTGCTCTGCGTCCATCACCAACACCTGACTTCTCAGCTGACCATCACACTGACCTCCGACGCCGCCCCGGCTGCAACAGCCCACCCAGATCTGAGGGGAGGAGAGGGCATCAAGCAAAGGTAGCAGGGGTTAGGTCCACAACACAGATACAGACAAAAATGATTAATTAATTAAATTACACAATTTTACCTGAAAATTCACGACCACCTGCCAAATAGATACTTTCCAATATGCATGTTTATAATTGCTATATTTCAAACAAATGAATAATTGCTAATCCATTTTGCTTCCTCAATAAGCAACGCCTGCAAAAAACTAGACATGATGTATAAAAAAACAAGTTTGCACGCCGATGTTACAGAATCTTGCCATCTGATGTGTACTGTAGCTCACCTGGTCCTTCACTCGAATCATGCAGGTGACCCCTGAGCTCCCTGGTAGAGAGATCCTCTTGGATGGACGTCTGTGGTTATTGGTGTGCCAGAGACACAGCTCCCCGGAGTCTGCGCAGCCCGTCCACAACTGACCTCGCTGGAACAAACACACACACAAGCTGGTAAGTCACGAGCAAACTTTGAGCCTGTCCGAACAAACACTGACAAAAAGCACTTCATGTGTAGCCAGCGAGCACACCAACATGTTTGGCAGCAAAAGCAATTATAATATGGTTGAATCTGCATATTCAAGTCGTCTGTAAATACCTGAATCTCTCAGTTTCAGTGACTTGTTCCAGCTACATTATTACTGTCTTGGTGCCCACATTATTTTGCGTATTTTTTCACTCCCTAATTGACGTACATTGAGCAGCAGACTGAATGACTGACTTGCTAAACTACTAAATAGCTGCTGACTTGCTTAACTGATGAACATATGAGATGAGGACACACAGGAAGTCACCTCTGGCATGACGACGAAGCAGCTGAAGCTACTGGGCATGCTCCGTAAGTCTTCAGGAAGTGTCATTCTTCTCTGTGGGGTCCCACTCTTTTTCAGCTCCACAATGCTGTCACCACAACCTGCACACACACAGACACGTTTCAACAAGCCATTATCGTACATTTACACAGTCGTGTGTAGACTCTGTTGGTCGAGTGTAAGCATGTTCAGCTTATATTTGGTTCCCAACCTTTATCTTTTCTATCATTGAGTAAACTGACGATCCCTGACTAAGAGATGTTTTATGGATATTTCATATTCAACAATAACAGTTAAGAACAACTGATAAACTTTACAATGATCCCAAATAGTGAACACAATATCTGTAGACATAAAAAACAAGCAATTTGGATGCATTGTGAGCAGATCATTTCCTGTGAATATTGCATCAGAGGTCAATTTTGCAGGACAATGCAGGACAAGGCTGTTTAGCAGAGAGGGAGGGCTCTGTGGATATAATATGGCTTATGTTCAGGTCTTCACTATGCGCTTATCCTTTGTGGTTTTATAGTGTCATATAGAGATTATTGGTAATGAAACTTATGAGCTTGTATTTACAACACTAGAAGTCATGCACATAACACAGTATGCTTGGCATTCAAGCGGTTAAGTCCTGAAGAACACCACTGTTAAGCAACAACAACATCAACGTTGCTGTCAGCGTCTAGAAGCCAGACAGGCTAATGACTTAGCAAGCTAGCAAGTAGGTAACATGCAGGAAATGCAAAGGCATAATGACAGAGGAGAAAGATGAGGAATATCAACATTTTCCTCAGACATATTATAAAATTACGAAGAAAAACAATCTACATGTACGACTACAATCACAATATATGAACTTATTATGCACCTAAAAGTAAACTCCATGGCCTTCGCAATTTCTGACGTCAACGCATCACAACTGATGAACTCTGAGTTTTCAGAAACTTTCCACTTACGAGGTTGTGAATACTTCTTGTGAACACAGTAAACACAACCCCATTTAACACATCGACACAGAATCGGGTATGTTCAGCCAGTGAGAAGCACAGAAGCTTTCAGTGGAAGGCAAACAATCCTACTGCAGTTTGTTGTATGAGTGTTAGTGTGTGAAAGAAGAAATTGGCAATAATAGCTGTTCGTGTGCACATACAGCACCACAGTGTGCCATCATAGATCTGTATGGAGGAGAGACGGTCACAGCTGAGGTGGAACTGTCGCTTCACTTTGAGACTGGCCGAGTCCCACTGCAGAATCGTCCCGTCACAGCTGCAGGAGTAAGTCTGCTGACTGGGAAAGACAGTTTCATTCAAAAACACCGTTTAAAACACTTTAACTTTTCGTACAGTTGTACTTTTACGTTTACACATCTGGACTGGCCTTTATAAAACTGCTTTTACTAATGTTTAACCTGATCGACATTGAGCACAGAATGAAGTTTTCGTGAACTGATGGCTGAATTACAGATAATCATGTCTCTACCTGTTGTGTTGATCTCTGGAGTCCACCGTGAGTCCAGTCACTTCATGTCTGTGCTCAGTCAGCTGCTTGTTGCAGGACATGCTGTGAGTGTCGATAATGTAGATCACAGAGTCCTGAGAGCCGATCCACACTTGCTCCTGAACCAATCCCAGCATGCAGTTCTACACAGAAGAAGATGTGATGTGGCATTTCAGTTGCACTTCCTTTAGAAAATGGTGGGCTAACAGGCTCAAAAACAGTATAATTATTATTACAAATACACAGTACAGACATACAGCATGTGCACTTGTTTCCATTGACTATGGAGGTTACAATAATAGAGATACAACTAATTTCACAACATACAACTAATTTATTTAATGTAAAGAATTTCAGAAATACATGCATTTAAAACAAAATACTTGCTGTAGTTTCAACAAAACAACATTAAGTTTAAATACAAGTTTAAAGATGATTCCATCGAGTTATCACCAGACGGTTTTTCATTTTCACACTCGTCTCAGCCCCAACCTTTGACAACCTTGCCGACTTTGCCCAGCTTCTTCTTGAGCCACAAAAGGAGTGATTCCCAAAGGCTGGGTCGGGACCCACAGGTGAGTCGCAGGAGATTTTATTAGGGTCGCCCAATGGGTTTGCAGAATTTTGTCCCGTCTTTTAACATTTATATCTGCAGTACACCTTTGAGCCACATGAGGGAGCCTGAATATTTGCATTGCTCTGATACTTCAAGCCTACTTATGACATTTAATCTAATATGAAAGGCTAATGTGTAGTAGTGTTTTACAAGAGCCTGTTAAATCTGCCTGAATACATTTATTTGGTCTCACTGATAAAGTTCCTAATGTGTATATGTTTTCAATAACACATGCAGAAAACAAAGTTGTGATTTATCAAACATATATCTCTTTGAAATGGCTGGTTTACCTATTCAAGGTAATATGAGGTGATGCAGAAATGGCACTTAAAATGGTCAGGAATGTTCATTTTTCGCACAAATTTGCTCTCACAAACATACTGTACATACAACTTTTTCACATATGCAGTAGTATTCTTTGATGTGTAAAGTTGGTGGAGTTATTGTGAACTTATGATCATGTTCGTGTAAATATGTGCAAATGTCAAATTAGATGAAGCATGACTGCTCTCACCAGCTGCAACTCTCCGACCCGGATGCAGTCCTGTAGCATGGACCAGCTAGCTGCATCAAACACAACCACTCTGCCTCCACTGAGAGCCACCCACAGCTTCGGGTTCATCTCCCCCTCTGAGTCATTGCAAGTCAACTGACCTGGAGAGACGAGTGAGAGAGCAGTGGACCAGCAAATTGTGAGAGCTGACTGTATGCAGTAAAAACATACTGTGCAGCAGGGTGGGTTAGTATGCAGGGACACCACCACCGCCTTGAAAATGAGAACCACCCCCACCCCACCCTGTTGGCTCGCAGTAATCAGAAATGTCTTCAGTAGCACTTCTTGGCAGGGACTTTGATCGACATAAATAACAAATCAGTATATCTCAGCACGTCAGCCATGTCTATCACTTCTTAAAGTCTTGTATGTGTGCCAGTAGCCTCCAGGTGCTTTTGTTCAGTCACAGTGTAAACAAGACCGCTACTATGCTGCCTGCTAATACACAGCACAACAATACTACCGGTAATCAGTTTTTGTGGGTAGGTTTCATTGGAGCACCTATTGCCATTCTGACATTTTAATACGTTAATCTCTGTGAACACATTCTGACTGATCATCATTTCACAGTAAGTTGTTTGTTGCTCTGAACTGTAAAGGACCGTTAATATCAACGAGAAGACAAAGAAAGGGGAGGAGGGGGGGCATGCTGTGTGAAAGTAGGGCACTAAAAATAAACAGATAATAACACACTCCACAGAGTACCTGGTGTGTATAGCAGCACATGCACAGTCTGAGGTTCAGCCAGGTCCAGTGACGGGTTGATCTTGTGTTTTAGAGTCTCTGAGGTAGTTTTGGGTACCATCATGGGTACTGGTGATCAGAGACATAATCAATGAATATGACAGAGATGATGAAATACTTAGTTGATTAATAAATTAATTGTTCCACGGAAAATTATCTGGCAACTACTTTGATAATCAATTCTACTATCTAAGTCATTTATAAAGCAAAAATGCCAAATATTCTGTAGTTCCAGCTTCTCGATGGTGAGGACTTTCTGTGTAGTGTGAGATAATAAACTGACTATATTTGAGCTTTGAACTGTTGTTTGGACAACAGCAACGTTGGGCTTAAAGACCAAATTCTCTGCACCCTTTTCTGCCATTTCATAGAAATAATTAACCCAATAACTTCTGCAAAATTATACTATTTATGTGTGTGTAGATAAAGAAAAAAAAAAAAGAGAGAGCAGCAGCACAAAGTGAGCCCAGACCTTCATGTTTCATCCTATCAAAGTAGGCCAGCTTTGAGGCAGCGATGATGGACCTCTGTGTCTGCAGGCAGCCCATGACAGCATCCATTAACAGGACGTTGGTCAGAGCCTGAGTCATGTACTGAGGGTCCTAAAGAGACAATAAATAAATATTATAGAGTACACTGTCATTAACACAAGGGGGTAAAATAAACTTACATTGTCAAAAAAGTAACTAAATCACTTCCGTAGTGGTCACATTAAGTTATATGTCAATACTTGCCATTAATCAACCTTATATATTACTGTCAACAGCAGCAAAGCCCACTGGAGGAGTAATGCTGAGGACACTAGACACCAGACTTGCACCAGTCTTTATATTCATTCACTGTAATGGAAGTAACAGGTCAGGTGGACGGTGTGCCGATAGGAACGGTGTTGTCTTCATGGACTGTGGAGTGTTTGAAAATGGAGAGTTTATTATTCTGCTGATGAATTATCAACCTTTGTTGTACCTTGTGCTGGTCAGCCATCTTGCGTCCGGCCCACATCTCTTTCACCACAAGGTACCAGAGTTCAGTCTCCGTCTTCAGATTGGCCTCAAACACCTCAAGCCTGCCGGAGGTCTGGATACGAAGGGAAGGAATACGGACAAGTAGAAAGGGAGCTGAGGCAATCTTCACCTCCTGCACAAAGAGGGGAGAATCATTTATCGAAATAAGAGCGCAGCGTTATGAATTAACATACCAAAAATAACATGACTTCAGAGAAAGAGGATTAAAGACACTTGACCTGTATGTCTCTGAACTTTGTGATTTCCAGGAAGCCCTGTCGTCCCACGGTGAGCAAAAACAGCCGTTTCTGAGTCATGGCGATTTTACCGACGCCGTGTGAGGTCTTGACACACGACGACAACTTGTAGACACACTCGCTGTTGTCAAGGTGGTCTATGACCTCAGAGGGCAAGCTGACGTCTTGGGCCTCGGCCTCGGCCTCCTTCCAGAAGGTGTAGAAGACTCTGAAGAGTTCGGGGTCCACCTGCTTTGGCTGGCCTGTGACAGAGAGGTACGCAAGCACACAAAGAAACATATACAAAGCTAAGACATGTTGACTCACTGAGGGGGGAAAAATGTGCAAATACAAGCTGAGAATATGTACAGTACAGACCAAAAGTTTGGACACACCTTCTCATTCAGAGTTTACTTTATTTTCATGACTATGAAAATTGTAGATTCACACTGAAGGCATCAAAACTATGAATTAACACATGTGGAATTATATACTTAAAAAAGTGTGAAACAACTGAAAATATGTCTTATATTGTAGTTTCTTCAAAGTAGCCACCTTTTGCTCTGATTACTGCTTCACACACTCTGCATCATTCTCTTGATGAGCTTCAAGAGGTCGTCACCTGAAATGGTCTTCACTTCACAGGTGTGCCCTGTCAGGTTTAATAAGTGGGATTTCTTGCCTTATAAATGGGGTTGGGACCATCAGTTGTGTTGTGCAGAAGTCAGGTGGATACACAGCTGATAGTCCTACTGAATAGACGGTTAGAATTTGTATTATGGCAAGAAAAAAGCAGCTAAGTAAAGAAAAACGAGTGGCCATCATTACTTTAAGAAATGAAGGTCAGTCAGTCCGAAAAACTGGGAAAACTTTGAAAGTGTCCCCAAGTGCAGTCGCAAAAACTGACTCACATGAGGACCGCCCCAGGAAAGGAAGACCAAGAGTCACCTCTGCTGTGGAGGATCAGTTCATCCGAGTCACCGGCCTCAGAAATGGCAGGTTAACAGCAGCTCAGATTAGAGACCAGGTCGATGCCACACAGAGTTCTAGCAGCAGACACATCTCTAGAACAACTGTTAAGAGGAGACTGTGTGAATCAGGCCTTCATGGTAGAATAGCTGTTAGGAAACCACTGCTAAGGACAGACAACAAGCACAAGAGACTTGTTTGGGCTAAAGAACACAAGGAATGGACATTAGACCAGTGGAAATCTGTGCTTTGGTCTGATGAGTCCAGATCTGAGATCTTTGGTTCCAACCACCATGTCTTTGTGCGACGCAGAAAAGGTGAACGGATGGACTCTACATGCCTGGTTCCCTCCGTGAAGCATGGAGGAGGAGGTGTGATGGTGTGGGGTTGCTTTGCTGGTGACACTGTTGGGGATTTATTCTAAATTGAAGGCATACTGAACCAGCATGGCTACCACAGCATCTTGCAGCGGCATGCTATTCCATCCGGTTTGCGTTTAGTTGGACCATCATTTATTTTTCAACAGGACAATGACCCCAAACACACCTCCAGGCTGTGTGAGGGCTATTTCACCAAGAAGGTGGCCTGGCCTCCACAGTCACCGGATCTGAACCCAATCCAGATGGTTTGGGGTGAGCTGGACCGCAGAGTGAAGGCAAAAGGGCCAACAAGTGCTAAGCATCTCTGGGAACTCCTTCAAGACTGTTGGAGACCATTTCAGGTGACGACCTGTTGAAGCTCATCAAGAGAATGCAGAGTGTGTGAAGCAGTAATCAGAGCAAAAGATGAAGAAACTACAATATAAGACATATTTTCAGTTGTTTCACACTATTTTGTGAAGTATATAATTCCACGTGTTAATTCATAGTTTTGATGCCTTCAGTGTGAATCTACAATTTTCATAGTCATGAAAATAAAGAAAACTCTTTGAATGAGAAGGTGTGTCCAAACTTTTGGTCTGTACTGTAAATTAATGCCAACAAACCGATTAGTGTATTATTGTTCTTCATGTGTTACTAAATGACCGTCTCAATTCACAAAGATCCACAAAGTATGATCTAAACAGATGACAGTTACAAGCCATTCAGTTTGATGCTCAGCCCCGTTTTGTCTGTTTTTTTTTTTTTTTTTTATTTCATCTATGCATGATTGTCTTTCACATCAGATAAAAGTTCACAAAAACCATGTTGAGAGAAAAAAAACGAGAGAGGCCTCAAAGACTTTGTGTGGTGTGGCTCATTGGTCAGTTGAGCACCACACCATGAGCTTACAACTTTAAATTTCACGGTAAAGCTCTTTCCATAATGTTGTCAGACACTTATAATAACAACCTGAGCCTGTCAGTGGTAAAAACGAGCACTTCTAATGGACTTAAACCGACCGTACCAGGTTGCCCAGAATGATTACATTACAGCTTGTTTAACAGCTGCAGCTGTACTGGACCTAGACACAAAAACATGGGAAAACAGGATTTCAAAAAATACCTAAATTTATCCTTTAAGGATAGAGGGTGTTGGAGGCAAATTTGGCTTGACTTTGTTTCAAATCACAGGAACCAGGTACTCCCACTTGGTGCCCCATGTGTTCACTCTGAGATAAATCTTTTTATTAATCTAAAGAAATTATTAATATCCTCAACACTCATTCCAACCAGAAGAGTACGTGACTTCATCGACTTTGTCTGGTCAGTAGGTAAAAATTGAAAATATAATACACTGTTTTTTTTTCTACACCATATATTGATTCCTGTCACTTCAGTTGGACATGTGTTTTGCATTTATATGTGGCAGGATTCAGTTTACTGTGTGTGAGCAAAAGGGAGCGCGCCGTACAGCCTGTACTTCATGCTTACAGAGCATTAAATGAGTGCAACGAATCATCTAACGGCTGCCTGATTCGACCGTGTTGGCAACAAGTGATGTAATCAATTTCATGTAATGCTGGAAGAGAAAAATAATTACTGTGTAGTTCTGTGTTCACCATCAAAGCATTCTGAAAAGTGCCTTCAAGATTTACAAAATCTTTCACCGTAGATTTGAATCTCCAATCAGCACCAGTCATGGTACAAAAGTTTTAGCACTTTGCTTGTAAAATACACCATTTGTAAATCGGAGCTCTGATAATGCAAAGCAGTTCATACATATATCAAATATCAAAAGAGATCTCTGAACCACACACATCATCCTGCCCGTCCTCACTTACCGTCAGTGAGGGCATCAAATAAACGGTGTATGGTTGCTATGTCCTTAACAATCCCACACTCCTGAACGCAACGCACAAACTCTTCCTGATGCAGATGCTTTCGGGGAAGCTCAAACTTCTTGACGTGGTCGTCAGGCTGCACCAGCAGCTTCTCGTTCTCTGTCTTCACCTAGCAGATGACAAACAAAGACAAGACCATGTCCATCATCACTATTTTATCACCAGCACAGGAAGACTTACCACGTCACCAAACGTATTGCCCATCAGAAGTTTTCCCTCCAACCTCCACTTTTACATGTTGCTTATAATGGATGTGCAAACTGACTGACCCTGAGGATTAGTCTCTTGAGTTCAGGTCGCCTGTCAGCTTGCTGTCTCTCATCTCGGTGCAGTGAGTCCACCAGCCATGTGACCAGCTGCGTGGGGAAGATGGCGGTGTCAGTCTTGTAAAGGTTCTGGAAATCACCCAGAGCATCCAGCCGCCGCCAGCACAACGTGTTAATGAAACCACGCAAGTAGTAGAATCTGCAGAGGGGAAATTATTGTGATCAATCCTCAAGTCTTTGGAGTAACAATGTGTTTTAGTTGAATAAAGAAGATCAACAACTGGACCAACAATGTAAAGAGGCAAAACTCTTTATAGTACAAATTAAAATGAAGGAGACGGGAATGACAGGGAAAGGATGGCAACAGGAAAAGCAGAATACCTGGCCAGCAGGGTAGAGCTCTCATTTTGGAAAGAGAAGATGGCTTTGCCAAGCTGCTGGATCAGCTCGCTGTAATAACTTTGGACAGACTGGAATGACAGAGAGGCTGGGAAATCTGGGAGCTTAAACACCTTTACCGGCTTAGGAGTAGTTCTCAGCACTAGGAGACGACGAGGTAGGGAGCGCAGGGAGAGAGGAAATGTGGGGAGGAGAGAGGAACAGAGGAAGGGTTAATCTTTTCCAGCTACTTCCTTCTGCCTGTATCTTCACCGTTAGTGCCTCTGTTGCAGACCCACCAGGATCAGATATGATGATCCTGGTCAGCAGCGAGTTTCTTCGGAAGCTGAAAGTTTGGTCGTCTCCGAGGTTGGGGAGGCTCATCCCCAGCCTCTTACTCAGCTGGCTCCCTGGAATAGAGCTCTTTCTCCGGGCTTGAATCTCCTGCATGGTGGGTCTGCGTGGGACCTCAACCATAGCCTTCATCCTAGACACATGACAGAAACAGTGCATTTCAGTGGTGTTTCTCCAGCACAAAAACGGAGATTTTGCCATACAGTTAGAGAAAGGGATTGCAGTAGTTATTTGGTGGACTTCAGAATGTCGTTAGTTGTTTGGCAGAAACTGTCTGACTGGTCTAGTAAACTCGGTGCATTTGTTATTTTGGGTTAACGTGGTTCGAGGCTTTTCAGATGGGTTTAATAACTTACTTCTGCATCTCAGAGCGAGTGCTGAGTTCCATGCGAGCATAGTTGTCCATTTTCCTGTTGAGGCGGTCCTTGAGGAACGAATGGAAGATGTGCGTCTCCAACACCTGCAACACAGCCATGTTATCTGCTGTCACCCATTCAGGTTAAAATAATAGAAAAAATCTCACTTGTTTTACCAAGTTAGTATTTACGGTACCTCTTTGTAAAACAACTGTTCAGCCGGCTCTCTGGTTTTCAGGAACTCTTCGCTGTTAAACACTCGATGTTCATAGTTGAGATGGCTGCTAACATCCCTGTTACATACACACGTATACATTAACAAAATGTATATATTTTTAGGGGAACCATCCGATCCCGTCAGTACACAAAGAACACGCAGACACAACCTGAATATGTTGACAATCAGTTCCAGTGTGATCATCTGGATGTCGTGGTTTAGGTTGTGTTGCCACGCTCTTCTCTGCGCCCGCTGCTCGCTGATGTCAGTGCAGCTGGACTGGTGGCACTGACACAGGTCAAAATGTATCTGCAGGAGCTGACACCTGCAAGAACAAACTGTATAAACTAAGAGAAACACATTCATACCTCTAGCCAAGTTTGAGAAAAAGAACAGTAAAGTTGTGCATCTACAGTCCAAATCCATATGCCACTTATTTGTTTGTGTTTCTGTGTAGCGCTAGTAGAAATAAGCAGCGGTTGGACCATTCTTGACGTTACTGTGAGCACCTCTGTGTGAAGCAGTCTGCAGCAGCTGTAGGGATCTCTGGTAGGTCCAGAGTCTCAGAGCAAGAGGTGGAGACACTTCCATTGTCAATGTTGATTAGGATCAGATCATCGGTTTCCTGCATGGAGGAAGCTCAAGAATTAAATGAATCTTGTCCTCGTTGTGTTTGTGTTTTAACTGATAAGCTTCTAATGTAAACAAGCATTTAATGAAAAATGTTATTTCTGTGATCTAGGAAAATTTAGTCAACATTTCTGAACCCGACCAACTTAGAACCATGACATGATATTTAGATAAATAAGTTGTATTAATATGTATTATCAATAAGTTTAATGCACAGTCACCACACAGCCGCATTTCCATTATTCCACTAGGAATTACGAAAACTTTATTGTCCATAATGAGAAAACTTAAGGAGAAGACATGCCATAAAACATACAAACATAAAAAAGTTCCGAAGCAATGTATGTATAATCATACAGTATATACAATGTAAAATCATAACCTCGGATCCGAGCCTCATTTATCACCTTAACAGCACTTGGAGAAATTTTGCAGACATTTCTATTTGCATCGGTAAGAGTCTGTAACATCTCCTTGGGGGTAAGAATTTAAATCCATTGTGCAGAGGATAAGGACCGTCATTAATAACTTTATTTTATTTATTTTTGGAGAGTTTTTAACTCCTTTTCCACTCCCTTTGACAAACAAGTCATCCTGTATTGGATGTGGTGTACTCACAGTAGCAACCTGTTCAAAATGGCTGAGGTGGCAGCCCATGAGGAAGGCAGTAGGAGCCATGAGAAAGTCCAGCATGCCTCTGGCCAGGACAGGAACATACGGCTGCTGCCATGACAGGGGCTGGAAGAGAGATCAGGGAGGCAGGATGGACTAATAAATGGATCAAAAGATGAAATGATGGATGGCTTGATGAAAGTTTCAACACCTTTCAACGTTGCTGTGATTACTGTTGATTAATCTGTAGATTATTTTCTCAATTCATTGATTAGTTGTTTGGTTTATAAAATGTCAAAAAATGGTGAATAATGTGAATCAGTGTTTCCCATAACCCAAGATGACGTCTGCAAACAACTCAGAGATATTCAGTTTACTGTCACAGGAGTAAAGAAACCAGAAAATATTCACATTTAAGGAGCTGGAATCAAAGGATTTTGACTTTTTTCCTTAAAAAATGACTATTAATCTAGTATTAAAATAGCTGGTGATTAATTTCATAGTTGATTAATCACTGCAGCTTTACTTGCACATATTAGATATATTGTGTTTTCTATGCAAAACTGTTCTTAAAATACATCAATGGGATTTTGTCATGTCCAAAACTCAATAGTAGGTAAATTTCAAATGGAAATGGCTTAAAATGTCACTAGATCATTATTATGATATTTACTGTATTGTGTTGTATCTTTTTTCAGTTTGCATTCAGTTTCAGCATCCAAAGATCACATTAAATCAAAACAAGCTTTTATTTTCCTGAATATCAACAGGAAGTCCCTATTCTAAGGCTTCCAACTGCAGGCCGACCCTACTCTTCACTTAAACAAGCACAAGCCACGTAGCGCTGTGCTTCTGATGTGACCGGTGTTTGAGTCTTATTTAAACACAGTGGGGAAAACTTATGTAATTATGATATCATAGTTATATCACATTTCACACTTCTGTGGCCTTTGCAGAAACGTGGATGCAGATTTTTTTAACGGACCTGCAGGAAAAGCAAGAAGCTCTCTGCCACCAGCGTGAGTCTGGCCCAGTCAGCAGAAAATAACACCACCCGCTGCTCCTGCAGGAGACAAGACAGCACCTACACGGAGACAGCGTTAATATGAGCATCCTCCTGTTTCACTGACATCAACACAACAGCTGTGTGTAGTACCTGTAGTAGCTGCTGTGGCCTGAAGCAGAAGAAAGGCAGGTGGAGGTCTAAATCTACAGCTGGGTGGTCTTTGTCCTCTCTGGATGGCAATACAATGGTCAGAGGACGCAAGGTAAACATCTGCAAAGACAAACTGCGTTATTGTTTGTGTTGTATCTTCTGTGTGGCTGCAGCACAGTCAAAGGATGCTCTGAAAATGAATGCTACCACGACCTCCTCGCTCATCGTAGTAGCCTTTTTTCACGATCACAGGAACCATAGTGGGTATTTAAATCCGAATAAAAACACACACACCAAATGTAGTTGTCCAGGAGGGGGAATGGGCACCAGTGCCAGTTTGGCTGCAAACTCCTTCACTTTGTCCTCCATGTCAGATAAATGACAAGTTCTCAGCTGGATTAACAGACTAACAGAGGAGAACAAACAGAAGGAGACTGAGAGACGGCGATTTGTTTTATATGACGTTAAACTGATTTTAATTAGCCAGGCAGTTTGGTTTAGTACACTGTTTCTCACCATGACAGACAGTCTTTGAGTGCAGTGAAGTAGGGATACTTGGATATGACACAGAAACTGTAGGCAGAGAAAAGTTTAGAGGACTTTAAGGACCCAGATCCGTTCTGGAAGAAATACGTCCCTTCCTGTAAAAACACAGGAAAGAGAGTGAATTGCTTTCATTTAGGTTTTATGTACCGTTTCAGTGTGGGCATGCTATTTATTGACACACGCTAACCGGTTTAGATTATCTTACATATGCTTTTATCTGCATTAGGTTTAACATCCGGTTGTAGCAGTAGAACACAGTTTATATTTATCTAAACTCATGTGTGAAGTATTACATGTAGTTCTGTGTACCAGTATTGGACGGTAACATTGCATTACTACTCCATGGGTCTTGTTGCCAAAGACATCAGTGAAAACCAGGAAGTGGAACTGTTCATCTCTAGGTTCATTGGTTACCTGGAGCCCACCTGGAAACAAGAAAGAAAACATCAACACATGTAAACAAATAGGCACGACGTATTTATTTTCACTGCTGAATAACAGGCATGTGCGAGTGTGTGCATGCGAGGGAATATTAAATACCTGGGAAGCAGAGCTGAGGTAAAGCCATGAGGTCAATGTCTTTAGGAACACTGACGTCTTCACTTCCTCCTCTTCCGCCTGCTAAAATGATATAAAACTAACTTACACAGATCACAGACCTTCAGGGAAACAACATATTTGTGGCTCCACAGAAGTTTCGTGTTAGAAAACAAACTAAGACGTGTTGTGTGGCTACAGTACGTGTGGACTGAATTACCAGACCTTGGCTGGGGGTCGCTGCAGCCGGAGGAGGTTGTTGTTCCCTTTTCTTCCTGAGAAAGGAGTGCAGTCTCCTCCCGTGTGACCTCGCTGCTTCACTCTCCGCTTGCGGCTTGCTAAAGAAGGGAGGCGCCAGGACGTGCAGCACCTCCGGCTCCAACAGGAGGTGCTCCGGAGTCCCATTATTGTTAATGGACTGTGTGGGAGATATGAAGAGAAGGATTCTTATCGTAATTAACTCTGATGCATCTTATATTAATCTACATTACACACATTCTACATACATTCATGTAGCCCATTTAACAGAATAGAGGAGGAAAACATTACATTTTTAAAATGCTAATCACCTAATATTTCAGCTCTTGTAAGGGGTGACATGGCTTTAGCATCAGAGCATTATTTAGGCATTACTTTTGTTGTCTGGACCAATGGTCACCGGGTTTCCTCTCCCTTGCTGAGGAAGATGGTCTTTCTTAGCGTGTTAAAATAAAGATTTTGGTAAATGGGAATCTGCAGACAATATTTAGCATTTTCTTTTTAATAATTTTTGGGGCCACATTTTGTGACGTTTTATTTTATTGTTGGTCATTGGTACTTTTTATATCTATTTATATATACACCTATTTTTTCTCTACTTGTGTCGCTACTACAGTCCTGTCTATTCCTTACCTCTATGTGTCCAGCTTTGTTGCCCTGGTCCCTAGCTGTTATCTCTGTTTCTGTGTAAGTATATTGAGAAAGATGCATAAAACTGGAGTCAAATTCCTTGTATGTACATATACACTTGGCAGATAAAACTGACTCTGTTTTTATTAGATAATGACAGTCGAGATACGGACAACAAACGTGTTGGAGAGAAGTTCGACATTCATGACTGGAGTCCAGCCGGGAATGTTGCAGTCATATGGTTTGCCTCTTAACCAATAGGCCACCAGGATGGTAAGAAATGTTGCTTTTCTTAATTCAAACATTAAATTGGCATTTTGATATGCCACTGGTGTGTAGTTGAAAGTTTGCATTGATGCTGCTTTCTTTGCTCTGCCTCCCTTTTAAAGGAAATCCATGATCTTAGTGGGACTAGTCTGTTTAATGAAAAGATGTGGTAATAAAACATTGGGTTTACCAGCATTCACCATACTCTTTAAAAAAACAGAAATCATGAGAATACTTGTAAAACTAAAATTAACCTCCTGTTGTCAAAACAACAAACTGGAATGCAAACACAAGTTATTCATGATGACGATACCGTTACTGATTTTCAGTTTACAGCACATTAGTCACATATGTGGTGTGTTTGGACGCACATACCTTGTAGACCTCGCTGAGTTTGTCGCTAGATGCTCCAACCACCACACAGGCTTCCAGCAGGACAGGAGGCAGATGGTCCCCCATCACCGACCCCAGCCCAGGACCCAGTTGGACCAGCAGAACAGGGCCAAGGTGTCGACTCAGACCTGCTGGACCACAACTACTGAGGTATGAGCGAGGTGTAAAAGAAAAGTAAACATACAGATAACAGATAATGGCTTGTGTGATGATAAGGGAGACAGCTCTTCATCATTCTACATGGGAACAACATCTATCAGCTAAATAAAGTCACAGCACATGACACGAGTGCTTGTTCCAGCTCATTAGCGCCGCCGCTGATCAACAACGACTAAAGACCCAGTCAGACATTTTTCAACCAGATTATTCCAAGATGCATGGTGTAGAAATACTGTCGGTCTTCTGCAATTATTACAGCTACAAGAACCATAATCTGAGTTTAATTTGATTTTATTACATCAGGGATTACATGGCGCAGTTGTCATATTTTCCATGTTGCATCTTGCAGGAGTTGCTCAACACTGTAATTCAGGATACGCTGCAGAATTCTGTGATGCACTACTTTATACTTGTTCTCCAGTGTTCACGTTGTTTAATACAGAAAACAATCTGATTAAAAAAGCTATTATTATTTTGTTTCCATAATTTAAATAGAAGTGTGTTCAGGGCTGCAAATAACGATTATGTTCACTGTCGATTAATCTGTTGGTTACCTTCCTGATTAATCAATTTCATTTCTAAAATGTCAGAAAATGGTGAAAAATGTTGATCAGTGTTTCCCAAAGTTCAAGATGACGTCCTCAAATGTTTTGTCCACAACTCAAAGACGGAGGAGAGGAGAGGAGTAAAGAAACCAGAAAATATTCACATTTAAGAAGCTGGAAGTTTTACTTTTTTTACCCTTAAAAATTACTCAAACCAACTAATCGATCATCAAAATAGTTGGTGATTGACAACTAATTGATTAATGATTGCAGCTCTAGTGTTTTTATTGAAAAATAGTCAAAAATACTGTATCTGCAACTGCATCATAAGTTCCATAACTCAAACAAATGAACAAATAAAATAAAAATCCTAAAATGATCGGGCAGCCTGGACAGTGCATCTGAATGTACTCCTGTCGTACAATATCTCTATTTATCCATCTAATACACTGAATACTGCTGTGTGAATCAGTCTGATCTAAATATTGTTGCCAGCAGATTATCAGCTCATCATTTTCATGTTGCAGCACCAGTGGAGTTCCTCCATATCCATACGACGACTAAGGAAAAGAATTGACTTAGTCAAGCAAGTTCAAGGTATGTGGGGGAAATACATGAAACAGGATGTTGTTCATCATTTAATTAGTAGTTTACTAGTTTAGTTAATCAGTAGTTTACTCTGCACTGCCACATAATGTGATAAAGCACAGACTCACACATTATCCTCCATCCTACCTTTAATGTTCTTTTTCCTTCGACGGTACACTGCTTTTTACAAGTGAGTCACCAAATTATTTTAAATCATATTTTCCTTGTTTTTTTGTCTAGTCACTTCTTGGAAAATTGGGCTCATGTGTGCAGGGAGACATGCACACAAAAACACAGAAACTGGGTCGCGGTGAATGGGTGAAATGGTAACTTAAACATTTGACAGATGCAAAGTTGTGTGGAGATGCGAGAAATATTGTAATTCTTTTTTAACACACTTTTTGGCTGAGGCTGCACAAAATAACTCCCAAGTGCTCTCCACAGGAAACACAGAATGCTTAGATATTTGTTTTTTATCCTTATTTTAGTGTTTAAGATTCCTAAAAATGGTTTGACCATTGCACTAATCATTGGAAAAATGTAGGACTGTCCCCTCGTCTGAAATTAAATGATAACTAATCCAAGAATGTCAAGCATAACTGAACTAATAACCCATTAAAAGCATGCCTCATGACCAGCTGCTGCAGTCCCTCCATTACTGGTCCCGGGATGTGACATGATCATAATCATATATACAGTACAATCATATGATCCTTGGCAAATGGCAAAATCCACATTGAACCATAACCTCACAATAATAGTGTTACATCTTCTGATATATGACATGAAAACACAACACCTCTATCAAGACCGGAGGGGGCTCGAATTTGTAATGAGATTAAAATTCTGCATCAAATGTGCCATTAAAACACAGGAAACTAGTGAAGGGGCAGAGCTAAGGAGTGGGGGAAAAAACAACAAATATAAGCAGATGAGAAGGATAAATCATTAATGGACCAGGAAAATAATCTAAAAATACATATCTAACCTTCAGAATGAATTAAATGGAAATAAAAAAGTAGTGCAAAGCAACCATCACTGTTATGTGTCCAACTCTGCATGTCAGTCCTTTGACCTGCTTCCATTCAAATCCAGAAAAGTGCATCAAAAAGGATAGTTTCTAGTTTTCATAAAGAAATACCTCACCGAATACACAATGCCCTAACAGATAGGCATAGGTAGAAATAAAAATAGGTCACTGGCACACAACCAAACTAGAAAATCATTATATGACCCTGCTGTAAGAATATGACAGGCTCACATTACTGGCACACTGTTATGAGCCAACATATGTGTTTCTATAATGTAAATATGTGTAATGTTAGGTGACACATATATATTTAGTAGTCATATTTCTACATACAGGATAAAATGTTATAAAAGAATGTAAAACATAGCAGAGATTTACAGCTTAAAGCTAGGACTGCTGTTTTATAGCACGTGATACTGAGTCACAAGCTGCACAGGTGAGAGGATGCTTCCAGTGTGACCCACAGTCCACTGAAGGCTTTAAAAGCGGGAAAAGTTACACTAAGTCTCCTTCAGGTCACTAACCTCGTCACACGGTGCCACGCAGCTCCTCATTCATCCCTTCACATTCACGCGTCCGGAGCTATACAGTCCCTCCACGCGGAGTAAACTCCTGAATGCCACGAGCTCATCCCGGTTCCCATGTTTACCGTCTGTCACGTGTCCTCCTTCCAGCCTCCGTCCACGGTCTGTCACCGCTTCCTGTTTCTCTGTGTGGACGCACAGACATGCGCATTGACGATCTAAGGGAGCACAATGCAGAACATAAATCACAGCATTTATAAAATAATAAACGTTACTTGTATGTTTTTTTTTTTTATTTTAAATACGCTCTACAGCAAGGGTCAAACATACGGCCCGAGGGCCAGAACTGGCCCGCCAAAAGGTCCAAATCCGGCCCACCGGATGACTTTGCAAAGTGTAAAAATTACAGAAGTATGAGATTTTAATTTTTAAAGCTCAACTTTGAAATACTTTGTCACATTTATGACTTTTAACTACAATTATGTCTAAATTTAAGTTAATAAAAAATAAAAAATCAGAATTTTGACATAAAATTATATAAGATATTAAGTCAAATGTATAATTAGTTGTCATAGAAAGTCATGAGTTAAGTTAACATGTTGTCTTAAACTTGGGGAGTCAATTTTAAGATATGACACAAAGCTGTGTGCGCTATGTATATTTAATGTGAAGATTTTGTTTTTTTTTCCACATAAGAATTTTTATGGGAGTTTAGTCCAGATTTTCAGTAAATAATGTCCAGATTTTTACCTAGTAAGCCCAAGTTATGAGATATTAAGTTGAATTTGTGACTTTTTAAGAATGAATAATTAATACACATTTTGTAGTTAAATGCACTTCTATTTGTATTTTGGGCTGGATTTTTTTTATTGATTGTGATCATTTTCAGAATGTACTTTACACTAACATTTTGGGGAGGAACATTTGGAGGTGTAGTTATTTATAGGCTACTATGTTGTGGTTTTACTGTCCCACCGGACATCAAAGTGGACTGGATGTGACCTCTGAACTAAAATGAGTTTGACACCTCTGCTCTGCAGTGTCCTGAATAATTTCCAACTCTGAATCTGACTTTGTGTATTAAGGATCCCACGAGGGCGCTGTTGTACACAGGAGGGCACAGGCTTTTCTCTAAAATTATACCAACCCCTTTGTCACTCCGCAGGTGCAATGTTTTGTACATAATTGAATGTCAAGAAAAATATTGATTTGCAGATGTTTGTGCCTATGCTGCTTGCCTCTTTCCATGTGGTGGTGGAGCCAAAATTATAGAAGTAACAACAAACAAAGGTGGTGGTGCCGCCATTTTGGACTGAAAACACATATTTATAGCATGTTATTGTTCCACACAAATCACTTTATACTTTTGTATTTATTTTAAGTATTTTTATTTAAGTATTTTTGAAACCATTGCAAAACTGTACAAAGCTGTCATCAAAGCAAAAGGGGGCTACCTTAAAAAAATGTAAAATATAAAACATATTCCTGTTTGTTTAACAGTTTTTTGTTTACTACATAATTCCATATGTGTTCTTTCATAGTTTTGATGTCTTCGGTATTAATTTACAATGTAGAAATCAATTAAAATAAATAAAAACCATTGAATGAGAAGGTGCGTCCAGACTTTTGACTGGTACTGTATGTAATTAATGCTCACGAACCATCGCTTGGGTCGCACAGTTTGAGACTGGTTACCATGGTTACACAACTCCATCCGGGAAGGAGGCTCTCCGGAAGTGACGACATAATTTAACTGCTCAGTACGTCCGAAAACGCGCATACCGGTACTGATGTTTATTCACACAAAAGTATATTGAACGACAGTACACTTACGTGTGTGTGTATGTAGTACATAGTATGCTATTTCGGACGAAGCCAAAATGCGCATGTATGCGCGTGTTAAACGTGAACTTTTAACATCGCGAGTGGGCCTAACAGCCAGGGTCCATGGAGGCCTCCCATTGGTTCGTTTTACCAGTGCAAGGGCGTGTGCGTCTTGCTAGCTAGCTAGCTAAAAACTGTTGAAAGTTGTAGTGACGAATCGTGCGGATTATTTAACTACAGTACGATTTAGCACTTTACCCCCGGAGCAAAAAAAAAAACGTTTGGAACCTCATCTATCGGACGACTTCATCATTTCACAAGTAGGAAAAGATTAAAAAGATCACTCAAACACAAGTGGGTCAAAGGGAAAACATGGCTAACTGCTAGCATATCAAGGCTCTCCATGCCTTCTTTTCTCACATGGCATGTGGATAATGCCATCAGGTCAGTGAGCTGAGAAAACCACCAGGAGGCCTTCTGGTATGAAACAGTCACTTCTAACCATCACAACACCAACTCTGAATCCGAGAATCTGAAGAGAATAAAGACATTTCCACTGGATGTAATGGGACAACAGTCTACACTATTGGAGATGGACTCATCCACGGACTGTTGGATTTTATAGAGAAGTTTTCACACATGAAGGACCGGACTTCCTCTTCAAGAAGTGAACTTCATCGGTGAGTCAGCTTTATTGTTCTGTATTTATTGACTGACATATTGCCACTGAATGAGTTTTGCTTGCTCCCCATGTTGTTTCGGTCGTGAATGGGCTATTTGATGCTGACAGATCTTTAATATTGTCCTTTGGTGGTCCTAATGTTGATAAGAAATGTCAGATCTTAACTGGTTGTGTGATTTTAGTTTCTTCGGCTGGAATTTTGCACCACTGGTATTGATGGTTTATTGGTTGTGCAGTATGGTTCAATATATACTTTATATAGTGGGCTGTCTTTTGATTGCAGGGCTTTTCATCCCAAAATCGCCAACTTGAAACCCACTGAAAACTTAATTGTTTAAAACATTAAATCCAAATATTTATTATTAGAATAATATGCATTACCAGCTGTGTTTTTACAACGTAAATGTTGAAGTGGAGTTTAAATATCAAGTCCAGGCTAAATATGTACAATCATGGTCAGAGCAAATCCGGCAAAAGCCTAAATTTAGTTATTTCTTAGAAAGATTACAAATGTGAAAATATGTTCAATTTGCCTAAAAATCAGAGGTCGCTGTGTACAGTTCAGATGTGGTATATTACCAATACATACTGAGACAGGAAGACACAGAGGTGTGACTGAAGACGAAAGACTGACAGTATTGTTGAGTAAATGAGGTTGAGAACAAAATTCAGTTCATTTTATTTTCCTTTTATATCCTGATTTACGACATATATTTTAATAAGTTCATGTTCCTGGTTTAGATTTGAGAGGTATGGAGCCTGGAGCCTTAATTAAATATCTTTCTGATAATGCTTTTGTATTTTTTGAATATCTGTCTAAAGCATGGCAGAGGAGAAAAATAACATACCATAGATAAATTCCTCAGACTAATGCATTTTTTGTCATGTTAGGATTTGTGTATGTGTCTTGTGCTGAGGGGGCTGTTTGTATATCTGTGATTGGATATTTGTTGTATTAACATTGTGGGATGTATCCTGTAGCATTATTTGTGGGAGGTTGATTTTTATCATTACGTCTGGATGATGTTTATGTTTATAAACTCGGGGGGGGGGGGGACTTGTAAGGATCATGAATTTGTAAATATATATATCTTTTTTTTTTTTTAAAATAAAACTCCTCATCGCTTCTCTGATGTGATTATAACACCAGATGATTTGCTGCCAATCACCTGGAGCTCAAAACAAGAGTCAAAACCAACCGGAGAAAACACTGTTTAGTATTGGCGAAGAATTTTGGCAAATTTCACTTGGGTGCTTCCCACATAATCAGCTGTGCTGCTCATCCCATAAATGCATGATCCTTACAAGCTGGACATCATTGTGAAGGTAAGTGAAGGCTTTCCGACAATGTAAAACACAATGCCAGTTAGCATTGTAACAACAGAGAAATAATCCACCCAACACAAATTTCCAAACTTTTTTCCAAGTTTATGTGTGAATGATGATTGATTTGTTGTTAGTTAATGTATTAATAATCCCATGAGGGATGGGTTATGTAAATGATCAGACACAAAAACAAATTATTCATTCATTCATTCATTCATTCAATATACTAATTGACTGTTACTTTACTATGATGTCACCTGATAAAAACAAACAAATACTTAATTGATCTGACCCGTTTAATGAGACACCCGTGTGCATAGATACTAACTTTAGACTCAAAAGAAGTTGTGTCAAGGACGTGTAAATTACTGGATTTTCCCTTTAGAGTAGGCTTGATCCTGTTGTAACTCATGCTGGCCTGTAGATGGCGGTGGTGGACAGCACTCCATGTGCAAAGCATTGTATGTTTGTATATCTTGAGTGGTTGCTTCCATTTTAAAAATCAAAATACAAAATAAAATTACACAGATATCAAAAAAGATAAAATAATCCCTCCCTCATTTTACAAATAGGTAACACATATTACTTATTTTTTCATATTGTAATTTAGCCTATATTTCATAACATTAACTGACTCCCAGTATTAGGTTGCAGAAAGGGATTGTTTTCATGGTATTAAGGAATGGCTTGGTTAGATCAACTACCCTGTCTTCTGTTCAGACAAGTTTGCTTGTTAATTTGTGGCAAATTAATGATGTATTTAATGTACTTTTAGCTGTTAAGGTTTCATTGGTAGTGTTGTACATTGGGGAACTTTTTTGAGGGGGATTAGCAGCAGTTGAACATGTTGGATTTTGTATTTTGAGTGGACCGTTTAGCACATCTGGTTGACAGTGTCATGAACTAGAAGATGTGAGTACTGTTTTCTGTCTCTTCAACATGTAGATATGGTCACTGGTCAGCCTGAGTGTGAACCAGTGGCAAGCATAGTAGCAAACCCTTCATTTCTTCACATATAGTCTGTCTGTCAAGTGTCAAAGATGTACCATGACAGATATTGGGCGAAGGTGGGGTACACCTTGGACAGGTCGCCAGTCCATCGCAGGGCTCATAGAGACAGACAACCATTCACACCTCCTACTAAAATAATCAGTTGCCCGTGGCTCATTGCTTCAACTGTGAGGTTATTTCATTTCTAGTTTTACTTTTACAACAAACCATCCATGGAAAGAAAATATCTAATGAAGACTACGTGTAGGTATAGTATGTGTGAGTGATTGTCATTAAAACACAGACACACGTGAAGGTGCATTCATTATCTTTTTTTTTTTCAAGTACCTGGTACAAAAATACCTTTTTCATGTTGTACAAAAGTCTGTGCAGCAGCCAAAAGAACCAAAAATCCCTTAAAAAAAACACACCAGTGATTGACTTTCAAACCCAAACATAGAATAGCATCATAAAAGTCTTAACATTTGTATTAAATCAAAATAATTTCAATAAACCAGGGGCCTGTTCTAAGAAACTCTTATCCTCATTCAGTAGTTTGGCACTAAAAGTGGAGTATTTCCCCCAGAAAAGCTTCGTAGACCAGCTTAAGTTAAGTCACTCATTGTATCCTAAAAGGAGTGGAAGCTGTAGAGAAAACAAGATGCTTTGGTTCACCTGCCTGTTTCTTTCTGATCCTCTGATTAAGAAAGTTTAATTAAATAAGTGATTAATATGTCTACAGATCCCATGAAGGAATATCCCTGTTTTATTTTGATTTACAATGATTTGTCATAATGCAAATGTGAAAGATTATCACTATACGTACCTCATATTACTTAGAAAACATAATATTAGTTTAAAAAAAATTACTATGTAGCCCAACGTCTTGTTAACAGGTGCTTAAAAAACAGGCCCAGAACAATTCCCAAAGAACACAATGGCACACACCCCACGTCACACACATGCTCATCTCTGCATTATTATTTACAGGGTAATTAGTGATTAATTATGTAACGCCGTGTTCATTCTCTCAACACTTTCCCTTCAGTATCTGATGCAATAACCCACAGAAAGAGGCTGTTCCCTTTGTAGTGCTTGTAAATCCTGAGGCATTAAGTCCTCAGTGACAGTGATCACACCACAGGAGACACTTTTATATCACAGAGCAGTGGCATCTACTAGCTAGCAGGATACAAGGTCCCAACAAATAATGTTGGTGTTGCCTATAAACAGAATAAAGAAGTCTCTCAAGGGTCCAGTATACCAGACATCTTACCCTCAGTCAAGTCCTGAAAGTGGACCCCCCTTTTGTGTTGTGAAACAAAAAGATCTGTGCAACATTTTCACAATTTGTTGCCTCTGAGTTGAACAACCCTTTAAGGAGGAAAGTGAAAGGACAAGGTCCTAACGCCCCCGCCAAAGGATTTTTTTCAAGTTTGCATAGATCACTCGTTGGCTTTGCATAGAAGCGGTCCTCTCTATAGTTCAATCAGCAGCATTACAGGTTTGTGGAACAGTTTCAGACCATTAAACCTGCCCAATTAAGGAGCTAATGCTCTTATTAGTTATTTACACTCACTCCCATATTCATGAGTGATAAGATTCTGCTGAAGTATGCCTTCAAAGTGGAGAGACTATGCTGTTCAATTAAGACTGTGCACAAGTCTAGCTTATTACACTGTGTACACTGCACTCTACCAGTATGTTAAATTATGATTGGGTCTAGGTGAAACATTATTGTTCACAGTAATCCTCCACAGACTCTCTGCTACCTCTCACATTTGTTATTCTGATATAAACTAAAGCCTGGAGGTTTATTTCTTTTCTTATTCATCCTTTCTGTACAGCAGGACAGAGATTAACGGCCATCAAATGATCAGCGTGGCAGCATGTTGCTTCCAATACAAAGTACATACACACATTGCAATCCTTTTAATGACAGCATTTCTATCCATAATATATATTTTTTTGACTGGATGGTGCCATGATTAACATATTTCCCATTTCAACTCTTACTTGGAATGTATATTTCAAAACACTTGTTTTTCAATAGCAATGCCACACTGTAATACATATCACACTGAAGCTCAGCACCGCTTGAGGTTAAATTTGAGAGGCCATGACTCACAGTAACTGCGATGCAAAATCTGCCTTCACTGAGACAGACGTTGCAATGCAGTTGATCGGTAATTTGAGCAAAAGCAACACGGATTACTGATGCATCCGCAGACTCGACTGTCACAGCTGCTGTCTTAATTTCTGCATTACAACTACATTATGATGAAATGTTTCTTGTGTATCATGGCATAGAAATAGAAAATGGCATTCAGATTTTTTGGACTTCTTTACAGGCAAGAAAAAAAATCACCATAAAGGGCACTTCTAACTGCACACTAGCTTGCTATAGAACAGGTTCCATCATAATAAATGTGACTTAGTGTATGAATTTGTTACATATGCAACAGGCTTATTTGGAGACTTTCTGGCAGTAAATAACAATATAATATTGAGGTATTCCATTAACAGGTTGGAACAAATATTAACGTCTGTATTCAGTCTAAATGTAATGCAGAGGTATATTTCTACAGCTATATGATTGTCCATTAAGCAGCTATGGAGCAGCCTCTGTGAGGTAAAATATCACACATTACATCATTCTGCAGCATCAGTGTGACATTACTGTTCAGGAGTGAGACAGAAAGTGCTCTGTGTGCTTCCCATTTGTGTTTTCACAATAAAAGGCTTACATTTGTTTCAGTAGTCTGAGCTAAGTTAGCTCCAACACTCAGTGTCATGTGGCTCTTTGTGTTTTAATGGCTTCTTACTTCTATCCATCTAGCCATCCAAACTTTTGTTTGTTTTAGGGTTGAGGTAGCAATAAGATAAGCATAGCAGCCCGACACTGAGATTGTTTCTTCTCATCAGTCCTCTTCTCCAAAAGGATAATCTATCCAAATCCATCCCACTCAGATTTCTGTAAATGGGAGTCAACTTTCTGCCATGATTTCCCTCTTTCCTCCTTCAGAAAGGCACAGACATTTGGTCTAATCCCCATATGTTGTGGCTTGTGCTTAGGGAGGAGAAAGCTCAAGCAACAGAGTGATTCTCTATCTTCTTCAAACTGTCTTCTTCTGTGAGGCTTAGCAGAGCCAGCCTCTGGTCAGTGGTCCTTCCTCCATTTGGGTCTGAATCTCCAGGTAACCCCACCACCAAGCCCTGGTCCTGCTCAGCGCTGCTGGGCTCCATGTCGGGATAAATGACCAAGAAACAGGCAGTAAGGAAGCCAAGGAAGGCGCCCCCAGAGGCCACTGCAGGAATGACACGCACACTGCCAACGGCGTCCACCACGGCACCGAGGGCCGAAGCAACCAGAATCTGGCTGATATAAACCTGCACATTAAACAAGATAGAAAGGACGTGGCATTTTACTCTCCCAGGAAAGCGGGCAATCCTCATTGTTGAACCCTGAATGACACTCACACTTTCCACAGACTATTATCAACACCTCTAGGGTTGAAAGCCCTTGAATAGGACACAAATATGTGGAAATACATCATGTTACTTTAGCTCACAGCCACCATGGAGTCTCCAGATCAGTTCAGAAACAACAAAGAATCACTGTGCATTGGTTTAAGTTTAGAGCTGATGGAGGGAAAAATATGAATGCTCACCTGGCAGGATAAGATAGCGCAGTCAATACCAAAACCTCTTCTAGTGTTTGCTGGACTGTGGTGAATGTACTGAGGAGAGGAACAGTAGAAGAGAGACTGTTATGCACATCCCATGGATTGTCAGTGTAGGTTTTCATGATGTAGTGTTTTAGGCTTTTAGGTGAAGTTTAAGGAGTGTGTGTGTGTGTGTGTGTGTGTGTGTGCGTGCGTGCGTGCTCCTAAAGTGCACTCTCCTATTTCCTGTTTCTGTATTGTCTGTTTGTGTACATACCTCTTTGATTTCATGGTACTGCCCGAGTAATGCATAGGGACAGTAGGAGATACTCATGGAGATGATGCCCATGCTACTGATCATCACCATGGCAACATAAACATTAGGGAAGATCGCCATGACAGCGGTTCCTAAGGTTAGAAGGAGGAAAGTTGTTTAAATGCATTAGACTTCACTTTATTCTGCATACCCAATAGGATAACATGCAACCTACTACTGTCTGCTGTTCTAATATAACAACTCACCTACTGAGAATCCAAGCGTTCCAACAATGTAGATAATCTTAATGCTCAGATCGAAGTTATCCAGGTACTTCTGAAGGATTGCTGAGTGGAGAGATGGAAAGAGGGAATATATTAATAATTCAATTGAATTAATTGCATCACTAACCACTTGTTTTATATGTAAATGCAGCAGATTTAATTCCAAGTCTTGGGATGGAAACTGTGTTTTACCAGAACAGACAGCAGCAGTAGCAGCATAGACCACCAGTCCCCAGCAGCCCATCTGTACTCCTCTGTGATAGTTTAGTAGCTCTGTGGAATTGGCTGGTGCCTGAAAAGTGATTTCAGCAATGTAATTGTACACTTGACTTGACTTGACTGGATAACTGACACTGTAGTATTTATATTTGGCATACATGGCTGTGTGTGGCATGCTGGGTTTATTCATCTGTGTTCCTCTACTGTGTGGTCTCCATGGTATATAAAATGCAGTCAGTTGGCTCGGGCTGCCCACTAAAGCCAAGTTCACACTAGTGGTCAGATCACAGAAATGTTAACACTACGCTACTTGCTGTCTTGTGATCAGGAGTTTTAAAGTCATTGTGATTTTCATGTTACATGACTGACTGATGACCCGAGGTCACATGCTACAAGATCTTTCACCAGGAGCAATCCCTGATGAGATCTCCAAACTACATTTTGTCTTGATAACACATGTGAAAAAAGCACAGTGAGACCAGATAACACCAGACATAATGCTGATGTTGTCAGCACATATTCACAAAATAGCCTGTTTCCACACATCTTTGTAACTATTTATTCCTCTAGGTGCAACAATGACTTTGCTCCATGTTACAAAATGCAGCACATACAGTAAAATTCCCATTGTTACAGACAACCCCTCCTCCCCTCAACCCATGTCTTGTGCTCTCATTGGCTGTAGCTCTTGACTAAAGTCCCCAACAGGTGCAGATATTTAGCATGCTAGATATGTGGGATATGTCTGTGTGATGATGATGACTGATGAGCCACTCAGCTTGTGTCTTTGAGCAACTCACACAACGCACTCGAGCGCTGATGTATGAGCAGCGAGCCAACGCAGATTTTGATCTGGGGTTTTAGCTGGGGAGGTCCAAGAATTGCCTGGGAGCTGAAAGTCAGTTGTTTGGTCTAAGATTTCTTAACTAAGATCTTTTGACTAAAGAAAGTTGATTAGTCATTTTTTATGCATTTTCATGCTGAATGACTTATTTCAAAGAAACTTATGAGCACATCTCTGGTGAGGCTCAGCAGAGCCAGCCTCTGGTCACTGGTTCTTCCTCCATTTGGGTCTGAATCTCCAGGTAATCCCACCACCAAGCCCTGAATGACTTATTTCAAAGAAACTTATGAGCACATCTCTGGTAAACACAAGATTTAAAGTGATGCTTGTGAGATTTTTTGTGGGGAAACTCAGGTTCACAGATAGGTCTATTAAATCAGCTAAATTCTTCGGTCGAGGACAGCCCTAAAGTTAGCACAACTGCCTTTTAAATACAATAAGACACACAAGTGTGTGTGTGTGTGTGTGTGTGTGTGTGTGTGTGATGTGTGGGTGTGTGTGTGTGTGTGTGTGTGAGTACCGTGGGGTCTCCGTGGTAGATGACTTGTCCCATGAAATCGGTGTAAAACACAGCTTCAGCTATAATGGAGAACCATGTGAGGAGGTGACACACACACAGTCTCCACAGCTGCCTCGGCATCTACCGGGGACATAACAGAAACACAGAGTCAAAACTAGCAGGCGAACGTGACGGAGGAATTCCACAATAAAAAGTTTGGTTTGTTGATCTGCAACAGTAGACCTTAAATGTGATGCAACGCAATAATAAAATAGGAGAAAATCATACAGCACCTCACCTTCAACATGGATAACCAGAGCAGTCGAACAGTTGTGCCCTTGCCTGGTTCTCCCTCACTACTGGAACCCTCAGATGACAGACTGCTAGCTGACAGCTGCAACTCCCGCCGGTCTGCACGCCGCTGGAGCTCACTTAGGTCATTCAGACTGCGGGAGGTGGTAATTGGCCGAGGGCTCGATGGCGCTGTTCTTCGCAGTCGATAGCGCTGTGATCCCACTCGTCCGTAGTAGGAGAAAGTAAAGGAGGGCTAAAGAGAGAGAAACACAAACATCAACATTTTTACTTTTGCAAAACGAAAGTCATTTTAAAAAATAGTGAATCTAATTGTACCTGTCTGTAGAAGGTGTGCCGGTGTGGTCGGGCTGAAACTGAGGTGTTGGAGGGGCGGCTCGCCAGCCTAGTGGAGGTGTGGCCTTTCATTACGTTGGCGTGGTCAGAGGAGGACCAGCCAGTACTGACACCGTTGACAGCCTTGACCTGCTGGGACTGTAGAGAAGCACAGATGTTCATATTAAAGAAACAAAGGGAAGCTGAAGAAATGTAACAAATAAACAGAAAAATACGGAAAAAATAAATCCCATATCAACAGTAACATCTGCCATTGTAGCAGTTGATTTCACCTGTGTTTTCAGAAGTGACTCCTTTGAGCCAGAACTGATCTGAAGGTGAGGAGGAGGACCGTTTGTTGGACCCTTAAGGTCAGGCCAAGCTGGATTTTTAGGCTCTAAGACCACCATGCCATCAGTAAGCGTGGGTGGTCCACCAGAAGGAGACGAGGACCCAATACAGTGGTCCGAAGGCTTGAAAACATCTTCTAGCTCTCCTTGCGTCTCTGGTAGAAAGTGATGCACCTCTGGCAGGAAAAGTTGCGCATCTGGGTCAAGGTCAGAATCCAACTCGATTGTAGCATCTGGCATGGCTAAGACTGAATCGCTTTTACTCCGCACTCGCTCCACAGCAAGGAAGTCTATGTCCCCTTCTTCGGGATCTGATTTGTTGTCCTCTCTGGATGGGGCTCGGGTAGAAGCGTCCTCCTCTGCAATCACATCAAGTAAAGGTGGCGTGTGACTAATGGGCTTGAAAGACAACTGGCTGGTAGACTCCCCACTTCCTGTGACTTTAAGCTGGTTGGAAGGAGCGAAACGTTGCTCGGGGATACTGAGCATGTGCAGTGTGACAGAGATGATGAAGATGATGCCTGCAAACAGGAAGAGGACCTGTTCCTGTGATTTAAATGCTCGGCCCAGAGCTGTGCCAGTCCAGTCTAGACCACCCAGCATGTAGCCCACTGCTCCGCCAAGCCCTGGAGAGACAGGCAGACACACAGATAGTCAATTATTATGCAAAAAAACAAAGGCGAGTACAAGCAGCTTGTGAAATTGTACCGCCTAATATGTCCCTAAAACACTGCAACAACTCAGTGTCTGCGAAAAAAATGTGTGGGTTATGACTAGAGGTTCAAAGGGCTGGGAAATTAAGGAAAGTTAAGCTCAGGAATTTTGGAAATTTTGCACAATTTCAATATAAAAATCTTATCTTTATAGTATAGTATATAATAGTGAAATTATTTGTGGGGGAAATACAGGGTCTTATGGCATGTTGAGATTAAAAGTATGGCCCTTTAATTACATTCAGCAGTGTACTTTTCCATCACATGCAGAGATAATTTGCTAGCATCCCATTAAATAGGAATTGAGCTTGGATAGTGAATATGAGACCAGAGTCTGATATTGAGGAAGTCCATGGGGAGGATATGGAGGCCTGAGAGGGAAATCATTTTTCTTTTTTGGAGAGAAGTGATTTTTGGGAGGGAGGGCTCATAGAGTGTTTTTTGTTGTGTTTGTATAACACAATCTTCAATGAGTCAACTCATTAATTTAAAGCTGAACCCAACTAAATTGTTCATTTTTAAAATTTCTATTAGAAGTGTGATGACCCGTGGTGTCATCTGAAGGGTTCGACCGGTTACTAACCGGTGTCTCTCCTTGCCCTGTGGCCTGGTTTAAAATCATGTCTATTTATGATATGGTAAAAGGTTTGTTTTTATCTGCATATGACATAGTAAATACAGCCTGAGCAAATAACACATATATTTACATTTTATTTCTATTATTTCCTATTAATTTCCATAAATTCCATCTTGAACATTCGCGCAAACTCTAGTTTTGATGATGTATATCCATGCAGTACTTAAAGATGTTTTTTTTGAATAACTGATATTTGTACAGCGACCTGTCAATCACAAGGTAGCCAAGTCCTTAAGCATCCCCTGCTTTATGGTCTATTTGGGATCATAATTACTAAATAACATCATGCTGTATTGAAGAAGACTTGAAACTAGTGATTGAGACCATAAACTTATGTTCACAGTGATTATTGAGGGAACAAATGAAGTGAGAAGTAGGCTCATTTTCTCATAGACTTTTTTGCAACCAGAGGAGTCGCTGTTGGTTACAAGGCACCTCCACATTGGCTTCATACATGGTGTCCATACATGCATGTCTTACCAGCAGAGAAGGCGTGAATATTCAGGGCCATATCTTGCTCATCAGTGTCAGCAACATCAAGAAGGTAAGCTCTGATTGGTCCCTCGGAGGCATCGGCGCAAAAGTCCAGCACCACCACACCTAGTACAGTGAGGACGATGCCTATTGGCTGGCTGCTGGGACTGTCGCCAACGGAAAGGCCTGACAACACCACAACATATATACATATACAGATGGGGTTAAACAGTCATTATTGTGATCGAGAGGTGGTGATCTCCTTTGAAACCTTCTACTCACCTATTAATGATCCATTTAAGAACAGCGCCACTCCCAGCAGCACACCTACACACAGGGCCAGAATGAACGGTCTTCTCCGGCCCCATCGCAGAGTACATCTGTCACTGGCTGAACCAATCACAGGGGTGAAGAGGAGACCCAGGATAGGACTGAGGAACCAGGTTAAACTGTAATATTGCTCAGGAAGACCTAGAAAAGTACACACAAACACAGTTATTCCAGACTAAGAAATCAGTCAAAGTGTAGTGTTGTTGGACTAGATGAAACCATCCATCTATCCATCGTCAACCGGGGGGGGGGGGGGGGGGGGGGGGGGGGGGGCGGGCATTGGCGAAGGCGGGGTACACCCTGGACAGGACACCAGAGATAGACAACATATAGACACACAACCATTCACGCTCACATCCACACCTACGGGCATTTTAGAGTCATCAATTAACCTAAACTGACTGTGGGAGGAAGCCGGAGTACCCAGAGAAAACCCACGCTTACACGGGGAGAACATGCAATTCGAACCTGCGACCTCCTTGCTGTGAGGCGAGAGTGCTAACCACTGCACCACCGTGCAGCCTCTAGATGAAACCTGATTTTTAAATTCTGTTTATACAGTTAAATAATAAGCTATATTATGACAGCAACATACTGCATTTTGCTCAAGTGTATGTGCTTCCACAATATTATAGCCATTTTTTTTGCTAGTATTTCTTAAACAATGACAGTTCAATTAAATTAAAGACAATTGAGGTTTAATTTAGTGAAACAGGAATAGGAAAACAAAACGGAAATATGTCAATTGCAGAAAAGGTTAAACACTTCTATTAGTGTTTTTGTTGAGGCTGCAACATAAAACACGCTTCGCAGCATCTAATATAGTTTGCCTTTTATGTTCATTTTGCACCTGAGGCCTTGTCTTTCTGATAAAGCCAAACATTTTTATTAAGTTTCTTTTGATTTACTCATGTTTTTATTATAAATTCTGTCTTTAACTCTGATTATTTAGATACTGACTGAAGGATTGATATGAGCGTCAGTGTTCTTTGTAATGAATTGCTTGGCTATGCTTTGTCCTGCTCTCAATAAGCCAACCTACTCATATCTGTGTCATGCAGGGACTTGCCTAAGAACTAAATGGTGGAAGTCTGGGCAGAGAAGCTTTATTTATTTTTCCTCCACAAAAAGGTGAATGTTCCTTTGTTTATAAAAGCGTAGTACATGGTAGCTCCTGCATACCAATGCTGAAGAATCTGTAGTGCTCATGAGCAGCTTCCTTTACCAGCAGTCTTTAGGGTGAGGGAACAGTTCAGATAAGAGGTGGCCTGTTACAACAACAGAAATATGCACCAACCAGCCAAGAAAGTGTTGAAATCACCTCCAGTTAACCATCATGAGACAGAAAAAAGCATCAGGAAAGACTCATCCTAATACTATAGCTATTTCAGTATCAATGTAGTTTGATCATTTTCAATATGCTGATTTAGCCCAAATCTGTGTGAAATCTCTGGGAGAAAACGCACGATTGTCAGTTATAATATAAAAACAATCTGCTCGATGACAATATCCTGATTTTCCACCCCTTATAAAGATGTGGTTTCAGTGTTCAGTTCAGTCAGCTGGCTGGGTGAGCTGGCTGGTTCTCACGGGAACAATATGTTACCCACACTGCCTTGCTCTGCTCCTGTCTTCCCTCTTCCTTAAGTCAACAAAACAGCAGACTTCTCACAGTAGGAAAAATGTTGTTTTCTGTCTGTTTTTCCGCAGCTCGCTCTCTCTCGTCAGTGGAACTACAGCAAGACATAGAAGTGGCAGTAGGCTGAATATTTTTGTTCCATAATAACCTTTCAGCATGTTGTAATTCAAGTGCTCTTAGAGAAAACTAGACCTCTGCACCTCCTCATGGCTGTTAACAGGCTTTAAAAAATCTGCTTTTAATGTGCGATTGATGCTGTGTTTTATACTGTATTTCTTTTTATGATGTCCATGTTTTATGATCATTTTATCTGTGTAAAGCGTCTTTGTGTCTTTTGAAAAGTGCTATATAAATAAAATGTATTATTATTTATTATTTAGCCAATCACAAGTGAGTTGACGGAGAGAGTGTTCCTATTGGCTGTGCTCCAGCTGGTGGGCAGTGCTTGGTATTTTTTCAGCTGATCTCAACATGGCTGTCCGGTCACAAACCTTCTCACTTTACAGCTAAACAGTAACTACAAGATGTTTCTGAAAATATGTGAGCTGAGAAATAGTCATTACAGTAACAGAATATTGATTCATATTTGATCAGCGCTCCCGAGTTTCACTGTTTGATTTCACTGACAGCTGCTCAGACACAGCAGGCTCCAGCTCAGCTCTGATTGGTTGCTTTCCTCAGGTCTGTCAAATCCTGTGGATGCCATTAGGAGCACCGGAGGACAAAGAGGCACATGATTTTTTTTTCAGATTACTTGTCTCATGTACTACTGTCAGGATATAGTGACCGTTTTATAAAAATAACTTTTGTAAATGATTGTGGTCCATTTCTCCCCACTGCTGCTTTAACCCAGGTACCCTGTGAAGTTTTTGACCTCCCTGTGAGTGCGTCTCAGTTTTGATTTTTCTCCTAAAGATGCACAAGGAAGCACATGTGCAGGCGGGTGATGTGTTCCTGCATTTCTTCGGTTTCACATTATGCCACTGAGCCAATATATGCAGCAATGCTCCAGCAAAGACAGGGAAGAAGACAGATTTCAAATTAAAAAAAAAATGTTTAATGAGGGTGGAAATTCAATATATCAATATATTTGTTAGACTTAACACAAACAATGTGTGTCAATATAACTAATGTTTGAAGGAAAACTCCACGGGTTACTTTTAAGCTTTGTGTTGGAAGAAGCCTAAGCTGAACATGCATCGTGCTTGAGTTCAATGTTGTAAAGCTACAGTACTCTGCAGCGGCTGACAGACTGGAGAACCGCCTTTTTCATCAGTCAGTTGTCAATCACATTTGATTAACAGGATACAGTATATTTTATTGTATCACTCTCCTAAATAGGACATCAAATTCCACTTTTCGTCAGACTTTTCTTTGGGAGACTACTGGTTCTTTAATCAGCAACTACAAAACAAGGAGTACTTTAAAGGGTTTCATGGATGTTTGACATATGATTCATCCCAAACAAGATGTCGTTCAGGTTCTGTTCAAGTACTTCAGACGACTCACTCTGAAGATCTGGCCTTGGGCTCTCTTCTACGAAAAGAAGACTCACTGTAAATGATAAATTAAACTACAAGTTTAACTGACATTTTTTCAGATTATTACTGGTAGAGTAATCAAGCAAAACTGGATGTCTACATAATGCTTTCAAAAACATCCTGAATGGTTTTTGCTTGAATTTTTTTAACATAATCTTTCTTACAATATTGTGAATAGGGAGGAAAACAGTGAGACTAAAATGTGCTGTGTTAGACATTCTTGTCATACCTAGCCAGGGGAAAATACCTTTGTTCCATTTCTGCTATGGTGGCAAACCTGACGTCTAACTGTATAGCACCTCGGTTGGCTGGGCAGACAGGTTACATGACATAGTGGTGAAGCCAGGGAAATCTAGATCCAGTCTGGCTAATGAAACAACAGTCCACAGTGTTGGTGCTGTTACCTGACTTCAAAATACAAGACACACATGGCTGAATCTGGGCAAAGAGTTGGCGTGGATCTGCCAGTTTCTAGGGCTGGGTCGATACACCATCTCCTGTACATCTCCTGATTCGATGCCTTCAGGATACTTGGGGGCTGATTCGATCTGTATTGCATTTTTTTAAGTATTGGGATTCTACAAGTATTGTGATTTGATATTACAGTTTTTTGCGGTTAACTTTTTTAACACATGGGAAAAAAAAGTTACATCATACACTTCTTTTACATGGAAAATATCTAAATTAATACAGTGAAAATGTTTGATTTTCAGCATGTGTGTCATCTGAAATGTCCTGAAGTCAAATACAGTATATCAATCATTTCAAGTATTATTATTATTATTATTATTATTATCACAAGAATAAAGACAATTCCCTCACAAATTAGTGGTATTTTCTTTTAATTTATAAGGGTCATGTAATGTTTTATACTTCTGGTGAATATAATCCAAACAATCTTATTTCCATGTATGTATTTTGTATATAGTTCCCTTTGTTAACACCTTATTTTGAAAATCAGACTTGTCACACGTGTATACTTTGCTAACTTTGCCAAGAACATCGCTAGCTCTCCCATTAGCTGACAAAGTATTTGAAAATTGAGTTTTAAAAATTAAAATCTCATACTTTTCTGCAATTTTTACACTTGACCTGCAGTCATCCAGTGGGCCGGATTGGACCCTTTGGCGGGACAGTTGTTGCCCTCGGGTTGTATGTTTGACACCCTTGATCTAGTGTAAACACCAACTTAGAAACATCATATGGTTACACTGATAGTACTACAGGATATTGTCCTTCCACTGTGTTCCTTATGTGAGAGGGGTCTAATGACTCGGCCACCTCTGAATAAACTGAGGACTGTATATTTAGACAGGTCTGTTTGGTTGACGGTGACACTGACCCATCTGTAATGTTCACGTTCTGCTAATGTCTATGTCCCATACCTATCACAACAAAGTGCACAGAATGGGTTGGTAGCCTGGTGACAATTTTAGTAATTTTCATTTGTCAATATATATGAAAAAGTGACTTTACCAGAACATTTTGTTTAAGCGAGAGAAGATCAAGAGCATGTCTGTCTTTTTGCATCCATGTTTCCCTCAGTTGCATCTTTTCCTTGCATCCCTACCACCACAGATGCATGGAGAATATAGTAGTATTGCATCTCCTTACCTATCTGCAGAAGTACTGGCGTCACCAGGGCTGTTTCCATGGCGTAGCAGAACTCGCGTCCAAACATCACTGCCCCGTGCATTAACCAGCGATGCAGAGGGATCTGCATACCTCTGCCCTCTTCCTCCACGTCCTTATCGCTCTCGCTATCTTCTGCTTCTTCCTTGAGTTCCCTCTTCTCCGGAAGGCCAGAAGCCTCCCTCTCCCCTGCTTCTCGTCCCATTATTTTCTGCTGATGGGTGTATTTTTCTCGGTATACTGTATATCAGCATATAACAATTATGTCTACTACTTTCTATATATGTACGCAGAAACGTGCTATTATTAAATGCCCATAGAACATGTGGTGTCTGTGGTTTTCATCTTGATCACTCACTGTATAAGAGAAGCCAAAAATATCCAGAAAACAATAATAAGAGAGCATATCTGCTGATCAGCACCCTCTGGGTTCAAAGTCAGAGAATTGCAAATAACTGAGGAGGTGGCAGGAATCATCATTATAATGAGGATAATGTCAAAAAATGATGTGGTAAAAATGTAATCCATACAGTTTGTCCTGTGGCCTTCATGCTGACATTTCCCCAGTTGCACAGCTCAGGAGCTCAGTAGGAGAGCGATGGAGTCCCTCACACGCAGATTCAAAATTCAAAAAGAGCAGAGAAGTTTCAGAGGTATGTCGAGGGGAGGAGCACGTAAGAGCAGAAGAGGTGGGCGAAGGGAGTTGGCGATGTGTGTGTTGTGGCTTCCTGTAGCTGTGTTGGTGGTAAGCTGTGAGAAGGGTTCCAATAGGTCTGTCTCTGTGGCCGGCCAGTGAGTGCTGGAGGTTGTGTGCATGTAGTATTTGGATTGTGCAAGATAAGTGGGAGGCTCAGCAAAAGTCCTTGTCTGTGTTTGTGCGTGAAAGTGCACTTCTTAGCAGGTCGGGGTCAAAGCATGTGGAAACTTTTTGGCAAAGACCCACTGAGTGACACAGCAACCTGCAGAAAAACACACACCGGGGGGGGGGGGGTTACACCTCCTCATGACTCTGTTTTTAAGGATTTTAAAAATCTAGCCTGTGACAGAAGACTTTGGCCAATCACAGACCTGGCTGCCGGGTCACTAACTTTCTCATTTTACAGCTAAACAGTAACTAGAAGATGTTTCTGAAACCATTTGAGGTGAGAAAAAGGCATTACAGTAACAGAATACTGATTCATATTTGATCAGCGCTGCCTAGTTTGACCGTTTGATCAGAGTTTGTGAGGATTGACAGCTGCTCAGAGACGTCAGGGCTCCATCTCAGCTCTGATTGGTTGTTTTCCTCCAGGTCTGTGAAATCTTGTATATGCCATTAGGAGCACCAGACAATATGATTTCAGATTACATGTCTCATGCACTACCACATACTAAAAACATATATATATATATATATTTTTATATATATATATCATATTTGCAGAATTTTACCCACTGCAGCTTTAAGTACACTGGCAATCAAGTTAGACTCGATATATTACTAATGCTATTACACAATACTATCTATAGTAGGTTTAACAATGGAATAGACATCATATATCTGAGGAAGGATCAAAGGGTGAAGCAATTTAACCACACATCAAACTATGTCAGATTACAGTACAGGTAGATATTCATGTAGAATCTGTTAAACCTGTAACCATAACCTTTAAACCACAACACTGGCAGGATATAAAGACATCAGACATTAAGAAATCTATTACAACACAGCAGATGTTGCATAATTGTTAAATCAGATAGATCTGATTAGACTGTTATCTGTATTAAATCACGTTTGGTCTGTATTCCACATAAAGGTTAGGTCACGTAAAAGTTAATGTTTAAACAAAATAAACTGAGCGTTACAACGCAGATGGGAGACAGTCTTGTGAAAGAGTGACAGAGTAACCCTGACCCTGTTCCTGTGTGTAGTACTAGTGACTAACGTTGTAACTTCCTTCAGTTGAGCTGTAAATGTGTGTTTTTCAGACATCCGATGGTGTGTGTGTCTGGGCTTGTTGAGCCAGTAAGGACATACTTTGCTCGGGGGCAGCTATGCTAACGGATTTACCTGAAGTACGTACCGACCAGCTCCACGGTCATTAATAACGAGGCATTATCAGTCTTTTTTTAGAGAGAGACTGCACATGACGATAAATAAACACCTGACTCTGGACACATTAATGCTGACTGAGGTTTGACTTGACGATAAGCGAGCTATTAGCTGGGCTAATAAATTAGTTAGGCAGCTAACGTTAGCAAATTAACACAGATTATATTAAAGGCAGGAAAACGCAACATACCTGAGATTTTACTCCGCTGAGGTAAAGCCAAAGCAGCTCCGCCTTATGTCAGTTTTCAATATCATTCATTTTCGATGGCGTTACAGCCAAACTCTTGTTTTGGTTTAGCAATCCGGCTAACTGAGTGACCATCTGGTTCACTGCCTCATCATTCACTCATTGGTTTCCACAGTAACAAAGCGAGGCGTGGTCGTAAAATGACGCAAATACCGTCATCAAGCTGCTCACCTACGGTGGGCGGGGCAACACTAATAGTACAGTTATTACTCATCAATAAATGATATCAATAGTGATATTAAACTAAATATATAGAAACTAATATACCATATATACTATAAAATAAACTAAAAATACATGATGATGTCACAAAAATGATAATGTGTAGGCATTATATTTCAAATTGTGATAATGGAACATTTATTTATTTATTTATTTATTTATTTGTTTATTTGTTTATTTATATTTCCAAACCTCGTTCCTCAAATCTAAAATTAAGACTTATGAGACTGGTTTTACATTTGAATAACCAGGCAAAATACTTACACTAGGATGCACTGATGCCGGATCGGACTGGATTATTGGATCAGAAATCAATGACAATGGGGCTGATCTATTCAGTTCAATTCTATGTTTATATGCTATATATATTATATATATAGAATTAAGATTGCTGTTTATGTTTTAACCAATTTCTTACGGTGTTAAAAGGCTTTACATTTGAATTGTAATTCTTGTTAATTTTGAAGATTTCTTACCAAGTCCCTGGCATATGTATTATTAGATTATTTTAATAGTTTAATAGTAATTAAAATAATACTTATGTATATGTATTTTTTGTTACATTTTGTTTTACAAAGTTAGGAAAACAATGTTTAAGTCAAGCCTGATGTTGCCTTACGCATAATAGGATGATCCCAGTCATATCCACACAGTGAGGCTTACAGCTTATTAATTATTATTAACAGTGGTATCGGATCGGTACTCTGTATCGGCAGATATCCAAAGCCTAGGTATCTGTATCGGGACTGAAAAAGATGGATCGGTGCATCGGTCCCTCTGTATTATATATACGTTTGGCTCATTTACTTGGACTTGATCCCACTAATGTGAGACAAGGAAAATAACTCTTTTCCTAACACAGGAAAGCACCAGATCAATACATAAAGCAAAGTAAAACATTTGATTTGCTTGAACTCCCCTTTTTATTTTCCCTCACAATTTCTCTATTATATACTTAATGGGACATTTTCCCTGCAAAGAGAGGTTCTGCTGATTGTTGATGAAACAAAAATGTTGAAGTGTTTACTCAGCGGCACATGATATCACACTTTGTTATAATAAAATAATGTTATTACAGGCCAAGCATTCATATTGTAGCTGCTTTCAGTCATCCCAGCAGTCTCCATTTGAATAACATTTTCTTTGGTCTCTTTACTGTAATAGCCTTTGAAAGGGAGTGCATTGTTGCCCCCTGCTGCACAAAAGTGGTTATCATTCCCAAGTGTTTTCTTGCAGTGGATCTTCTGAAGTGTAATCCAGGCAAAACACGTCGCCATCCTTCCATGTGGTAAACACATGCAGGTGTTTTTATATTGTGTTCCACTTGTGTTGAATTCCTTCCTGTTCACACTTGACCAGGCATTGCAGTAAGTACTTGATCCAATCTGTTTGACAGTATAATGAAAAAGATGTAATGGTACCAGGCAGGTGTCAGAGTGGTCATCATATACCAGCACTTTCTGCCTTGGCCAGCTCTATGATATTGTGCACAACAGAAGTCACAGTGGCAGTCATCTCAGGGGATTACATGCAGTATGAAAGGAACCTTTAGATAGTGCTGCAACAATTAAGACTATCCCTCTCATGGAACCAATTTGATCAGTTTTTAAGAATTAATTGATGAAGTGTATTTGGACACTTTAAAGGGAAAACATTAGAATGTGGAAGATGGAAGGTTTCTTTTAAATGAGACTTGGGTTTTGTCCGAAATTGCTATGTACTACTATACATACTCAGTCTGGGTACTATCGCTCAACATACTTTTGTGAGAATAAACAGTAGTATGTATCTTTTGTGAAGCACTGGAAAGTAATTTACGTCATCACTTCCTGAGAGCCTCCTTGCCGGTTAGAGACGTGTAACCATGGTAACCAGTGCATCAAACGTATGTAAGAATCATAGTCTGAATTAATGTAAACTATATATTAGATAGATAATTAGATAGATAATTTCCATCCATCCATCGTCAACTGCTTATCCCGTTAGGGGTCGCGGGGGGGCTGGAGCCGATCCCAGCGGCATTGAGTGAAGGCGGGGTTCACCCTGGACAGGTCGCCAGTCCATCGCAGGGCACATAGAAACAGACAACATAGAAACAAACATCCATTCACGCTCACATTCACACCTACGGGCAATTTAGAGTCATCAATTAACCTAAACAGCATGTCTTTGGACTTTGGGAGGAAGCCGGAGTACCCGGAGAAAACCCACGGTTACATGGGGAGAGCATGCTCCACAACTCCACACAGAAGAGTCCCAAGCCGGAATCGACACTCTTGCTGTGAGGCGAGAGTGCTAATCACTGCACCACCATGCAGCCCTAGATAATTTCCCTTCGGGTATTAATAAAGTTCATCTATCTATCTATCTATCTAGCATAGCAAAAATTTTATGCTAACACTTTCTTTGAAGCGTTACTGATGTTACAGAGCTGTCTGCCAATGTACCTTATGACTATGTCATTACTGCTGCATTGCATTCTGGGATATTTATGATGCTGTAATGGCCAGCATTGCATACTTTAATATTTCCACAGAAATAGTATGTAATTCGCGTACTGTTGGTTTCATACTAAGGTTTCGGACATATTAAAATATCTCACATATTGTTTTAGTGTTCTTAATATTGAGTATGGAATTTTGGATGCGTCCTTGGTATTTTGTCACTTATGCGATTCAAGTAATAAAACTTGTAAGTCAGTTTTGTATTCTGTTGTATTGTTTGAATTTGGCAGCAACCTTGTCTAGCAGTGAGGGAGATCGTCTCACGGATGAAAAGTCGAAGCTCCAAGGTCATTGGGAGGTTTGGCATGAAAATAATGTTTAGTTGCAGACTAAATTTGTCTCTTGTCAATGTTGTAATTAATTTAAGTAGTATATTAATGGTTTTATATACTAAAAGACAGTGTTGGCTGTTGGTCCTGAGCTCTTAGCACTGTGCCTGTACACACTGATGCTGTTGTCAGTGGTCAGCATGTTAGAGTCCTTTCTCCAGGCGACTGGGACATCTCAGCAACTCTGTTTTCTTCATCCCTTCATCTGAAAGGGGATTTACAGTGTGTGGTTCTTCTCCAGATCATCTCTCTCCAGTGAAGTGGGGATCTTGGTCATCATGATCATATTATTAGCGGTGGCGGTTGCTTTCCCTCCCGAGGCCTTGGAGCTGTGCTGCATGCTGATGATGTCGCCACTAGTCTGCTCAGGCTCTGCACGGCGGAAAATATTTCTCATGGTGGCCTGAGGGAGAAAAGACCAGTAAATTATTCAGTGAATCGATGAGTAAATAAGAGATTAAGTGAGCGATGGATGGACAAATTATGGCTGGAGGGAAAGATGGATGGATAGATGGACAGGTGGCAGAGAGGAAGTATGGTGCGATGAAGTAATACGAGGAAGGAAAGTAGTCCTGTCACCTTGAAATTATTTGTAACAAAGCAGTACACGACAGGATCCATGCAGCTGTTCAAACTGCTGAGCGTGACAGTCAAGTGGTAGGCTATGACGTGATGAGGCATGTCAGGGTGGAAGTACACCACCACCTGCAACACAACAACACAGCACAGACATGAGATCACATACAATGTTGTTATATTTAACCAAAAATGTATAAAAGCAGCAACAGATACTGCATTATCATCCACTTATCCTGATTATACAGTTGTTACTGTCCAAACTTTTTGGCATGTGACCTCTTAACACAAAGCAATGTCTACTACTATTCACAGATAACGGCCTGAGTATGGACCAGCAAGCAACCTTCGGGTCTGAGAAGTGAAGTCAATGTGGATGTGCCTTAAACTTTCTTCTTGTATTCTTTGTAAAAGTCAGCAGGGAGCGACTCCTCTGGTTGCAAAAAGAAGTCTATGAGGAAATGACTCTACTTCTCACTTGATTTATTACCTCAGTAAACACCGTAAACAGGAGTTTATGGTCTCAATCGCTAGTTTAAAGTCTTCCTCAATACAGCATGATGTTCATTTAGTAAATTTAGAGTCAGATAGACCATAAAGCAGGGTATGCTTTAGGGTATGGCTATCTCATGATTGACAGGTCGCTACCACGGCGTTGTCCGGTCTGGGAGTTGTCTGTGTTTTTGTTTGTAACCTTTTCACAGTGTGTTTTCAGTTCATCAGAGTTAAAGCTGTAGGTTAGATTGGAGCAAGACAATAGTACATGAAACAGGTAACCTCTGCTGCTCCTAAATGATATCTGCAAGATTTCACAGACCGGAGGAAAACAACCAGTCAGAGCTGATCTGGAGTCACCTTTCCAGCTGCTGTCTATGAGAGCCAAACAGTCAAACTAAGCAATACTGATCAAATATTAATCAATACTCTGTTACTGTAATGCCTATTTCTCACCTCAACCTTTCAGTTTCACTGTAAAATAAGAAAGTTTGTGACCCGGCAGCCATGTTGAGATCAGTTGAGGGGACTGCAAGCACCGCTCACATAGCACAACACAGCCAATAGGAACGCTCTCTCTCTGAAATGACCTGTGATTGGCCAAAATCTCCCATCAGGGGCAAGATTTTTTCAAAGCCTGAAAACAACCGTGAGGAGCTGCAGAAGTCCAGTTTTCTCTCAAAACACTTGAATTACAATATGCTGAAGGATTGTTATGGAATTTTTGCCCAATGATGCAAAAAAATTTGTTACCTATTTAAGCTTTAATTGTAACTTTTTGGTCAACTAAAAATGACTTATTCAGTGTTCAGTTGCACTTAGCTCCACCCTCTCATGTCTTATGGTTGTAAAAATACAAGTTTGCCGCAGCCAAAAAACAAGATGGCGACTGACAAACTCAAGGCTTTAAAACGGACATTTACAAACCAGTGGATGATATCACAGTGATTTCGTCCTCTTCCTATATAGTCTATGGTTACACCTGTCTCTCAAATTCAAATAAGTTTTATTGGCATGAATGTTCAGGTCACTTAATACACCTTAAACACACTTTCTTTTACATATGTAACCAATCAGAAGCATTTACATAGCTTGTCGCACCTCTGAATATATGGTAACAGTCAATATATTTTGCAGCTAACTGCTTTCTCTCCAACATAAATATGTCAGTTTCTGAGAATGAGAGGGAGGGAGATGGATAAACTCAGGATATACGTTATGCTATCTATTTTTCAAAGAAGACACCACTCAAATCCTTATATTTCTCACAGTAATAAGAAGTGATTCTGTCTCTTACTCACCTGTCTGATGTGGAAGGGTGTGAAGCAGACAGTGAAGATGATCAGCACTGTGGTCAGCAGCTGGACCGCCCTCCTCCTCCTCTCTCTGAGGAAAAACAGTTTAAAGTTAAAATCATTACTGTGACATCAGCTGTATGCCTCCAGTGCTTTTAACGCTGCAAATGTGAGTCATTTAACCTCAGTATTTTCAAATCTATGTCTGTTGGTAACATAGGATTGGTTATACCTGCTCTGCTGCATCAGGCGGCGGTCGGCTAGTGCCCACATAATCCGCAATGTGAAGACCATAATGATGACGAGGGGCAGGAAGAACTCGGTGATGGTAAGAAAGAGCAATTTTGAGAGGCAACATCCAGGATGCTGGAAAGCAGTGGACAGGAACGAGTAGGTGACCACGATGGCAAACAGCCACACGGAGACACACACACATTTGGCCACACTGGAGTTCCTCCACCGACGTGACGCTTCAACCTGCAAGGACAAAAGAAAATAGGCAGCTTTAAGTGGCATCCGCTTTTGAAGTCAGGACGACCATGTAGTGAATGGACAGTTTGGGCTTCGGAAAACATCACTGAGACCGATCTATCTGTCGCCAAACTACAGACAAAACCCACCTGCACGATGGCGAGGTAGCGGTCGACGCATATGCAGGTCAGAAACAGGATGCTGCAGTACATGTTGACAAAGTAGCTGAAGATGTGCAGGTAGGAGCAGGTGAGACAAGTTCCTCCGCTGTAGTAGAGCAGGATGCGGGTCGGCAGAGAGAGATTCACCAGGAGGTCCGTCACCGCCAAGTTGATGGTGTAGATCACTGAGGTGGTCTTTTGCTTGGTACGGAAACAGAAAACATAAAGTGCGACTATGTTGAGCACCATGCCCACCTGTTGGAGAGAGAGGAAAATTGGGGCGTTTGTACAGACTGGCAGTTTCAGTAAGAGTTTTGAAACTCATAGAAGGATGTAAGAATATTTACCTAGACCATAAAGACTTCTGAAAAATTGCCTACCAGGAATATGAGAGAGTTTATGACCATCAGTGCAATCCAAAGGCCGTAAAAGTCGTTGTAGAGCCCCTCGTCTAAATGAGCCAGTCTTTGCAGATATGCCTCCATGCCACTTCTATTATTGGCTGTTATAGGCAGGATGGGAAATGAAGTGTTGATGAAAAGCCAGGCCTCAGTGCTGTTGAAGTCCATCATCATGGTGATGATGATGAGGGTTGTGATGATGATGATGATGATCCAGAGTTGGTGCAGAAACTGTCTGGGGCTGCAGGCTATTCCACCATGCATTAGACGACAGGGACACACATAAACACTTAACAAGACTGTAGGAATAATGTAAACCATAATTCAAACGCAGGGACAAACAACATACAGAGCAGGGCAACGACTCAACCTGTTGTTCATAACACCATTCAGTTAAACCTGCAGTAGGCAGACTGTTTTTAGCAGTAGAGGTTGGCCAATCACCGGTCATTTCAGAGATTGTTCTTATCAAGCGTTCCTATTGGCTGTGCTCTGGCTGGTGGGTGGTGCTTTCTTCAACTGAGCTCTACATGGCTGCAGAGTCCCAAACTTTCTCTTTTCACAGCTAAACAGTAACTACAAGATGTTTCCGAACATTTCTGAGGAGAGTAATAGTCATTACAGTAACAGAGTAGTGATTGATATTTGATCAGCGCTGCCTAGTTTGACCGTTTGATCAGAGTTTGTGAGTGATTGACAGCTGCTCAGAGACAGCATGCTCCAGCTCGGCTCTGATTGGTTGTTTTCCTCTGGTCTGTGAAATCTTGCAGATGCCATTAGGAGCACCAGAAGACACAGAGACATGATTTTTTTCAGATGACCTCTCTCGTGCACTACTGCTATAGTGACCATTTTATAAAAATAACTTTTTTTAATCATATTAGCTCCATTTCTACCAGCTACAGCGCTGATGATTTTTTGATAACTTTGGCCACAGCAATGCACCTAGAGCAGGGTGCCCAAACTCTTCCCTTGGGGATGAAAACTGAAAACATAATGGGCCAAAAGCAAACACCTACGTATAAAGTACGTATTAAATATAGTAAATAATAAATAAAGTATAACGTATAAAAAGTATTATTTAGTATTTAGTATTATTTATATAAATAAATAAATAAGTATAAATAAATAAATAAATAAATAAATCCCCAAGTAGCCCATGAAATAAAAAATAATCTCACAACATCATTAATTATTTGTTTTCAACATTAATTATGATTAGTTATTCTCATAAGGATATCACTGGTTGTTGTGTGTAGAGGCACATGTGTGTACAGTATTGCGGCACTGAAACAAGGAAGATAGATATATACAGAAGAACGTGACAGCTTGCTGAAGCCTCGAATACTTTAGAATATTTGTCACCGAAGCTTTGAAGCCCAAAAAATGGTATTCAGGACAGCCCTAATTGTATTGTTAAGATGCAAAATGGTACCAGTATCCCCCTAGGTCCCTTGATTAAGATGCCATTTGTCCATGTGCCACTGTCTCTGCTCCTCCATTTTTTTTTTCTTACCTCACTAACACCAAACTGACTTCAAAGTGTCACTCTGCTCACTGTGCTTAGATATGAAAAATAATTAATTATTATTTTATAATATATAATTAGTATTTTAACATTTTACCTAACAAAACATAAAACAGTATAAACAGCATTTTCACATTTTTTATTATTTATATTTAGATATTTTATAAATCATTTCAATCATTTAAAATATTTAGTTATTTATTTTTGTGAGAAACGTCTGCCTGGCCAAACTGCACTTTATTGGAGGCCAGCTTTGGCCCCTGGGCCCCAGTTTGGGCAGCTTTTTCAATGTGACATGTTTCATGTTTTAATCATGTATCTTTCTTACTTTATGTGGTTAATGAAGCTGATTTCTAAATAACCTACCTCACACACACACACACACACACACACACACACACACACACACACACACACACACACACACACACACACACACACACACATCCCTCTCTCCTATCCTGACGTCCTCCTCGTCTCTGTCCTCAGTGTGGTTGTTGCTGTTGGCATGGCCACACTGACAAAGCAACTTTAAACCAACGTCAGACCTATTTAGATCATTTATTTATAATGTAACTGTATTTATTTATGGCTACAGCGGGGTATATTTATTTCAAGCTGTTTTTATTGCATTAACAATAAAATGTGGATGTCAACTCTTACAGGCACAGATTCTTGCCCTTTTCATAAAACACAGAAATAACACATCCACCACTTTCTGGCTAAGATGTGACCTTTTCATGGCAGTCAACAAGAAGAAATCCTGTATGGTTCCCCTTCATTTAAATAGCTCAGATCAAAACCACAAATAGTAATTTTGTGCCTATGTAAAACAACAACCCTGATCTGCATGGCCTCTTTATTTACCCCAAAGAAAGATGGTGCATTCTTCTTGTAATTGGAATAAACAGAGTGGATTTGGGTTAACTGGACAAATTGTGTACAAGATAACAGTGCTTTCCCAGATATTAGACATTTCAAGTTCTGCAGTAACATACTGTAAGTCTAAAAGTGTTCATGCGGTCAGTGGGTGCAGCCATAGATTGTATCTAAAGATGGACAACATGACAGCTCCCCAAAAGTGAAGCCAAAACATCTTGACTGCCCCCTGGTGGCTGGCTGCAGTATAGGTCATAAAGCCTTCATGTTAGTGGATGGGTCAAGTACACATCAACTACATTTTTCCCAAAGATGGTTTCTGTCATTTTAAGTAGCTCTTATCATGTTGATGTACAGTATGTTCAAGTGTTGATTTTTCTGATAAGTTTGGTTTTAATTAGCTATTTGAGTCTATAAAAAGGGATGAGACGTCGTGATTGGCAGCTGCGAGTCTCTGGTGGTCATGCTCTATTGGTTCGGGCGGAGGACCTGCTGTGGTTTCAGCGCCCCGATCACTACTGCACAGACTCTGGCTCCAAATGATGTCAAAATCTTAAGATGGCAGCTCCTGTATCTGGGGTATTTTGACTTCACCTCTGGAAGTGGAGACATGTTGTTCATTTTTTTGTATGTAGTCTACAGGTGCAAGACTGAGACCTTGACAATCCCAGTAACACATTTACTGAAGGAAAGGCACTAGATTAAACATCCACTGACGATCCTAAAATAACTGCAAAGTGGTAAAGTAGAGGTGAAATAAAAGCCACAATATGTACAATCACTACTTACAAGTGCAGAGTACAGTACTATACTAGTAATCCTTCCAAGGTGAACAGAAACCGTAACAGATGTCACTGTGACAAAATGCAACATGTCGTTGCCAGGTTGTTTTTTTTTCCACATTTCACATGTTCACAGAGTGGTGATAATTTCTTACGGCGCACAAGCAAAATCCTGCTGTTATGAGTCTTTATGAAATTAGACACTTCAGTTAGCTACTTGACCCTTTCCATATGGTGTTTTCAGCAGCGAGGAGGAAAATATGCAAATATGAACTAGAATCTACCAGGTGTGAATATCATAGACAGCAGAGGGCAGTCAGTGAGTATGCCACATATCATATACAGTATCTCGATAGATAGATAGATAGATAGATAGATAGATAGATGACATTGTGGACTGTCATGTTGAAGCCTAGAGTTCAGCATTTTGGTCGTCGCCATCTTGGCTTTTTGCAACAAGAAGTGACACGAGAGCGTGGAACTAAGTACGACTGAATGCTGAATAAGACATTTTTAGACAACCAGCAAGGTTATATCTAACTGTCATGAACTGAAAACAGAATATACCCTGCTTTATGGTCTCTCTGACTCTAAATAGGACCATAAGTTATTAAATGAACATCATGCTGTATTGAAGAAAACTAGCGATTGAGACCATAAACTCATATTTATTATGTTTACCGAGGTAATAAATCAAGTAAGAAGGAGGCTCATTTTCTCATAGACTTTTCTTACAATCAGACTTATTTTGCAACCAGAAGTGTCGCCCCCTGCTGGCTATTAGAAAGAATGCAAGTTAAAGGCTCTTCAGCATTGGCTTCACTTTTCAGACCCAGAGTTGCCCATTGAGATAGATAAAAAAGGGGGAACAGCAGATGATTTTGGACACTCTTGTGCAAACTGATTATTACATTTACAGCAGTAGAGTGTGAGTTGAGAACTATGAACTATGTAAAACGTTTGTTGAGTCGAGTCCAACTCATGAGAAATCCACAGGCAATGAAAACATAAAAAACTGCAGAGTCAAATGAGGTTAAACACCATATTTTCCATGGAGCGTCCCAATGGGTGTCAACCCAACGCTGGCTGGAGGCTGAAATGTTTCCCTATTCTTCCATGACAAATGTAGTTTAATTGCTCGTGTGAGTCCCAGCCTGGATAGGTTTGTGTTGTGTATGCTCGTACTCTCACAACTAATCTCTCACAGCAAAATAATCATCAGGCTGATGGAAAATGTAGTCTATTCCAGCTAATGAGAATAACATGCTCAGCTGAGGGTGAGGCATGAATAATGCGATTCATCTGCATTAACAAGATCAGTCCAGCCACAGAACATTAAGACCAATGGAGGAAATAAATGAGTGTTTTCACAGTAACATCCCCTGATATTGTTCAACTTACTGGGAGCTAGTTCATCATCATTAACGGCGATAACGAGTGTTATGAGCGGCGCTCTGGGGAAATTGTGTGTTAAACCACTTACTGTACTTCATCCGTTCAGAAACAAATGAGAATGACAATACATTCCAGTGGTTTTCAATGATGTGTTGTCAAAACTGGTCTGTGGAAAGATGAATACTAAGCGCCAATTGACCTAACTATCCAAAGCTAAGCACCCATTTGGGTGTGGTCAGAAGAGTGGTCCGGGACCTGTAATCACAGTGATGTCATGGTTTCCTGGGTTCCCCAAAGGCTTGTTGAAGGAAGCTGGGTCACATGTCATCAACACGTCATATCTTTGAGGGTATAACACATGCGCAGTAAAATCTGGTCTGCTCTTGCTGAAATTGAGCCAAACGCAATGCACGACTGCAGCTTCAGTTATACTGTGCTTGGGGTCTTGGGGTACCCCATACCCCAAGACCCATGTCCGCCTGTGTCCCAGCCTCCTTCCATAGGCCTTGGAGTCCACCTGCAGGAAGGTGAGAAGTCAAACCACTGGAGGTCAGCAGGGCATGTTACGTTATTCTAAAGGGGAACATTTTGCTACCTTTTATGTATGGTGTTGAGTTAATATTTTTTTTTTTTGGAAATAATTTTCTCCTTATTTTTTCCCCCAATGTTGTGTTTTTTTTCCCCAAGGTATTTTGTCCAAAATCTTCTTCCCCAGAGGGTCCCTACTGGCCATATCCTCCCTTGGCCTCTCTCCCGCTGTATTTCTTCGGCTGTATACTCTGACTCGATCAAATACGGCTCAATATCCGAGTCAGTGTAAAACATTGTACATCCTCACCCATAATATCCTCTGCACTCCAGGGGGGATTCTAGATTCTAGGATCAGACGTTTAGGGGGGTCAGCCCCTAATGAGAATGTGAAGCCAATGCAGAAGTGCCTTAAACTTGCATTCTTTCTAACAGCCAGCAGGAGGCGACTGATTGCAAAAAGAAGTCTGATTGTATAGAAGTCTGTGAGAAAATGACCCCTACTTCTCTCTTGATTTCAAACACTGTAAACAAGACTTTATGGTATCAATCGCTAGTTTCAAGTCTTCTTTAATACAGCAGCAGGGGATGCTTTAGGGCATGGCTACCATTGTGGATGACTCTGTATTAGTCAGTCTCTTGACTACTCATGAGAATGAGCATGGCCCTGTCATCGATGACTTTATGTCCTGGTGTGAAGATGCTTTTTTACATCTAAACATCAGTAAAACTAAGGATATGTCTATAGACTTCAGACGCCTCCCCCCTGCTCCAGAGTATAGTGTAATAAAGGGTCAGGATCTGGGCGCCTTGATTGATGACCGGCCTAAGTTCGACTTGAATATCACTTCTGTGTGCAAGAAGGCAACAAAGACTGTCTGCCCCTAGGAAACTTGCTAAGTTTCAGGTGGACATTAACACTGATGACACTGTTTTATAGAGCTTTTATTGAGTCTGTCCTGACGTTCTCCATTATCTGCTGGTTTGGAATTATCACTGTCAGAGACAAAAATGCTCTTTCCAAAATCGTGAATGCGGCCAGTAAGATAGTGGTAGGGAAGTTTAATAGTCTCACTGAATATTTTAACAAGCAGGTGTTCAACAAAGCCATAAATATTTATCAAGACACAAGTCATCCCTGTATTCAGAATACATGTTGTTGCCATCTGGCTTGCATTTTAAAACTCCCATTGTTTTAAAACAGAGGTACAAAAATTCCTTCATCCCTCTTCCTATCCAAGCACTGAATGCACACAACGGGGAAGGAAAGCTTTGTCCATCTAGTGACCCCCCCAACACATACACACACACACACACACACACACACACACACACACACACACACACACACACACACACACACACCTGTCTATCTGTCTGTATCATGTTTTGCCTATTGTTGTGTGGTATGTGTGTGATCCTGTTGCAAACAAGTTGCCCATTTGGGACAAAGAATAAACCAAACTGAACCTTTTGATTGACAGGCCGCTACTACGGCGCTGTCAGGTCAGGTCTGAACTTTGACCCTTTCACAGTAACATTTTGGTTGCCTAACAGTGTCTTATTTTGCATTGTGTTGTACGTAGTGCCACCCTCTCGTGTCACTGCTGATTGCAGTTAACCAAGATGGCGACGGCCAAAACGCTGAATTCTAGGCCTCAGAATGGAAGACCACAAACCGATGGGTGGCATCACGCCGACTACGTCCACTCCTTAGAAACAGTCTCTGCTTTGATAATGCACAGATAACACGATATCGGTCTAAGGCATCGCTGCTGCTGTCCCATTGTTACTCGTCCTCTTGTGCCATCAAAGACTGTGGTGATGCAATGACTGTAAAGTGATACTGAGAGGAGAGCAGAGGGCCCAGAGGCAGATCACAAATAACACTGTCCAAATAAATTCCAGCAGCGTGGGAGTCTCATTTGGGTGCGTGTAAGATTGTGTGAAAGAGAGGAATATATAAAAAGAGAGACAGACAGGATGCGATAGTGGAATACAGATCTCACGCTGTCCTGCGTCAAATTATAGCTTCACAGAAACCCCCTCCAGGCAAATGGAACATTTTTGTTGCTGCTGTAACTCTAATTTTAGTGATACTTGTACTTGCAATAGAAGTTCACAGGGGTCTTCTTGTGTACTCTGACTGTTTACCATGTTACAAACGTGCTCTGGAAGGGAGGTAACTTATTTAAATGCTGCAGATAACCTGCAGATAACTTTCTGGAAAAACTCATTAATGGATTTTGAATGCAGTCTATTTAAAGCAACATTTATGTGTTTTGTACGCCGACTTTTGAGACTAATCACGCGCATGTTTTTGTTGTATTTGCATATTTATCTGGTTTCCTGGAAGAAACATAACTGTGAAACCTTTCAAAACAGTATCCTGTTTGTAGAAACAATTTATCCACCGCTGAAGACAGCTTACCTCTAGAGAAGAAGGAGACTAACCAGTCAATGTAGTGGACTGACCCGGGACAAGTCAAATCTGTGTCTGGTGAAGCTGGTGTGTCCTCATGTCCGTCAGTGTCCAACCAGGTGATGCTGGATCTTCTCCAAGTTAAGGACGCATCACCTCTCAGTGACCTTTGCACCCCTGTGTCATCTCCGAACATCCACTTACATCAGTCGCCTTTCTGTCCGGAGCAGGTTCAGCATTTCAGTGACAGCTTCACTTCTCTTGTGAAGTGTTGTGTATCTCCGTTCAATTTCTCCAATCATACCAGTTGGCTGTAGCGATCTTCAACACAATCCTTCAGATGTGTGCATCCTCTGTCACTTTGTCAGCCCGTTACGCAGTGTATTGATTTCTCATCTCAGCAACCTCAGATCTGTCTTCAACTGTTGTACATCTCACTCCTTTCAATGTGTCTTCCTTCTTCTCTCCTTCTTTTTCTCTCCCTAATAGCATCATTTTCAGTCTCTCTCTCTCTCTCTCTCTCTCTCTCTGCCTTGAATGACTGTCTTTCTGCTTCCCTCCCTCTCACTCTAAACCGTCCTTCAGTTTGGTCTTCAGACAGGAAGTCTTAGCATGTGTTTACATTCTGCGGACACACACATGCTTGCCCATGTACAGTGTGCACACACACCAATGTTAGAGCACACATGCACAAATCTCTACACACCAGATATCCCCGGGCACACAAAGCGCAACTCTTACATGAAATATTGTGACATATATGATGTATATACTGTGCAGGTCCGTAAAGTCATTTTCCAAACCCTCAAATGTAAAGCTTAGACTAAAAAGATGACTGTAAAAGACAAATGATGGAGGTTCTCTGTGTTCCCTCAAAAACTGAAGAATGGACCTGGATTTATAGTACGTAACCATGGTGATATACTACTAAATGTCCAGTACATTACATTTCAAGAGACTCACGGTGCAAAATGATCTCAAACATTGTAAAGCCGATGGACAGAATTATGCTTTTTGTCAAGACAAACAAAAAAGTGAAGGAAACCTTTTTAACCTTATTCTAATGTTAAACTCTGCAATGATATATTCAGGGAACTGAATAACACCCATTTTGAAAAATCCATCACCACCAGTATATAATCCCAAAAGCTTGTATCCTAAAAACGTTGACACTTGACTTGTTTTTAAGATAATATTTAGCTTTAAGAAATCTAAAATAAGATGAAAAAATACATTCATTAAAACTCAACTGCATGTGTAGTTGATGCATCCATAAATATCTTCCTTTTTGATGTAAAATAACGTAAGAGTAAATTATAATAAAGAGGACATTTTTCTATCAAGGAGAAGGGATTTAGTCAACCCCGATCTGTATCTCATGATAAATGTTGATATGAATGAAATATGAAAGAGTGATATATAAGATTGAACTGGAAGACAAAGAAAGAAAGCCCTCTGATTTGTGCTAGATTAAAAAAAAAAAATTATTACATACTTAAGGTTAAAGTTGCAAAAAAAAAAAAAAATTTCAGAAAAGAACGTATATTCTCTAAGACTATGAAGTCAGAAATTTGCGACAGAATATACAAATTCTATATTACCAAGCATCTGGACTTGTTAATAATGAATAAATAATAATAAATCTAATAATAAAAGAGACATTGGGCCTATTCAGAAGAAATCAACAGGCTGGTTTGAACTGAATTTACAGCTTTAATCTCAGAGTTGTTTTGTCTCATAATATTACCCCTCTTCCCCACCTCCATAATTATTTTTTATTAACCTACAATCGCCATAATATATACTAATACCTTCATAATATCTGTACACAGAACACCTTATGTTTCTGCAAACATTATCATCAAATGTAATCAAATGTGATTGTGAGGCAACACTGGTGTCTTGTCATGATTCACAGAGGGAAAAAAAAAAAACTCAAAACTTCAAAATGTTGAACCTGAACAGACAAAACAGATCAGGCTTAACAAGTGATTTGACGCTCATTTCATCCTGACACTTGTTTTTACTAAAAGTGGAAAAAAAAAAAAACAAAAAGACAGTGAACACTGTGTTGTGATTTAGCTCATTTGCATTGTGGATGTTATCTTTGAGGAGGCAGATGAAGAAACAAAGAAACCTTCTATCTTTTCTACAGTTTTCACACTAGTATGAGGAATAAATTACTGCATGACGAACGTGTTAACAAGCAAAACATCAGGGTAAAATCAGGCTTTGCATCAAGTGTCTCTTTTAAACCGACATTTAGGACATATTGTATAATTGTTTTGTGTGTCACATAAATGTATGAATCCAAATACACAAAAGTCTGACCAAAAGATGTATTCAAATGTGAGGCCCAGTCTGTCTCTTCATAACGTGTCCCTGGACCGCCATCCATCTTGTAGAATGAGACAGGTTTGTGTCTCCCGGTTTCCTGTCTCGAGGATCGTCATCGCTCACAGCTTGTCAGCGTTCCTCGGAAAGATCCGGAATAACGGATGTCAGGAGAAGAGCCATGGATCAACCTTTTACTGGGGACGGGTACAAAGAGAAGGAGCAGGATGGGGACAGACGGGAAAGAAGAGAGGGAGAAGGGGAGGTGTGAAAGACAAAAGAATAGACAAGGCAAAGCTGGAAAGAAGAAGACAGGGTGAGCCCAGTACGTCTGTCTGTATATAGGTGTTTCAAAGACAGATGGGTCATTATATGGCATGTTTTTGCGTTGTGCAGGCACAGGGAGAGGTGTGACTCAGTCCAACCAGGGGAACTGGAAAGCTTTGTTTATGTCAGGAACCGTCTGAATATTGATGACAGACGTCAGATGACGAGGTTTCTGCACTTTTCACCCCCCCTCCTCTCTCCTGTGGCTTATTTATCAGGAGTGAGATGGGGATGGATGGAGGATTACGCCGTCCTGCAGCAAACGCTCACTTTTTGGCACTGGCGGTGGTTCTGAGGACAGATGTGAGAAATCGATTGCGAGTGCAAATGATTGCACATATCCCTCTTGTCGAGGTGCAAACAGAAAATCTTGCCCACCACATCTCTTGTAAACCCACCACTTCAGAGTATCTACGTTCAACAGAGAGAGACTTTATACACTTGGTATGGTTTTTACAATGTGATGCTGAAAATGTTGCTTCCCCACATAAATCAGCTCATTATCGCTCAGTGGGTCAGCGTCTCCTTAAACGCTATAAACATATTCTGCATTCATGTGTAGAATCTGAAGGCAATGGGACAAGATTTTGGCATCAAATGGGCTCCGGTTTCCGTTTGTTGTCCGAGTAGTGTTGACCATCATGATCAAGCAGGCTGTGGTGGAACTGCAGTCTGTGTGGAGGTGGAAGCATTGGCCGAAATGCATGCTGGGAACCCGCCAGCTGTCGTACCTCCACCAATTCCAGAGGCCTTGACGGGGATTACGTTTTCACCGGCATTGGTTTGTTTGTTTGTCGGTCTGTTGGCAGGATTACTCCAAAAGTTTGTCATGGATTTGAATGAAATTTTTAGGAGGGGTGGGGTGTGGCACTATGAACAGTCCATCACATTTTGGTGATGATCCAGATTCAGGAATTTTCTTAAGGTTTCCAATCAGCCATAACATGAAACTGATGATGCATTCGTGACGCGTGCCTCAACTGTAGAGTTGGCATATTTTCACATCACACTCTGAATCAAGTTAGAGTTGAGTTTGACCAAAGAGGACTTGGTGATTGTTGGAAACGCTAATGATGACGGTTTAGGTGAGTTTTATTTTGATTCTGTCCAGTTTGAATGAAGTGTTTCGTGATGCTCCGCTACGTACAGCAGATCTGAATATAAACAAAAAATACACATTGTGCAAGCTCAATGGTGAGGGGCAGCAATCGTCTTTAGGCACCTTGGCGGAGGTCTGCACTCTCCGTGCGCTTTAGTTATTGGTTTAAAATTACCTTGTGACCTGGTTACTTGTGAATAGGTTTGTCGTGGTAGTTGGTGTTATACGGTGGTCGGGCACACAGATTATATTACATACCACCATTGTTTCGCTTTTTTAAAACATAAATAAAACCCATTTAATTCTTTCTGGTGTATCAGCGGCACGTTAGCAATACAAAATCGGACGACGGACGCTACGAACTGACCGTGAATTTGTCGGCTCCATATGGCGTCTCAGCTCAGAGTAGCAGGTGTCATATTTCACACACAAAAAAAGCAAAAACGCCTGTTTGGCAATATTTCAGAGACAGACTTAGGAAAAACTAATATCAGAAGAAACTTGGCAAAAAACAATAAAAGGTATCTTCTCAACCTGTGTCTTAGACACACTGTTATTCAATTTAAATTTTTACTTTACCCCATTTACATTGGGGTAAAGTAAAAATTGCTAAGTTCACTGCAAACATAAACCCCACTTATATAGATGCCACTCTACTACATATGTTTTGGACCTGCCATATGCTTTACACCGCCTGGTAATCTATTTTTGAAACCTTTTCTAAGATTTTTGGAAAGGTGATTATGCCAGCTCCGTTTATTGCACTTTTTGGGGTAGCTCAGATAGACCCCCCCTCTCGAGAAATGGAAGACCAGCATGTTGGGTCAGGGATGTCATATCAAACTGGAAAAGATCAGATATACAATTTAGGGGGTCTATTGGAAAGTTTTATAATATTTGGCAGCCCTTCATAACGTTTGTTGAAGACATGGAGCAATGTAAATTTCTACTGTCTTGTGTGATCTGTCTTGACCTTCTGTTGTATTTATTTTGTTGTTTTCATTGTTCATTGCTGTGTTTCATTCTATTCTACTGACTTTTAAACTTATATTTGTATTGTCTGGTGGGGGAGGGGGGTTTGTTCTGGTTGGTTTGTTTTGTATGAAAATTTTGAAACATAAAAAAAAACCTTGATAAAAAAAAAAAAAAAGCCTTGATAATAATCCGTCATGTGCTTGCCCAAGTACGCATGTCCCAGACTAGTCTTAGTATTAAAAGAAAGTCAGATTGATGGAGAAAATAAGGTAGTGTGTTTTTTTTTTTTTTGAGCTGATTCTCTACATTGTGTTGTGCAGCCATGTCTCCTGTCAGACCTACACTCTAATCCCCGCTGACGATTGTTTAACCGAATGTCACCCTCACAGAGCACATACACCTATACAGAAACTTTGTGATATGCCTCAGACCTGCTGTTTAATTCGCTGTCAAGCTGACAGAATCCAGGTTCACAGTCCTGTCCCCACATTTCTGGATGACAAATCTAAACACACACACACAGCTTTGTGCACCTGGCTGAGATGCCCGGTAGCAAAGTGGTAAAATGATGTTTATCACTGTCTTGAGTTTGGTATTAAGCCTGGCAGGTAGGTAGCCTAATGAATATCACTGACTAATGATCGTTTTAAGTCATTTAACTTGCAGTGTGTTAAGTGTCTGCGACTGAAACTAGTAGAAGACAACGTGAGAATTAAAGGCGACAGTGTAAAGTGAAAGGAGATTAAAGAAGAGTATTGATTTGGGATTAGTTATATTATTTTTTTGAAGAATGACAGTGCAAAAGACAAGCACAGATTTGTAGAGCTGAAGGTGTTGAGGTGTGGATTCCTTCAGACTGTCCTACAAGACCGAGTCTGATAATAGTGTGTTAATACTTACAGCAGAACACTGGCTCAGTGTCGAGGGATAACAGGAGTCTTTTAGTTGTAACTGCAGCATGCACTGGAAAATTACTGACCCCTATAGTCAAGTGAAGAACGGCATTGGATGGTGCGGAGCTCAGAGCTATGAAATTGTGAATAAAACACGTATTTTGGTGGTTGGGCTTCTGCAGTCACATTAAAGGGATAGTTTGGGTGTTTTGAAGTGGGGTTGTATGAGGTACTTGCCTACGTCATCTACATCAGTGTATGAACTTCAGTAGATGACAGTCAGCACGCCCGCGGTTTGGAGAAGCAGACAGGAGTTGTCGTACAGGAGCAAAGCGATGAAGTGCTGTGTGGATGGGTCTGACAGAAAACATACTTTAGCCACTTAAAAGAAAGGCTCACCTACAATAATCAATACCAGTTTAAGTGTACACTCTATTTAGAACATTTTCTTGTCTGACGGGGAACTGCAGCAGTTGTAGCCGTCTATGCTCTCGCCAAATCTGCCAGACGCCATTGAAAAAATTTATTTTACTTTGAACACAGGCTGCTGGTCTTCCACTGCTGCAGTCGGTTAGTTTGCTTGTGCTGTTGTTTGAGTTTGGTGAATTGAATCAAATATGATCTGACATGCTACTAGTCTGAATTATACATCTCTTTCTGTGACATGGACCTGTATGTTGACTAGTACAGGTGAACAAAAAATGAGGGTCTGACTCAAAACGTCCATTAGCGACAAGACAAACTGAAACAATATTCTTTTTCAGAGGCTTAAATATGCATATGAAAATCCCTAAACTTACTGTAGACTAGTAAGTTAAAAATTCAAATTAAAGAGGAATTAAATAAATAAAATGATCATTCCTGAAATGACGGCAACAAACAGTTCCTTCAGGTTTCAGTAAAACCTTTCTCACTTACCTGTACGGTGTGTGGGTCCAGGGTCCAGGTTTCCCTCCTCTACGGGCTGATGACTCTCCTCAGAAAGTAGATCAGCAGCAGATCACTGATGTGAAACAAACTGTCACCTTGTGGACCTGTAGCTGATGAACTGATCACTTGGGATGATGGGAGCAGCAACTGGAAGGTTACAGTTTGCTGGACCACAAAACATACGTAGAACAGAGCTTATTTTCCATCTCCAGGTAAGATTTGTACCCTATAACTTTATCAGCTACAGAAATGCTGAAAATCTTGCTGTCGTCTGACTTTGTGGCTGTGAGAGTTTCAATTTCTAGAAGAGTACCTGTTACACCTGACTGTTGCTGTAAATCTACCTTGATCCAATGAGAAATGTCATATTCACTCACGAAAAATATCTTAAGTCTGATAAACATCAGCAAAAAATAACACACACACACTTAAAAACCCAAACTGAACTCTGAATGTTTATTTTCAGACACACACTTTGTATTTACACACATCATTACTTGGCAGCAGTCCAATGAGATCGTACCAGGACAAAAAAAAAAAAAAAAAAACCCTAATTCAGTGATTTTGCATCCTATCTGCCCCCCCCCCCCAAATAATAATAATAAAAATCGATGCACAAAAAATGTTGCATGATTGGATTTGTGCTGTATTACTGTAATGGCACTTCGGGTAAGAAAAAAACAGACATACAGTTAGCTGGCGTTTTCATAACCGACAAAGTAAAACATAAAAAAAAAAGAAATCGTACATTTATAAAATCCTCACATTCATATTTCCTGGTTCCATCTCACAGTGAAACCAGACAGATTAAGGCCCCTTTGGCTCACAAAAAGAAAACACAGTGGGTCATAAATCTCTTTCATAACTTTTACAAAGGCACTTGAATCATGTGGTGAACTTGACAACTGATAAAGTTCAGACGCAGTCATTATACTGTCCATGCGCACCGCTGAAGAGGAGCAAAACCTCTTACGGTACCCAACTGGCTGTCAGAGGCTTTTAAAAAGATGCTGGAAGAAAAATAACCTGAGTGAAATGCTGCACGACTTTATCACCCGATAGTGAAACCACCTCCCTATGTTACAGTAATGTTTCAAGATTCTACATTTCTGCTTGAAACATAAATGTCTTCCCTCTGTTCGCTATTCGTACCTTTCCCAGTTTGAAGAAACACTGCAGGAGAATACTGATGTCTAATGTAAACGTGCCATGATCAGGCTGTGATCACTTCATCCTGACATATAATGTAAGATATCTGCACTGGATGCAAGTGTGTTCTCTGTTTGTTTCTGAGATAGAAGGAGTGAGACAGTGAAAGACAGATGGTAGATATAGCTAGTGTGTGTGTGTGTGTGTGTGTGTGTGTGTGTGTGTGTGTGTGTGTGTGTGTGTGCGCACATCAGTCAGCCTGTCTGTAATGCAGGACATAATAGTCATGGACGTACATCAGGACGGCGAATGGCTGACCGATGATGAGTGAGATCCATACCGCAGCGTTGCCGTAGTCACCTCGCAGGAAGCGACCAACAAACCAAGCTAAAGGAAGCTGTCAAGTAAATAAAAACAGATTAAATAAACATAGTGAGAAATTGGCTTTTTAATGACTACAGTCCCACTTTTTCTGTTTGTGTTTTATGAATCAGCACAAACTAACATAAACTAACAAAATCAGCAAAGACCAAGAGGCACTTGTGATGTACATTCCCCCCTGATGCATCAAATATGCCTGTGCGTCATGCTAATGAGGTTATTGATTAAGTTAATGATACTGAAGCCAAGGCCAACCGCTGAGAGCGCCTTTTAAAATGTCCCATAGGAGTCAAAAGGAACATCATCCACTTTATTTTGTGTGCCTGGGCTACAAATAAACTATTTACTAAATACAGCACAACCTCTAGCCAACCTACACTCATTTTCTTTAACGTCTCAAAAAAATGTGTACCTTGAGAGGGCTGCACGATTACTAAGTGATAATCACGCTTATGTTTTACAGTTATTCATTGATTTTAGGGACAAAATATTTTATTGTACTTTCATTTAAATAAATTCCTGCTATTGTACAAATCTTTGCATTAAAAAAAAGACTTTAAATAAGGTTCTTCACCTGAATTTGGTGCTTTTTTTGCCCATCTGCTCTCTGCTGAGACGGGTGAAGAGAGTAACATACAGTATATTACTCTTCTACTCTGGACTGCAGCTGTGACATTAAGGAAAGTTTTTCACAGACTGTGCAGAGCCATGACGACTCCCTAAAAACATCTGAAGTTAGTTTAGGAAACGCTTGATTTGATACGTAGCTGTGTTTTCAATGAGCAGAACGTGCAATCTAATGGTCAATATCACAGTCGATCCTGTTCATTTAGTTGTGGGAAGCCTGAATTGTAATCACGATTAATATTTTATTAATTGTGCAGCCCTATACTTTGATCACAATGGACTTGTGATGAATCAGTTTTAAATATATCAGTATAATATCAGTATCAGTGCAGCTTTGTATTAATACTACTTGTTATCGGTTGTTGGGTCTTACCTGAGCCATCATGCCCATGAAGGCCCAAAGTCTGAACATCCTGAGAGGAACACTCACCAAATACTGACACAGAAACAGACAGGGAAACAAAGATCATTACATGAAATAGATTGTGCTCTCTATAAAATATAATCTGAGAATTTGCACGAACATCCACCTGAAAGATGTGTTTTGAGGACATTGAAGGTCTAAATTGTAGTTCATTCTGTTTACAGTGTAGAAGTAGAGCGATAAATTGGTCTGGGTGCCAAGAGGAAGTTTTACAACTATTGTTGCAGACAGAACCGCAGCCTCCACCAGTCACGTGAGGACGTACATCACCGTCTTACATGGAGGCTCCATACACAAATTTAAAATAGAAAAGGGAGAAAAAAACTTATCTTCCGATTATATACAGTATAACGCAACTCTATCAGCTCTTTGTCCATGACGCAAGACAGGTAGACCAGGAGGAAAAGAAATCACTCAGCTGTTTCTTTAACTCGCTCACCAATATGGCGTTCCCTCTTCCAAATAATCCAGCCACGTAACTATCCAGTCATGAAATGAAGTCGCACACTCTAGGATCCACCTTACCCCCGAAATACCGCGGTAATGATTTTAAGAGTGGCGTTTAACGATGTAATGCAAGGGTGTCAAACATACGGCCCAAGGGCCAGAACCGGCCCACTGGATGACTTTGTAAAGTGTAAAAATTGCAGGAAAGTATGAGATTTTCATTTTCAAAGCTCAATTTTGAAATCCATTGTCACATTAATGACTTTCATTAGGAATTATGTCCAATTTAAGTTAAAATAAAGTCAGACTTTTGACATAAGAAGACAAAATAACGAGATATTAAGTCAAATTTATTATTAGTTATAGAAAGCCATAATTAAGAGAATTAAGTTAAATTTTTGACTTAAACTTGGGGAGTAAAACTTAAAAGATATGACTCAAAGTGTATATTTAATGTGAAAACTGAGATTTTCCATTTTTCTAGGCTCAATTTTGAGATATTATGTCACATTTATGACTTTTATGGGAATTATATCCAGATTTTAAGTAAATAATCTCCAAATTTTACATAGTGAGCCAAAGTTATGAGATACTAAGTTGACTTCATGACTTTTTAAGACTGAATTAATAATTAATTACAATTTTGCAGTTAACTGTATATCTGTTTGTATTTTGGGCTGGATTTTTCATTAATTTTGATCATTTGTACTCCTTTACACTAACAAGATGGGAACATTTGGAGGTGTTGTTATTTAAAGGTTATTATTCGGTGGTTTAACTGTCCCACTGAACATGAAACTGGACTGTATGTGACCCCTGAACTAAAATGAGTTGGACACCTCTGATGTAATGTTTTTGGGGCGGCAGTAGCTCAGTCTGTAGGGAGTTGGCTTGGGAACCGGAGGGTCACCGGTTCAAGTCCCGACATGGACCAAAAACTGAGTGTGAACTGGTAGCTGGAGAGGTGCCAGTTTACCTCTTGGGCACTGCCGAGGTGCCCCTGAGCAAGGCACCAAACCCCCAACTGCTCGGGGCGCTTGTCAGGAGCAGCCCCGTCACTCTGACACCTCTCCATTAATGCATGTATGTGTGTTTCAGGTCTGCATGTACCATGTATAAGTTAAACAGAGTGTAAATTGAATTTCCCCATTGTGGGACTAATAAAGGTTGATCTTCTTCTTCTTCTTCTAATGGAGCACGAAACAGAAGTAATCCTGACCAGTCATAAGACACAGATCAGCACATCGCCCAGTGTAAATAAATTAATAATAAATAAAAATAAAGAAATAAACATTTTCTGACATTATAATCCAATAAATAGCAATTCAAGAAATACTCTTCCTAAAGATTAAATTTGGAGTGACAAAAACATTATTTATTAAAAACAGCGCACGCAAAAGTCACCATCTAGGCTGCTGCAGAAGTAAAGATGTCAGCTGATTAATCGGCTATCAGCTTGTTCCTGCTTCAAGCTATCGTTACCACATCGGCCTTTAAAAATCCACTATCGTCCTCTAAGCATCAGCAGAGAAAGTGATCGTGGTTTCCTACCTCATGGAAGAAAGCTGACAAGAAGAAGACAGCTGATTGGCTGACTATTTTACTAAATCCTCTCCTCAGCAACGGCTTGTAAAAGTGGCTGCAAGACAGATAAAAGAGCAGATGTCGAAATGAATGGAAGGACAGCTGATGGGGTGGATGGACATATAGCGTAAATCAGAATACGTTTTGCGAATGTGTGATACTCTTAATTCTCTTATTAGGTGTAATTCTCCCTCCCTGACAGGAATTCAAAGTAAACAGGCTTTAAACCCTGTAAGTAGCATTTCATTTGCTTTGTCTAGTTTAATATACCCTCACTGCCTTTGCTCCCGCTGCTGTGTTAGTGTATGTGGAACTGGCTGCAGGCGCCGTATTTATTACTAGCACTTACTCTCTCACAGCCAGATGAATCAATTTCCCAAATACATCAGTGTGCCTTGTTAGGTCTGTCTCCCTGCATCAAACCCGCTGCCGTCCCCTGTGCTCACTTCTATAAATTTCATTGCTCCCTCTCAGTGTGTTTGTGTGCAAATAACTCACCGTAGACACCACTTGTGTACTGGGATGTTCCAGTTCTGCCAGAAATATGTCACCGTCTCAGAGTTCCTGAAAGAAGAGTCAGCAAATAGAGTGCTGAAGCATTGCGCTGTTTAAACAAAGGATCTGAGGCAGGCTCATCAGTATTGATGAAAATGAAAGTCAGACATCTTTGTTGTCATGCAGGAAACAATAGTAATTACCCTACAGCGAGTGATGAGTTGATTTACTAATATCAGGTACAACACCACACAGTCACTCCATCCCTCTGTCATTTTTTGCAAAGTACTGAAATTAACTACCACACATGCTTACATATGCTTATACATTTTTTCTTTCTTGAGCATGCATCCAAATCCATTACCATGAATACACACATACAGCAACTCTGAACAGTCCAGACCCTGCCAGCCCTTCAGCACAGTCCAACACACCTCATGAAATTCCTACAGTAAGCCACACACACAGAAACGTACCACCAGTCCTTGTAAAACTGTCTGTCTCCAAAGCACAGCAGCTCAGCGGTGAAGTTCATAGACGAGTGGAAGAACCCGTAGAAAAACATCAGCCACAGCAAGTGATTGGGAACCTGGAGAAGGGTTAGAGAAATGGACCCAAATGAACAGGACATTCTAAGACTGAGAGGTTTAAGACCGTTCACTCGATCCCGTCTGGTTGCTATTGTGTCCAATCCCTGCTCAAGGAGAGGTCTCGTTGTGGATATCCGTATACTCTGGCTCACATTTATACGGACGGCCGTCATATTCAAAGACATCATCCACATTGTCGAAATCACCTAAACAATCAAGCCACAACATAAAAATCTTTTAGATAACACTAAGCTACGCTTTCTGTCCTCCAACGCAGCAAACTCATGTTTCCACCATGGATGTATTCCATTTTTCCACCGTTGTCTTCCGGAGACACGTCACCTCGCCAGACTTCTCCTTGAGCAAGACTGTTTCCATTAAGTCAGACACTTAACTTGATGTGGATGATAACAATCAGAGCCGGTCATGGCAAAAATAAGCTCTTTTAGTGGACGTAAATGACGGTGCCAGCTTGCCCCAATAGCATCATATTACAGCCTGTGAGCAGCTGCCGTCTACAGAGCTCTCCTTCAATACTGGACCAATTTCAACAATTATCGCTGTTAATCAGTTAGATACAAAAACATGGGAGAACAAGGTCCAGGTTGAAAAGTAGTTAAAGGTAACCCCTTAAATTCAAAACAGGAAATGTTTATGGCCTTTGGATAGTGTCGTGCTTTGTAACACTCTGTGTTATGCTATTTCATCCTATGTTGGTCATCAACTCACAGTATGCATGAAGACAAACAACAATAGTAGAAGGATCTGTGTGTACTGTTGTGTTTTTACTCACAGCTAATCTTAGAAGTCTCTCAGTCATCCTGGACAGATCCATGTCCTATAGAGGAGAGGAGAGACCCATATATAGATTTACAAACGATGCACAGCAGCACTTTGCATTTGAAAACAACACAGCGCCATGTTGTTCTGTGCCTCCTCACCTCTAATGGCTTCATGGAGCTCTGAATGATGGGAATCATCCACTGATAGAAAAAGCAAAAAGCAGTGCCATTTTCAGACATGTGCCATAAACTGTGAATTATACATATTGGCTTCATGTTTAGAGTAATTTTTCCATAATACTTCCATAGCTCTGGCAATAAAGGCAATATGATCCCACCAACACCTTTTATCATGACATTAAAGAACTTCACTTTTGGTTTACATTATTATTATTAGACCATACCTGTTGAGTGAGACCAACTAACAGCTGGACGAAGAACAGCTGGGGACAAAGACACACAAGTGAGTGAGATTATTTCACAGAAATGAATAAATAATACAATAATAATAAATAAAATAATTACCAAAGGTCAATAGAGAACAGTGAAGCTTTTTGAACTTTTGAGAAGTTTTTTTGGTTGTGTATCATTACTGTTTAGAAGCTGGGCATTATACTGGCCCTGTGGCCTTTACCGGCCCTCATGATGGTTCTGCCTGGCCCACGAGGTCTCAGACAAACCACATAATTTTACATACAAAGCTAAAAAAAAAAAAACATTTGTGTATTGTAAGTGTGCGTCTTCCTGTCACACTTGATGTAAATTGATATGAGTGATGTTTGAAGTAGGGTCACCTGCTGAGGCGGCACGTCTATAACAAGTCGTGGGCTGCCAAGTACTTTTTTGCAGAGGTTGGTGGTAAAGCAGCTGTACGTAGTTTGCAGCAAGTGTATTCAAACAACAACTTCAGCTGTCACTTTGAGACAAGGGCAGCTGGGGGGCTGCTAGCTAAGCTGTAAAAGCTGTAAGGACTTTTTACAAAGCTGCATGCAACAGAAGAAGGAAGTGTAAGTGTTAATGTTAAGTTAATTGTGTTAAAAGTGATTTTGCTGTAAAGTAAGTGCACAGTATGTTTTCTATAATTTAATCAAGTGATAAATTATTTGGCTCCCGGCAACAATCAGGGTTTCTCATGTGGCCCCCCAGGTAAAATAATTGCCCGCCCCTGGTTTAGAAGAAGAAATATTGTTTACATGTCGGTTGGACTTTATTGTCATTGTGTCCCCCCCCAAAATGGCAAATACAAGACATAGTGTTTTCCCTTAAATAAGCAATTACTTCATTAATCATCCTCTTCGCTATCATGCTAAGAGTTACAAAGCTCTACGCTGTGCAATTGTTCTTCTACTTGTTGTTGAGTAGTTTTTTTTGGGAGAAATGGCACTTAGATCGATGTTACAGCAATGGTGTTGTTTTCTGGCTGACGCTGATATGAGATATTTCCTCACCATCTCAAACAGTCTCCTCAGCAGGAAACCCATGCGGATGTTAGGAGAGCGAGGGAAGTTGAGTTCGTAACACAGAGTAGGAGCGAAGACAAAGTAGTACATGTCTACAGGGATGGAGAGGAGTCCAGTGATAGTGACAGTTAGTCCAAATATGATGGGAACATTATCAATATAGTTTCATACAAACACTAGAAAGATGTATTTGAGTACCTCTGATGGTGAGGTTGCCGGGGTAACACACCTTAAGGTCGCTACCGTGCTGTGCTGCAGGACCTGCAGGCAGAATTAATACACACACACACACACACACATGTAAACTGTATGTTAGGTCATTACATACAAATACAGCCAAAATAATACAGTGAGTGTGGAATTTCTGTTATATTAATCAATATTTCCACACAGTGCTGTGACATTTCCTGTATGCTGACAAACTCCAATTTTATCTAAGAGCTGCAGTATCACTTGGCCGCCATTAGATGTCACTGTAACAGCATGAGCAAGGGCCTGATGGATCATTTTTGGTAAGAAACAGAAACTGACCTAACTTTAGCAAAGAACTCATTCTCAGTTAGGTCTTAAATTTAGTGTGCATACCTTCCCTTGACAAAAATATGTACGTGCACACGTGTTTGTGACTTACAAGACAGCGACCTGGCCAGTTTCTTGGCCTTGATGGTGCTCAGCTCTCTGCACCACATGTTGACGTCCTTGTAGGAGTAGAGCTTCAGGGAGAGGATGGTGTAAGTACCAAGAGCGAACGCACCGCCAACTGACAGACAGAGACACAGAGAGATGATAGTTAGCACTGTGATGTGCATAAAGCTGATGTGAGAGCCAACTGATACACTGCCTAGAAGTATGGAGGGATGGGAAGCAAAGGAGAAAATAGTGAGGAGGGAGTAAAGTGAGAGAGGAGGAGAAAATGGGCACAAAAGAGTGAGATGGAGGACGGAGGGAGAGACGGGGACAGAATGGAAAGCAAGGGAAAAACAAAGACAGAGAAAGAAGGGGAAGAGAGAAAGAAAGGTCGTCATTTGATCTTGAACAAACAACAAAACAAGCCCAGTAAAATAAATCATCTCCGCTTAAAGCATGAGAGCAGTCTAACTATGCCAAGGACATTATTATACACTACAGTCACCGTGTTTACCAGTCTGTGTGTGTGTGCGTGCACTCATAAAACTGTCGGTTTTGTGAGTCAATATAAACAAAATATTTGATGTTAGATTAATAAACTTATTTTTGAATTTTTTACGCACACGCATGCACAGGCGAGCTGGGCTGTTTGCCTACTGGGGCTTTATCAATAATCACCATATGCTTGATAGCAATGGCTCATGCTGACCAGAGAGGAAGACACACACCAACGAGCATCTACCCCACACACTCATACATGTGCACGAACACACAAAAAGTGCCCGTTGTGCCAGTAGGGTGAGGCGCGGGTCAGCACACCCGGCATCAAACCACAGCAGATCTTATCCATTAACCATCTGTTTCTCTGTGGCTCCTCGACAACTAGATTGGCTCCACAGATCGACTGCAGATATAATCATAGAAACAAGGAGAGGTGGGGAAAAAACACAGCAGAGGAGCCAGTCATCACCCACTCACAATTTCCCAACAAAATCAGGAATTTGTCTGTGAACTCACAACCGTTTACTTTAAAATGCCAAAGATCGCAGCGTGTTTGGCTGCGCTGTTCATGTTATTTTTCTCCGTCAGCAGACTCCAGCACAGCAGAGACTGGGAATGTGAGGATCCACAGATTAAAATCAACATGCTTCATTTTTTGTCTCTTTGGGGAGTGCTTTGATCTGGGGGGGAAAAAAAGTCCAAACTACTCTATGTACCCCAGACGCCAATTTGACACACCTTGCTTTCAAGCTGGAGCATTATGGATAATCTTCGAAGTTTGCAGCTGGGATGTGAACATAGACATCTAAAAGGACGTTGTGTTTGAGCAGACGAACCTGGCTGAATTATTCAGCTGTGCAGAAAATGTCTTCTTTTCTCATTCATCACACTGAAAGCTACCTGCGTTCGAAACAGCTGAAAAAGGCATTTGTCTTCCTTTAGAGTCCATATACAATACCTGTCCCAGGATTATTCACTCATATTTTACTTACTCTCTGCCAACTGTTTCATCAGTAACGTCAGCAAGCGTTAGGTTTCACGACAAAGACAGGAACTTTCAATAAACAGTTCAATGAAACAGTTTAATACCTCTCCTGGAACATTAAGCCCACTGGTTTATGTATAGTGGCTGAATACTGGTTCAGAGTGTTACAGTGTGTTTTACACCTATTTTAGAGCCAACCACTTATGCTGGACTTCACTGTAAGTACACCCCAGATTGTCTGACTATATCGAGATGTGTTTCTAACTACAAAGCGGGGAATCTCTGACTGTCTGTCTTTCTGTATGTCCAACGCATACCTCGGGAACCGCTCACCCGATATCTTCACACTTGGTGGGAGTATTATTGGGGACCCATGGAAATGAATGGGAATGAATGTGGTGTGATTTGACTTGATGGTGGCGCTACAACAATGAACTTAATGTTTTGACCTGTAACTTATGAACCATAACAGCAAAACATTTTTTCTTGGATTTTGTGTCCAGATGAATATGAAAATCCATACAAGCCACACCCATTTGAGTCTTGACTGATTTTCTTCATTTTGACCTACGAATTTTTGGTAATCTTCACCAAATTTGGTACAGCGCATCTCTGGACCAAGCCGGAAAAAGTAGCTTTTTCAGGTGGTGCCGTGGTTATCACTGTCATAGCAATGTTCTCCCCGTGTTAGCGTGGGTTTTCTCCAGGTTCTCCAGCTTCCTCCCACATCCAAAGACATGCAGGCTAGGTGAATTGGTGACTCTAAATTGCCCGTGTGCATTGAATGTGAGCATGAATGGTTGTCTGTCTCTATGTGTCAGCCCTGTGATAGTCTGCCGACCTTTCATTGGTGTACCCCGCCTTCGCCTTCATGTCAGCTGGGATTGGCTCCCCGCGACCCTGATTTTGATAAACGGTTACAGATGATGGATGGATGATCTTCTATGCAGTTTTGCTATAGCTGGCCCCAAAAGTTATCTCAAATGCTGTGGGCTTCTATTACATATCTCCTGAATGCTTTGTGCTATTGCGACCACATTTGTCGGACATGTGTAGATATGACGAGTGACCATTACAGATCATCAACTTCATACTTGGTGGGTGCAAGCAGCCATACCGCAGTTCTCTACAACGCCGCAACCAGTACTTGTAGGGGCCAAACAATCAGTCCGTTACGGATGGGCACATGCTCTGAACGGGAACTGCACTAATAGAATAAAACCCAGAAACTCCTTGCAGCAAACCTGTGCACATTAGAAGACATCAAAAACTATGAAAATAATGAAATAATGACAGTATAGAAAAGTTTCCCATCATGACTACAGTATTCCTCAGAAGAAATGTAATACAATTTGAAATTAAGCTTGATATCAGATCCTTACACTTTGCTTCATGTACAACAGCTGAATAGTGGTTGCGTAAGCAGTGGCACACACACACACACACACACACACACACACACACACACACACACACACACACACACACACACACACACACACACACACACACACACCTGCCCTCTGTCACTGCCCTTCCTGTGTGAACAGCAGCGCAGAGAGAACAGACAGACAGATGGACTGACTCCTTTACTCCTTCACCGCCCAGCGAGAGAACAGATGAGAGGAGAGGAGAGGAGGGGAGGGGAGAATATATCAAAATGGGAGAGGAGCAAAGAATTAAAACAACAATTTTCATGGACCAAATTAACATTGAAATGTGTGCCAAATGACACTTAAACACCCACCGTCTCATGATCAAGGTAAATTTAGAGGTGTCCCAACTAAAGCTTGAAGGCAGACGGATGTGCCAAAATATTGGAGCTAAATATATTATGTTAATGATGTGGCACAGTCCTACTGTGGAACATTTGTGAGTTGGAGCGAGAAATGTGACCTCTGCATTGAAATAGTTTTCATTTTCAAGTTCATTAAGAAGTTCAGAGTATGTATCCCTGGTAGAGGTCCTACAATTTACCTTTACCACAATACATGGGAGTCGGCTGGGGGATTAGATAGTGAAAGCTGCGCACCAGACGTATGCACGTTTTCTTACACATTTTATCACGCTGTACATTTTCTATATTTGATGACAGTCAACTGAATGCAACTGAAAACTACCTTGAGCCTTGTGTGTTTTGTGCATATAAAAGTTCTGCAAAGTTACAAAGGCTTAAGTCCACGCCAAAGGGAGATACGCTGCTCCTGAACGGCCTTGCTTGAAGTCCTGTCTTTTCTTCTGTGACGTGGTGATGTCACCAAGTATCACATTTGCATAATACCTGCCTAGCAGCTAGTTTGGCTCACCCTCAAACAAAGCTAGTTAGAGCGGAACTGGCGCAGAGTCCAGTTTGGTTCGGAGCTCAAGCAGAGCGTTTCATGCAGAGGGTGAATGGAGACACTGCAGCACAGCCGGTATGAGAAAAATAAAGTGTTTTTTTGAACATTAAAGCATGCAAACATGTTCAAATGGAAACCCAAAATACAACCTGCAAATGAGCATAATAAGTGCTCTTTAAAATACCGAATAACCAAAGCACATCAGGCAACTTATTTTTAAGACTAGATCTATAATGATTTGAATGACTCACTCAAAGGGATATCGTGTGCGTGTTGGGTAAAGTATTGCTGATTTATCATGGGTGAGCTGTATGGTTTCTGTCAGGCAGCCTGATGAAGACAGAGGAAGGTGACCCTTGGGTGACCCTGTACGGCAAACCACACCTACTCTGGCATCTCTCCTCTCCTCTCCTGTCCTGTCTTCTCCTCAGAGCCAGCTGGAAATAATCCAGTCATGACCAACTGGTCCATTACCACTAACCGACCAATTATGGCTCAGTATAAGAGATGTCTTTTACTGCACTATCAAACTGGTCGACTGTTTCTCTGAAGGGCAAGGATGTGAATGTCCTCTTAATCTTTATTACAGTGACATTATTTTCTGTTTTATACACATGGCAACAGTGTTAATTACCTGTGAATGGATAACAGTTTGGCTGCCACTGTTTTAGTCAACTCTGTTACGAACAGCAGGTAGTACCAAGCCTGCAGAGATGGTATTTTAACAAGAGTAAAACAAACATTTTACCTGGGGTCACAGAGGGGACCAATAGGACCACTGCAGCAGGGAATGTCAGCATGATTGCCAGGTTAATGCAATGTACCAGAAATCCCACGAGTTCAGTGAATGAACCCTGGGCAGAGAGAGAGGCAGCAGGAGTTTTTACATTAAACAATTAAACATCAATTTGTCCAATTTCTAAACCACTATCCCTTGACTAACTGCCTTTATTTTGTTTGCAAACATTGAGAAGAATACAGCAGCTAAACATGAAAATGATTTCTTTGCATTTGCATTTGAACAGATCCTTGAAATAACACAGAACCACATTTTGAGTTATGGTGTCCTATTAAAGTTTTAAAAAGATGTTCCATATTCATGCCAAACAGACAGAGCATAACTGAATATGCCCTAAATGCAGATGGTGAAACTAATTTCTCATTTTACCATTCAACATTTGCAGACGCAATTGGGGAGGGTCAGCTAGTCAGTCAGTTTTAGGAAAATAATCCCTCCTGGGAGTTGTGAAAGTGCTCTGAATTCAACAGTTCAGTTAAAATCCAAAGGGCTCTGGTGTTTAAGTGCACGCAGGGTTTCTCTCCGCTCACCTTTGACAGCTGCCTTTCTGTGTAGAGAGCCACCAGAACGAACACGTTGGACACTGTCAAAACACAACGAGAGATTCATGTCGCTTCCTCTAAAACCGTCCACATTACATTTTTTTCCCCTGACAGACCCACTTCTGAAAATATGAATACGAATCTGAGAAAAAGAATATATTTCATGTTTGTATAATACTTTTCAGAGCAGAACTGGTTAATATAGTGTATGTTGGTTTCAAGTCTAAATTTGTGCACTGGTTTGGTCTCAAGTTGAGTATTTGAGTGAATTAAGCTTTACACCTGCCTTTTTAGCAGCAATACCCTGCTGTCTCATACATAAACCATGCTATCTCTCTCTCTCTCTCTCTCTCTCTCTCTCTCTCTCTCACACACACACACACACAGTCACTGACTCTCGCATGATTAAACAGCAACCTGATGAAAGAAATGAGCCAGCACTAACTGAGCATATGTGTTGCACAGCACACGCCAACTGCTAGTTAGTTACAAAGATATTGACGTGGCCACTGAATGGGTGTGCATGCACTCTTCGTTTTATATTCTACTGTCATTTTCAGATCTGATTTTAGAGAAAATGTGGAAGTATTGGGAGCCAAAAACAGTTTGGACTGAAAGTAAATTTCTAGTGCCCCATTTGTTTTATTTAATGCACACTTTATTATGCATTAATTGCTGCCGCTAAGCCTGAATTTGCTGAATCGTATGTAGATTTTTTTCCCCTTTTTTCATCTTGTAGCAGTGTCAGTTGAACTGCAGGGTAACTCTCTGCTGAATGAACTTAAGGAAACCACTGGTATATGTAGATTGCTCATTACCCTGACTAGACCAGGCTCAGCCACACTGATGGCACATAATTGCAGCAATTGTTCCATTTTAAGACCCTAATCATTCAGTGCATTAGCATGTCAGTCAATCTAATCTAGACGGAGCAGATGTGTTAACTGTCAGACATTTTGATTACTGGGTCTTATCATTCTGTCATCAATCCAACTATTCACCAGCATCGCCGCTCCACATCGTTTTGTTTAATGGTGCAGCCACAGGCTTGTTTTTGACTCCATGGTATATTTACTTATACTGTGAAGACACAAGAGAAGAGGGAACAAAGGCCAAACTCTTTTTCACGTGACGATAACCAGATTTGTCTATAAGCCAAGATAATAATGCACAAGTGAAAACTATTTTATTAAACATGGCATCATTTGCAGTTAGTAAGACAAAGCAGGCCTCGTCATCACTCATTACAGTTGCATGACATTCTGTATTTAGGCACATTTATTTTACCCCTAAAAGCACCTCCACGGAGTAACAAAAGCCACAAGAACAATTATCTGTAATTTCCTCTCACACCGAGACCACTCGTATTTTCAATATGCAAATTACTTTAACATTAAACATTGCTAGAAAGGTCCACAGCAGGGCTGTGTATGACATTTTACCTCTTCGTCACAAATCAAAGACTATCCTATCCGAAGAGCAGAGACCTCGGAAATGCATGGCGCGCTACTGCTAACGTTCTTTTATTTGTCTCTTTTGGAAACAGGCGGGTTGAGCATCTTTGACAAACGGCAACTATTGAGCCCACTCAGGCGTCAAGCTGGAACAAACAGCACCATTCAGCACCTGTTACACACACATAAGCCTTTCCTTTAGTATCTACACTGCAGCTTTCAGGAGACTTGGAACATATTGAGATACGATAGTGTTGTTTCATTTTTTATTTTGGTCACTTCACAGGCACAGTCGCCTCAATTGAAGACTTTCTAAGGTGCTTTTCTAAACTTTACTCATCTTGCTGGTACGCCACCATAAATTGTAGACTTCTAATTTACTCTGTGTTGGGGTGTTTGTGTGTGGGAGTGTGTTTAAGTTGCTGCAGTGACTCTAGAAGTACTGACTGTCCTCTGGGAATGAGCTGCATTACTGTCCATGCTACTGTAAACAGGCTCCCATTCTCACCTGTCTCTAAACCATAGTCAGTACGGTCATTTACCTTAACTCCATCCATCTCTTCCTCCTCCCTCTCCTCTGTGCCGATGCAGCACATTACATCAGCCCTCTCTCTCTCTCTCCCCACTCTCTTTTTCTCCCCCTTTCCAACTTGCCTCTATTTTTTTCATCCTTGTATTCTTTCCTTCTTCCCAGCCCTCTCTATGGACCTTAAATCACTTCATTTTCTCTTCCATTTAAAGCTTCTTCTCTCCTTCTCCTCCACTCATCTCTCTCTCTCTCTCTCTCTCTCTCTCTCTCTCCATATCTCTCCTCTCCTCCTCCCTCTGCAGCACAGTACCAGTGTGCGGTATATAGGGCAGGTGATTGTCCCTCTAGAGACACTGTAAGCTGCACCACTGCAGACTTTCAGTGTGATATACCATAAAAATAAATAATGAAAAAACTTTGAATATAGCATGGGCCTGCACTCTTGAAACAAGGCGTGAAATAAGGCAGATCACACCAGCTATTTAAGGAAAACACTTGAAACACGTTCACTGTTTGAAATTAAATCATTTAGATAATTAGGTAGAATAACTGAATTTCATTTAAGAGAAAACACATTTTACACTCAAAAACATGAAGAGAAACTTGAAATGGTTCAGTGGTATCACTTAGAGACATGGTCAGATTAAAGTTTAGCTGGGGTACTGTATACTATCTGTGCACATATACTGTGTACATGAAGTTGAATCTCACTTTCATGTGTCCCGCATTATTTGTCAGGCTTTTGTAGTTTGGAGTAATTCTCATTTTGGTTAAACAAATCCATGTTTTTCATCCCATTTTTAAAAACAGGTTTATGTTCAAGCTCATTTTTTAACAACTTAATGATAAATTAAGGAAATGTATCTTAAATGCGTGAATTATGCTGTTTAATTGTGCAACTGTGATTGTGCTGGTCAGTTGAAAAGTTTACCTACCGATCACCAGGCATGCTGCTGGCCAGCTGTATGGATCATTCAGAAACAGGGAGATCACCTGAATGGGGTCCACCAAAATACCGTACCTGACAAACAAAACAAAACAAGAGGAAATGGCAGATAAAAAACAAACAAATCAAAATTTAAATTTATTTGTAAATTTCTGTCATACAGAAGCTGATTTTTAAATAAATTAATGAGGTCAGTTTTCTCCAAATTTTAAATATTAAAGAACAACACACGTCATGCATATTTACTCTACAAGAGAAATGGATGATTTAAGATTATTGAACTGATTATGATTGACCCCAGTACTGTATAAATACTTTTTTTTTTTTTTTTTTTACAGCAGACATTTTGACTGATTTTGGCACCCGATACTTTCCAAGATTCGGAAACATGCCCGCTGTTATTTTTTATTTCGACATTCTGACTTAGCAGATAGCAAGAAAAAGCACAGGTGTGACTAAAAATATTAAATATGGCTCATCATGTCAGTGAAACCAGCCCCACAATACCAGCACCCTGAAACCGCCTCACCCAAGTGAAATACAGTCTTAATTACACCTGTGCTTTTTCTACGAGAGACGTTAAAGTGCTGCAATGATTAAAAACACCTATTGTCCAAATAGAGCAATAAAGAGATATTACAGGATTAGTAAAAGCACTCTGTAAAAGCAGGAAGAAGATTGTGAAATTTTTGAGAAACTGGCTCTTGTGTTTGGTGTCTTTCATCATCAAGAATGACATACTGGGTACAAGTATACAGGAAGCCTAGAATAACAAGTTTTATTGGTGATGTGAAAGACAGGAATAAAATCATGTACTCACCTTAACAGGTTTTCTAAGAAGAGGCGAGCATTACTTAACACCTGTAACACAAAGGTTAAAGAGAGTCATCCAACTGTTTTGTGCACTTCTTTCATCTAATATTGTCATTTCTATGCTTTTAATCCAGTAAATGCATCCGTATCACCTCTCTCTTCTTCTACACTTCCCTCTGTCCTTCTGTTGCTTTTCTACCTCTCCCTATATCTCCTCTTTCTCCTCCTCTTCATCCTCCTCCTTCCCACATCCGTTTTCTTTTATTTTTTTATCTCTCCTCCTCGCGCTTCCTCTTTCTAAATGGATTGTAATATCTCATTACCCAGCACAAAGGCTCAGTGCCTGGGGATGGGACAGAAGTTCAGTGGGAATGAAGGAAAAACCTCCTGTGCTGAACACGATCTGTGTTCAAAGCCTGGATTAACAGAAGGGCTTTGCTTTCCTCGTCTTCTCTCCTATTCTGTCGCTTCTCCCCAGCACAGAGGAGGAAAGGTGCCGAGCTCGACATCAACTTGTTAATCATGTTAAATCATTTAACTGTACTTGCACATATTTTTGATGTTTTGAGAAAATTCACAAAACGTTTTGATGTGATTTCCTAAAATAAGCTAACTTGACTAACTAATTCTTTTGATTATTTCATGAAACATGCATTTTTCTCTAATCCCGCCAAGTGATTCGTCTGCACTGTAACTGTTTGATTCGAACCATCTTAGAGTAGGGTTGACAAGTCTTTATGTCTGACACGACCCCTTGTTGAAAGGATTATTTGGCAGTGTGGTTAAGCTGGCAGGAAACCAGATTCAACACAGAATAAGACGCAGTGCGTGTTTGAAAACAAGTGGGTATTTCTAGAACAGTCTGGATTAATTCTTCTTTAATTAATATCATTTTGATATATTGGATTGTATCAGTCAGTGCCAGTGGATTATCTGCTTGGTTCTCCTTCTGTTTTATAGTGGGTTTCTGGGAAAGAGTTCAGCTCAGACTGGATATTAACAGAATTACACCAATGCTGTGCAATGTTAGTGCACATTTCATATTTCACTGATATTCTGCTTTCACCTATTATGAATAATGTAACTCGGGCTGCAACCAAAGATTATTTTCATTGTCGATTAATCTGATTATTTTCTTGATTAATTAATTCATTGTTTGGTCTATAAAATGTCACAAAATGGTCAAAAATATTGATCGGTGTTTCCCAGAGCCCAAGGTTTTGTCCACAACTCAAAAATATTCAGTTTACTGTCAAAGAGGATAAAGAAACCAGGAAATATTCACATTTAAGAAACAGAATTTTGACTTTTTTTTTAAATTACTCAAACCAATTAATCAATTCAGACAATCTCGATCATTAATCTGGGCAGACACACAACTGACAACCTGCTAAACTAAACTAAATGTGAGGTGGAGACTTTTACTGGGAAAATGGCTGCATGTCCGCGACACTACACGCAGCACTGTAGCTGCTAAAACTCCCAGATGAACTTGAGACAGTGAACACAGCACCGTGGCTGCTACAGTAGCTCTCCTGACGGTGAACTGTTTACTCAGTTGTTTGTTGTGCTCATATACTGCAGGTGGCGCATTGCTGCATGCAAAGCACAAATCTTGTGGGTTAACAATTAATAATCAGTTAATGAGGGTCGGTTATTGATTAAGAAAATTCCCTACCATCCCTACCTTAGAATGAGCTGTTTATATCTACACAGGGAGTGGGTTCTCCACGGAGTGCACCGCCATGTTTCTACAGTAGCCCAGAGTGACTTGGGCTGGAGTCGATAACATTACTCGCTCCTGTCGCCACCGCTCTCTCTCTCTCTTGCTTCGCCACTCACTTCCTTCATACTAACACACTCTAAGCACTGGCTCTGCTCCAAATGACCTTCACTGCTCTTATAACAACCGGCTCCAGAGAGGGACATTCATGTTTTCGCATCAGCCACCATAGTTACAGCTACACGCTCGGCACACGGGAGAGACTTCAGTTGGTTGCAATCTACAAACTCACCACTAGATACCAACAGTTCCTACACATTGTTCCTTTAATTTCATAGTTGACCACTACCTGAGTAATCATTGTAGCTCTGACTGTGACCTGAATATCATCACTAAATGCATTAAAGAGCCTTTGATGTGCAAAAACCAAAGACAAAGAAGCTGTCAAATATATGACACAAAAAGGCACTAGCACACAGAGGAAGATGGAAGTGTTTACTCATGATTTCAAGACTAGCTCAGTTTTGATTTAGACTTGAAAATGCTGTACACTTTACATCCACACCCATGTCTTTATTCAGATCATAATTAAGAAAGTAGCTATGCATAAACACAAAGAAATCTCTGTTTTTCCTCTTCTCTTGGTTGGCCAGCAAGGGGTGCGTTACTGCCATCATCTGGTGCCGAGTGTTGAAGGTTCAACAAGTGGCTGGATACTTTGCTTTGTTTCTGCTTGGTGGCAGCCTGCTACCTCAGCACACATCGTTTTATAGCTATTTATTTACCCTTGATTCAGTCCTCATCATTGAGTACCTGGTGCTCCTTTTAATGTAGCTTCTACAGGTATATTGTGTTTTTATGTAAATGTGTTTTTTGTTTAATGTGTGCTGTCTGGATGTGACATGGTGTGTTTTACTATACCCTTTTTAACAGCAGTTTTTGCACATGCAAACCAAAGACAAATATCTGCCTTTTGTACGCAAAAGTACACAATAAAGCAATCTGTATACATATTGTATGGTTTAAACAGGATTTTGTTCTGTCCGTCTCTCTGTAATCACTGACTGCTGAACAAGGCTAACCATTATGCTTGCTCTCCTATAGTGAAATCTGTATTTCATACTCTTGCAGTCATCTGATAACAGATATAATGAATATACCGCAGTGACAACATGTTTTTCTCTGTAGTGAGTAATACTGAAACATAAGAGACACAATCACAATCAGAGCAGAGGTAATGGGAGTATGGTTTCCTAACATTGCTAACCAACTGGAAGCACACCAGGTTTCTGAATGACATGTTACCATCCTACACACATTATGTATGCATTTCAAAATGCTAATTTTACATGTTTACACTACAAAGCAGCACCTGCTTGTTTTGAAGCAGTGGTTTTGAAAAGTAGTGGACAAAAAATGTTGAAAAGAAGATGCTTTCACTTGCATCACATGATTGCATCCTGGTGTGGACACGTCTTTGGTGTTGTTTGCATAGTAGCCTATGTTTGGTTTATATGTGTGTAAACTTGTCTTACCAGCATGACCACACACCAGTTGAGGATTCCTCTGTAGTTTTTGAAACCACTGGCTGAACTCAGCAGGGACTCTTGTGTCTTATGACAGCTACAGAAATAAATGAGATGGATAAATGGGTGAAACAATCAAGAATATGATGAGCTTATGATATATTTACAAAGTCTGCACACCCCTGTTAAAACACCAGGTTTTTGTGATGTAAAAAAAAAATGAGAAAAATGAGACCATGATGATATGACCTATAACCTGTACAAATGGAAAAACAAACTGAAACTGTTTTGGAAAACAAAAAAAACGTACAATAACCTGGTTGCATAAATATATACACCCTTAAACTAATACTTTGTTGAAGCACCTTTTGATTCTATTACAACTATTGGTTATTATTACAGCAATATTTGCCCACTCTTCTTTGCAAAAGTGCTTCAGATCTGTCAGATTATGAGGGCATCTCCTGTGTACAGCCCTCTTCAGGTCACCCCACAGATTTTCAGTAGGATTCAGGTCTGGGCTATGACTGGGCCGTTCCAAGACTTCAATCTTCTTCCGGTGAAGCCATTCTTTTGTTGGTTTGGATGTATGCTTTGGGTTGTTGTCATGCTGAAAGATGAAATTCGTCTTGATCTTCAGCTTTCTAGCAGATGCGTGATGGTTTTGTGCCAAAATTGACGGGTATTTAGAGCTAAAGAAAAACAGCCCAAAGCCTGACGCTGCCACCACCATGCTTCACCGTGGGTATGCTGCTCTTTTGGTGATGAGCTCTGTTGTTTTTGACACCTTTTGGGATTATGGCCAAAAGGTTCAACTTTGGTCTCGTCAGACCATAACACTTTTTCCCACATGCTTTTGGGAGACTTGATGTATGTTTTTGCAAAATTTAGCCAGGCTTGGATGTTTTTCTTCTTAAGAAAAGGCCACCCTACCCCATAGCCCAGACATATGAAGAATACAGAAGATTGCTGTCACATGTAGTACATAACCAGAACTTACCACAAATTTCTGCGGCTCCTTTTATGTTGCTGTAGGCCTCTTGGCAGCCTCCCTGACTAGTTTTCTTCTCATCTTTTCATCATTTTGGAGGGACATCCAGTTCTTGGTAATGTCACAGTTATGCCACATTTTCTCCACTTGTTAATGACTGTCTTCACTGTGTTCCCTGTATATCTAATGCCTTGGAAAGTCTTTTGTACCCTTCTCCTGACTGATATCTTTCAACAATGAGATCCCTTTGATACTCTGTAAGCTCTTTGCAGTCCATGGCTTTTACTGTAAGATGCAACTAAGTAAATGTGAGGAAAATCCAACTAGAACAGCTGAACTTTAGTTTGGGTCAATCGGAGTCACTTTATTTGATGGCAGGGGTGTATACTGACTACTATTTAACATGAGTCTGAATGTGACTGGTTAATTCTGAACCACATGCCCAATTATAAGAGGGTGTACACACTTATACAACAACATTTTATTTTATATATATATATATATATATATATATATATATATATATATATATATATATATATATATATATTCACCCTAGAAGAGTTCAGTTTGTTTTCAGTTGAATTGTACAGGTTATAGGTCACATTAAACGGTGGAAAAGGTTCTGAAATGATTTATCATGGTCTCCTGTTTTAAAATGACATGTCCGTGGAGACTTTCTATCCACTGTATTTTCATTCATGTCACTTGCACAGCAAATGATGAATGTTAGGAAAAAGACACAGCGGCCCTTTATGAACATACACACTGACCTCCAGATTTAGTAAGAAGAAAGAAAGGAAACTAGCTTATACCATTTAAAAAAGGCTACACCCAATGAGAAAATATGGTGGCAGCAGAAAACTAAAGGTGAAATTGGTCTAATTTCCAAAGGTGTGGTTCAATTTATGCTTCTTAATAACACTACTTTTATGATTTCATTTCTGTACACCACAACAAAGTATACCTGATTTGATTTATTGTACAATAAATAACACCTCGTGCTTAATCAGATCACAGGTTATAATTTGGTTTCATATAAATGACCTAAAGGGATTAAGCTAACCCATAACTCACCTGGTTCATGAGGCTCTTACTATTAGATACGCCCTTAATCAATGTGTCCACAGCCACACAGATCCCTGGTGTAAAGCTAGACATCTTAAACTTAATGTATGAGTGAAAAAAGGGGCGACAACAGACAGAAAATCAACAGCTTGTTAGCTAGCTAGCTAACGTTACAACTTATGCTAACTAGCTAAACGCGGTAATAACAACGTTACTTGCTCAAAGTAAATGTAACGTCGAGTAAACGAGTAAATATTAACCCAAACTTTTCTCAAACGAAACAAGTTTTGTGGCGTCAACTCACCTCAGTCTGTCGCTTATGTCGCTCCTGCGTTTATTTTTCTCACTCTTTGACTTCGACCGGGCCGTTTCCAGAGAAATGTCCCGTTTCCCCAGGCCATTGTCTTTGCTACTGTCAGCGGTCACTGAGCCCTGGCACTCCGCCGCAGACCTCCCGTTCACCGGCAGCACACTCGCTCCTTTCACCGCTGCGAAAGTCGCCCTTCTCTTCAGGCACCGTGTCGCGTCCGAGTCACCCATGGTGACGGAGGGGAAAACAAGTATAGTTAAACCCACTCAAAGTTCACGTCTACACCCCCGATGGCAGCAGCATGCCTGTTGCTACTAGCGGAGGAGAGGGAAGTGAAGGGACTGCTAACAATCCGCCCAGAGCTCAGATATCCGCAGCTGACATGGAGGTAGGAGTGTATTCATGACGCCACATGAAGCGACAGCTGGCTGCTACTGTCACCTGTCTGACTGTTGCACACTGAAACCAACAGGTGAGCCAAACCCTGAGGATTTAATGAAGATCAGATATGAGGAAGCATTTCACTAACAAGGTTAGATTGCATGCGAGTCTGAGCTCCTCCCAGAATCCAGTCAAATGTTGTTGTTTGACCTGATGCCAGCTCACTGGGTTTATATCAGCGTTTCCCAACGCCCAGGATGTCCTCAAATGTCTCGTTTTCCCCACTAATGACAGATATTAAGTTGTCTGTCATAGAGGAGTAAAGAAACCAGAAAATATCCACACTTAAAAGCTTTTTCTTAAAAAGAAGCTCCAACTGATTCATTGATTATCAAAACAGTTAATTTAATAGTTGACAGCTAATTAGTCATTGCAGGTCTTGAACATGTCACAGAGACAGAGATATCAGACAGGTCTTCAAGGAGTAAAAAGTGGAACAAAAATCCATAAATAATATCCTTCAGGGTGCATACGGTGTTCAATAATGATGTTAAATATGGTCAGCAGTGCCTCGGCAACTTTTGTAAGCAAACTGAAGTGTTTTTTCAGACCTGGTATTAACATGTGTCCTCAGTGATCAGATCACAAGTGGCCAGCTCTAAGTACAGGTGTGAACACACTCAAGACCCATTGAAGATGCGTCGAGATCCGATCACCCAGACCACATTCAGAAGTGGTCTGGCCCGCATATGGTCACATTCTCTCAGCAGTGTGTATGTGAATGTGTCCTGGACCACACTGAAGGGCCGCCTAGTCAACTAACATCCCACTGGGATCCGCAGGATCACCACACTCCTCATGTGAATAGACCGGCGATGCCTGGCGGCATGGAAACGGCTTCTGTGCTCTGTATTCTGCCGGTGCAACTTTTCTAAAAATATATCTTATCTATAGGCTACATATCAGACTGTCACCAAGCACGCAAAGTGCGTTATTGTCATACTGTCAGAGATGCGTCTGTGTTTTTGTTATGGTGCTCTGCACAGGGCCGACACCCGTTCGATTTCCCGCTCTCCGAAGCTCTGTACCACGCTGTTGCCTGGCAAAGGCAGCGGCGTTGGTTCCAAGGATGTCCCCAGGGACCGCCGGTACAATAACCTTATACTTTGATGTTAATAAAATGTGCCCGAATTCATATGTATATAGGATATTGCTACTGACATTCATTCATGTAATATTATGTCACAAAGACAGCTGCATTCGTTATGTGTTTGCTACGCGTTTATTTGCATATAGAGCAGGGAATTCAGTTTGGCTCACAAGTGGTCACTCAGGACCTTTCGAGGAGACGTTTTCTAATGCCGGGCGTGAACAGATGTAATCAGAGCTGTCCACTTGTGATCCGAGGACGCAGGTCTGAACACGACCTCAGTGCTTGTTGACGGGCAAAGTTAGATGTGGAGCTAGAACTCTGTCCATGGTTTTCCAACGGATGGATGTTATAGCTGTTGGTTGAAGGTCATTGCTTTTGGCATTTTAGGCGCCAACTTAATGACTGAGAGTTTCCAGGATTTAGGCACTGTGTATGCTAGACTGTGTATGCTAATTCAATATGATAATTTATCATATTTCAGTGGAATTGTATCATGTCGAAATCATGTCATGTCATCGTGATACGCAATTATGTTTTCTAAATTGATATTTAGCACATACTGACTCAAATTTCTCAGAAAATCTGAAATATTTTAAGGGAATATCATTTTAAGATTGCGGTTTTGTTTTTACATCACACTTTACATTAGTGTGATATATTATCTTAATCTTATTACTCTGTATTGGTGTTCATGCATGTTAACATAGTTGCTGCATAGCTGGAAATCCACATTTTTTCTCTACAATTTCACTTGAATCTCTTATGTTAATTTTGCATTAAAGTTCTTAATTAAATGACATACTTAGTCGTCATTCGTCAAGTATGTAATCGTAATGGGGGGCGGCAGTAGCTCAGTCTGTAGGGAGTTGGCTTGGGAACCGGAGGGTCACCGGTTCAAGTCCCGACATGGACCAAGAACTGAGTGTGAACTGGTAGCTGGAGAGGTGCCAGTTTACCTCTTGGGCACTGCCGAGGTGCCCCTGAGCAAGGCACCAAACCCCCAACTGCTCGGGGCGCTTGTCAGGAGCAGCCCCCTCACTCTGACATCTCTCCATTGTTGCATGTATATGGACCTGTTTGTGCATGTGTGTGTATAAGTTAACAGAGTGTAAAAATTGAATTTCCCCTAGCGGGACTAATAAAGGAATATCTTCTTCTTCTTCTTATCACACAGGAGTATACAAAAATAGGCCTTACTGCGCGGTAATTTATTTTTTTGATATTTATTGTTGTCAAGATATGAAGTGACCTATATTGGGATAGAAGATTTTGGTCTAAAACATCAAATTTTATTGGATACCAAGAGGGACAACTCAAAAGAGTGAGGCCCAAAACAACCTGGAGGCGAACCATCAAAGGTGAAATGAAGGCAGGAGGATACAGCTGGAACAGCACTGAGAAGAGAGCAAACAGAGATGAGTGGACATCCTTAGTCCTTGCCCTGTGTGCCACCCGGTGCAACCAGGACTAAGAAGAAGTAAATGGTAAACTTATCACAACAGTGTGTCCTATAAATGGACTCTTATGAATAATTAACCTCTCAAAAGCACCATAAAGACAGCTGAGGCTGATGGATGTTGAGTTCAGTTTATAGTAGGCACATAAAATCTGAGCTAAGTCTGGCAATGTAGAGCTGAGCCTGACAATGTCTTAGGAAACAAAATGGTGTTTCTTTTGGCTCCACAATCCAAACCAGCCAAACTTTACATGTTTTCTTCCACTACTCTAGTGCCACAGATCTGAGATCAGTTAAATATGTTCTACTTTTCATTCATCCATACATAGTTTTTTAGGTGCGTAATGAGCATTACAGCCTCACTGGTCCGCTAGTTGACTAATATGGACCGTGTTATCTAATATGTGGATCTCTGTTGACTATTATGAATTGGGATCTCAACTATCCTCCCTGAGACTGTAACAAACGGGATAATCACATCATACCCTGTTAGTTACTCCTTGTGTGTAGCAGCCAAAAGACTGAAAGCTTTCATTTAATGAGAATGCCCTTTTTGTCTATTCTAGTTCTGTGTGCTTATCCATACCGTGGTGGGAACTGATCAGTGGCATTGATCCAACTTTATCAGTCCTTACTGTCTATAGGGTTGTCTTTTAGAGTAATGAGCCTGTCTGCTGTCGTTGGGATAAGAGACCTTGGGGAGGGATCAATAGGGAACTTATGACTAATTGTTTTAACTCTTAAACTCCTTGCTGAACTACAGCGTTTTCCCCAAGCAATTAAAAATCTCAAGTTGCCTTTTTGGTTTTCACCTCGCTCTTTTTTGTTTGTGGTGACTGTAAAATGATTAAAAACTGGTCTGTTGTTTGATTATAGGGGACAAAAGCAGCATAGTTCCTGCAGAGTGTCAGCATTTGGCTGGTGTCTTTTCTAACTTGTTATAATGTCCCTCAGGGGGACTGAGCGGTTTGATATTCCACTGAAGAGACTTCTCAGCCACGACGGTGCAACAGTCTCCACAACACTTTCTATCAGCCTGCACTGCGAGCCAGCAGAGGGAGTCCAAGACTTGAATCCTGCCTTTTGGTGAGTCATGCCATTGTGTTGTCTTACTGAGGGTCCCAGTTGAAAAACCTGAAGTCAGTGTTTATTGAAAACATGATCTCTGTCAAGTCCTGCTTATACGTCAGAGCGTGTATTCCTATTAGAAAATGCATTAATATAATTTTTTTTTCGTATTGTGATGCGCCGTTGAGATGGTTCTGCTGGACATTCGCCGATTCAGAAAGTTGGAAATATGAATTGAAACCGAACTTTTCTATAGTGTGCTGCAGAAGGCACTCTGAGCGTGAGTCTACTAATGCTCCACAGATGAAGTTATTTTTGATAACAGCTAGCCATTTAAAATTTAGAGAATAAGAGGTTTTACGTATGCATTATTCATGTTTTTTGTAGAGCCTCAAAAAGTGTAGCTTTCTACAATCTCTGTGTCTGAGCTTCGAAAGAAGCAGGTATGACTACAACAAATTTCTCTTCTCATATGTCTGTGTCTTTGTTCCTGCCTCCCACTATAGAAACATGACACTCTTTTTTTACCTTTCATGTGTACGCTTATCTGTCTAGATAGGTGGCGACCTGAACATTACGCCCACATTTTCAACATCTTATTTCTGAAAACACAGGCATTGATTTTTGGCCATACAGTAACTGTATGCCTGTAAGCCTGGGGGCTCTTTGCAGTCAACATACTTTAATTTTTCTTTTGTTTTCTTACCGTTGGAAAGTTGGTAGCGCACTATGGTACAATCCCTCATTGTGTGCTGCTGTAGTAAGATTTTCTTTACTTAGAACTAAGGTAACCTTGCATGGCAGCTAGATTCTCACGATTTCACAAGATCCCGCAAGAATCGCGGCATCATATGTTACACAAATATCTTGTCAGGCTTCAAGTAATGTGTCCGGCTCACAGGGGACCAATCAGCATCCTGTGAGGAGCTACTGCAGGTACGGGCGGGGCTAAGGTGTGTGACAACACAGAGAGGCGACTGTTTGTTCTAAACAACAATGGTAGCTCCTAGGTAGGTTTAGCATAGATAGCACAGTAGCATTAGTTATATCACAATGGGAGAATATGTCTTCACTGAAAGAAGAGCAAATAACAGCGCTGAAGGCGATGTTTTAACCTTCAGTTAGTTTCACTTTTGTTAGTTTGATTGACAGATGGTTCACCTCCATCCATCCATGTGCAACCGCTTATCCTTTTAGCAGATCCGATCCCAGCTGGCATTGGGTGAAGGCGGGGTTCACCCTGGAGAGGTCCCCAGTCCATCGCAGGTCACATAGAGACAGACAACCATTCACACCACCTTCAACAGCATGTGTTTGGACTGTGGGAGGAAGCTGGAGAGAACCCACAGACCCACCCATGCAAACCCCATACAGAAAAACCCTAAGCCGGGTTCGAATCTGTGACCCTCTTGCTGTGAGGCGACAGTGCTAACCACTGTGCAGCACCTGACAAGTAGTTTTTGAAATTGCCCGCCCTTTTCCGTCTGACATGGTCAGGTTAGAACTAAGGGGTCTTGCTCAGTAAACAGCTATCTGGACTGGGCGTCTTCACACTTGTGGCCTTTGGTCTGTGTATTTCTCTAGTTTGTTGCATCTTTCAGTGGGTTAAAGTGTTTACATCACAAGCTGCGTAATCACGCTGGCACTTGCTCAAGGCTAGAGGAGGTGGGAGAGGAGGAGAGAAAGACTTGGTGATTGAAAACACAAGATATAAGGCAATAGATTTAGAGACAGAAGATAAATATAGAGACGAGGGAACGAGAGAGAGAGCGAGATAGGGGGATACAAAGAGAGCGATAGAGGGGGAGATCTCACTGTCTATCTACAGAATATCTCGGTCTCTCTCTCCCTCCATCTGGAGAGGCAGAGGGAGCGAGAGATAGTGTTTGCCCTTGCAGGTTGTAATGAAGCTGTGGAAGGATAGATGACTCACTTTAACACAGACAGAAGAGAAATACACACTCCAACATCACTCAGCTGACCTGAGTGTGTGTGTGTGTGTGTGTGTGTGTGTGTGGGTGCATCTGGCGTGACAGCTTTGTGTATAAGTGTGTTTGTGATGGTGATGGTAGGAGTGTGACAATAGAGACTGATGCTGATTATATAGGAGACTGGATGGAGTGATAAAGGTGTCACAAGATGGACAGACAGTGAAAGAGAGGTTTGTGCTCTGCCGTGCACGCACACCCACACAGGTTTGTGCATGCACCAGTGCCTGTTTGTGTGCATTTGCGTATGTTAGCGCATAAATCTGTGTGCAGATATAATGCATGCGGGTGCGCACTTTTCTGTGTATGTGTTCAGCCTGGCATTAGTAAGTGAAGCACCTATCTGTACATGCACCTGTGAGTGCGTATATGTGTGTGGGGAAAGAGAGAGTGCATCATGGAGAGACAGATAGAGGCGTCATCACGCTGCTAGAGGGCTTGGCGCCACGTCAGCACTTCTACAGTTCAGCCAAGGACTCCTGCGCACACTGTCCATCCATCTTCACGTGTCTGAGGGAGGGAAAGGGTGAGAGGGGGAGAGAAAGAGAGATGGACTTTCTGCTAGATGACAGGAATCAGGAGGAGAGTGGGAAAATGGTAGATTGAGGAATAAAAGATATCAAACTTGTCACGGACCCTGAAATGGATCTGCGCTGCACTTGACTGCATGTATCAAACTGAAAACTCAACCAAGCTATTAGCTGAGTTATCCCATTCACGTCATGGTCCACTCTAGTGTTCAGGTCCATGCAGTATGCTTTATTATTGGACTCATAGCTGCAGAAAAATAAGCACAGGGCCTTTACTTCTCTTAGCTTTCTAATAGTGGAATAACTGTCCCAGGATAGTCAGAGGAACTTCCTGTTTTCTGATATTTCTAAAATCTTATTCTTTAAAAAGACCCTACAGGTTCCCTTCCTTGCTGAATCCCACTGCATTTTGGAAACCCTTCTGTGGTGTTTAAAAAACAGACCTTTTCTCCTTAAGTTATGCTTCTGTGCCTATTTTGTTTTTATACATGATTATGGTAAGAACATGAATATGTTGTTACGTCTACTCAGAGAGTGCCGTGGCTCTGACTCTGGAGAGCTTTAGTTGGAGTAATTTGATGGATCTCCATCTTGATTGATAGTGTCTGCCTAAAGTGTTGAAGTGTAATAGTTTTTTTTCTCTCAGACATTGTCTGAGATATCTTGGAAATGAGCTATTAAAGGTGCTAAATTCAATATTCCGAACATTAATATAGCAGAAAACAACTTCTTGCCTACCTGAGCAGAGGATGAAGTTGCTCTTCCTCTGTGTGTGTTTTCATCCCTGAGCTTCTCTGTGTTTTGTTGACATCGCCAGGCCGGCTGCTCTTGCGCTAGCTCATGGCCACCGCTCTGCGCTGCACTCATAAGGCGGCTACAGCTGATAACGCTGCCCCAACTGATGGCATCGTCACACCTCGCACCCGCCTTCCAGTTCCCTCGAAGGTTAACACTGTTAGCTGTCAGCGCTGTTGTCTTTGTTTACACCAGTAGTGCTGTTAGCACCGTTAGCTACGAGCCGCCAGCTCAGCCGTCTCCATGTTGAGAGTCATGGGGAGGAAGTAGAAATGATGGTTCTATATAAAGAACCTTTTAAGGAATTATATCATAATCAAATAAGTGATTATTACCAGTTTAGAAATAATTGAAAGTACTGCATTTGCCTAGTTTTGAGAGGTATGGTATTATTAAAAAGATTTTTGGTGCCTGAAGACAGAATTTGTGTTTTGTCCATTCAGATTATTCAGTGCTTCTTCCTTATTTGCATCAGACCCTCACAGTCGGTCAATAAACGTTCTGCTTGCTAGTCTAGTCAGTTGGGTGTTTATTGAATTTGGACAAAAGTTTTGTAAAAATACCTTTAACAGCACTTTAGGAAAAACACCTTTCAGTCAAGCACCATCATAATTTGTCTTGATGGCATATATTAAAAAACCCTCTATACTATGTGTTAAGCATGGCCGTCGTTCATGGTGCCCTGTGATATGAAATACCTGTGTCTTATTGGCTTAAACACATGCTTCATGCTGAGAAAGTTGTCAGTTTGAGTATGACTCACAACCTGTCAGACGTCGTCATGTTTACTCTAAAGCCCTCGCTCTCTGCTCCTGTCATTCAGTGTTGCAAAATATTGGACTCAAAGATAATTATATCATGTAGAAGGTTACAATCAGAGCAGTTTACCACTGTTGTGATATTCATTGGACACATGCAAGCAGCAGGCCGAGTTTAATGCCACCTAAAATAGTTTGACTTGCTTCAGAATTTTAAAGGGCACAAGTGGGAGTTAGACAGAGAGAGCTGAGAGGGACAAGACAGTTTGTTTTCATACAGCGACGTGCATTTTATCTGTGTGTGTGTATGTGAAGCAGACCATGTTTAACAGCTGGCCCGGGGAAATGTCATTCACCACTCGCCATATGAGCGTGATGTAAAATGGAAATGATTTTGTATGGGACAGAATGGAGAAGCGTTTTTTGCGGTCCATTTGTAGCCTCAGTGTTTTCCCTACCGTGAAATAGGTGAGTTTGGACTCCGTGGCTAAAAGTATTTCATCAGATCTGGTTTCAGTGGAGAGTCCTTCAAACCTGCATGCGGTGTGAACTTGGTGTCCATGTAGAGAAAATAGAAGGTTTGGTGAGGAATGAAGGATAGGTTCATCGTTGCTTCATGAGGTTGCTTTTGGCCGTTACAGCAACTGTTACCAATTCAGATCAACCTTCACTAATACATTCACAGACATTATAAACCCCCTTAGAACTGTGGGGAGCTCTGAGGTTCATCACTACGAGCAACCATAGACTTTATATATAGATGGACGACGCGCCTCCAGTCCCTCCCACGCTGCAGAGGTGAAGCCAAAATATCCCAGATACAAGCGCTGCCATCTTGCATTTTTGACACCATTTGAAGCCAGCGTCTACGCAGTGGTGATCGGGCGTTGGAGCAGCGGCATCAAAGCACCGCCCATACACCGGCCCGAACCAATCATAAGCTGAGCGCAGCCGCAGCTTGATAACGAGAGAGAATCACAGCCGTCAATCATGATGTCTCACCCCCTTTTTACAGCATCAAATAACTAATTAAATCCAAAATTATCAAAAAATGAACACTTGAACATACAATACATAAGTGTGATAAGAACTACATAAAATTACATTTTTGGGAAATCCTTATTTGAGGTGTACTTTGACTTTTTCGTATGACCCGTGTCCTATCTGCTAACATGGAGGGGGTGGACTTTATGACCTATATATACCACCAGGGGGCGACAGAGATGTTTTGGCTTCACTTTTGGGAAGCTGTCATGTCGTCCATCTTTGTATACAGTCTATGGTACAATACATTAACATAAAAATATCAGCTGTTTTAAAGCCTACAACATATTTCAAATGGAAAACTGCACCCATGAACGCCTAAACCACAGTAAAACATAAATACTGGTTGCTAATATCCCCTATTATAATATTTGTCCATCTTATTTTTCAAACAAAAATGACCATAATAGTACTTTTTCCTGCTAAAATGTACGTTTACTGCCGTGTGCTATCACTTATTTTATGAGTGATTTTAATGAGTGAGTAATAGTCCTCTCTCTCTCACACAGGCAGCCCGTGAATATGGCAGTATGCTGATCGGAGGCGACACTTTTTACACTCGTTAATTCATACTCGTGAATTTTCAAAGGGTTGTCACATTATAATGTCCTGATTTCTTCCCTTATTCTACATTTTGTAATCTTTTGCTGTTAATTGTGGCACTTTTGCCATTAGTGCATCACCACAGACGTGTCTTTTTTTATGTCTCCCACAGCTGTGAGTCAGTCCCATTCAGTCCTATGGAAACTCTCACAAAATTAGACTTCCTGGATACAATATGTACATAAATATACAGCAAGGTAATTGCTGAAATTGTTCTTTACATTTATGATTTGGCTATCTTGAAATGCCTTTATGAAAAATAAAAACTAAGGCTACTGACAGCTGCCTACAGGTAAATGAACTGTTTCTACTGCAGCTAGTGGGAAAAAAAAAAAAAAAAAACTTTCCACAATGTGACAAGTGAATGGTGATGAGAAATAGACTGAAATTCAAAATGTAAAGATATAATTTTGAGGTGTCACGAAGTTTCAGAGAGCTTGGGAAGAAAACCAACCGAAGTCAGTGTCATGTGCACATACTTTAACTCGCATCAGACTCGTCACTTGAACTTCAGCAATATTATATTCAGTGACGTTTAAACAAATGAAACTACATTTATTTTGAGGGTTAATATAAATGTATATTTTGAACATTTGCATCAGAACCACATATCCGCTCGACGAGGGAACAAACAACACTCCAATCATCTTGTCGACTCCATATAATTGTCGCTGAAAAATCAACACTCTGCAAAACAACACTGAAATATTCGACGCAAGATGCTAATTTGTGCCACCCGTATTAAAACTCATATCTGATACACTGAAATCTTGCAGTTTCCACCTCCCTTAAAGACTAACAGCTTAAAGTGGGAGGCTACAATGCTTCCACTTCAACCTTTGTACATGTACAGATAACGTCTCCCCCTTTATCTCCAGCACACTCTGGTCTGTGACTTCAAAATAAGATACTGGTACAACTGTGTTTTATTTTTTTTTTTTTTTTACCTTAAAGGGTGCTCAAGGGTAAACTGCTGGAAATGGGAAAGGTGGGGAAAGATGAAGATTTGAAGGGTTATGAGAAGAGAGGCGAGGTGTCCTTTAGTCATGGGGTTATGAAGCATTTTATCACAGCTTTTCTCTGACTCTGCAGCTCCTCTGACATTATCAACCTCACACTTTGTGAAAGCAAAACTCTGTGAACAAAAAAAAAAAAACTGCAACACTGCAGTCCTCAAACGAACGCCTCAAACATTTGCACGATGCAAGCGTTTTGTAGCCAAATGTCTTTGTATGCAAATCAGGGATCAATTCTGTTTTTGATGAAAGAAAACGTACAAGTTCAGTGTAGCGGTCTGCTGTTGTTTACATTGTGTTGTAGCTTTTAACAGCTTCATAATCAAAGGCTTCTCTCTCTGCACTGTGTCTAACTCCGAGCTGTAATGGAGGAATAAATTGAAGTGCTGAGATTTCGGCATACAATTATGTTTTATCTTCTACTCATTATTTCACACACACAGCTGTGCAGACACAGAGTATGAATGCAGAAGGCCACGTACAGTATGTATAAGCGTTGACACCAAATACGTGGAGCCAGACACTGGTTTTAAAGCCTGTGTGCTTTGTCCTGAAAGGACTTCGGAGCATTTTGCTCCAACAACTCTGATGTAATTCACCTCAATTCGATGATTTTTCCATGCTCAGCTCTTTTGTAATTGCACACTTTTCACTGCCGACTCAAATTAATTAAACCAGATCTTCAGTTGTTGTCTGCCTTCTGATAAATCACCATCCAGCGATTCAGTCGAGGAGGTGGATATATTGTGACTCTCCCATTATCCATACAGTGACTTAGCGGTCATGAGGTTGATATATGTGTATAGGACAGCTTTATCCTCCTGTATTAGTCAGTAATTTTGGCTCGGTTTACTTCTGTGCTGTAGGTGTTTATACGGTACAACTGTGGACATGCGGGGGTTGAGAGTGCTGCTATGGATCTGTCTCCATTTGTTCATTCATTTGTCCATCATATTAACCTCAAAAGCTAACAGTTCTTTGAGTAATCAGTTAATTTGCTGATTATTTTCTTGATTCATTGGTTAAAATATCAGCAAATAATCTTTAAGCTATGCTGGCAGCGTAGCTGTGGGGTGGACACTCGTACACTGGGTCAACCACTTTGGTTCAGAGTGAATTATCTCAACAGCTGTTGCTAGATTGTGAAATTTTGTGCAGTCATGGTTCTCAGAGGATGAATCCTATTGAATGCAATGGATGATTGCCATGAAATCTGGTTCCGACATTATTGTCCCCCTACGAGTTGACTTTTCATCTAGCGCCATCATCAGCACTTTGGTTTATGGCCACAATATTTATGATTTGGCAAAAGGTGGACCCAAAAGCAGAACATGAGCAGACCGGAATCAGTTGAAAAGCAGTTTATTACAAAAAACGTAAATGTTAATGTTGCTAGTAGTGGCTTGTAAGATGAGGGGCTTCTGGCTCAGGAGGAGGGAAACAGCGGTGGAGAAACTGGCAGGTGGCGAGGAGCGAGATCCACAGAACCGTTTGGAGGGTTAACACGGCGTGGTGTTGTTATCAGGAGATGGTAACCAAACGAAAGCAGGCAGGTGAGCGAGCGGGATCGGCTGGCAGACTGCAGAGGTGGGCACAGGAAAAAACAAGTTTAGGTCAAAAATGTCAGCCTCGAAGAAAAATACGATTCAAAGGTAGTTGGCCTGAGACGTGCGGTACCACAGTGGGTGACTGAACGATCTGGTGGCGTATGGAAGGAATCCGCCGGGGAGATATACAGGGGTTGAATGACTGGTGATTGCTGTGAGGTGTGCCAGCCATGTACGCCCCAACAAGGAGACCTGAGACCACGTCCAGCTGCTCAAACATGCACATATACAGACAAGGGAAGACGAGAAAACATAGGAAACCACCGGGGAAACTGGATCGGATTCAACTAATACAACACAAATACCTGAAAAACCTCAGAGATTCCCATCAGCCTCAGTTAGTTGGGGGGGTTTTAGTGCTATAGGACGGGGCCCGAGTCCCACTTAAAGGGGCGCCTTCCCTGTGACACTGGTTATTACTGTAATGTAAAATGACTGGGCGGTGCTCCAATAGAGTTAGCTGATGTAACCAAATGTATAGTTACTATCTCTGTATACAAAATGAATGATCAAAGCCTGCTAGAAACCACGCAAATTTAGTAAAGACAGCATTTATTGAACTTCAATTTAGAATCTCTAACAAAACGCACTTTACATTAAATTAATACAATTCAAAACCCCCCTAACCCACCTCCACATGCAAACGAGATTACAACATGAAAAGGAAAAACCCAAATGTCCTTACCCACACTCACGCACACATTCCACGCTAAACAAAACACCCCGTTGTAGGCCCAGCGATGCTTGGACGTGGGGCCAGAAACCAGACGGCCAGCACTGGCAACCAGCAAAACAAAAACACTGCAAAGATAGCTACTACTTCCACGGACAGCAGAATGCAGACGAGCAAAAAACAACGAACAGAAGAGGCACAGAAGGATGGCAGACCCGTTTCAGGAACAACCATCCACATAGAACTCTCTCCATGGCCAGGCTTTCCCGTCCTCCTCAAAGTCTCTCGCAATCACACGTCCGCTCAGGCGGAGCGTAGCCACGTAGCTCCGTGCAGCATTTACCATAAAATCTCTCTGTAGCGGCCAGGTCTTTCCCGGCCTCCTTAGACTTTCGGCGGCCACACTACACTCGACAACAGGACGGTAGACACAGGACGACCACCGTCGGCCTGAAGTTAAAGAGTAAAGTCGGGTTTTCGTTGCGCTGGTCCAGTTCGGACGCAACACCGTCTCTCCCGCTGCCAACTCCCTTACCTTCTCTCTCCGTCTTCACTCAGCCCCTCCTCCCTCAAGAAGTGAGACTCTGATTAGCTAAAAATCACACAACCAATCAGGGAGGAGAGACCGAGTGATTACTTCCCAGGCTGTTATCAACTTACATCCCCATACACACAACGTGGTCTCGCACCCAACAAACTATGATGGTCACCAAGCCATCCTGTACCCCTGACTGTTTCAACATTTTAACATATTTATACATTAACTTCACCCTTTTTAACAGTTAATTATTCTTAAAGAAGTAGAAAAAAAAGCAAAAAATGAAATAAACAACACATTTTAAACCCCATAGAAACAAATGAAATGCAAGCTCAATAAATGAAAAAATTAGCCACAGCTACAACCTCCCCTTTCTAAAAGTTGATGTCCTCATCACCAATTTTACTTCTTCATTCTGTATAGGTGTCGATATCAACGTC